>JAQFVV010012398.1:16118329-17390226 GCA_028023455.1 Epiperipatus broadwayi | reverse complement strand
TTCGCCCGTTCCCAATTCCATGTACTCTCTCTCTCTCTCTCTCTCTCTCTCTCTCTCTCTCTCTCTCTCTCTCTCTCTCTCTCTCTCTCTCTCTCTCTCTCTCTCTCTCTCTCTCTCTCTCTCTCTCTCTCTCTCTCTCTCTCTCTCTCTCTCTCTCTCTCTCTCTCTCTCTCTCTCTCTCTCTCTCTCTCTCTCTCTCTCTCTCTCTCTCTCTCTCTCTCTCTCTCTCTCTCTCTCTCTCTCTCTCTCTCTCTCTCTCTCTCTCTCTCTCTCTCTCTCTCTCTCTCTCTCTCTCTCTCTCTCTCTCTCTCTCTCTCTCTCTCTCTCTCTCTCTCTCTCTCTCTCTCTCTCTCTCTCTCTCTCTCTCTCTCTCTCTCTCTCTCTCTCTCTCTCTCTCTCTCTCTCTCTCTCTCTCTCTCTCTCTCTCTCTCTCTCTCTCTCTCTCTCTCTCTCTCTCTCTCTCTCTCTCTCTCTCTCTCTCTCTCTCTCTCTCTCTCTCTCTCTCTCTCTCTCTCTCTCTCTCTCTCTCTCTCTCTCTCTCTCTCTCTCTCTCTCTCTCTCTCTCTCTCTCTCTCTCTCTCTCTCTCTCTCTCTCTCTCTCTCTCTCTCTCTCTCTCTCTCTCTCTCTCTCTCTCTCTCTCTCTCTCTCTCTCTCTCTCTCTCTCTCTCTCTCTCTCTCTCTCTCTCTCTCTCTCTCTCTCTCTCTCTCTCTCTCTCTCTCTCTCTCTCTCTCTCTCTCTCTCTCTCTCTCTCTCTCTCTCTCTCTCTCTCTCTCTCTCTCTCTCTCTCTCTCTCTCTCTCTCTCTCTCTCTCTCTCTCTCTCTCTCTCTCTCTCTCTCTCTCTCTCTCTCTCTCTCTCTCTCTCTCTCTCTCTCTCTCTCTCTCTCTCTCTCTCTCTCTCTCTCTCTCTCTCTCTCTCTCTCTCTCTCTCTCTCTCTCTCTCTCTCTCTCTCTCTCTCTCTCTCTCTCTCTCTCTCTCTCTCTCTCTCTCTCTCTCTCTCTCTCTCTCTCTCTCTCTCTCTCTCTCTCTCTCTCTCTCTCTCTCTCTCTCTCTCTCTCTCTCTCTCTCTCTCTCTCTCTCTCTCTCTCTCTCTCTCTCTCTCTCTCTCTCTCTCTCTCTCTCTCTCTCTCTCTCTCTCTCTCTCTCTCTCTCTCTCTCTCTCTCTCTCTCTCTCTCTCTCTCTCTCTCTCTCTCTCTCTCTCTCTCTCTCTCTCTCTCTCTCTCTCTCTCTCTCTCTCTCTCTCTCTCTCTCTCTCTCTCTCTCTCTCTCTCTCTCTCTCTCTCTCTCTCTCTCTCTCTCTCTCTCTCTCTCTCTCTCTCTCTCTCTCTCTCTCTCTCTCTCTCTCTCTCTCTCTCTCTCTCTCTCTCTCTCTCTCTCTCTCTCTCTCTCTCTCTCTCTCTCTCTCTCTCTCTCTCTCTCTCTCTCTCTCTCTCTCTCTCTCTCTCTCTCTCTCTCTCTCTCTCTCTCTCTCTCTCTCTCTCTCTCTCTCTCTCTCTCTCTCTCTCTCTCTCTCTCTCTCTCTCTCTCTCTCTCTCTCTCTCTCTCTCTCTCTCTCTCTCTCTCTCTCTCTCTCTCTCTCTCTCTCTCTCTCTCTCTCTCTCTCTCTCTCTCTCTCTCTCTCTCTCTCTCTCTCTCTCTCTCTCTCTCTCTCTCTCTCTCTCTCTCTCTCTCTCTCTCTCTCTCTCTCTCTCTCTCTCTCTCTCTCTCTCTCTCTCTCTCTCTCTCTCTCTCTCTCTCTCTCTCTCTCTCTCTCTCTCTCTCTCTCTCTCTCTCTCTCTCTCTCTCTCTCTCTCTCTCTCTCTCTCTCTCTCTCTCTCTCTCTCTCTCTCTCTCTCTCTCTCTCTCTCTCTCTCTCTCTCTCTCTCTCTCTCTCTCTCTCTCTCTCTCTCTCTCTCTCTCTCTCTCTCTCTCTCTCTCTCTCTCTCTCTCTCTCTCTCTCTCTCTCTCTCTCTCTCTCTCTCTCTCTCTCTCTCTCTCTCTCTCTCTCTCTCTCTCTCTCTCTCTCTCTCTCTCTCTCTCTCTCTCTCTCTCTCTCTCTCTCTCTCTCTCTCTCTCTCTCTCTCTCTCTCTCTCTCTCTCTCTCTCTCTCTCTCTCTCTCTCTCTCTCTCTCTCTCTCTCTCTCTCTCTCTCTCTCTCTCTCTCTCTCTCTCTCTCTCTCTCTCTCTCTCTCTCTCTCTCTCTCTCTCTCTCTCTCTCTCTCATCACTATGAGATGACTACATTTAATTGTGAGTCACTGATATTCTGGATTTGCAATATTCAAGGATAAATAAATACCAATATACAAAATAAACATTTAAAATTTAAAATAAACATTTAAAATTTAAAAAATATATTTTTCATTTAAATACAACATATAGTAATAATATACATAATTTGAAAATAAGAATTATAATTCAACTAAAAAGAAAACACCTCAGCTATCTTCATTTTACAGTTGAGATTAAGTTAAGTAAATTTAATAAATTTCAGATAAAATTTATGAAATTACACATCAAATCAATCATAAATCATAATGTTGAGATAAAAAACGTTTATTGGAATGAGATAAAAAAAAGTTATGATAAAAAAAACTGATTTAAGCTGAGCGAAGCTTATCTTTCAATGTACTCACTGCAATTAAAGATGGTACATAGGTATACAAGGACAATGGACAAAGATATTTACAATTTTTTTTAAAAAAAAAATACATAATGAATTTACAAATTTTGTTAGTAAAAGCAGTGGTTTAAATAACCTACTGAAAGTAAAATCAAAATGACTATAATTAAAACATATAAAGAGAGAAGTTTTATTATCCATTTTGTATGAATTGAAAAGAGTTTCAAGTCTCTAATTCACCTGATGAATGATGTTTCCATGAAATGCATTTTAATAAGAAAGATTATTCTTGTAAATTCTATATTGAGCATTAGTTCCAAATTTATAACAAGATTTAAAGCAGAGTGAAGCAAATGTGAAACATTTGATCGATTACAGACATTTATCAGTCGAGTTAGCCAATTTATAATACTATTATATATATATTATACTGACTTGCATTTTATATATTTTAGTAAACATTTAATTTCTTATATATATATATGTGTGTGTGTATTAGCACTAATATATGTCCATATTCAAATATGACTACAATACAGGTATATAAAAAAATAAAAAGCTGTAATCTAAGTTTACATATGCATATAAAAATATATGTCTAATGTAAATTTAGGCGAATTTTTTTAAATATTTTTTTTCTTTCTAAATTTTAAATATTTAAACTATTTTTGGTTAAGTTTAATTAATGTTTAAGTTATTTTTAAAAATTCCAATAATTAATAACTATATTCAATATGTGTATTCAACCATAGAAAACAAAACAAAACAAAAAACAAATTCAGATAAGCATGCATGTTGCATTTGAAAAAATATTACAAAACAGACCTTCTAATAATATCAAAAATTATTGATATTTATAACTAATAACAATGTTTATTATTAGTTAAAATATTATTATATATAATTAATATAACTACACAATAAATCATATTATTTTTAATATACAACTCTTTAATTAAGAACTTATCTATAAATAGTTACTATAGAGCAAGCATGTCAAACTGGCGGACCTCGAAAAGATTTTTCATGGCCCTCGACTAAGATGCTATGAAATAAAATGAAAACAGAACGATATGTTGCAAACAATAAATTAATTTTTTTTTAAAAAGCTCTTATATTTAATTACATGAACTAAAATATATACAGTAATTGTTATCTACATACATAGCTAATTTATAATTCTCAGTTACATGCATAGCTAAATATTTTTGATGACATGCCTTTATGATGATGAAGCATTTGAGATATGTGAATACCAAAGCTGGCAACATTAATAATGTGCTGCTGTGCTTCCGAGAACATAAATACATTAGTCAGCTATTCACGCCACCAACGTAGCAATCTTATCTGCAGATATTGGGTTTTTCTTACAATTGTAACAAAAGGCAGTTGCACTAGTTTCTTTATCCGCATGGGGTGTTAAAAAATTTGCGGGTTGTTTCCTTTTATAACTCATTCAAAAAATATAAGTAAACTGCTATATCTGAGAGTTTCTACCTTTCTGAAACTAGTCAGACAGCATAAGAAATAATGAGCATGCATTTGACATTTTGTTATATAATATTTTAATTATAATCAAACATGAGAAACAATAATATTTTACATATAAGTTAGTAACGATTACAATTCAGTTTGGAAAACACTAAAAGTTCTACAATTTTACCAGTGTATGTTCAGTCTTGGAGAACTTTAGTGGCTTCGACCATTTGTAATCTACGGCCTTATGCACAGCTTTCTTCTTAGTCACATCTCTATCTTAATTGCTCCATGCTGGAAAGTCTGGACTGAGAGAAAGAAAACGTAATCCGTACCTTTTATAGCTACCTCCATTTATCGAGCATAATTTCAGGAGCGAGAATCAATAGCAGTGCTCTCTTTACATATAAATACTAGAGTAGCATTAAATTTTTACGAAGCATATTTAGCATAAACGTAGTTGCAATTTTTTAAATTTTAAAAATTTAAATCTAAAGCTCTATTTTTATTACAGAAAATGCCACTTCCAATGCTAAATAAAAAACGAAAGATTGATGACAAGGGAAGAACATTTCAAGAGAGGTGGGAACTGAATTATTTTTGTGTGGAAGTGAACAATAAGATTACGTGCTTAATTTGTAAAGAAACTATTAGTGTTGCTAAAAAATACAATATTAAGTGACATTATAGCACTAATCACGAAAAACAATTTTCATGTTTTGAAGCTAAAATAAAAGAAGAAAAATTAAAAACAATGAAGAATTCATTAAGTAGCCAGCAAGGAGTGCTTACAAAATTTATAAAAAGTAATGAATCAGTAACAAGAGCTAGTTATGAAATAAGCTATTTATTAGCAAAACATTCAAAATCATTCACCGATGGTTCTTTAATCAAGGAATGTATGATAAAAGCTGCCAAATTTGTCTGTCCAGAAAAAGTACAAGCATGTCGAGACATCTCATTATCAAGAAATATGGTGGCAGATAGAATTACTGAAATGGCAGATGACATCACTTCGCAATTACAGGAAATATCTACCAAAATCCAGTTCTTTTCAATTGCGATTGATGAAAGTACGGATATAAGAGAAGTTGCACAAGTTTCTGTTTTTTTTCGTGGTTGCAATAATAACACGAGGATCACCGAAGAATTGTTGGAATTCATCCCTCTTCATGGAACAACAACTGGTGAAGATATTTTTGATGCCATATGGAGCATTTTAGAAAAACTTAACTTGCTTCTTGACAAGCTTGTTTCTGTTACAACTGATGGTATGACAGGTGAAACTAAAGGTTTTGCGTCACGACTAGCAAGGAAATTACAAGATAAATATCCAGATAAACTGAAATCAAAGCTTTTCATTGCCTCATTCATCAACAAGTTCTCTGTTTAAAATTATTAAAAATGGATCAAGTACTTAAAACAGTTACAAAGATAGTCAACTTTATTCGATCAAGAGCCCTTAACCATCACCAATTTACTTTGTTCCTTAAAGATTTAGAATCTGAATTCAAAGATCTTCCTTATTACACAGAAGTTCGTTGGTTGTCCTGCCACAATGTCTTAAAGAGCTTCTATCTGCTTTTGGAGGAAATAATATTATTTTTTTGAAATGAAAGATGAAAACAATGAAAATATATCAATTATAAAAGATCCATTGTGGGTACATGACCTAGCATTTTTAATAGATATTACAGGCCATCTGAATAATCTTAATATTACATTGCAAGGCAAAGATCAATTGATAATGAATATGTATGATGCAGTTGCAAGCTTTGTACAAAAACTGAATTTGTTTAAAAATCATTTGCAAAAGAACATTTTGACATATTTTCCTACATGTGAGCAGTTAAAATCACAAAATCAAAGTTGCTCATTTTCACAACACTCTGCAAAAATTGAAAAAATAAAAGATGAATTCGATAAACATTTTGATGATTTCAAGGAGTTCGAAGAAATTTTTTCTCTTTTCACGGGACCATTTGCCTTTGAAGTCGAAAAAGCTCCAACTTCGATACAACTGGAATTAATTGATTTCCAGAATGATTTGATTTTAAAAACCAAATATCAAGAAGTAGGAACTCTTAAAATTTGTTCCTATTTAGGTGAAAGATACCCAGAAATTAAAAAATTTGCTGCACAAATTTTAAGGTTTTTTGGAAGTACATACTTATGTGAGAAATTATTTTCATGCATGAAATTAAATAAAACAGCTTACAGATCAAGATTAACTGATAAACATCTATCTGCCGTAATGAAAATTGCTTGTTCTCAGTCTTTGAATCCAGATATTGAAAAACTAGTAAGAGGAAAATGCTGGCAAGTTCCCAGTAAAAACAATAAATTGTAGTTTTATAAATATGTAATCAGATAAAATAAATGTAAAAATAAAAGCAATACTATATCAATTGTATATTATTGAAGTGAATTCACTAAACTACATAATATACTTTCATTACCCTATTTATATTCCTGCATTCTCACTTCAAAATACAATTTTAAGAAAATTTGTGTGATGTGGCCCACGAGAATCTTACCAGTAGCATAAAATGGCCCATTGTTTGAATGAGTTTGACATGTCTGCTATAGAGCAGTACATTTCTTGCCTGTCCTCATTTGATGACACCATCTTTAAAAAAATATTATTTTTAGCATGAATGTAAACTTTAAATTAATAAAACAGAAATATAACCACATGATATTTTTAATTTAATCCCATCAGTTTTTTAAATTCATGTGTAATATCTTAAATGAATACTTTAAAAGTAATTTTTTGTTACTTTCACTTTAAAGATAAGAATATAAACATTTGAAAAAGGCAGATGAGTTTGAATATGAATTTCTGGATGAATCAGTAGTCATATCTTCAATTATCCTCATCCAATATTTATTCACAGCAAATTATTGTAATTTTTAAGTACTATATTTAAAAATAGATATATTAATCTTTACTTAAATTTTAAATCTGAGAAAAAATAATATAATATTTTTTTAGCATAATAAATGAATATTAATAATCATTAATATATGTATCTAAAGATAATGTCTTCACATGAGTGTTGCAAGATATGTAGCATTGGTGAATTAAATTGTAATATATAAATAAAGAGCAACTTAAGATATGTTTAAACCCCTCCTAACACATTTTCTTGATGGGTGGCATAGCAAGTATGTACACATCTATTTTAAATTATTGTAATAAATAATATAGTTTTAAAGTGAAGATGTTAAGAAATTAACTGAAAGTGCTTCAGTGACTTATTATAGTTATTAGCAAAATATATTATCACCATTACAATTAATTATTTTTATTACAATTTTATTACAATATGCATATATATATAATATGGTATTTATGTATTATTCTGGTGATAATTTTCTTACCTTGCAATCTTATAAAGAAACATCTGCACGGGATATTCTGATAAACTTAATCCATCAATTTTGATGAATGATGACAAATAATTATCATTTGCACAAAACTGTGACCTATAACTTTATTTAGTGGAAATAAATAAATATGTATTTATGTTTTAAATTGCAAAAATAATAAAAACTCATCTTTTTTCATAAAAAATAGTAACCTAGAACTTTATTTACTAGAAATAAACAAACACATATTTGCATTTTTTCCCCAAGAAATATTGTTGTTACAACTAAACATTTAGCAATATAAATTTATTGCAATAAAAAATAATGAAAAATATTATTTTTCTTACAATCACTGGAGCAGACTGGTGTTTTTTGTTTTGCAAAATGCAAATGAAAGCATAGCTATAATTTATATAAAAATGTTCATATCTTGCAGCGTGAGTCATCACTTTTGTAGGATTTTATATTTTTCTCAAAATAACATGCTATATGCACAAACTTCCAGTGTATGACTATCTTTTGAAAATAGTGGGTGAATGCATTGTCCTCAGTAGTGGACAGTTTCCAAATTTTAAGCATTTCAGTGGGTAAAAAAACTTGTTCAGAAAATTCACTCAGTAGGAATTAAAGCTGAATAGTAAATCACATGTATACCTTAATTATGCAAGATAATTAATTACTTATCTCAACATTTTTTCATGAAATCACAGCATACTTTAAATCACAAAATCAGCAGTGAAACTAGCATTTTGATTAACAACTTTCTCCTGAACAGAATATTAATTAATTTCCTTTTTAGAAGATTGTGTATGTTGAATTCAGTCTTTATATATATCGCCAGTGACTTTCATCACCACCAAACTAATACATAAGTATCGACCATATTTCCCCCATATATGTATAACTTCCATTATTCAGTATTATAAGTAATTGAATGGTTTGGCTCTCTGGAATACTCATGATGTTTGAGTTTTAAAAAATATATTTCATAAAAAATTAAAAAAGATAAATTAATATAATTTTTTTTCTATACTAACTATATTGTATGCACAATGTACACACACACTTACATATATGCGTGTTATATATATTTTCATCATATATTTACATGACATATATATATATATATATAAGTTAAAAACGTAATATGGTTGACTATTATGTAATTTTTTAATCTAGGTTATGGATTGGAAAGAAATATTATGAAAGCAGGAGAATATTAGAGGGAAGGGACTATTATATTTGCACGTTTTTGTTTTCATCACTCCTTACGTTTACATAATAATAATAATAATAGTTCAACACAATTGAAATAAAACAGCTATATAAAAATAATAAATATTTTCTTTATTGAACCGGTTTTCGCCCTATATTAGGGCCTTTTCAAAATACACTTTTCTAATAATAATCACATGCCCTTATATCTATCAATAGTTCCTCTTACGTTCATTTTATATAATAATTTTACATAGTCACATAACCTATTTACATATATATATACTTCCTCCTCCCCCCAATTTTTATTTTTTATATATATTATTTTTATGCAATAAATAAAATTACATTAAATACAATTCAATAATTATATACTGTACATATATTATACACCATAAAATTATATACACATACTTTATACACTAAATTATATATCATTTCTCATATATTTCTACTAACCATATCTTCAAATATAACCTTATTTATCTATAATTAACAAATTATTTACATTAACTAATTATTTACATATATCATATATATTAATTAAAAAAAAAACAAAAAACAACAACAACAACAAAACAAAAAAAAAACAAAACAATAAATCAACCATATATTAAATTTTCCAGTTATCTTTCAATGCCCATTTACTACTCAACTTTGCAGGTCCTTTAACTAAATTAATACATTTACTCATATTCTCTATGCATTTTGCATTTAGTGCTCACCACTGATATATATAAATTATAAAAAATGTGTACTAGTTTTAAATATAAATACAAGACAGCATAAAGTTATTTGTTTCAAGATGCTAAATTCTGGATGTCTATTAATTAAAGTTCAGGTAAGATCATCTCTTATCTCCCTGTTGGCATCTAAATTTCAAAATGGCTATTTTTAATGAAGTCACAGAGGCCATTCTAGCAGTCAGTTGGCATTAAGATCAGCAAAATCACTGACCAAAATGACCAACAAGGGAGAAAGGTGAAAGTATTTCTGGACTGATCAAATCCTTTCTTACAAAAAAAAAAGAGAGAGAGAGAAATATAGATATAGATTGTTGTTGATAATAATGACTAAAAACTTTCAGATAAAATCTAGAGAATTGAAACTAAACCTTTTATCCATACATACAGTGTATATATTCATACTATTTAATTCTGGGATTATAGTGTTTTCTGTTCTTATATAATGCTAAATTTATATTAATTTAGTTTTGATATAAAAAAAATCTTCTATCAGAAAAAAACAAATAAATTAAAAAAATTGAAACAGTGTTCTATTTTGAAAAATAATCCAAAATATATAACGAATGCTTGTAAAACTATAGAATTTTAAAATATTTATATACTGTGGTTAATAAAAGCAAACACACACTAACATGTAAACATGTATGTATGTAAAAATATATATATGAAAATCATTATTAAATCATAAGAAATAATTTTTCTACAGAAATAACATGATGAAGTTTTAGAATTGATATTTAATTATTATTTATTAGTCTACAACGAAAGCTATTTCATTTTTTAAGCTAATAAATAATAATTTTCGCGTTAACTTTTGCAACCCTTCATCATGTTGTTTCTTATGCAATATCATGTGACCAAATAATTATTTCTAGTTATAAAATCCTATAAATTTTTGTATTTATATTTATATATTAAAGATAACATATCTACTTATCCTATAAACTGAGATTTAAATTTGGACCAAATAATCATAGGCAATGATTTACTATTGACATTTAGCTATAATTAACTAAAGATAAAACAAAGATGAAAAACAATTCAAATTCTCACCACAAGATAATTTACAAATCTGGTTAGTACTGCCTTTCTTTTCAATGCTTCTCAATGAGGGGTTGTTGGAGAGATCTTTATTAAATCAGCTGTTTTATCTTTGGATCTTTTTGTTTTATAAAAAAATAGATTTGAAAATAGTTTTAATCACAATATCTTGGCTAAAATCGTTTTATACAGAACGCTCTATGATATAATGATTAGTAAATCTATTTGCCACATTGAAAAGTGAAGTTTGAAACCAAATGCAATTAACATATATATAGATATTTCATCAGAAATTTGAAATTTTTCAAATATTTAAAAAAAAAAAAAATCTCAATTGTTTTGAGATAGCCTACTTATAAACCTATGCAATTAATAATTGATAAATGGTTAACTAATTATTGTTTTACAGATGATAAAAAAAAGAATGAGAAATCATCTTCACTAACAGGAATTTGAATAATTGTTGAGGATTGATTCTTTTATGGAGAAATGGTGGTAAGGATTTGTTTTTAATAAAGTCTTTAATGTTGATTTCCTTACCTTTTTCTATCTCTCTTTATATATCTTATCTATCTACCTACTTATCTGCATTGATGCCTACTTACCAGCATATCTATCTATCTATCTATCTATCTATCTATCTATCTATCTATCTATCTATCTATCTATCTATCTATCTATCTATCTATCTATCTATCTATCTATCTATCTATCTATCTATCGATCGATCGATCGATCTATCTATCTATCTATCTATCTATCTATCTATCTATCTATCTATCTATCTATCTATCTATCTATCTATCTATCTATCTATCTATCTATCTATCTATCTATCTATCTATCTATCTATCTATTTATCTATCTATCTGTCTATCTGTCTGTCCATCCATCCATTCCATCTGTCTGTTCCACCTACCTACTTAACTGCCTGCCTGCCCATCCATCTTCCTGTCCACCACCCACCTACATACCTACCTATCTAGCAGCAAAAATTTATCCTGAAAATTATCCAAATAATAGGAAAAGAAAAAAATGAGCAGAACAAAAAAATAGTCAATGTTATGGATCAAATGCAGATTATAATTTGAGATGAAGTTAAAAAGATATATCAAATAGCAAAAATGATAAATCATTGGAATTTATATCAAAGGCAGTAGTAGCAGAACAAATACATATTCAAATATTAAGGTCTTAAACAGGAAACTGGAAAACGAAAAAGAAATGAAGAAATTGTCAAAAAGATTCAGCAAGAAACTAACACAGAAATAAAAAAATTAAGAGATTCCAGCCAAAAAGCATGTGAAGAAATTATTGCTTATCTGGAAATGATAAAGATTGATTATAAAGAATTTAAAAAAAATTCCATGGGTTTAAAGGAATTTGAATTGATAAATAGAATTCAGATAGAGTCAAATTCCATTGCAGGAGATGAAATGAAAATAAAAACAATTGAAGTCAGATTGAGCCCTGTACCTCATAATGAGGTACGTAATTTAGTGAACCAATTCTGGAAAATAAAAACATTTAGGGGTCATGTTGGTGAAGCCCCTATCAAACATAGCAAAAATGTATTTTAGGTTATATGATGACAGAGGTGAGATGGCTATAGCATGCAGCCACTTATAGGGAGCATCTCAGACAAAATGGGATTCTTGTTTCATCATGCCTAGTACTTATGACAATTATAGAGACATTATTGTTAAGCTATTGGATTGAAGAATGTCAGCTGAGTACAATGTACTGTCAAATAAAAAAGACATATAACTCTTTCTTTAGACAGTAAATGACTAGACTGAGAAACATAACGGCTCATCCTCTAACTGAAGGCTTCAATATATGGATCTTTAAAAAAAATTTGCTGCTGAAAATTGAACAGATGCTGATTAGTACTGATCACTAATCCATTTAACATGTAGCCATAATCCTCAGTACACTTTTGATCTAATCTATTTACCTACAGAAAATTTTAGTTACAAAATAGAAAATTGTAATCAACAGAGAAACCCATAAATAAAGAAGATGGATATATGGATGTGAGTAATATATACAGTTGATCCATACTGGGAAATAGAAAAAGGTGACAGTCTCCAACTCTGGCCATGTCAAATATTACAAGCTTATAAATAAAATTAGAATTGTGAAATAATTTTTAATTTTCATAGATGTTATTTTCTAATAATAATGGGTATTTGATTTATTTAAATATTTTTCTTTATTAAATAATAGAAAAATTCTCAACTTTTTTTAAAATAATGTGAATATTACTATTATAATATGTCATAAATAGTTATAAAAAAAGAGAGATAAGTATATGTTTATTCTAACTCTTCATTAATTTGATTTACTAGCTTTAATTTTTTTTTAAAAAAGTATTAAAGTAAATAAATTAAGTTTTAATTTTAACTTTAAAAGATGATAAGAGTGACAAATAGGTAAAAAAAAATTTTTTTCTGATTTTTAAAAGAAAAAGGAAAAATAATAAGGTTTAACATTTTGTTTTAATTAATTGATATTGTTTTCTTTGCTTTTCTCTTTATTTCTCTCCAAAACAAAATACAATGTTTAACAAATCAAAGGGTAATTACAGAATTATTTTGTTTTTGGACATAAAAACAACTACAGGAAAAAATTTTATAAATAAAAAAGGGTGAAATAACTTTTTGTAAAATAGACCCAACTAGTCAGTGTTTAATTTGTTCATGTGAGAGATAAGATGTGATTAGATGGATACAATTCAAAAAGTCAGGTGCAAGATAAATAAGTAAATCTTAGAGTCTTGAGACAGCAGTCATTATTGGTTAAGCTTTTGAAGAAGTCAGTAGCAGCAGTTAGACTTGACTCAGCAATTGAAAAAAGCAAAAACAGCTAAGCTGCAAAGAAAACAGTGAGAAATAGTTTTGGTAAGACCCATCTCATTACAAGCAAAAGAAAAAATGTTTTTTAAAATAGATTTGAAGAAAACCATGTGCTAAGTTTTAGATAAAAGCTAAGCATCATTAAACCTCAACAAGTAACCTATTCACTAAAGAAAATATAGAAGAGGAGAAAAGCCCGTAAGTAATCTGGAAGAAGCCTTGATTCCATACAATAGCATGATTGTCTCTTTTTATTGTATTTGGCCACATATGATAAATTATTAGATTAAAAATATAGTTAAATTCATTACATGTGACAGTTCAACTTGCATGTTATTACATTTGAAAAATTGTGGAATTCAGGATACGTAAAACCTGAAAATATAAAAATTTAACTGTGTACATTATCCTGGAAATATGCTTTAATGGAAAAGCTTAGAATAAGAAAATCCCAAGATGAAATAACCTGAAAATTACAATTGCCAAAGAAGTACTCAAAAGAAAAACAAATGGTAATATAAGGTATTGTAATGTGCACATTATATTTACATTCATGGATATTTTTGAAAAATAAGTGATAATTAATGGTAATAATTATTAGTATCTTTGTCATTGAAACATGCTTTTTTCTTTTTCTTACTTTCTCTCCAAAATTCAATTGTATAAATGCTTTGTATTTTTATAAGAAAAGGGAGAGAGTTTAAGTAAATTTTTTTTTACATTTAAAATGTTGTTTTACAATTTTAATTATTAAAGCGGAAAACAATTCTGTTTAAATTTAATATTGATTAACTGAATTAGTAAGAGCCAAAAAATTAATATTAGTATATGAAATTATATTTTGGTGATAAAAGTGTATTTAAGTTTGGAATAATTTATCATATTTTTGTCAATTTTTTAAATTTAGTAATTAATTTATTAAATAATTGTTAAAAGAAAAAATAGTTTTAATGTTTTTATTCTTCCAGCTGTTTGTTTTATGAATTGGAAGTTGATTTCATAATAGCATAGTGTTTTAGCAAATTGAAAATTCTCCCAGTAAAACTATTAACACTAAAATAGATTAATCTTATATGTTTATTTTTTGCTGGTTCAGTCATAGTCCATAGGGTTTATGATCTTGAGTTATCTCCAGAAAAATAATGCTTGATTTATTTATATGTGAAATTTATGTTTGTGTTTGGACATCCCAGTAGTTCTCTGGATAGCAGAAAGATATTATCTTTAAAGTATATTCATTACATTTTATTTTTTGTTAGAGAAAATTTAGTTTATAGTTGGTTTGCACCCTCATGTTACCATATGGCCAGAACATGTTTTAGAATCCCAACATTGTTTTATATTATAATAGATACTTTAGCACTTACATATTTGCATCCAAAAAATTATTGAATATCAGGCCCTAAGTTTGGTACTGTTTATAAAGTACATATGTTATATCAGTCACAAGGAATGACTGTTGATTATTTTTGGTTAAATATTAGTAATAATATAATTTAATAATAATATTATTATAGTATACTTATTCTTATTCTGTGCTCCATATATATAGTCTTTCAAGAGAGCAAAGATTTTTCATTCCACAGAAGAACAGGAAAGCTAATGACATTACTCATCACAACTAATAGCCTAATGTTTATAATGAAAGTTTTTTTACACTTTTCTTCTTTGTTATTTTATAACTAATAATGAATTAATAACTTGGTTTGAATGATTTCTCTGAAAAAAAATAATTCTAATTTTGGTTTGAAACCTGAAATAGATACAACACAACACCACTCATGTGCATTATATGAGCAAAAGTCCAGGGTGCCAGTTCTATTAATGAATAGAATGATTTATTATTTTATCTGATTCAAAATGAATGCTGAGATTCTTTTACTTATGTTTATCTTACAGCTTCACTCAGTGGGAGGTTACAGAAAGTTCATAACATATAAAATATAAATAAATGAAGGAAGAAATACTATAAACCATTTAATAAAATATAAACCTCATTTATTAATTAACCAAATGATAAAGGCCAGCAGAGTCTATTTGTTCAAAATACTAAATTACAATTTCAATTTGATCTCTTCCATCATCTAAGTATACTCTACATTAGTTCAATATAACTTTGACAGAATAGAAAAGCATAACACCAAATAACTCTACTGTTCAGCACATGCTAATCTAAATAGCTGAATTAATATTAATCTATGAATATAAAATCAGATCTCAGGGAATCTATAACACAGTTAGACTAAAGAACTATATTCGCCAGTAATTTATAACTCTACATTATAACAAAATATAATGAAATAAATTGAATGATGTTTTGCTGGTCTAGCAATTAGATAATAAAGGAAATAGGGTACATTTTGATTTCAATTCAACATCTAAACAACACCTGAATGATAAAACTTTTAGAAAATCAGAAAATAATTAACACTTCATACAATGTTTGGATCAAGGAAATCAATATCATCATGTCTGAATATGTTCATCATTAAATTAAATAAAATACAATCATATCATATTAGATAAAATAAATGTGTGAGCATGTGTGGAAATATGAATTACAAATGTATGTTAAAGAAGAATTCTGAATATAATTTTGAATAATAAAATATTTATTATTAAAAATAAATAGTTAAGCAAACATTTAATTTCTTTATAATTTAATACAAGTACAAGTTCCAGATGTATTTAGCATCAATGGTTAAAATATTTACATAAGAAAAGATAACAAACACAATATAATTTTCTAATTTCTAATCTGACACATCTCATCTATCAAAGCATCTTGATAGGCTTATGGAAACACATTATATTTTTAACACTAAAATAATGAACTAAAATAAAATCTTTACATTTTATTTCAAAATGGTTTTAAGTTATCAGTCACTTCTGATAAGCATATAGAATTGAAGTAATATAGCCCTAAACTTCAAACAATAAACTACAAAAATTTCCCTTATATTCAACATCTTATTTTTAGTACTCTCAAATTATCTATTAGTTGATAAGTCTATGATAAATAACATATGGTTAAATATTTATATTTAATTATAACAAAACTAAAATTTTTGGCATTTTACTCCAAATGCACATTAACTAAAACTAATGGGGTTTGAACCTAATAACAGGTATAAAATAAGAATAATATCAAACTATATTTTGCGAAATAGAAATAAATAACTCCATTAATTAAATATATTCTGTCCTTGCAAAAATGAAGTAAAGAATTCTATTAATTAACTATGTTTTATTTTGCCAGAATAGAAATAAATAATTCTACTAATTAACTATATTTTTGTCCTCTTTGGTTGCTTATTCAAATGATGATTGAATATTATGAAAATTGATGATATGAAACTTAAATGATAAATACAAAATGATTTGAAATGATAATTAAAGTTATACATTAATGATGGATTTTTCCATATTTTTTAAATTAATACTTTATGCATGTATCTGTATTATGCTGTGTTTCATAAAATAAATAATTAATACTAATCAATCCAATCGATTTACTTATGAACTTGTAATAAATCATAATACGGATGATGACAATGGACAATCAAGCTTTAATCACTAACTTTACTACAGCTGTTTTGTGAGAAAATCAATTCTGCTTTTATTCTTCCTTTTTATCAATAATTATCTGGCACTTGGTTATCAGTATAAGATGAAAACTTTCCTTAAGGCACATGAGGATAAAAGATTTTCACAATTCTAATTATATAAATAACAATACAACTCCCAAGTCTAACTTCTGAGACTAAATAAACTGGTGGAAACAAATCTCATTACCAAAATAATCAAGGAGATAAAATACTTGGCTTCATATTCTCTAATTCATAGTATCAAATATCAAAACTGGAGGATTCAATCTACTCTTATCAAATACTTCAATAAACAAAAAGGGAGAGCTCACTCTATCCCACACAATATACTAAGCAATCTACCATATTAAATATTCAAATAACAAAAAGGGAGAGATTACTCACCCATACAATATACTAGGCAATCTACCCATGTCAAATATTCAAATACAAAAAGGGGAGAAATTACTAAATCCCATAAGATACTATAAAACATCATTAACTTTATTCTATATAGCCACTAAATACTTTTCTATTCAAGCATAATAAAGAACAATAAATTCATACTTAAGTAAATCTTTAACTTTCCATTTTTAATTGGCCATCCTCATCCTCTGAAACCTATAGACTTTATATCATTTTTACTTGCAATTTACACATTATTATAGTTGAATTTAATAATAGACACACATATACAAGTATAATAATACACAGACAATTCAAATCCCAGTAGTCAAAGAATTACTGTAAAAATATCAATTACTAACTGTAAAAGCAATAATGGATACATATTTCATATCTGATAAATATAATGTTTATGACTGGAAATATACTAATGATGGTTGAAAAGCAAGGCTAAATAATTTCTATTGGCAAGGTAAGACAAAATAATCTTCTTTATAGTGCATTTACATTAGCAAAAATTTAAAGTAAAAGTTTGGCTTACATAAATAATAAATCTTTATATTCTAGGTTAAATAATTATTGAAAACAATTATTTTCTAATCTATTGAAAAATGCAAAATATACCATAGAAATTTATATAATGAGCTTCTTTTTTTTAAAGAGCTGTCACCCCTTCAACATTAAATGGACATTCCCTTTTTAACATGCATGTATGTTTATAATAATAATAAATACCTTGTATGATATTTCCTTTATTATACATTTATGAGATGTTCTAGTAAAATACAATAATAAATATAATAATAAAAAATCATAAAACACTTCTTAAACTATGTATCTATTAAAATAATAACAATTGATAATAATTACTAAAGTTCTTTTTTTTTTTGGTTGTAAAATGAAAAGTTTATTACAGTTTATAAATGACATCTCTTGGTCATATACTAAGTAATAATAATAATTAGCAGGAAGATAAATACTGACAAACACATAATAAATTCCTGAAGGAAGACAAACAATATTATTTTGGGATCCAGAATAGTGTATTCAATGTTCTTAGCAAAGCTAATAAATCGCTGTTGACATTATATAAGATAATTTTTTATTAAGCAATAAACATTTTATCAGACGCAAATAAAGTAATAATTCATTATTTCATTTGTGAGATATATTAAGCATTTATTTCATGTTTTTCCAGAGCCATTCATAAATGCACATAATTATTTAACTGACAATATTTACTTAGATTTCCATGAATTGATTGGCAATAGTCTATAAATTTCATTTGTGAGATATATTAACCCTTTGAACGATGATTATATAATTGGCCGAATGAGTTAAAAATCAAAACTTGTAATTGGCCAACTCACAACTTTAACAAAATCTATTGTTAAAATAGATCACTTTTAATAATATAAATACGTTAGTTTCGTTTGTAAAAAGTATATTACTGAATTGTCAGATTACGAAAGCAAACGAAAATCTTTTCAAAAATAAAATTTGATTTATAATTTAAAAAATATTCAATTGTGGTGAAATAAAAGTAACCGCTATTCAACCAACCAAAAAAGATTGCGTCAGCAATCTTTTTTTTTTCACTTTAACGTTACGATCAATATGTAGCAATAAATAAATAATTCTTGGTAATATCTTAACTATTTTTCTAAAATAATTTGATTTTTAGTATTATTTTATCAATAATAATTTGTAATTCAATTCAAATATTGTTTAAAATGTTGTAAACATTCGTTTATCATTTTCATAATAAAAATCAAAACGAACGTAACTTTTTACTTTTTGGCAGCCATTTCCCTTTCTGACAGAAGTGGGACAGCCAATAAGATTCAAGAAAAGTTGGTGAGGAGGCGGTGCTTTGGTTTTGTTTGACATATATGGTCATTATTATTGATTTTTTTACTTGTAAATTAATTCTGAAGAGGGCACCATCTTACACAACTTTTGATTTTCTTTCTAATGACGTATCATATGTATACGTGGGATAAAAAGTAGCCGATTTAGAGTGATGTCAAATCTTCTCGTTTTTAGACGAGTCATGCATTCAAAGAATTAAGCATTTATTTCATGTTTTTCCAGAGCCATTCATAAATGCACATAATTATTTAACTGACAACATTTACTTAGATTTCCATGAGTTGGTTGGCAATAGTCTATATAAAGAAATTTCACCACAAATGGGGATAGCAATTAATAAAGTAAAGTCATATTCAATTTTATCCATTTTCATAAATTCATTTCTCATAGTACTTGGGAAAATGGACAAATACTAAATAATACATTAAATTGCACATTTAGTCTTATTTTTTAAATAGGCACAAATAACAATAGTCAGGCAAATGTTCCAATAATAATGACAATAAAAATAAATGATTCATAGGCATCCTTCTCAACTTTCTTTTTTTAGAACCAACACAGATTTATTGTTTAGAGTTCTTGATATGTTTAATAAAGAGTTCACACATTCTCCAACATAATAAACATATACAGTTGCTCCATTAATATTATAATTAAATTTTAGAAAAAATAATCTTAAAAAATAAAAAAAAACATTCTTCTTTCTTCTTTACAATTAGGTTTAAAGTTTAAATACAATAAATTTAAAATACTATTACGCATTTCCATTCTTTCCTCAGTATTGGCAATTAAACTTAAATATAATATAGTATAGACACATACATGCATTCCAAATAATGGTTTGAGAATTTAAAGTTAGCTTAAGAATGAAGATTAATGTACCTCATACGGTTGTTTACGCTCTCATATTTGGAAACCAACAATACTTTTTATTCTTTCAAACTTGGCCTCGGAAGACTTTAGTTTATAACAAACAAAATTGTACTATTAAACTTTGATTAAAAAGTGGATTGGAGATGAACCAGTAATAGAAAATATGTCAGCAGTCCCCTATAGAATGGTAATTAACCCTTTTATAGATTTTGAAACATTACCTAAGCATCTTCTTCCAATAATCCAAGATTATTTGAAAGTTCAAAGGTGACCAGTCAGAGAACTACTCCTCCCATTGCACTGACGTTTTAATTTATGCAAGAAACTTTCTTGTCTTGGAAAAGATAGAAAGAGGGGAAAAAACTATTTTGTCTTTTAAATAAAATAAAAAATTAGACATTAAATTGAACTAAGAATTAAATATTCTGTATTTTTAAAGTAACAGAATAAAATTAATGACAATTGTTTTAACAAATAAAATATTTTCCAGGATAATTGTTGTTTAATAATTTACAAGTACAGTAATCCATTAATTTATTTAAAATATAATCAAGCTGGTTTTTAACACTATTAGTTATGAAATTAAATATTTGTATATGAGATATGATATTTAATGTTTTAATGAAGCATATGAATGGAAAAAAGAAGTTGAACAATGATATAAACATACATGAATATTTACAAATAAGGTACAACAGATACTAAAGTGATATGACTAAAATGACAATTTTAATGATGATGAGTTAAACACATTTCACTGTTTATACTATAGATTAAAATATTAAAAGCAAATGAACTAGAGAATCATTCAAACAAATCTTAATACTGTTTTGTAAACAAATAAAACAAATTAGAATTAACTAAAACTAGACTGACTACTTTTATGACAAGCCACCCCCCTATCCTATCAGCAATTATACTCTAAAGTAAGATACTAAACATCTAATAATTTTTAAATTACATCTACAAGTACTTCTAATCACAGTTTTAAGTCATAAATAAAAATTTTAAAAATTTCATGTTATTTCATTTTTTTTTAATAAGATGATATCAGATGTTACTGATATAATACTACACAATTATAATTAATATTTCTGGTGCCAAACCAGAAGATCACAATATATATATATATATATATATATGTTAATTCTAATATTTTCATGGATAAAAGATGTCATATTATTATTACTATTTGCGGGATATTCCGTGTAGTGAAAAAGCTAAATGCTGACGTTTCAGTACAATATCAAGTACCTTCCTCAGAGCGTCCTCTTTCTCAAATCATAAGAATGCATGTGAGATTTAAAACCATTTTTATCGTTTTCTTTTTCCTCATAATTAAATTCTATTGGTTGAGAAGTTTTAAAATTTATTTTCTCTTCCAATAGCTTCTTCCAAATGTTGTTAATCTTCTTTAATTCACACCCTTCATTTATGCTCTTGGGCCTTTTAAAAATCTCTATATCTTCTCTTAGCAATCTCTGGTCATATTGTTCAATATTTGCTAAAATATTTTTTTCAAAATTGATATCATGATTTGTTAATTTTATATGAGAATAAATAGCTGATGAATTGGATTTTTCTCTCACTGCCAGAATGTGTTCTTCTTTTCTAATATTTATTCTACAATTAGTCTGTCCTATATATGTATGTGGACAGACCCTACATGGAATTTCATATACACCATGACACTCCAAAGCAATTTTATCTTTAGGAAGTGGAAATATTTCACTAATTTTTTTATAAGTAGTGTAAATTGTGTGAATATTATTATTTTTTAAAATGTTACCAATTCTATCAGTTACTCCTTTTATATATGGCAAAATTGTCTTAATTTTTGATGTATCAAAATCTTTTTTCTTTTGATATGTATAAGCCCTATTAATAATGTTGTAATTAAAACCGTTATGAAGAAGCATTTTATTAGTAGTAAAAAGGTCCCGGTGAAAATGGCTATCATCAGAAAGTCTCTTTGTTCTATCTTTGCTACTGAAAATAGTTGTGCACAACTATTTTCAGTAGCAAAGACATTATTGGATAGAACAAAGAGACTTTCTGATGATAGCCATTTTCACCAGGACCTTTTTGCTACTAATAAAATGCTTCTTCATAATGGTTTTAATTACAAAATTATTAATAGGGCTTATACATATCAAAAGAAAAAAGATTTTGATACATCAAAAATTAAGACAATTTTGCCATATATTAAAGGAGTAACTGATAGAATTGGTAACATTTTAAAGAATAATAATATTCACACAATTTACACTACTTATAAAAAAATTAGTGAAATATTTCCACTTCCTAAAGATAAGATTGCTTTGGAGTGTCATGGTGTATATGAAATTCCATGTAGGGTCTGTCCACATACATATATAGGACAGACTAATCGTAGAATAAATATTAGAAAGGAAGAACACATTCTGGCAGTGAGAGAAAAATCCAATTCATCAGCTATTTATTCTCATATAAAATTAACAAATCATGATATCAATTTTGAAAAAACAAATATTTTAGCAAAAATTGAACAATATGACCAGAGATTGCTAAGAGAAGCTATAGAGATTTTTAAAAGGCCCAAGAGCATAAATGAAAGGTGTGAATTAAAGAAGATTAACAACATTTGGAAGAAGCTATTGGAAGAGAAAATAAATTTTAAAACTTCTCAACCAATAGAATTTAATTATGAGGAGAAAGAAAATGATAAAAACGGTTTTAAATCTCACGTGCATTCTTATGATTTGAGAAAGAGGATGCTCTGAGGAAGGTACTTGATATTGTACTGAAACGTCAGAATTTAGCTTTTTCACTACATGGAATATCCCACAAATAGTAATAATATTATGATATATATATATATTATAATAGTAACTTACAGTTATTATTATTGGTCTAACGTGTTTTATCTCTTGTGAAATTATTTATAAATATAAATTTTTATTTGACTATTTTATTATGTAACATATATGTACTATTTATATATACATTTAAGTTTTAAATAATACATACCTTAAGCTTTTGAGTAAAATGCCAGATTTGAAGTTAAGTATAAATACTTATATATATTTTTTATTTTATTATTAAATCTTAATGTCAGTGGAACAATTGATAGTTGAGTTAAGCATGAACTTGTATATAACACACGAGCAGGTTCGTTCATTCTCTTGATATAAAAAAAAAACGAAAGAAAAAGAAAATCTTTTCTCTTTAAAAATAGCATTTTTCTTTTATCAATACTACTATTTAACGATTGGAATTTAAATATTAACTTTTCCAAATTAAAATAATTTGTGGATTAAAAGTCTGCAAGGAAAATATATTTAATTTTCTACTCAATCTTAAAGGAATAGCAATATAAAAGAAAAGAACGTCTGTTTAAGTTTTTTGGAAACTACGTTGTTTTAATACTTCCGTGATTCTTCGGATATATATAAATTTAAGATAATTATATATATATATATATAGGATAAAACAATGTGTTTTGAGTAAAACAGCTTTATATCGTAAAGGTTTCGAAACCAACCTTGCATGCTATTTTAAAATATTTTGAAATATTGAATATATAGAACGTCTAGTGATAATAGAGAAATGAAGATTAAGAACATCTACATTCGAAGAATATTTATTTTATTTCACATTAATCCGGTCATTGGATGTTATTAACAGTTTATCGTTTAAGGATAAATGGAATCATCATTGTACCAATGGATTGGTGATATGCTTCGTAAGAGATCTTCATTGGGATGATGAACTATAGACTTCAATATCTACTCTCAACTCTCTTATAAATAAGTTTCCTTTATTATTTATTTATATATATTATAATAATGCTTATATTATTTTAATATGTTTATTATTATTATTATTATTATCTTTATTTCAAATTTGGCATCGCATCATATATATCTTAAAAGGAAAATTATATTTATTATTAAATATAATTAATTGAAAGCTTAACATAATTCATCAAATTAGATGAGGGATATAAAAAATAGTTATTATTTGACAGATATCTTAAACAGGATTATATTGTGTTTACTACGTAATATTGTAAACGTTTAATGTATTTTTATTTATTAAAAATACATATAATATATAAGTTATACAATGGTAAATAATACTTATATATGGGTAATTGTGAAGCATATAAATAAGAACGATAAATAAATTAATAAGTTACATAAATTATTAATTTTTGAACCCAGATATTGTTTTTATATATCTGTTAATTTAAGCTATTTTCTTTAATTTTTGAAAGTTTATTATAGTATTGAGTTTTATCATAGGGTATTAAATAAAAAAATATCATTTATTAATATTCTTTTAAAATGATAAAATTCATCCGTATTTATTTATTAATATTTTATTATCTATTCTATTATATTTTTTATTGTTTATTAAATATTGATTTGTTAACGTGATCTCTTTGTCTAATCATTATTGAATTATATTATATATATGCTAGTATTATAAATATCATATGAATAATAGTTATAATTAATGCTTATATAAAGGCATATGAAATAACTTGTTTTGAAATTATTCCTGAAAAGAGCTAATTGCAAATTCTCCGTGAGTTTGAATATCATGGCATAATGGTGACTGAAAGAGGGATGAAAGATGGATGACCTGGTCTAAATTGTATTTAAACTTATTTAAAGATTATTGAGCTAGCATAATAAAGATATATATAATCATGGATTTAGTATTTCATCGATTCATTTCTAGCATTCTACTTGAAGACCCAAAGTCCGATTGTAGTGAAATGCGTATCCTCTTTCTAAGGAATTTAATCATCTCTTTATATTTAACAAGACCAATTTAGATTTTAAATATAATCCATTCTGTTATATTTGGCGAACCTAACTGTGAAGCATTAAGTTAATGATTTCTAAACATTAAATATAATTGATTATATTACAATTAATACATCAACTGGGATGATTAAATGCCGTTCCGTTATATTTGGTGCCTCAACTAAGGCTATCAAATAGGCTGTCCCATTATAATATATATATATATATATATATATATATATATATATATATTATATATATGTCCCATTATAATATATATATATATATTATAAAATTGTGGAAGAACTGCTCTTCACACATGCTCTAAAAATTGATACATACTCTCCCATCAATAATTGTTTTAAACCCTAGGTGATTGACTTATGGCTAGAGCAGTCTATTCCTTAAACAAACCAAAAATTATTGATAGTACATAAATTAGGGCTTGAATTTGTTATGAGCCTGATTTTTAAATCTACAAATTACTTATACAAGGTTAATTTATATATCACAGGAGAGAAAAAGGTTTCTCATTTTTAACTATCTGTGACACTGAATCATATTACTTTGTCTACATGTAGTAATTAATAATAGCAATTCATATATATGTAAAATTGTGGCAGGACCTACTCTTCATACATGCACCAGAAAATTGGTATACATTCTCCCATCAGTGATTGTTTTAAAATCATAGATAATCCACTTATAGCTAGAACTTATTCTTTAAATAAATCAACCACTGTTGATTGTGCCTAAATTAGAGCTAAAAATTAATATAAGCATATTTTGAAATAGGGGCAAGAGAGTTTCTCATTTTTATCTACCTCTTATTAGTTTGTGTGTATGTAATAATATATATATATCATTAAAAAACAGTCAAGACTTAGACAATCCCAACATTAGTAACAATCAACAATTTCAAACTGTTGGCAATACTATCTTTTTACAATATATATATATATATATATATATATATATATATATTGCAACGGGGAAGGTATAATCAATCCCTGTTGCAATAATTAGACAAATACATATTCATACACTTAACATATTGTTAATATATATTACTAATGTATTAAAATATATATATATATATATTACTTTACTAATAACACTAATATTTACAAGTTGATGTATAATCAAGGGTTATTTGTGTAGTCATATTGAATTATAGATTTGTGTAAAACTCATAAAAAAGAGGTATGGGGGGGGGTATACACTTGCTCTGATTTTTTTTCTTTTGTGAAACTTAGCTATACACATCGCTATATATATATGTATGAGTGTGTTTTTGAATCATTAAACATGAAAATTCATGAAATAAAAATAAAAACATTTTGTTTGATAAACTTTTTAAATATATACATATTAAGTCAAAAAAAAAACTATAAAGGCCAAGATGGAAGACAGTGATTTGCAGAACAATGAAATTGACTTATAAAAAAACATTGGAATGTCAAGTTCTAATTAAATACTAATTAAAAAAAAAGATGTTAAAAGCTTTTACAGTACATTCCAACAAAGGCACATGGAATGTTAATTGGAAATGGAAAAAGGAAAATGAATGAAAAGAAAGAATTCAGAGGAAGGGTGGATTCAGCAATTCCTGATTTGAAAAGAAAGATGTTTTATGAATTGGATTATTAAAAAAAATTAATTAGTATAAATTTGGGAGTGGAAGAAAGCAGACCTTTAGACTTATATACGGAAACAAGAATCCAGAAATCAACATTATACACTGATAACACATGTTCAGGCTGGGGTAAAAACTTCAATGTGTGAGGTGTTCAAATCCTTCCCCTGAATATATAGCAACTGCCAATATCGGAGAAGGGATGTCAAGTCTGAAAAATCACCTCAATAAGAAAATGTTGGATCATCATGAGATGTATAAAAAGTTAAATAAATAAATAGAATTCAGCCATGGAATCCGAACTTCAAGAAGTCTGTTCATCATCCAAATACTGGAGATTTCTCTTCTACCAGGTGAATCCAATCAATTTCCTGGGGAAAACACAGGTACCTTTTCTATTTGATATATATATATATATATATATATATATATATATATATATATATATATATATATATATATATATATATATATATATATATATAATATATATATATGACCTCTTAGTAAGCTTACTCCACATAATTTAGAAAACTGTTGTTTGACCAAATCGTGAACTTGAATTTTTTTTTCCTTTTGCACAGAGAGTTTAAATTATTTCCTACTGGATTTCTTAGTATAGAAATTAGTCCATAATTAAATCTTCATTGCAACATATATATTATAGCATATTTATGTGTGTGTAGGCTTTGATAAGGAAAGAAAAGAACAAACCAACAAAAGGTAAACTGATAAGAATCTTTGACTAATAAAAAAAAAAGAAAAACATTGATTTAACTTACATAAATAATGTATGTATTTTTTTTTGATAGATACATAAATATTATTACTGATAAATATGTATAAAATGATGAATGGTTTTTTTTGTTTGTATTTTGAGATTCTTGCTTTTTTTTTTTTTTTAAAAAGAGAGCGTTAGATCTACTGCCGGTAATTTTACCACCCGCCCTGAGAAAGCTAGCCGCAGGCCGGGTCATTTTATCATCCTATTACATACTTCCATATTGTCCAGTATAATTCTTACCTATGAGTGGGATTGGCGCTTGGAGTCTTTAGTTAGACATCCATAAATATACTGTGTATGATATTGAAGAAAATTATATATGTATAGGAATATGTTTATACACGTATATAGATATACATGTTCATACTCATGTAAAGATGAGTACATTAAAAAACATAGGTAAATGGCTGCACCCGTTTCAATGGTGTCCCAATGAAAGGACATACGAAGAAAAGTAGGTCAACAAGGGAAAGAAAAATATAAAGGAAATTAGCATGAATTTTTTTTTAAGAAAATAAATAAATATATACATATAGGTTTTGTCAGATCATTATTATTTTAGCTAAAAGAAAAATTAAGAAAACAGAAGCTATATTATATTGGCAGAGTTGGATGTAGTTAATATTAAGTTTTATAAGAAAAATAACTTTTAAGCTATATGAAAAATCCCAACTGAGCACAGAATATAAAAATGTTTTCATAAAGTAATATGTTTAGGTTAGACTGATTTTAAAGAACTTTCATTTTGTTATGGATTTTTTTTTTTTGTAAATAATGGACGTAAAAGTTTTCTTGTTCTCGAGATTGATTTTTTTTAAAGGAAAAAAAAGTAATACAAACATTTGAAAAGTAAACTAGTCTTTAGGTGGTTAACTTTTGCAGTCAATCCATTTTAATTAGATACAAAATAATTATTTGAGTTTCTGCCACTTATTACTATAAAATGTCATAATGAAATAAAAATAAATAAAACATTTTTTTTAATATATTAAATTAATGTTGTTTTAAAAGAAATTTGAGTAATGAATTATATTAATATTTACACCCACACAGTAGCTATGATTTTTAATATATTTTACACTTTTACGTTTATAATCATTTTGACAATTTCTGAATTTGAAACTAACTTTGAAATCAAGGTTTTGAAATAACAGTAGTCTATCTGTACTAGTTTTCAAAGCAAAGTTTTATAAAAGTGGAAAACAAGAGTAAGTTGAATTAGTGGGTGGGCCAAATCAGGCTACTCAAGGATTTCATATATATATATATATTGTAACGTTTTTCATTTTGCTAGGCCTCAACATGCTAATATAAACTGTGCGTGAGTTGATCAAGCTATGTCAAAAAAAGAAGAAAGCTGTATTTCTATTCTAAAAACACAGCTATTTTTCCTGATCAACTTCAGCCTATTAATTGTTACGAATTGTGCTATTGACAAAATCAACTTTTAATTTTATTTACTATGGGCACCAGAATTCCTAAGAATCCGCTGAAATATGTCGCCAGCACCTCTCGCAAGTTGTAAAACAAAAAAAAATAAAAAGATTTTTATTATATTTTTTTTTAAGGGGCGGTAATTCTACCGTAATGAGAATTAATGATTTTTACGATTATTAGTCCTGGGCGTATTGAAACATATTGACAAAGGTAACTTACGTTTAAATCTTATTACACTAAAAATAAATTTAATAATAAAAAATAATAACTATTATTAATAATGCACAAATGAGAATTGATATTAGAAATATTTTTAATTTTGACAAACTAAAATACTTCATGTTAAGTAGCTAATTAATACCTTGGAGAGAACACATTTAATTCAGGTGGGAAATATCCAGAAAATATAAATATCAGTTAAAATAAACAAAAAGTTCTTGGTTAAATAAGAGTCTCTCATATAGAAAAATTAAAGTCACTATCGTGATTCTTTTATACGTATATTTTTACGAGTAGTTTTAAATAGTTAACTTTGTCACAATCAGGATAATTATTCTTACCGGTAAGTTTCATGAATTCAGTAGTAGATAACTATGCATAGTTTTTTGGTTATAATGAGCTCGGCCTTTTGGTTATTGCTTGATCTTGTGGTCCATTTCCCCAGTCGGTCACGAAGGCTTTTCCTGGTGTACATCATTAGGTCCAATGTCTTCAGAAGCTTCGGTTCACTGCGACATGCCGAATTCCTTCAGCGAAGAGCGATCTTGGATATATTAATGTTATCCAAGACCAACTAGAGAAACAAAACAAACAAGACGTTCCTTCAACCGGATCCCTCCTTTTTATATCCAGTTTTCAGGACTTCTGCGCATGCTAGTACCATGCCTTTTTAATCTTATCCAGTCTTTATAAATTTTATGTAATAAAGTCTTTATTTTCTTCCAAGTTTTCGGCCATCTTTAATTAATTTGAGTATTTCTACTTTCAGCTTATCTTTTTTACTTGCTTTTGGAATTCTTTTGTTCTCTCCAATTACTTTTATTACTAATCACATAAAAAAAAATAAGAAGAATAATTCAACCCTCATTGTACGTTTTTTTTTTTAAAAAAAAAATTACTCAACAAAATTTTAAATCCACTTTTATCTTTTAGTTTTTTTACCCAATGCCAATATATTTGTAACATATATAAATAAACGTTACAATACCACCAGTGCCAGGAGATGAGAATAAAATAGGGATTTACACTAATTTTATTCTTAAGTTTTTAAATTCATATTCGTATTTTTTTTTTCTATAGTAGCGTGCTGATATATTGTGTAGACTCATTCACAAGCGACGTTCGGCTTTAACGCCCACTTTTAGGTCTAACACGGCAGGAATGGAAAATATTTCAACATTCATCTGTGTCCTATCTGCTTTAGTGAAATATTAACGATAAGAAGCCCAAGTTATAAGCACAAACGAGCATTGCTCATTGTTCTGAGTCTTACAGGCTCGTGGCAACTTGGTCCAACTTGATCTGCCTTCCCCTTTATTGGGATCTCTGCTAGAAATAGTCTGACGAGCATTTAAAGACGGTCTTATGTTCATATACTGCGGATAAAGAAGGGCTATGTTATTCCCCTCTTCAGTAACCGCCTACCCGGTCAAATACTTGTGACTTACGTCTACATCAGCCACGATCGTGTTTTTAGACATATATAAAAAAAATATACATATATATTTTTTCTTTCTGGAAGTCATATTAAAAAAATATCTTCTTTCATATTTTAATAATCAGGGTTTAATTAGTTAGTTTTTTTTTTATAATTTTTTTTCTTTTTTCAAAAAAATCATAATTTATTTTCCGGCTGTGAGTTTCTTTGAGTCATCATTGTAATGTTCTTTATCATTACAACTCATCTCAGGTTGTAGTTGTTAAATCGAAGCCCGAGTTGGGCACCATTGTAACGTTATTCGTTTTGCTAGGCCTCAACACGCTAATATAAACTGCACGTGAGTTGATCAAGCTATGTCAAAAAAAGAAGAAAGTTGTATTTCTATTCTAAAAACACAGCTATTTTTCCTGATCAACTTCAGCCTATTAATTGTTACGAATTGTGCTATTGACAAAATCAACTTTTAATTTTATTTACTATGGGCGCCAGAATTCCTAAGAATCCGCTGAAATATGTCGCCAGCACCTCTCGCAAGTTGTAAAACAAAAAAAATAAAAAGATTTTTATTATATTTTTTTTTAAGGGGCGGTAATTCTACCGTAATGAGAATTAATGATTTTTACGATTATTAGTCCTGGGCGTATTGAAACATATTGACAAAGGTAACTTACGTTTAAATCTTATTACACTAAAAATAAATTTAATAATAAAAAATAATAACTATTATTAATAATGCACAAATGAGAATTGATATTAGAAATATTTTTAATTTTGACAAACTAAAATACTTCATGTTAAGTAGCTAATTAATACCTTGGAGAGAACACATTTAATTCAGGTGGGAAATATCCAGAAAATATAAATATCAGTTAAAATAAACAAAAAGTTCTTGGTTAAATAAGAGTCTCTCATATAGAAAAATTAAAGTCACTATCGGGATTCTTTTATACGTATATTTTTACGAGTAGTTTTAAATAGTTAACTTTGTCACAATCAGGATAATTATTCTTACCGGTAAGTTTCATGAATTCAGTAGTAGATAACTATGCATAGTTTTTTGGTTATAATGAGCTCGGCCTTTTGGTTATTGCTTGATCTTGTGGTCCATTTCCCCAGTCGGTCACGAAGGCTTTTCCTGGTGTACATCATTAGGTCCAATGTCTTCAGAAGCTCCGGTTCACTGCGACATGCCGAATTCCTTCAGCGAAGAGCGATCTTGGATATATTAATGTTATCCAAGACCAACTAGAGAAACAAAACGAACAAGACGTTCCTTCAACCGGATCCCTCCTTTTTATATCCAGTTTTCAGGACTTCTGCGCATGCTAGTACCATGCCTTTTTAATCTTATCCAGTCTTTATAAATTTTATGTAATAAAGTCTTTATTTTCTTCCAAGTTTTCGGCCATCTTTAATTAATTTGAGTATTTCTACTTTCAGCTTATCTTTTTTACTTGCTTTTGGAATTCTTTTGTTCTCTCCAATTACTTTTATTACTAATCACATAAAAAAAAATAAGAAGAATAATTCAACCCTCATTGTACGTTTTTTTTTTTAAAAAAAAAATTACTCAACAAAATTTTAAATCCACTTTTATCTTTTAGTTTTTTTACCCAATGCCAATATATTTGTAACGTATATAAATAAACGTTACAATACCACCAGTGCCAGGAGATGAGAATAAAATAGGGGTTTACACTAATTTTATTCTTAAGTTTTTAAATTCATATTCGTATTTTTTTTTTCTATAGTAGCGTGCTGATATATTGTGTAGACTCATTCACAAGTGACGTTCGGCTTTAACGCCCACTTTTAGGTCTAACACAGCGGGAATGGAAAATATTTCAACATTCATCTGTGTCCTATCCGCTTTAGTGTAATATTAACGATAAGAAGCCCAAGTTATAAGCACAAACGAGCGTTGCTCATTGTTCTGAGTCTTACAGGCTCGTGGCAACTTGATCCAACTTGATCCACCTTCCCCTTTATTGGGATCTCTGCTAGAAATAGTCTGACGAGCATTTAAAGACAGTATTATGTTCATATACTGCGGATAAAGAAGGGCTATATTATTCCCCTCTTCAGTAACCGCCTACCCGGTCAAATACTTGTGACTTACGTCTACATCAGCCATGATCATGTTTTTAGACATATATAAAAAAAAATATACATATATATTTTTTCTTTCTGGAAGTCATATTAAAAAAATATCTTCTTTCAGATTTTAATAATCAGGGTTTAATTAGTTAGTTTTTTTTTTATAATTTTTTTCTTTTTTCAAAAAAATCAATTTATTTTCCGGCTATGAGTTTCTTTGAGTCATCATTGTAATGTTCTTTATCATTACAACTCATCTCAGGTTGTAGTTGTTAAATCGAAGCCCGAGTTGGGCACCATTGTAACGTTATTCGTTTTGCTAGGCCTCAACACGCTAATATAAACTGCACGTGAGTTGATCAAGCTATGTCAAAAAAAGAAGAAAGTTGTATTTCTATTCTAAAAACACAGCTATTTTTCCTGATCAACTTCAGCCTATTAATTGTTACGAATTGTGCTATTGGCAAAATCAACTTTTAATTTTATTTACTATGGGTGCCAGAATTCCTAAGAATCCGCTGAAATATGTCGCCAGCACCTCTCGCAAGTTGTAAAACAAAAAAAATAAAAAGATTTTTATTATATTTTTTTTAAGGGGCGGTAATTCTACCGTAATGAGAATTAATGATTTTTACGATTATTAGTCCTGGGCGTATTGAAACATATTGACAAAGGTAACTTACGTTTAAATCTTATTACACTAAAAATAAATTTAATAATAAAAAATAATAACTATTATTAATAATGCACAAATGAGAATTGATATTAGAAATATTTTTAATTTTGATAAACTAAAATACTTCATGTTAAGTAGCTAATTAATACCTTGGAGAGAACACATTTAATTCAGGTGGGAAATATCCAGAAAATATAAATATCAGTTAAAATAAACAAAAAGTTCTTGGTTAAATAAGAGTCTCTCATATAGAAAAATTAAAGTCACTATCGGGATTCTTTTATACGTATATTTTTACGAGTAGTTTTAAATAGTTAACTTTGTCACAATCAGGATAATTATTCTTACCGGTAAGTTTCATGAATTCAGTAGTAGATAACTATGCATAGTTTTTTGGTTATAATGAGCTCGGCCTTTTGGTTATTGCTTGATCTTGTGGTCCATTTCCCCAGTCGGTCATGAAGGCTTTTCCTGGTGTACGTCATTAGGTCCAATGTCTTCAGAAGCTCCAGTTCACTGTGACATGCCGAATTCCTTCAGCGAAGAGCGATCTTGGATATATTAATGTTATCCAAGACCAACTAGAGAAACAAAACGAACAAGACGTTCCTTCAACCGGATCCCTCCTTTTTATATCCAGTTTTCAGGACTTCTGCACATGCTAGTACCATGCCTTTTTAATCTTATCCAGTCTTTATAAATTTTACGTAATAAAGTCTTTATTTTCTTCAAGTTTTCGGCCATCTTTAATTAATTTGAGTATTTCTACTTTCAGCTTATTTTTTTTACTTGCTTTTGGAATTCTTTTGTTCTCTCCAATTACTTTTATTACTAATCACATAAAAAAAAAATAAGAAGAATAATTCAACCCTCATTGTACATTTTTTTTTTAAAAAAAATTACTCAACAAAATTTTAAATCCACTTTTATCTTTTAGTTTTTTTACCCAATGCCAATATATTTGTAATGTATATAAATAAACGTTACAATATATATATAGGCAGAATGTGTTAGTTGAAATAATATAGTGAAATATCGATCAGTCCACAGTAAAATTATAAATATATATATACTTAAGAAATATTGAAGGCATAATGAAGTTTGGGAATGGGGAAGCACTGTGCTTTGGGTGTTGGAGGTTCAGAACCTAGCATGTAGAAAAAATATATACACATCACATAAAAAGAATAGAGTTGATAGGAATAAAACTATATGGAGGGAAGAAGGAAGAGATGCCAGTAGATTGGCTTAGGAGTCTGCAAAGATAATTTGTGAGTTATGGAACACCAGACAAGGTTAAAATGATAATAGCATCTTACCACCTAGAAGGGCAGACCATGGATTGGTGGAACTCATTGCTACACCAACTGCAGACATTTTTAGATTACAAGACAGCCCTGGAGAGAGCTTTCTGGAGTGAAGAAAGGCAGGACAACATTAGATCCCAATTGATAAGAGATAAGTTCAAGAGGGTGGACCAGAGGAATATGTGCATTTTTTTAAGCATTAAGTAGCCACACTTAGGACATTAGAAGCATGTAATTTGTCAGAGAAACAGATTGTGAAGATCATCTGCCAAAACCTGCCAATAAGAATAAGATTGATGCTAGAGGAAGGAGGAGACAACCCGTCTAAAGAAATAGACAAGATATTGAGTCAAATGGAAATAAGTGCGGCAATGAGATGGATTCGAGAGAAAAAGGAAATAGACCAAGGGAGAGACATAATATTCAGACAGCAACCGAATTCAAAACACATGGGGAACCTAATTTGTTCATGGGAGGACCACATACCGAGTTATACATGCCAAACATGTCCAAAAATATAGATAGCAGCATGACATACCAAAGTAGAAGCGCTTATTGATTCAGGGAGCCAGGTCTCTGTAATAACAGAAAGATTGTATTATAAACTCACCAAAGAACAACCAAATATACCTGTTCTACTATTGAAAGCTGTACAAGTGATGATGGCCAACAACAGAAAGGCTGAGTTGAACCCAAACAAATATGGCTGGATATCAAAATCCATGGAATAAGTTGACCCCATGTATTCCTAATCATGAAAAATTTGATTTGTGATGTCTTATTGTGAACTGACTTTTTATACAAATATAAATGCAAAGTTGAATTACGAAAGTAGACAAGCCACATGTAATGGGGAGGTGGTTGGATTTATAATGGATAGCATGGATAGTTCAATAGGGGCTATGAAAGTTGTTTGTGAACACAATGATGACTTGATAATGAAAAAATAGACCAGATGAAGATATCTTGGGGAAAAGGGAAAGAAATACTAAGAAAGATACTGAAGGAATACAATCAGGTAATTTCGGACAGGCCAGGCATGATCCCAGGGTTTAAATAAAGAATTCAGGTAAATGAAACACAACTCTTTATGGTAAAATAATACCCAATTCCTCATCAATATAGGAAGCAGGTGAAGGAGCAGATAGATCAAATGTTGAAATGGGGTATTATATCAAAAAGCTCCGCTTATTGTAACCCGATAGTCATCAGCAAGAAAAGGGATAATTCTGTACAGTTATGTCTCAATTCAAGGCAATTGAATAAAGTCACAGTCCCAGATTGTAACATACCACCACCCATGAAAGAATTACTTGGGAGATTTAAATTAAAATTTTTTTTCTAAATTTGATTTGACAGCAAGCTATTGGAAGATAAGGCTGCACCCGAAAGATCATAAGTATATTGCCTTTAGGTATGACGGCTGCTCGTATCAGTTTAACCGTATGCCATTCGGCCTGATTAACAGTGGGGCTGATTTACTGTGATGTTTAGGTCAAGTATTATCTGCTGAAGTAAAAAAATAGTTACAATGTATGTGGATGATGTATTGGTGGTATCGGCTACTGTGGAAGAATATACTAAAGTTGTGGGAATGTTGGAATAAAGGAATCAAGGTAAACATGAAGAAAAGTGTGCTATTTCAAAAAGAAAGTTACATTCTTGGGCCACCTTATAGGATCACAAGGTGTCCAGCCACACCCAGATAAAATCTCAGCTATTGACGGTTTCCCAGCACCTATGTCCAAGAAGCAGATATGATCCTTTTTGAGTATGTATAACTTCTACAACTGTTTTCAGGAGCAGTTCACTCAACATATGGAACCACTAGTTAGATTACTGAGAAAAGATGTAGTGTGGGAGTGGGGTGAAAAGCAAAGCCAGGCATTTGGGAGGGTGAAGCCAGGGTTCATAAAACATGTAATGCTGGATTTTCCCAATTTTGAGAAACCCTTTGTAGTGCAGACTGACAGCAGTGGGTATGGTCTGGGAGCAACAGTATCACAGATTTAAGAGGATGGAAGGTGAAAGTGCTGTATTTCTTAAGTAGGCTGCTCAAGGGTCCAGAGTGTCATTACACTGCCACAGAAAAGGAAGCTTTAGCAATTGTTTGGTCATTCCAAAAACTTTGCATATTGTTGTTGGGATCAAAAATAATTGTGGTTACGGATCATAAGAGTTTAGAATTTATTAACCATAGTTATTACTAATACACTAAAACTAATTGTGTTATGGTGAAACTTTTAAGTTTATTAATTAGTAGGCTTTTTTTATCTATTATATCTTTTAGATTTAGCGCTTTCAGAGACCTTGCAGCTCTATATTATCTGACAAATAGTTGGTTGGTGTGGTGAAGCTTATATCTCCAAGAGTATAATTATGTGGTAAAGCATTGTAAGCAATCAGATAACATTGTAGCTGATGCTCTTAGCCATAACCCAGTGTGTTTGCCATCATGTCCTCTTAAAGCTGAAAATTTATATGTGGCAGGAATAAACTTAAGGATTAATGAGGGAGTAGATAATTATCTTAAGAGATTATCCCAGTGTCAGATGGAGGATGCCCAGTTAAGTCAAATAATTGCACAACTGGAAGGGAATCCAAGAAAAAACAATAATAAGTCCAGAAGTTGGATCAACCAATACAAACTTGACCAAACTGCTCTCTAATACAGAACAAAAAGGGAGCCAGAAAGTTGGAGACCTGTAATACCCCAGAAAATGTGGAATGCAGTGGTGACTCATGTCCACCAAATATAGGGACATTATGGGGTGTGAAAAACTGAAAAGTGGCTCAGACAGTTGTTTTATTGGCCAGGCATGCATGGGACTGTCATGAGGATGAAGGCAATGTAAACTTTGCCAGAAAACTAAGCCTGCTAATAGGAATTATGCAGGCCTAATGACCTCCATAATTCCAAAGAAGCCATATGAGATGATTGTGATATATTATTATGGACTATTGCCCGCCTTTAATAGAAAAAAATATTTGTTGGTGGTGTATGATTTATTCAGTAAATTTGTGGCTACATATCCCATGATTCAAGAAAATACCCAAAACACCATACATCTCCTTGAAAAGAAATATTTTACAGTGATGGGAAAACCTCAAAGCATCCTCTTGGATCATGGCACACCATTTATCTCTGGAGAATGAAAGCTTGGGTTCAGAAGTCAGGGATCCAACACATACTAGCATCAATTAGGAATCCATAATCGAATCCATGTGAGCAGGTGATGCGTGAGTTGGGTAGGTTGTTTAGAACATGCATCCCAACTAATCACTGAGGATGGGTTAAAAAAATTCCAGAAATACTGAACTACATAAATTGGGCAGTTAATGAGTCCACGGGGTTCTCTCCCATGTGACTCCAGTTTGGCAAACATGCCCCTAAATTAATCAAGGCCAGAAGTCCACGGGGTTCTCTCCCATGTGACTCCAGTTTGGCAAACATGCCCCTAAATTAATCAAGGCCAGAATACCAAAACCAAAGGAAATGCCAATAAATGTGGAGGAGGACCAAAAGCAGACATATCATACACTTTTGAAAAAGAGTCAAGAAAGAAACAAACATACACTGGAGAGGCCTAATCGGTTTAAAGTTGGTGATCTAGTTATGGTGAAAACTCCACACATGAGCGAACCGGGAAAATTTATCTGTAAGAAATTTTGCAGTTTGTATGAGGGACCTTTCCCTATTGTTAAGTGTCAGGAAGATCATGCATTCTGGGTGAATACTGGGCAAACGGTAAGGGGATCATACAATGCTCATTCCCTCAAGCCCATGCCATCACGAACAGTACATGATATTTAGGAGCCATTCAAATACATAGACCATATTTAAAGGCTTCCGGGAGGGGGGTATTGCAACAGGGCAGGTATAATCAAACCCTGTTGTGATAATTAGACAAATACATATTTGTATACTTAACATATTGTTAAATATATATATATATATTACTAACGTATTAAAAAAATATATACATTACTTTAATAATAACACTAGCATTTACAAGTTGATGTATAATCATTGGTTATTTGTGTAGTCATATTAAATTATAGATTTGCATAATTTGAATTAAAAAAAAAAACTCATAAAAGAGAGGGGGGGTATACACTTGCTCTGATTTTTTTCTTTCGCCAAACCCAGCTATACACATTGCTATATATATATGAGTGGGTTTTTGAATCATTAAACATGAAAATTCATGAAAAAACATTTTGTTTGATAAAATTTTTAAATATATACATATTAAGTCAAAGAAAGAACTATAAAGACCAAGATGGAAGACAGTGATTTGCAGAACAATGAAATTGACTTATAAAAAAAACATTGGAATGTCAAGTTCTAATTAAATACTAATTTTAAAAAGGTGATAAAAGCTTTTATGGTACATTCCAATGAAGGCACATAGAAAAAGGAAAATAAATGAAAAAAAAAAGAATTCAGAGGAGGGGTGGAGTCAGCAATTCCTGATTTGAAAAAAAAGATAAGTTTTATGAATTGGGATTATTAAAAAAAATTAATTAGTATAAGTTTGGGAGTGGAAGAAAGCAGACCTTTAGACTTATATACAGAAACAAGAATCAAAAAATCAATGTTATACATTGATAAAATATATTCAGGCTGGGGTAGAAACTTCAATGTGCGAGGTGTTCGAATCCTTCCCCTGAATGTATAGCAGCTCCCAATACTAGAGAAGGGACATCAAGCCTGGAAAATCACCTCAATAATAAAATGTTGGATCATCATGAGATATATAAAAGATTAAATAAATAAATAGAATTCAGCCATGGAATCTGAACTTCAAGTCTGTTCATCATCCAAAGACCGGACATTTTCCTTCCACCAGATGAATCCAATCAATTCCCCAAGGAAAACACAAGATACCTTTACTATTTGATATATATGTGACCTCTTAGTAAGCTTACTCCATGTAATTCAGAAAACTGTTGTTTGACCAAATCGTGAACTTGAATTTTTTTTTTTTTTTTTGCACGGAGAGTTTAAATTATTTCCTACTGGATTTATTACTGTATAAATTAGTCCATAATTAAATCTTCATTACAGCATACATATTATAGCATATTTATGTGTGTGTGGGTTTTGGTAGAGAAAGAAAATAGCAAACCACCAAAAAGAAAAGTGATAGGAATCTTTGATTAATAAAAAAAGGGAAAAACATTGGTTTAACTTACGTAAATAATGTATGTATTTTTTTTTTATAGATAATAAATATGTATAAAATGATGAATGGTTTTTTTTGTTTGTGTTTTGAGTTTCTTTTTTATTTAAAAAAAAAAAAAGAGAGAGGGTTAGATCTACTGCCGGTAATTTTACCACCCGCCCTGAGAAAGCTAGCTACAGACCGGGTCATTTTATCATCCTATCATCCCATTACATACTTCTATATTATCCAGTATAATTCTTACCTATGGGTGTGATTGGCACTTGGAGTCTTTAGTTAGACATCCATAAATATACTGTGTATGATATCAAAGAAAATTATATGTGTATAGGACTTATATTTTGTTTATACGTGTATATAGATATACACGTTCATACTCATGTAGAGACGAGTATGTTAAGAAACATACGTAAACAGCTGGACCTGTTTCAATATATATATATATTAAAAGCTTAAGGCCAAACTAATCAATAAATAATCAAAATTACCCCAAATCCAAACTCAGCCAAACTAGCCAAGAAAATAAAATCTATAGCACAACCGATGGTTTCACCGCTACAAGCAGACTTCTCAATGGTAAAGAACTGCAAAACAATACCATATTCATAGTAAACATTACCCACAATTTCATTTACTTTCCATCCACTCTAATTAAAAGAACTTTTATATAAAAAGAATCTTTATTATTAAAAATTTATGATTCTGAAGCAATTAACATATTTAAAAGTTATTTTAATATTAAAAGTAGATGGGAAGTAAATGGAATTGTGGTTAATGTTTAATGTAAATATGTTGTTGTTTTGTAGTTACACTTGAGAAGTCTTCTTGTAACAGTGAAATCATTGATTATTTTGTAGATTTTATTTTCTTGGCTAGTTTGGTTGAGTTTTGGATTTGAGATAATTTTGAGACTAATAAACAAAACTAAAGATCAAATACCCTCTGATCAAATAGAACAAGCAGTTTATAAAATTGCATGCCCAACCAAGAGATGCAAAGCAGTATATTATGGAGAGACTTGTGCCAACATCATAATCAAAACCTCTCAACATCGCGACTAATGCAGGAGAGCACTAAACAACACTCAAAATAAATATATATTCCTTGAACACCAAAGAAACATGGGCCATATATTTAAACCCACATAGCAAAGGCACTGTGCACAAAGTGCAATGATACTAAGTGCAAAATGAAAAAAGCATGCTTCATTGCAAATGACAACGTGGCAATAAACTGGAAGGAATCATGCTATTCCATCTTTAGAAAATGGACTATATTAAGACATGGAATGAATTCAAATATATTCACATAAATTACTACCCAGTCTTTTAAAAATCACCGTTCAAATCAACACTCCTAAGATAGGCTATGAATATGGGTTCTAAAGGTTTCCAAAAGCACTCAGTCATATAATTCTCTTGAAATTGAACTTCACATGTGAATAATGTGTAATTTGTCTATTTGTGACACTAAATCTTTGTATATATGTAATAATTAAAAATATACCAATTCATATATATATATATATATATATAGAGCTCGCAAAATAAGCTCTTAACAAGTTTTGCAGAATATTCCCAACACCAGAGCGGTTTCTGCTGGTGTCATCAGTGAGGTGACAGGATAGTCAAGCATTAGATTAAAAATAGCAGGACAAGCCCAGAACTTTACCTAATGTACAACTATTAAGTAGAAAATCTGAAATTTTTAGACATCTATATGGCTCTGAACTAAGTTCAGATATTAATAGCTTTAGCAATATAAAATCATCAAAGCCTTAATAGAAAAAAATAAAATTACAAAAAAATCAAGTCAGATGTCACATGACCTAATTTTATAAGTCTGTATTTACAAATGTTATAAATAGAGCTTGCAAAATAAGCTCTTAACAAGCTTTGCAGAATATCCACAACTTGAAACTAGTTTCTGCTACTGGTGTCATTTGTGAGGTGCTAGGATACTCAAGCACAACATTAAAAATACCGGGATAATTCCAGCACTTTACCTAATGTATAACTATTAAATAAAAAATCTGAAATTTTCAGACATCCATATGTCTTCCAATTCAGCTATCTAACTTAAATAGATAAGTTCAGATATACCATATATTAATAGCTTTAGCAATATAAAATTGCCAAGCCTTAATAGCAAAAAATAAAATTACAAAAAAATCCAAGTCAGATGTCACATGACCTAATTTAATAAGCTTGTATTTTCAAATGTTATATATAGAGCTCATAAAACAAGCTCTTAACAAGCTTTGCAGAATATCCCCAACCCCAAACCAGTTTCTGCTACAGGTGTATTTGTTAATACAAGCTTATTAAATTAGATCATGAGACATCTGACTTGATTTTTTTTTTGTAATTTAATTTTTTGCTAATAGAATTTTGGAGATTTTATATTCCTAAAGTTATTAATATATGGTTATCTGAACTTAGTTCAGTCCCATATGGCTATTTAAGTTAGATAGCTGGATTAGAAGACATGTATATGGATGTCTGAAAATTTCAGATTTTCCACTTAATAATTATACATTAGATAAAGAACTGGGCTTGTCCTGGAATTTTTAATATAATGCTTGAATATCCTGAATATCCTGATACCTCACTGACGATGCCTGTAGCAGAAACCAGTCTGGAGTTGAGGATATTCTGCAAAGCTTGTTAAGAGCTTATTTTGTGAGCTCTATATATAACATTTGTAAATACATGTTTATTAAATTAGGTCATGTGACATCTGACTTGATATATATATATAAGTATGTGTCATCTGACTTGATATATATATATATATATATATATATATATATAAGTTTGTGTCAGGAACTTCTCTTCATACAAGCATTAAAAAATTGGCATACATTCTCCTATCAATAATTTTTTTAACACCATATAGTCCACTTATAGCTAGAGCTTATTCTTTAAATAACCCAATTGTTATTGACTGTGCCTTATTTTTAAATCTGCATATAATTAAACAAGTTCAGTATATATCACAGAGAGGAGAAAGTTTTTCATTTAAACTACCTATGACATTGAATCTTATTAGTTTGTATATTTATGTAATAATTAATAATATAGAAATTTATATATATGTAAAATTGTGGATGGATCTAGGCTATATGCATATGCTGGAAAATTGAGTATCCTTTTTTTTGCAATAACTGTTTTCAAACCTTAAATGGTTTATTTATGTCTGGAGCTTTTTTGTTAAATAAATCAACAATTATTGACTATGACTGAATTAGTCTTGAACTTATTGTAACGATCCAGAGAAAGAGCACTTAACATCATCTGCACTACAGAGCGCCATCTAGGCATTTGAACCTAGAAATATTTATAAAGTAGGCAGATACGTAAGTCAAAAAAAAAATTTTTTTTTTTTTATAAATATTGATTCCGGTCATTGGCCCATTGTTACTAGCTCAATGGAACAGCAGAGATTTATATTTTACCATAAATTTTTATCTAAGAATATTTTAAAAAGAATAAAATAAGCCACTGTCAGTAATTAACACACAAACCTTTATTTACGCACATATATAAAATTTAGCATTATTTTAGAATAACTTTTACTTTGGATTTTAACTTGATTTTAGAATTTAAATTTACATTTTAATTTTTATAATATTATAAGTTTACATTTTAATTTTTTATAAGTTTGCACAGATGGGTTTATAAAATGTGTTTTTAATGTTGAGTATAGATCGGTTACATAGATTACATGGTCAAAAAACATTTCAAAGTAAACATAAATGATCAAAATACAAAATCATTGATACCGTCAATTGCATAGGGAATACAAGAAATCCAATGGTGTTCATCATAAGACACCGCATTGACACCAATAACTTAAAAGACATCCGACATAAATACATCTTAGATATTTACTGCAAGGTATCAGTATTTACCGAATGTCTATATATTTTGATCAAATATAAAAACCAAAAACATAATCAACCGGTAACGAACCGATGCAAATGTCTATACCCAACTTAAATTTAATGCATTTTTATTTAGGGTGTTTCGATTATGAATAAACTACATAGATTTGCATTTGAAAAGAAAATATTCTTCTTTGATTTAACCTTAGGCAAAAAGTTCACAGTTAAACCGGCATCAATCCATCTGATACATTTATGTATTCAATGTAGCAAGAAAATATGACAACACAAAATACTATACTGTCAGGAATGTACATCTGAACAGTAAGTAGAGTTAGAGAAGACATTGTCTCTCTACCAACAGGAATGCTACATCTATTGGCGAGTAGAACAATAAACAAAAAACTTCATAGGAATGGATTGCAGTTCTTTGCCGACATACGAACCCATCCATATTCAAACAGAAGGTGTGTGGCATATATATGCAATCCTGCCTGTAGCAGATCTCATACTACATCTACTAACTACATCAATATATCCAATCCATTGACCTAATTCAACTATGAAACAAATAACCTAAGATTTACCCTCCCCTAATATAACTTTACAAATCTATATAGCCATTCACGCCCGACTTAAGTTTAACATTTATGTAATTTAGTCTAATGAAAAACAAAAATCATATTAAAAACTTAAAAGAACAAAAAAAAAAAAATGGAAATGATTTTAAATAAAAAAAATATATATCAAATAACATTATTAACATTAATTTACATTGGTCAGATAGGATTCTATTTGTATTATTTACTAAAAGGTTTAGAATTTAGAGTTCTTATTGTTTTCAAATGAAGATAAAGTTCTTACAATTTTTAAAATGTTCAGCTTTATCCTTTACAGTTGCTTGCCATTGTTGGTAATTTTGGACGGGAATTCCCACACCGTACTGAAGATATTGGTATCCAGTTAGCCATTGTTTTTATTTATCCAGAGGTCTTTACTTGAGCTGGTCCTTAATGTAGAAAAAACGATGTCATTTCTTTTTTTTTTAACAAAACTGAAGGGATTGAAGAGTGCATCTTTTCAATCCCTTCTCCTTCAACTCCACACTAACACATAACACCACTGTCCTCTTTTAATAGCTAATTAATTCTTTTATTTTCAAACCTTTCCTTTTATAATAATTTTGTGGATTAACTCAACATTACGGCATGATGGTGAAAACCTTTTCGTTGAGGTCCGATTTCCCGATGGATTTCTTTCATTTGCTATTAGTTTCTATTGTTTTCCTATCTGACCATTGCTTATACATTTCAATGCCCAAGGCTAGTTTACATTGACTAATTAAAACAATCATTTCCATTTTCTGATTATTTAATGTGTTTTCCAAAATTAAAGATATATTTTTATCTCTAAATCTTTTTAAGTTTTTTCTTTTAAAATATTTTTTTTATTTTTAATAAAGTTTTATTTTAATAATAATTTTTTTATTATTATCTGTGAGATTTTATATATATATACGAGTTTAAGATGATTTTTTAATTTTCAATTTTTAATTCTTAAAAAAGAAGTTTTTATTTATTCTTTTAATGTTTAATTATAATGGGCACATACGTACATTACATTATTATGATTCTGATTTTTAAATCTCCTTATATATAAATCACTATATTATTAATATTATTACATATTCAATGTCATAGCTAGTTAAATTAGAAACTTTCTTTTTCCTGCAATATATAAACTAAATTTGTACAAGTAATATGCAAGATTAAAAAACACGCACACAAAAAGTTCCAGACCAAATTTAAGCATGGTCAGTAGTTGTTGGTTTATTTAAATAATAATCTCTAGCCATAGGTAGACAACTTATGGTTTTAAAACAATTACTGATTAGACAGTGTATGCCAATATTCTGGTTCATGTTTAAAGCATAGTTCCTTTCACAATTTACAAACTGATATTATATATTTTGCATGCATATGTGGTAACCACCATGCTGGAAGCTCTTTTAGTATATAATACATAAATACATATTTATTGTAGTTTGTCAGATAAAAATCATCTTACTCAAGAAATAAAACAAAAAATATTCTACATTCTGATGATTACAATAAACATATTATATACAAGGCATTACACAATATTGATATTAAAAAAAAGAATATAAAATTGATAAATCAACTAGTTATAGAGGCATTTTACCTGTATTAAAGGAGTCACTGAGAAAATCAGTAGAAGATTATCTAATTTTAACATGAAGACTATTTTCCCCACTAGCAAAAACAGTGGTGATTTTTTTTCATAAACCTAAAGACAGTACATTTTGAATACCAGAAGGTTTATGAAATGTCAGTTTACAGTGCTCAAAAATCTATGTAGGTCAGTCTAATACATGAATTAATGTCCAATTAATGAACATATAAATGTCTTTAATCAGAAACTAAATATATCAGCTTTTACTTCACATTTTTTAGAAATTGATCCCAAACCTAACTTTAATAATAAAATACTTGCTAATTTGGAAAAGCATGATTTGAGAACTTTGAGGGAATTGATTGAAGTATTAAAAAGACCAACTGGTTTAAATAGAGCTGATGAAGCACAATGTATTCCAGACTTATGGAGACTACTTACTTTATCTCTTTCTTCTAATATAAAGTTAAAATCAATTAATGATGAAACTGAAGAAAATAAACACTTTGTTAATACACATATTCTGAATGCTCAACTACTTCATTCTCAATCTGATTCTTTACCTCACACCCAATCTCATTACTATTGAGATGAAATGGTTTTTCTTTAAAAAGTTAATGTCGACAATTGTGGATGCTATTTCATTGAAACATTGGAATTAATCAAAGCTAGCACATGGTTTACCCAAAAACTAATTTATTTACATGATTGTGAAAATATTCAATATATATATATATTTGTTTGAATTATTATTATATGATTTAAAAATACAGACATTTAATGGTTGTAGTTATATATATATATATATAAACATAAATTGTTATATGAGGGAAATACCATTCATTGTAATGAAGGTATATTTAAATAAATAGGCTTTTATAAAAATAAATTAAACAAAATATATTTATTTTAATAATGACAAATACAATCATTATTACTATTACTGTTGTTGTTATAAACTATATTTAAATTATATATATATATATTGTAAAATTTATAAACTATATTTAAATTATATATATATATATTGTAAAATTTCCTTAAAGTTATTTATTTGTCATGTTAGTAAGAGCTTCACTCAAAAAGTCAGGATTTTTTAGGTACTTAATCTATGGGTAATCAAGTTAGTTTTTTGAAATCATTAGATATTAGTTGATTAGTCATTCTTATTATACAGAGGAAGAAATCTCAGCAAAATGAATCAGTCAGATGAATAAAAATAATCATAAATAGAAAACATGATTGTAATGAAGTGCAAACATCACCAATGAGAAATAACGATCAGACATCTAAACCAATAAAAGTAGAAATTTATTATGTTTTTAAAGTTGAAAAGAATTTAATCAATCAAAATTACATTAGTGTATACATACGTAATATGTCTGTATGCACACACATGTTCATATTTTAAGAATTTCTATATTTGTTTTTGAAATATGATTTTTTTCTATGGAATAGGCTTTTTTCATACCTGCACTTATATATGTAATATATAAAGGGTTTGACCTCAGACTTTCACATGACCCTCAAACATCATGCTATCTCACATCACTGATACCCTTGATCACACACGTTGAAAAGATAAATAATCACCAATAAATGTATTTTGTGCTACGCCAGTACTTGTAAGTTGGTCCAGATTATCATCTCCGCACACATATATAATCAAAGCTCTGCTTATATTAAGTTAGCCAATCTTCATACTTTAATAGACAGGATTCAAACTATTCCACCCCACAACTCTTCAGCCATCCATTTCCTTAAAAATTTGATTGTTTTTATAGTTAGGCTCTTAACATGGTTATATGTATTGCTGTTTGCAGCAACTCTAATATTTTTTAAATAACATTCATTATACAATTGAAGTCATGTGTAAGCCAGCTAAAACATCACTTTTTTTTCTCAGTGATGAAAGCTTTTATTTATCAAAAAGACAAAATACACAATAGTTAAAAAAGATCTACAAAGAGATAATTACATGGCAAAATGAAATTCAAGTATAATATGGTGAAGGGGAAGGGAATACATATGAAATGGGGAGGGGATATGGAAAGAGTGTGTAATCCAGGCAAAGAAAAGTCTTTGGTAGGGTGCAATGTTGATAAGCTTGGTTGTCCTGGTGGATTGATAGGAGGATCCATATGTGACATAGATTTTGGAGGAATAGCTATATGTTAAGTCGTTAGAGATTTCAGGGATGGATAAGGAGATTTCTGAATTATGCTTAGATGTAGCAGGCTGATTTTTGTCTTTTGTAGATAAGTAATTTTAGTTTTCCCCATTGTACTAAAAATGGCACTATGATTGGTCATGTTGTTCTTTTTGACTTGCTTTTTACCTTTGATAGAGCAAACCACAGCCTGAAAGGGATGAAGATTCAGAGGGCAAGTAGTTGGAGACTTTGAAATAAATTCTTTGGTGATGGTGTTTTTAGTTAAGTCTTGTTTGAAATTCAGTTTGGATAAAATTTGGGTAATTTTGAAGATTTTAGGTCATGTAGTTTAGGTCTCTGCACATTTTTCCCGCTAGGGGCAGCGACAATCTTTAAACTGTTTGAAAGAATAAAAAGTAATATGAAGAAAAACAATTTTGTAATGGAAAAATTAAATATTTTGATGCAAAAACAAAAAAAAAAAACATTGGAAAACCTTTTATTAATAAATTTTAATTGAGTAATGAGAAAATTGAGTGGAATTCTCGGCAGTTAGTTACTTCATAGGAGAGGGTGTCTGAAAAATAAGATTGTTAAAAATGGCCTAAATAACTGGAACAACACAGAAAACTTTAAAATCAAGTTTTGAGTGACAGGAAACTTGGAGTAGAAAACATATTTAAGAGACTAAGAGGGAATAAAACCCTTTATGGTCCATAAAACAGTTGAACCACCCACCAAACAGGGAGAGAAATGAGATAGTTAAATGCTGATAAGCACAAGGTAGACATAGGCAAATTATGTTAAAAATGCACTAAAACTGAGATTTAGTGAATGAAAGAGTACATCAGCAGCAACATAAGACCTTTAAAGAGCCAAATAAATAAAAAAGACACCTTTCATTACTGCAACACCAACTTTTCAGAGCCATTTTGTGCAAGCTGTGAGGAAGATGACTTTCCAGTAAGAGTTCCACCTATGGACTAGCTGAAACATCACTTCATTAGGATTGTTAGTTATTATTCAAAATGTATCTATGCACAGATATACACTCTAGTGCTAAAATATTAAGGTGCTACTTAAGTATTTAATAAAATTATAATAATAAATATGAAAATATTTATGTTAGAAATAATAAAAGTAATCCCAAAGCATAATGCATGGAGATGAAAATAAACAAATACAGTTGGTATCATTGAATAAATTCAGAGAATGAAATGAATATGGTCTGGACATATTACAATAGAAGATGACAATAGATAGACAGTAAATCTTAAACTAGGCTCTAAAATAGTGGAAAAATTCTAGATGGAAGAATGATTGTGATGAATAAATAAAAATATTTTTTTTTAGAGTAATGTTATAGAAAAAAATATGGATAAAAAAACTGAATAAACTTGAAGGGTTTCATCCTGCAGTAAAATTAACAATGATTTTATATATATATATATAAAATTAAGAGCGTGCTAATAGCTCTAAACAAGCTTTTTTTTTTATTTATGATAAATGCTACTACAAGAGAAGGCATTCAAATCATTTTTATCTTGGATTGTCCCCATCCCCAGACCGGTTTCGACCTATGGGTCTCTTCAGTGAGGAGTTGGGACATTAGATCTAAAAAACCAACTCAAGCAAAGCATTTATCTAAAAGATACAAAAATTTTACTGAGATAATTACAACTCGTCTACAGAAAACACTGGATTTCCACCAACCAAGAGAACAAGCTGGATTTAAAAGTGGTTTTAGTACAGTAGATCATATCCAGGTATTTAGAGAAATTAGAGAAAGGACAAATGAATATGAGTTGACATTATGCTTAGGATTTGTAGACTATGAAAAGACATTTGATTCTATAAACATTTCTTCAGTGATTAAAGCATTGGATCATCAAGGTGCAAATCCAGGATATTGTCATATTTTGAAGAATATTTATAAACATGCAACAGCAACAATTAGGTTACATAATGATAGTAGAAAAATCAACATTGAAAAAAGTGTATGACAGGGTGACTCCATATCTCCAAAACTTTTTACAGCAGTGCTACAAGAAGTATTTTGTGGATTAAAATGGGAAGCTAAAGGAGTGAAAGTAAATGGAGATTATTTAAGTAATTTAGATTTTGCAGAAGATGTAGTTGTTTTTGCAAATAATGCTTTAGAGCTACAAGAAATGTTGCAGGAGTTATCAGATGAAAGTAGGAAAGTAGGACTAAAGATAAATGTTAAAAAGACTAAAGTATTGTTTAATAGATTTCCTCAAAATATGAAAATAAAGATTGATTATGATGAGTTAGAAGAAGTTAACAGTTACAAATACCTTGGTCAGATTATTAATACAGATGGAAATGTAATGGATGAAATTAATCATAGAATTAAACTTGGTTGGAGTGCTTTTGGTAGAAATAACTTGATACTAAAAGGAAATATGCCTATGTGTTTGAAAAGGAAGGTTTTTAATAAATGTGTTTTGCCAGTTCTTACTTATGGATCTGAGACTTGGACACTTAATAGAAGAGCAATACAGAGACTTCAGACCACTCAAAGGAGTATAAAGAGATGCATGTTGGGAGTAACAAGAAGGGATCGAAAATGCAATGTATGGGTAAGAGAACAAACAGGTGTTACTGACATCATTGAAAAAATTAAAAGACTGAAGTGGAGTTCGGCTGGACATATTGTTAGAAGAGATGATAACAGATGGACAATTGAAATTTTAAACTGGATTCCAAGAGATTGTAAAAGACCCAGAAAGAGACCACATGTGAGATGGATGGATGAAATAAGAAAGTGTGCCGGGGTAATGTGGAGAAGAGAAGCTAAAGATAAGAAAAGATGGATTGAATTTAGAGAGATCTTCATCCTGCAGTGGATTGATAATGGTTAATGATGATGATGATGATATCATATCAGCATACATTTTATCCATACCTGCATTTCTTCCAATATTATAGAGAATAATTACAAATAAACAAATAAAAAAGATACTTCTTTTCCGTTTATCTATTTAGGATTATAAATAGATTGAAATTGTTATACTATAACATTAGGAATGAATATTTAAAAAAACAGGAATAATACAAAGATAAAAATGACAAATATTGAATTTTAAATATACATATTTAACTATTAAATCATTGTGATATTATTTCCACTGTCAATACAGTAATCTTTAATATTAACAGTTTAAAGTTTAAATAAAATTTTGCTTTAAATTGGAGATAGGCTTTCAGTGGAATTAGAAACAATGAAAGTTAATAAATAAATACACTTCTACTTCAGGAAAACTCCTGCATTAAGTATTGTAACCTTTAAATAAGAAATTACATAGTATTCATACATGATTGGATTTAAACGTAAAGAATAATTCAAAGTTTTAAATTTTATAAAGATTTTGATGAAAAGATTAAAAAGAGTTAATATATAATTAATTTAGGTTTGTCAAAACATATTTCATAAGATTACTGATTTCAAAGCTTGTATGATTTTACTGCGTTATGATTATTTACTTAGACTTTTAAATTTTAGATATACCAAATTTAAGCTATTTAATTATATAATTTGAATATGAAAAATTATTGACAATAAGAATAACAAACATTAATAACATGTTAAAATAGTAGAAGAAAAGTGAATAGTTATTAAGGCAACGATGAAATAATGGAATTGGTTGAAAAATATCTTCAGATAGATTTATAAATAGTTGGAATATATATATATTGTAACCGGTTGAGTCACATAGTACACCAATAATAATATAGTGTGTGTGCGTATATATTAAAACGATTGGATCCAAACTCGATCCAAGTTTCATGACTTATTTAGCACTAACCTGAGTTCAAACCTGATCTCTACCTTTTTAATAGTAAATTTGTTTAACGGACAGTTTATATTCATACACACACCAAGCCTATTTTTCTTTCTTTAGCCTTGTTATATTCATTTGATAATGAATATTTTAATTGTACTTTAATTTCTATAATAAGGTTTAAATAATATTAATTTTAATAAAATAAGATTTATTTACTACATATTTTTGTGTGTGGTTATTACATATATGTGCATATTTTAAATATTAATAGTAAAAGTCAGTTAAATAGATTTGCCTAAAAATTACCTTTATATTTTTCTATTAAATTTTAGTAATTAAAAGTCACATTCTTTTGGATAAATCTGGAAAGTCACGTAGGCCACTCAACAAAGGGTAATGCATTTACTTTTATTTATGAATGGAAAGGAAGGGACTTATCTTAAATTAATTTTTATTTTATCTTAGTAATCCATTTGCGAACTAAAAATGGATTCGTAACAAAAGACTTAAAAGATTTATCGGAAGAGTGTATCTTAGAATCACAATAGAGCAAATTATGTTAAATGAATGGATAGAACAATGCCTGAAGCTACAGAAAGATAAAATATTCTAGAGCAATGGCTAAAATAGTATAAATATCCCCCAAAAAGTGAGTGATAAGAATGAGATTACTATAGTGAACGAGCTGCAGTTTGAATCTATGTAGGGCTATTTATGATTTAGTATACGCAAAAATGTAGGCTAAGGTCGGGGCACATAGCCATTGTTCCCATGCCTTTCCCAGTAACATCAGTATGCTACCGTGAAACCATCTAATGCCTCCTAAAATCATCAAAAGAACTGTTGGTAAATGAACTTTGCTGAATATTAAAAAAAATAGCTAGCTACTTCATCGATAGAATATGTGCCTCATTTCACTCTCCAAAAGGAACTTGCAAGCAGTTATGAAGCCTACATGTGAAAGGACTTGTTGGAAGGTAATATTACCACCAGAAGAATTCTTTCTAAAAATATATAATTTGCTTTTCTTGTTTTAAGTGTCTTTCATAACATCAGTAATTAAATATTGCCACCCTATCCTAGATAAACATGTTTTGTAATATATGTAATACTTATATATCTTTTGTAATTTTACTTTTGTCATTGTTCTCTATAAGATTAATTCAATTTTACTAGTTTCTCTTAAAAATGCCTTTTAGTTCATATTTCTTTTCTTATGGTGGTTTTCTATTATTTATTAATTTATGATTTAAAATATTTAAGTATTTATGTGCCAATAAATCTAATTCGGTGAATTGAAACCTTCCTTAAATATTTTCAACCAGCCCGTGATTGATTGGTCAATCTAATGCTCTCCCAAATAAGTAAGTATTTGTTTAGCTCATTTTTATTCACCGAGTTGGAATTACTTTATTAAACATAATCCTATAATACCTATAATTCATAATCATTAGAGCACTAATTTGAGTTTGCGAGAAAGAAATGAATATTTATTGCAATAGATTTTAGTGTGCTTTGACAAAATATTAAAGAGGGTTTTCAATCAAATTTGCATTTGGGAAATCTCTAAATAAAAGGGAGTAATTACTTTTATTGTTATTTAGTATGACATTATAGTCGTGATTGTTTTATTCCAATTTGATTTTGAAAAAAGTTCAAGTCACTACACTTTGGCAATTACTTTGTTTGTTACTTAATTTAAATAATGGACGTGAGTAAAGCGTCTACTTCACTAATATAAACATTGCTGACATAAGCAAATTATTCTAAGTCAAATGAACTCACTATTGTTTTACTATATGTATTTTAGGAAATCTAAGCTAATAATATGGATTTCAATTGTTCAGGATCCTCCTCATTGTCGGACAGTAAGGCTCAAGGGTAAAAAGGCCTGACCTCATTTCTCCTTATGTCTGAGGAAGCTCTCTCTCTCTCCAGGTTGCGATCTGCAAAAATGCAGAGTGTTCATTTTGTTGTTCAAATATAATGGCAAAATTTGCACCAATCTTATTGATGCTTTTATTCCTGCTATGTCAGTACTGCTTTCGTTCTCGAGATCTACATATTTCTTTTAAAGTTGCCTCTAAGTCGTAGCGAAGTGAGATATATCAAAATCAAAATAATTTATTATTTGTTTAGTTATCCCTTTTAACGTTGGTAACTCGCTTGATTGATAGTGATTCCCTTTTAACAGCAAATTCCTAAACGTATGCAATATTTTATACAAAATGCATTATAGAAAACCCATGTTTTAATTATTGATTTATTTGTTAGTCGTACCACATTAAAGCATTATATAATTAAAAGACCATATTGTAGATGTATAAATCAAATATTCATTTGTGAAAGATATTATTTTGTGTTTATAAAAAAAATTAATTTTATTAATAAATTAGTACACCTAATAGCAATGAGTTATATATAGTTTACAGATCACTACCTCATTGGCACATATATCTTCCCTGCCTATATTGAATGAAGCATTTAATTAATGTTGAATAATGTTTTCCAAATATTAAAAACTAATAAGGAAAATACCTCTGTTATGTTAACCAGTTATTTAATTATATTAAACAGTATTGTAAAAACCTGTAGTCTATATTACTTTTATTATTATTATTATTAACCCTAGATATTATATTGCTAATTTGATGGCTTAAACATACATACTTATTAAATTCTTATCCTAGTTAGATAATTTATTTATGAGTTTGCTTATTCATTTATCTATAAATTTCATTAGTAAAGTAAAGATATGTGACGATAGTAGTTTTAAGTAATTTATCCGGGTTTCTCATATAAATCTCCATGAGCTAGTGGATCGTACAAAAGGAGTTTGTGCATAATAATAATAATATGTACTGTGTAAATATGATAAAGGAGTTCAAAGAGATGTAAAAAGTGAGTGATATCGAAACCGACTGGTACAATATATATAAAGTAAAGGAAAAGTAGAAATAAACACAGAATAAATTTTTGTAGATATTTTTTTATATTTCCTAAAATAAAATAATAATAAGTAAAGGGTTAAATAACTCTGGACTTAAAATAAAATTTCATTATGAAATTATTATTTTAAAAAGGTCTGAACTAAATATAAATATTGCATTATTATTAATTATTACTCTGATTTTGAAATTTAAAAACACCCTATTGTATTTTTTCAAATTTTAATTAATTAAACAAAATTTTTATCTATTAGAAATCCCCTAAGTAAAACCATGTATATGTTTTCAAAGGAATTAGTGAGATAAAAATAAAAACTTTGTTTTTAATCAAGGGCTGATAACAAATTAGCTCCAGTCTGGATAGTGATTTTGAAAAGAACAGTTCTGCTTGCAGTTTTGTAAGAGTTGGTCAGAAGAGTTTTAATATTTTAAGCAGTGACCAACTAGGCCAACTGCAAAGTCTGGAGAACGATTTTTGAAGAAAACAGTTTGGATTGTAGTTTTTTGTAAGAGCTGAACAGAACAGCTTGGCTACTAAAAATTTTTCAATGGAGCAATTAGCTGACCAAAATGGATAGCTGCAGTTTATTGTTGGCTGTAGCAGAGAGTTGGCAGTCCAGTTACCATAAACTGATGTAACTGAAGGCAAGATAGTAAACTGTTTTCCTTAGCAGGAGTTTGAAATTTACATGGAGAAAAATGACTCACTTCTTTGTGTAGAAATTTATAGCCTTAATCATGAGGGATGGTTGCCTGCCTGAAATAATCCTAGATAGAAAGTGACCAACTACAGATTAAGAGTTTACATGGATTGCATACCTTTACATGATGATGACAACAAACATGGATTATATTTTTCTAATGGACCAAAAGAACCAGCTTGCTAAATAAATAATTATATAAATGCTGACTATCTAAAGGCAGAGAAACCCAGATAAACATATATACAGCTGTGGTGAATAGAGTTATATATAATAATGAAATTTTAAATATTTTCTTTAGTAAAATTACATTTTGAAAGTGATGCGTGAATTTGTACTTTTTATGTTTATGGTGGGTGTATAGTTGAGCAGGGCTGTGTGGATGCAATGTGTTTATGGTGCTCTGAAGTATATGCTCGGCAGTGTCTAGATCTAGATATTGAGCTCCCAGGGTAGTCCAGCAGTGTATATGTAGGCCTCATGAATAGGCTTTGGTCTCATGAAAAGAGCTCTTCTAAAGCCTCTAAGACTCACAAGAGATGAGCAGGGCTGGCTCAGTGCCTGATATTTTTTTTTCTGGATACTATTTCTTGTGGATGATTTGTCTAGGTACTTAGAAGGGGGGGGTGCTTAAAATGAGATATTTTCTCGCAACATCATGGGGCATTGTGTACTTAGTCCATGCTTGATGATCTACTTATCATGGCATGAAGAGCTGCACTTCACATATTCACTTTTCCTCTCTCACTTTGCCTACTTCATCAGCATTAACTAATCAATCTGAAAGACATTTTGAAATTTATATTTTCTTAATTCTATAAAATGATTGCATCTTTCATTTATTAAAAAAAAAGACATTTTAAATCAATCAACAATCATCTGTTAAAAATTTGATAGTACTATTTTAAGGAAAAAAACTATTCAGCAAAGAGAATTAAATTGTGAGAATAATCTTTAATAATTTTATTGTGATAAATACAAATGTTATGTAGATAAATTAATGTTTTGAATGTCTGTGCAAATTATATATACATGTTTCAGTAAACCTAGTATGTAAAATGTATTTCATTTAACTGAAACTTTAATCATTTATTGTATTTTATATCATTTAAGATTTTGATAATTATTTTGTGGCAAATCAAATAGGTTATTTCATGCACACCCATGTATATGTGCATATGTTGTCAATTACAACACATATGTAAATTTTAATCATTTTTTGTTGTTATTGAATGTCAATTGAAATAGATTAATTGTATAGTAGAAATCGCACATCTGTGCGCACATATATGTAAATCCATGTAACAATTCAAATTTTGAATAGCAATTATGTAAATCACTAATGTAATAATTATTTTGTTTAATTAAAATGTCTTCATCATATATTATAAAACACACATCTGTGTATGGATATATATATATATGCGTTTATAGAAACTAATTAAGAAATAATGCAGTTAGTGTAATAATTTGAATTTTGTAGTAATCTTGTAAATTAGTGTAATGACTTTTATTATTGTATACTTTTCAAAATCAGAACCCTTATAAGACCTTAATCATTAATTTTTTTGATATTAATAAACTTGTATTTAATTGTTAAAAATTGTTTTCATCATCTCTTGGTCACATACAGTAATAGATCTTGTGTTCTCTGAGTTAGATTCGGGCATGGATAAATGGGGATGTGTACTTAGTGCTTTGGGGCATCCAGAGATGATCAATCATTATCCTGATTGGTGCAAAAAATACTCTTTAAAGCCCCTGCACTATCTTTTATTTTACTTTAGTCTTATTAAAAATTTACATTTATAGTTGGCCAATACAAGTGGCCAGAGCACTGATGATGATCAGCATGTTTTAATGTCCCAGCATTATTGTTTCAATTTCTAATTATTGTGTATTTTAATGAATGGGCACTAAGCTGGTGCATCCAAGTTATGTTTAAATAATTGCCCAAGCTGGCAAAACTCAATAGTTAGCCTGGTCTAAAGAAGACCCATTTTCAATCCAGCCACAAGATGGTCTGTTGATTTTATTCTGATTTATTATACTAATTTGTTTATTCCCATCAATGATGATGATGGATGGTTATTTTTCTTGAGTATTTATTTATATCTTACTTTTACTTTATAATGCTGGTTGATATATGATTGCTGTATAGTTTTTTAGCTGCTCTTCTGAGTTAGCTGGCTGATCTATCAATCATCTCTGTTCTTTGGATCTCATGTTCGCCTTAAATATTTTATACTTATATATAATTTTGTAAATTATTTAATATTGATTTTGTATTGACTTGTGGTTGGTGTTGATCTCTGTTCTTTGGATCGCATGTTCCCCTTAAATATTTTATACTTATAGATAATTTTGTAAATTATTTATTATTGATTTTGTATTGACTTGGGGTTGGTGTTGATTTTCCATCACCTCAGGTTTATATCCATTTTCCCGATCTCCCCATCCCGTTACAGTATATATATATAAAATTATAAAGATAATTACAGATATTTGAAAAAATAAATAAAATAAAAAGAATGGGGTTACTGGGAAACCTATCTTTTTTTCACTAACTGATGATGATGATGACTTATAAAGATATAAAACGCTTCATCATTTTGTGATGGAGTTATAAATACAGGTTTTAGAATGAGCTATATGGGAGGGGTGGGGCAATAAGATTCTGAAACACTTTCAAGCAAAATGTTCAATATATTTAATAACATAGCAGATAAAAGTATTAAAAGCATTCATCTCCCCAAATTACATTGCAGAATATTTGTTCACCACTTATTTATATCAACATTTTTAATTATTTACCATATAAAGTGAATCAATAAACATACATTTTAAAAATCCTTCATTCTTGTTTTTGCAAAATCACTAATTACTTCTCTAGTTGTTAGCTAAATTACTATCAAATCAAATTGTTTTTTCAAAATTGCTGAATGTGATATTACTGAGAAAAACAAAATATTTCCACAAATTTAACAGTAATGAAAATAAATAGATATTCATTATTTTTTTCTTTATTATTATTTGTATAAATTAATACATTCTTCATGCTTAAACCTGTATTTATACATATAATATGTGCGGATTCGAACTCAGACTTTCACATGACCCACTCACTACTCTCAATGCCATCTCATATTGCTGACCCACCTGATCATATACATGTTGAAAAGATAAATAATCACCAATCCACGTATTTCATGCTAAACCAGCAATCATCAGTTGGTCTAGATTACTATCCTCACACACATATATAATCAGTGCTCAGCTTTATATTAAGATAGCCAATCTTCATACTTTAATGGACAGGCTTCAAACTATTCCATTTCATTGAAAATCTGATGGTTGAACGTTCAAAGGTGGGTCAGCAATATGAGATGGCACTGAGAGTAGTGGGTTATGTGAAAGTCTGAGTTCAAATCCCGCATATATTATTTGTATAGTATATTGTTATAATGTAATGTAATATCACTGATATAAAATAAATAATATATATTTATTTAAAATTAACTTATCCTAGTTAAAACAAACACAATATATATATATATTTGTAATAAATAATTAAATGTTTAAACATTTAAACAGAAAATACTTTCATTGGTTTAAATCTCTGTATTCTAGCTAAACACTTTCGATACTTCCACTAATCGTTCATAATCATAGCTTAGATTATGATTATAATACTGGAATTATAAAAAGCACTTAGCTAGAATAAAGAGATTTAAACCAATGAAAACGCTTTCCCCCACTAGAGGGAACCAAGGATTCCAGATTACTCTACTTCTGGCTCCCAGTTTTGATTTCTATTACCCTAGTTTAGGGAACAGGGTTGCTTTAAAAGTATATCAAGTTAAAAGGTGAGTACATGTTTTATCACCTTTAAAAGAATGTTTCAAGAATAACTGATTTTTTCTAACATTCCATTTTACACAAATGGCTGCTATTGGAAAAGGCAAAAGCCAAAATAAGTAATTCCAAACAAGCTATGGTGTAACATAAGACTTTGAAAAAGATTTTAAACAAAACCAATTGATCAAAAAATGAAAAGAGCTACTAGAAATCCTAATTTTCAGTAATAGAACAAGTTGAGAAATGATTTGAAAGTTAAACTCCTTTGAAAATGTTAAAGAAAAAAAAATGCTTTGCAAAGATAATTTAAAGAATTTCACCGTAACATCTGATAATTGTAAAGTGGAACAAATTTCTAAAGCTGCAAACCACCCAGGGAAGACAGGAAACAGCCCAGTAAACTTACTAGACATAAAAAATAATCATAAAACAATGGGTAAAAGAAATTCTATCAGTAAATCTGTCATGAGAAAAAAGTTACGACATTGTGGTGTCAAACCGGAAGTGGCTGAATGCAGCAAAACAGTGCAGGGGGAAAATAAGAAAAAAATATTTTGAACATTAATTTGATCTAAATTTTATAATCAAACAAAATAGAGTACGATTTAAGTTATCTCTCTGCACAAAAATTAAACTTTTCTGGTGATCCAATCAAAAGTTATTGGGCTGCTTCTGGTGAAATTGGAGTGCCACATAAAATAAAAAAAAATTAAATCTACACAGAATTACAATGAAATGAATCCTGGGTAAAAAAAATCATGATTGAAAAATAAAAATAAGTTTAAATGATGTTATAGACATAAACAGAGATACTGAAATCACAAATAACATTGCTTAATTCAACAATTATTTAGAAAACTATAAAGACTGATTGCAAACTATTGGATTGCACAACAAAAGTATTGATTATTGGTCAACACATTGAATTCAATCTAGACAAGCAGAATTGAATTAATATAAATAGGAAAGAGTCATTGTTGAAATCTTATTACAATAAGCCTAGTTTAGGGTTACAGAAACCAATTGTTAAAATATGATTTTGCCATCAACTTCTGTGTTTTACAAAACAATAGGGGAAAAGCTTACAAAGCTAGTCCCACTTTTCATAGATGGAATAACCCAGTGGAATCCTACAATGCTAATCATACTCTTCATAATTGGAACAATTACATGAAAATTTATAGGCTTGATGGTAAATAATAGAGAACTTTGCAGTTGAGTGAAATAAACAGTTACACTGAACTTTGGTGGACATCTGCAGTTGATAAGGCTATCAAACAGACTTAGAACTCCTCTGACTTTAGGGTACTAAGTGAAATGGACAAATGGTGTGTAATTGTTCATGCAGATAGATCTAGCTGTTATTTTGAGAATACTATGAATCAATGTATTTTATATCATGTACTTTTGTAAATCAAGGTAATTAATTTCATCAATGCGTAAGTGATCACCTGTGTAACATGGATTTGATTCCATGTATTTTTGTAGTTGGTCATCTAGATAATGTAATATAAATTTCTTGGTTTAGGTGGGCAGGTAGGCCATATGTGTTTCCAGCTTATTTGGACTAACATGTAAAAACTTTGATATTTGTCCATGTGTTTTTGCCTAATGGTGTATTTTTCGGCAGTTAGACCAGATTGGTCACAGCACACACAAACTGTTTAATGGGCAATCATAAGTTATTGTTTATTTGAGTTTTTGGTTTCAGGGGTGGAAACTATAGACATGAGAGGGTTGTTGATCTGTGGAAGCAGATGGTGATCATTGCCATACCTAAAGGTGAGATGGCCTGGCTTGGTTCTTGGTGCCTTCTTTGGTTCAGTTAATACTCCAGATTTGCAAAACCAATGTTACACTCAAAGAAAGCAAAACTCACTTACGGGGGAAGTCCAAAGTGGATATTCCTTACCGAAGGGGTAGGTCTGTGACTCAAAAAGCATTGTTATGGATGACTGGTCATGAATGGATTCTGGAGGAGGGATTGTCTAGGGTCCTGTCAATTGGGTGAGAGTCATCTTTCCTGTTTGGATTTCATCTCAAATAGACCATTAGCATTTCCTTGATCGACTGTCATTGACTTGATGCTAGAATATGATATTTAGTTTACCAGAAACTATTAGTTTATTATGTAAGATAGTTGGACTAATTTGAGCCACTACCCAATTGCATAATTTTAGTATATCTTTTTGACATTTTTGGCCCACAGATGCAGGTGACAGAATGTGGTCCAGAATATGTGAGCCTATGGAATAGTTAACAAGTGTTTTTCATCTATGGGTTGAGTACCCATAGAATTGCTTTGTAATCTTTGATGAATAAAAGTACTTTTTGGAACAACCTTTTCTGTTTAAAGATTTAAACATTTATTTATTGATTACAATTAGTATAGAAAAAAAATAAAAGTAATTTATAAAATTAAATATTTTTCTTATACTACTACTACTACTACTACTACTACTAATAATAATAATAATAATAATAATATTGATCTATAAAAACAATGCCCAGGAGCTGGTCGTCATGCTTAATTATAGTTAAGTCACTACATGCATATATGAAAAATTAATTTTCCACCTACACATCTTATGTTCTTTTTTTCTAAAAAAGGTAGGAATAATTAAATCAGTATAATACAATCAAATGATACTGGATCGTTTTCAGTGGTAAATTTCCATAATTATATGCTCTTTTAAAAGAGTTTATCCTACGACCTAGATTGAAATATTAAAACTTTATTTTGGTAGATGTTACTATTAACTTAATAATAAATTATAGGGGTGTTAAGCTATTAACTTCATAATGATAAACTATCCTGAAAATAATCCAACTTGTAAATTTACAGATAATTAAATCAAAATTATTTTGACTTAAATTAAGAGAAAATAATTTGACTAATTTTGGAGAAAAAAATAAGACACTTGACAACATGAAAATCTTTCTTTCATTAAGCAAATGATATTTTTATACTTATTAAAATGACAGTTTCTTAGTAATTACGAACCCGATTATCAGAACAGCATCAAATAAAACTTAGCAGAGTTAAATTAAATAGAAAAAATAAGATAGCTAACCATTTACTGTAAAAAGATTTAACTCTGTAATCATTATTTTTGGGGAAGCATTTTTTTTTAATACTTATTTTTAAAGTAATTACTTTACCATAAAAACGTGACATTTACATTAAATTATGAGGTAATGACTATAAAGTCATAATATATAAATATGACAACATTTTTATAAAATATATAATAATGTGTTTAGTAGGTTGGAATATTCTCTATTTACTTATATAACCCCCCCCTCCCATTCTTTTCACAATTCTTATTCTAATTTTTAAACTCTTATAATGATTAAAAAACATATATATATAAAAAAAAAAACTCTTACATTGATTAAAAAATAAGAAATCATGACCAAAAACTGATCTATATTGTTTTACATAATCAGTTTTGGGTAGAATAAGTCTATAAATAGACATTTAATTACGAGACACAGAATAATACGTAACTTCGTCCTCCAATAAGATACAGCCTTATTTTGGTAACACAGTCACATTGTGTCATTAAGATATGATTGAGATAAGATTCACTGAGATAAGAATAAAATTTGAAAATATATGTAAATATTATCCTATATATTTTTTTCTGCTACCAACTATGCATAAATCTTTATAGAGACCAATAAAGTCACTGGTGAAAGATAAAGTCTCCCCTAATAAATAACTTTATATGGAAAACTTTGTCTTCTAAAATATTTAAGTGGTTGTGAAAATTGAACTTAAAAAAGTCTATCGAGTTTAAGAATATTTTTTCCAAGATATACAATCATGACAGACAAAAATAAATCATAGCCCTTATTCCCAGGAGGCTGTAAAGTCACCAACCAAGGCAGTGGTTGGAGGCCAAAGGCAGAGGGTGCTAAGAATCCCCTGATTGCACACTCAGGCTGCCATTTAATGACAACTTTTTATTTAGGTACTTACAACTGCAGATCTTTTTCAAGTGAAGGAAGATTGCAAGAGTTAGAAGAACTGTCTTCTATTAAATGGGACATTATTGACTTTGTGAAGTTAAAAAAAAAGGTGAAGAAACAATTGATTTAAAAAGTGGACATATACTCTACTATAAAGACACAAATATTGGAAATACAAATGGAGTAGGATTCATTATAAATAAAAAATGAAAGAATAACATTGTGGAGATTGATGGTGTATCAGACAGAGTGACAAGATTAATTTTACAACTTAATAGCAGATACCAAATGCAGATAATTCAGATATATGCCCCAACAAGTTCTCATGGTGATAATGCTATAGAAGATTTTTATATGGATGTACAAAAGGCTTTTGATCAGAGTAAACAACATTTTAAAATTGTTATGGGAGACTTTAATGCTAGAATTGGTAAACAAATGAAAGATGAAAATACTGTAGGTAATTTTGGTTATGGTAATAGAAATGAGTGAGGACATAGATTTGTGGAGTTTGCAGAAAAAAACAACAACTTTATATTATGAATTCTTTTTTTTTTTTGAGAAAAATGTCAAAAGGAAATGGACATGGAAGCATCCAAATGAAGGTACAGCAGAATTGGATTATATTTTGACTAACAGAAAATACATATTTCAAGATTGTAATGTTCTTAATAAATTTAACACAGGAAGTGATCATCAATTAGTAAGATGTAAGATACATGTTAATTCAAACCTAGAGAGACAAAAATTATTAAGAAAAACAATATTTACAGATTCCTAATCTTCAGAAACATTCTAATGAATTTAAATTAAAACTTACAAATCAGTTTCAAGTATTAGTAGATTTTGAACATGATTTAGATTTGAATGACATTAATAGGAAAATAAGTATATACACTTTTAAAAACTTCAACAAAGATAGCTGGTAGAAAAAAAACAGCAATTGACCAATAAAATTCCTACTGAGACTACAGAATTTATGAAGAAAGGAAGGAATGTGAGTTTATACAATAATGATGCATTAAAAAAGATTGAATATCTCGAATTTTGTAAAATGGTGTGGAAAAGAGTTGAAAATGATATAATAAAGTATAATTGTGAACTAGTAAGGAAAGCTGTAGAAGAGAATAAAAGTCTAAAAAATGTAAAACAACATTTTGGTATTGGTAGGAAATTTATATCTACAATAAGAAAAAAAGATGGTATTATTATTAAAAAGAGAGATGACATCATGAAATGTGTAGAAGACTTCTATCAACAATTATATAGTAATAAAGAAAAAGTACCTCCTATACCTATTATATCTTCCAAATTGCCCAGAATTTTGAATGAAGAAGTGAGACATGCAATTAAATTTATGAAGAAAGGGAAGGCTCTAGGTAATGATGGAATTATAATTGATATATTAACAGAAGCAGGTGAAGAAATAGAAATTTTTTTAACAAAGTTATATACCAATTGTCTAAATGATAAAGATGGACCAGATGATTGGAAGAATGCAGTATTAATATTAATATTTTAAAAAGGTGATAAAGAAGATATTAGAAATTACAGACCTATCAGTCTTTTATCAATTTTATACAAAATTTTTACTAAGATAATTACAACTCGTCTATAGAAAACACTGGATTTCCATGAACCAAGAGAACAAGCTGGATTTAAAAGTGATTTTAGTACAGTAGATCATATCCAGGTATTGAGAGAAATTATAGAAAGGACAAATGAATATGAGTTGACATTATGCTTAGGATTTGTAGACTCTGAAAAGGCATTTGATTCTATAAACATTTCTTCAGTGATTAAAGCATTGGATCATCAAGATGTAGATCCAGGATATTGTCATATTTCAAAGAATATTTATAAAAATTAAACAGCAATAATTAGATTATGTAATAATAGTAAGAAAATCAACTTTGAAAAGGATGAAAGACAGAGTGATTCCATATCTCCAAAACTTTTTACAGCAGTGCTGCAAAAAGTATTTTGGGGATTAAAATGAAAAGCTAAAGGAGTGAAAGTAAATGGAGATTATTTAAGTCATTTAGATTTTGCAGATAATGTAGTTGTTTTTGCAAATAATGCTTTAGAGCTACAGGAAATGTTGCAGGAGTTATCAGATGAAAGTAGGAAAGTAGGACTAAAGATAAATGTTAAAAAGACTAAAGGAATGTTTAATAGATTTTCTCAAAATGTGAAAATAAAGATTGATTATGATGAGTTAGAAAAAGTTAACAGTTACAAATACCTTGGTCAGATTCTTAATACCAATGGAAATATAACAGATAAAATTAATCATAAAATTAAACTTGATTGGAGTGCTTTTGGTAGAAATAACTTGATACTAAAAGGAAATATGTCAATGTGTTTGAAAAGGAAGATTTTAATAAATGTGTTTTGCCAGTTCTTACTTATGGATCTGAGACTTGGACACTTAATAGAAGAGCAATACAGAGACTTCAGACCACTCAAAGAAGTATGGAGAGATGCATGTTGGGAGTAACAAGAAGGGATCGAAAACACAATATATGGGTAAGAGAACAAACAGGTGTTACTGACCTCATTGAAAAAATTAAAAGACTGAAATGGAGTTGGGCTGGACATATTGTTAGAAGAGATGATAATAGATGGACAATTGAAATTTTAAACTGGGTTTCAAGAGATTGTAAAAGACCCAGAAGGAGACCACATGTGAGATGGATGGATGAAATAAGAAAGTGTGCAGGGGTGATGTGGAAAAGAGAAGCTAAAGATAGGAAAAGATGGATTGAACTTGGAGAGACCTTCATCCTGCAGTGGATTGATAATGGTTGATGATGATGATCATCATCATCATCATATGAAAATCAAGCCTATTTTTTATTATTTCAATATAGAATTAATCATGTAGCAAATGTAAAATATAACAAATGTTATTACTTTTTTTTTGAAATCATATAAGAAATGCGTTCGCTATTCTAAAAGTGACTAAACCACACAGGACAAAATACTTTATTAAAAAATCCACTTAAAAATTTCTTACATAAATATAAAGCGCTTTTTCTAATTTGTATAAAATAAACTGAGCTTATAATTATTTTAATTTCACTAAAATTTTATCCTTAAATTTTAAAAATATTTATTTATTTTATACAGGTATAAAGTTGCTACTTCAAACTGCATGAATTCAATTCCAAATCTGTTGTTCTCTCAGCAGTGTTAAATCAGACAATATGGTATCACAAAAGTATTCACAATGACTACAATTTTTATAATGCATACAACAATGAAAAAGTTGAATGTTAAAAAAATCAGGTCAAAATGTATTTCTCCATATGTTATGTAAATGCCAGTAATACATAAATGATACTGTACACAATATATATAACAAAAAAAAATCACTTCATGCTAAAAATTGATTTTTAAAACAAAAGCATCCACAAAAATATAGCTGCCGCTTTTAATATCAGAGCACTATTATATAAGTTTAAAAAATGTAAAGCATATAGTTTATTGTTATAATATCATAAACATACTCTTTTACATGGGAATTTAATTTATCATTAATTTACAAGAATATTTATTCACAATCCTGTACATAACCAAAACCAAAGCATTTGTAATTCTACATTAAAAGTTAATTTTCAAATAATCAATAACGAGAAAGAAAATGATAGATTTAATGTATAAGCACTGTTGTATCAACTAATTAAACATGTATTGTATCCATAACTCTTTATTTTATGAAAAAAACTTAAATTATTCATAACTTGTACAAATATGTATTTATTCACAATTCAGTATAACAGCCAAAATCAAAATATTTGTAATTACATTCATTTTCAAAAAAAAAGAAACAAAACAACAACAGTTTTAATGACCATATAAATTACATATTAGTCTAAAAATAATCTTCAGAATAGAGTTTCTCTTTATAAAGAGAAGAATTGTTTAAAAAATATTAGTTTTTATTTTCTATATAAAATATAAAGCTAATAATTCTATACTGAAAATGTCCACAAACAAAATAATTTTTATGAATCAATTCAATTTTAGAAAAAAAAACATACAAAAAAAACTTCAATATTTATTATAAATTTGTTAATATTTGATAATGCAAATCATAATGTTTTTTTTTTTGTTATTATTTAATTAATTTTTTTAAAGAAACAATATTTCTAATTTAAATAAAGTTCTAATGCATTTCTCCTTTTGAAATCACTTTTATGATATAGAAATATTGCCCAATATTTATTACAATTCAACATTTAAATTTCTGTTAAATATCAATACAAAATTTCTTATATTTAAGTAAATATATATAATAAATTTAAATTTGTTTCATTTATTTTTAATAAATTATTTTTTTTAAGAATTATTATCTATTAAATTACATTTAAGTTAATAAATTATATTTGATTTTTAAATATTTTTCATGTTTTTGATATAATTACAAAGTGATAGACTTTATATATTTCTGAAAATTTTCTAATTCTGAAAACAAAATTTGAACTCAGGATTTTAAAATAATAGTATTCTACTAGTAGTAACATTTTTCTTTAGAAGAATTTAGTATTAGAATACCATCATATGAATATTAATTTTGAAGTGCTTTTTGTTAATTCAATAATATATATTTTTAAAGTTTATTAGTACTAAAATATTTATGTGAAATTTCATAAGAAAATGCAGTCATTTTAGCCTTATAGTGCAGAGTTAAAATTTCTTACATCATAGACTATATGCAAATAATAATATCAAGAAATAGGGTTTTAAAATGTCTTAATTAGAAAGTAAAAGACCTCAAATAAAACAAAACAGTTTTTAATGTGATACAGATTTTATTTCAAGTTAAAAAATGTAATATAAGCTAAAAGTACTAAGATCAGAGTATAACTTTACAATCACATGAATAAAAGTTTGTCCTATTTTGTTATTAAATTAAATATATGATTTACGAAGGATTGTTAACATATTTTATGTTTTCAAATAAAATATATTTATCATACTTAAAATTATAGTTGTTTTGTTCATGGTGTGTGAACATTGTGGAATTGATAAGGTCATGATTTATTGAAAAAATATGAAAGTATCCATGTTTTTTTATATTCAGTACTTCATTGCTATCATTAAGTTAAAATCTATTTCATTTATATATGATATATTAGTATGAAATACTATTTCCTTTTGTAAATATGTGTGTATATATGTCAACATTGGCTTTAAAAATATAATCCACAAACATATCTCTACTGAGTTATTATAAATATACTGTTTGTAAAATAACTGCATATTTTTAAAATCAAATTAAAGTATTATATAGTGATAAACAATGATTGTTCATACAATTATGATAAGTGATTTTTATCAAGTAAATGTATGATGTAAAATATTTTTTAAAAGACTTTTAATATGTAAGACAAAATAATGAGTTATAAAGCTAAATATTGCATAATTTCTCTGTGAAAAATTTAATCCTTAGTAATTTCATAGTTAGTATAATGAAATTAAAATAGTCACTTAATGAATGTAGTAAAATAAATTACCTCCACATTGAAAATGGCTAACCTGCATTGCTATCTAATGTCTGCTGATTATACAATGTTTCCATATCAGTTCTATAATAAACATACGTAGATCACCATTTTATAATATTTCCAGTATAAAGATCTTAATATTAACTCATTGTAAATCACAAGATTTCGCAAAGTTTAATTTGTAAAGGAAATAATGGACTTAAACAGTGAAGAGAATAACAGCTTCATGCTCCCAAATCAAGATGCTTCAGATTGACCTATATAAGTGGAAAGTTAGGTTAAAGATAAGACGGCCGCTCTTATCTTTATAAAAGTCGCTATCTTCTGTCGAGATTTGAGAGGTCCCTCTATCAGCAAATAAAGATATTGTTTGACTATTATAAACATTCAAGCCACATATGATATAGGTTAAAGCCTGTCTTTACAGTATTTAAACATTATTTTTTGTGAATTTCTTCTTATGAATAATGACATTTTAGTTTTATAAATAACATTTTAAATAATTTTCATGTACCAGCAAAACTTTATATTAAAAATTTGCTAAAATTTCTAAACTTGTTACATATTGCTTTTAAAAGTTTTGCCAAATGATTGATAATAACCAATATATTATGCACATTTTATATAATTTTAAGACATACCGATTCAGGATTATTAATTAATCTTTGAGATAATAAAAAAAATTCAAATCAATTACCATTCTTCTGATAAACAAAAATGGAAACATTGAAAAAAAAAACATTTTTTTTCTCCCATTAACACATCTCATCCAAACAATCAATTTAAAATTCATGTGATTCAAACATCAACATTTAATAATGCTTTTGGCTTCTTAAACAAACCATTTGTCAATGCTTGTCAATATCCTAATGAGATACATTTGCAAACTTTATATTTTTTTGGAATAACTTCTGAATGAGAAAAAAAAGGAAATGAAGAATTTGCATATTTAGGATCTACAACATTTACAAGAACGTCCATGAAATCTTCACCAGCAAAATATAATTACTAATATAACTTTGTAGGCTGCAGAAAGGAGTTTGCTATTAACTGAAAGGAGACCCTTTGATTCCTCTTGGAGGCCTTAAAGGAACCGAGCAGGGCAAATTTCTAATGTCCACTCCATACGTTCTTGTCATTGCAGTTGTTATTACTATGTGATTATTCATATAGTATACGAACATGGATGGGCTGCTCACCAACACGCATTAGCCAGCGTGGTGAGTTTATTGGCTTTTTACCTCTGAGTTTAAGATCAAGAAACACCATGGTCTTTCTTCTCAGTGCCTGATAAGGCAGAATGAATGTTTGTGTAAATGATAAATATTTTTTCAATACATATATACAATTATGACAGACAAAAATAAAGCATGGCCCTTATTCCCAGGAAGCTGTAAAGTCACCAACCAAGGCAGCGGTTGGTGGCCAAAGGCGGAGGGTGCTAAGAATCCCTTGCTTGCAGACCCAGGCTGCCATTTGATGACGACTTTTTATTTAGGTACTTACAACTGCAGATCACTTACAAGTGAAGGAAGATTGCAAGAATTAGAAGAACTGTCTTATATTAAATGGGATATTATTGGACTTTGTGAAGTTAGAAAAAAAGGAGAAGAAACAATTGATTTAAAAAGTGGACATATACTCTATTATAAAGGCACACATATTGGAAATACAAGTGGAGTAGGATTCATTATAAATAAAAAGTGGAAGAACAATATTGTGGAGATTGATGGCCTATCAGACAGAGTGACAAGATTAGTTATACAACTTAATAGCAGATACCAAATGCAGATAATTCAGGTTTATGCCCCAACAAGTTCTCATAGTGATGAAGTAGTAGAAGATTTTTATAGGGATGTACAAAAGGCTTTTGATCAGAGTAAACAACATTTTAAAATTGTTATGGGAGACTTTAATGCTAGAATTGGTAGACAAATAAAAGATGAAATTGCTGTAGGTAATTTTGGTTATGGTAATAGAAATGAGAGAGGACATAGACTTGTGGAGTTTGCAGAAAAAGAAAAACTTTGTATTATGAATTCATTTTTTATGAAAAATGTTAAAGGAAATGGACATGGAAGCATCCAAATGAAGGTGCAGCAGAATTGGATTATATTTTGACTAACAGAAAATACATATTTCAAGATTGTAATGTTCTTAATAAATTTAACACAGGAAGTGATCATCTATTAGTAAGGTGTAAATTACGTGTTAATGTAAAACTAGAAAGACAAAAAATATTAAGAAAAACAATATTTACAGTTGATATTCCTAATCTTCAGAAACATTCTAATGAATTTAAATTAGAACTTACAAATAGGTTTCAAGTGTTAGGAGATTTTGAACATGATTCAGATTTGAATGAAATTAATATGAAAATAACTGATACACTTTTAAAAACTGCAACAAACATAGCTGGTAGAAAAAAGCAGCAATTGACTAATAAAATTTCTGTTGAGACTAGAGAATTTATGAAGAAAAGAAGGAATATGAAGATATACAAAAATGATGTATTAAAAAGAATTGAATATCTCGAATTTTGTAAAATGGTACGGAAAAGAGTTGAAAATGATATAAGAAAGTATAACTGTGAAATAGCAAGGAAAGCTGTAGAAGAAAATAAAAGTCTCAAAAATGTTAAACAACATTTTGGTATTGGTAGGAAATTTATATCTGCAATAAGAAAAAAAGATGAAATTATTACTAAAAAGAGAGATGACATCATGAAATTGGTAGAAGATTTTTATCAAGAATTATATAGTAATAAAGAACAAGTACCTCCTATATCTATTACATCATCCGAAATGCCCAGAATTTTAAATGAAGAAGTGAGATATGCAATTAAGTGTATGAAGAAAGGAAAGGCTCCAGGAAATGATGGAATTATAATTGATATATTAAAAGAAGCAGGTGAAGAAATTGAAACAATTTTAGCAAAGTTATATACCAAATGTCTAAATGATAAAGATGTACCGGAAGATTGGAAGAATGCAGTAATAATATTAATATTTAAAAAAGGTGATAAAGAAGATATTAGAAATTACAGACCTATCAGCCTTTTATCAGTTTTATATAAAATTTTTACCAAGATAATTACAACTCGTCTACAGAGAACATTGGATTTCCACCAACCAAGAGAACAAGCTGGATTTAAAAGTGGTTTTAGTACAATAGATCATATCCAGGTATTGAGAGAAGTCATAGAAAGATCAAACAAATATGAGTTGTCATTATGTTTTGGATTTGTAGATTATGAAAAGGCATTCGATTCTATACACATTTCTTCAGTGATTAAAGCATTGGATCATCAAGGTATAGATCCAGGATATTGTCATATTTTAAAGAATATTTATAAAAATGCAACAGCAACAATTAGATTACATAATGTCACTGGAAAAGTCAACATTGAGAAAGGTGTAAGACAAGGTGACTCCATATCTCCAAAACTCTTTACAGCAGTGCTGCAAGAAGTATTTTGTGGATTAAAATGGGAAACTAAAGGAGTGAAAGTAAATGGAGAGTATTTAAGTCATTTAGATTTTGCAGATGATGTAGTTGTTTTTGCAAATAATGCTTCAGAGCTGCAGGAAATGTTGCAGGAGTTATCAGATGAAAGTAGAAAAGTAGGACTAAAGATAAATGTTAAAAAGACTAAAGTAATGTTTAGTCGATTTGCTCAAAATATGAAAATAAAGATTGATTATGAAGAATTAGAAGAAGTTAACAGTTACAAATACCTTGGTCAGATTATTAATACAGATGAAAACATAATGGAGGAAATTAATCATAGAATTAAACTTGGTTGGAGTGCTTTTGGTAGAAATAACTTGATACTAAAAGGAAATATGCCTATGTGTTTGGAAAGGATGGTTTTTAACAAATGTGTTTTACCAGTTCTTACTTATGGATCTGAGACTTGGACACTTAATAGAAGAGCAATTCAGAGACTTCAGACCACTCAAAGAAGTATGGAGAGATGTATGTTGGGAGTAACAAAAAGAGATCGAAAACGCAATGTATGGGTAAGACAACAAACAGGTGTTACTGACCTTATTGAAAAAATTAAAAGATTGAAATGGAGTTGGGCTGGACATATTGCTAGAAGAGATGATAATAGATGGACAATTGAAATTTTAAACTGGATTCCAAGAGATTGTAAAAGACCCAGAAACAGACCACATGTGAGATGGATGGATGAAATAAGAAAATGTGCAGGGGTGTTGTGGAGAAGAGAAGCTAAAGATCAGAGAAGATGGATTAAACTTGGAGAGACCTTCATCCTGCAGTGGATTGATAATGGTTGATGATGATGATGATGATGATAACTTTGTATCCTGAACAAAATTTAGAGTCATAACTAAACTTGTATTTAAAAATAAGCTCTTAAATTCATAAAAAAATAAAGTTATCTGAGCTGATGTTACTAATGAAAAGCATTATTAATGCTTAATGTTTTTTTTTTTTTAATATGAGACCAATGGAATGCATTGATAGCAAACTATTGCATTACAAAATATCAGTAACCACATTTCTGAATTAGGAGTTAAGACATCAATTTTGAATGACAAAGATTACTAGTTAATTCTTTTCTGGATGATTATATGACATCTCATAATACTCTTTCTGCTTAATTACACAAGACATAATTTATTGTGGATAACATTTGAATGATTATATTACAAAAGTGTAATGAAATAATATTGTACATACTTTCAAATAATCACTAAAGATTACATTACTTGTTTTCATTTTTCTAATAGATGTCAGGAATTAACAGAAGCAAAACATAGTACTACAATTCAAAGGTTAAATTGCAGATTTCAATTAGCATAAAATGAAGGTATTTGTTCAAATTTTAAGCAGAAATTATTGTAAAGATGTTTTTTTTGTTTTCATATTATTTTTGATAATGCTAAAGCTGTTTTGATTTAATAAATATAAAATATATTTATTTTTATACTGTTTTTAAAAAAGTCTAAAATTACATCAGTGGAAAATAAATAATCAATTACATTATTTTAAGTTATGTAAAAGACAAGTTAGGTGTTTTTTAGTTTTCTTAAATAAATTTGTAATTTCAACAATTTTTCATTTTGTTAAAAATTATTTTGATAAAAGATTTATTAAAAAACAATTGTTTTTGATAAAAAAAAACAGTATTCAAACTCAGGGCCTATTATAAGAAAATTAGATTTCTAATCAATTTAATCTTGATTTAACTCTTTAGAAAAATGACATTTTCTTTTGTTAACCCTGGTGATAACTTTTTTAAAGATAAATATTTAACATATACTAAACCTTTATTCTATATTAGTGTTCAATAAATTGTATTTGATTTGATACTAATTTAAATTTACAAATGAAATATATTGTAAAACATATTTTATGTTTGAAAATATTAAAAAAATAATAAATTGAATACACAATGCAAACAAAGAACTTTATTTTTATTAGATGTTTTTCGAAGCACAATGAAACAGCGACTCAAAAAAATTTACCAAAATCTTTGTTCAATAAAAAATATGTTTAAAAGAAGAATGAATAGTCTTGCATTGTTAGCCAAGAGGTATCGCAGCAGCCATGCAAGCAAGTAGTTGTTTGCAGATGGTTGTGGGTTCGCATCCCGCCGATGCTATGACATATGAAAAATAAAAAAAAAAGAAGAATGAATAAAGGAAAAATTAAATGTGAAGCCATCAAAAATCCATTGAATTAACTTTTAAATTTCTATGTATAATTTTTAAAATATTTTATAAGTTTCTAATATGCTCTTTGTAAATACATTCATTGATCTTTTTCAAAAGAAGTGACAACATTACAACCATGATTCTTTTTTTTATTTATGGTCTAATTTTCAACTTGTATTAAAAATGAATATACAAATAAAATCAAAGAGTATACATTTAATATTTTGGTTTTTAATGATTACTATTACTGTGTAAATATAGTTACTAATTTTTAATATACTACACAAAAAATGCATTTTTTTACTATTTAAAGTAGTTGTTAGGAATCAGGACAACAAATTCTATCAAGCAAATGGAGGTGGAACTAATAGCCCATATTTTTTGTTGCCTCTAAAAATACTTACATATTCAGATTTTTTTAAAGTAATTCATCAATATTATATTATTTTCATTTTCGATTGTATTATATGTGTGAAACCCAGAAGAATAACATTAAATCTTGTACAGAAAAATTATTTAATGTTGAACAATTATCAGTGTCATCTCCAAACAAATATCCATGGTTTAAAATGTGGCTACATGGTAAAATGTGGGAAGTAAAATGTTAATAAAATAATAAATTTAATAAAGCCATGCCTTTGATGCTTAATACAATTGTTGATTAAAAGTAAAGTAAGAAGTTAAAAAGAAAGTTCAGTGCTTAAAAAGTATGATAGTTTCTCTATCAGTAAGTAAGCATCCATCATTTTAAAATTGTAGTGTTTGTAATTCAGTACTTATTTAAATTCTTTTCTTTCAGCAATTGTAATTCAAAGTAAACATGTTCACCATGTTTATTAAGAAAACATAATTTTTCCTTGAATAATATGCTTAGTATGCTTTCAACTATCAAATAGATATATTCATAATAATCAGAATTATAACAAGTGACACCTTCTACACCAATGTGGTATTTAAATACTCCCTTTGAAAAAGTAATTTAGAAAATAAAATGTTTTGACAAAGGGATACAATCTTTTTCTTATTAATAATGCATATGTTATTGGCTATGTGCCAACCAACCCTAATATTGTGCTCTCTGTTGTCTCTTTCAGAACATACTATATTGCACTCCACTGACTCAAAGATATGACTGTGTTCAATCTCATGTTCCAAGAATATAGACATGGATTCTGTGTTAGTTTTTTCTTGACTATAAAGGTATCTTTGGTGAGAATCTCTAGTTGTGATATTTGCATGTGATTCACTAAAATACACCAAAATCATAAATAGACCCACACAACTGAATGTGAAACCATGGAAATCACTACCATGTATATGTGGAGAATCTCACAACTTAAGTAAAATGTATTCTGATACATATAACACTAGCTTTCAGATCCTGTGAACATTAAATTATTTGATAAATAATACCAAAGGCAGGCTACCCCCAAAGCAGGCCCCTCAAGGTCTTTTCAAAATTGAATGCAACAATTCCCTTTGCAAGGTCACTTACTTTAATGAATTGCATGAAAACATCCACAACTAGGGTTGCCCAGGAAAGATACTTTTATAACCAGGCAAAAATCAACACAGAATCAAACTCTATATTCCTGGAACATGAGATCAAACATGTCCATGTCTTTGAGAAACTGGGGCCTGTGTTAAAAATGGATTATGTAAATTAGATTATTTACATTTTTTCAGGGAGTATTTAAATATCACCCTAATATAACAGACATCTCTTGTTATAATTTTTATTGCTGTAAATATGAATATTTGATAATTGAAAGCATGCTAAGCATATTATTTGTGAAGAAAATATTTTTTTCTTAATAGGCATGGCATACATGTTTACACTAAATTACAATTGTCATCTTTGTTTTTACAATTAATGCTTTGATAATAATGTTGTTAAACCATATTAATCTGAGACCATTATTCTTTAACTGATAATAACTGTAATGGATAGCTAGGTTGTCTATATCTGAAAAAAAAATCTAAGATTCCTTGTGCCTAAAAAAATGTCCAAGGTTCACCTGGTGAGCCTCAGGCCATGTGTATCACAAGTGGTTAAACTAATCACTATTCTATAAAGGTGAATTAAGATTTCAGAGTTCATAAATTGTTTACAAATGAGGGAAGTAGAAACAAAATAGTATGTGAATTGATTGAAAATATTGTCTTTGCCCTGTCACTATATTTCTTGAATGTCTCATAATCTCTAAAAAAAAGACAATGGGATTACTCATTATTTACAAAACAATCTTAATTATTATCAATAAACTCTGATAAATTATAACTAAAAATTTTTTTCTTGTTACTCATTTTCTTTACAAATCTTATTTATTTTATCAACCAAATTTATTAAAATTCTATAACACAATGTACATATTGATCGTATTTTATGATTATTTCATTATCTATTTCTAATTACAGTGCTATTTTTATACAGTTATTCAAAATAAAATAAAAACAACTGTATAAAAATAACTAAAAATTTACCATAAAAATGAAAAATGAATTTAGTTCAAATATAGATGAAGTTATTTATATATGTATTAAACATTGTCACTAGAAAAATTCTCAAAAGTTTCTGTAGTGGATGTAAGTTAAAAAGAATTTTAATAGTAATATTATTGCATATTTATATGGTGCTTGATTATAGTAAAAAATTTTGGTTTATAGAATAAACAATATTGCAAAAAAACAAAAAAAAAAAAAAAACAGATATCATTTTTATATTATAGAACTAATGAAATGATTTTGAAAGAAACAGATTTCTGTCATATAATAAAAATAAATTATATATTTAACCATGTATAAATGCTACTTATTCATTCATAAATAAACAAATAAATAAATAATTCTTTTATAAATAAAATAATTAGAAAATATGCTATATTTTAATTTGAAAATATTTTTTATCAGATTCAAAATTATAATAAATACATAAAAAATTAAAATATATATACATATATTTTGCAAGACTGATATTTTTGAAAGCAAAAAAAGTCTTTCAGATGTCAAAACATTCACACATTCTCATCAGGATTGTGAAAGACCAGAAACCAAAATTAAAGAATTCCATTGGAAAAAAAAATATTATTAAATAAAATATTTAAAAAAATAGTCAAAAAGGTAAAAATAAAAAACAGTATATAGAGTAACTAAAATATATGGTCATTAATGAATATACTAACAGAAAAGTTAGTTTTTTTTTTATATATTTAGCCTTATTACTGTCTAACATGCTTTTCATATACTTACTATATCATATTCATGACACATAGTTGTGTTATAAAATAGTTCTTTATATCAGTGTTTAATCGTTAATTAAATATTGATATAAAAAACCATTTAATAATACCACTATATGCCATTAATATGATGTAATAAATATATTGATAGCATGCTAACCCAGTAATAAAGCTAAATATTTAAAAAAACCACCTGTCTTTTCTGTGAATATATTCATTAATTACCATATATTATGTTGGCTCAGAAAAGAAGAAATGAGTAACTAAAATAGTTTATAAATTTTTTAAAACAGTGAGTAATATCACTTAATCATTACTTTAATTACTGGTATATTTTTTGCATGGTTAATTGCAGTGTTAAGCTGGTATGGTCCAGAAATCAGGGACTATGGATTTCATCTACACCTTTTGTCAGCTCTAATGCTCAGTTTTTAAAAACTCTCATTCAATAAATCATTTCATTATTTTTATGTATTTAATAATATTTTTAAATCAAAACAAATTTGATTTTTTTTTAAAAATATTTTAAACATCGTTTAAAGTTTTTATGCAGAAGGAGATAGCGAAAAAAATATGACATTTTATTAATTTATATATATTCATTCTCAATGCAAATTATGTTTTCATAATTTAAATTTTTAATTATTTTTTAAAATAAAATATCCAGAATACACAATTTATTTTGTTAAAAGCCAAAAAAAAAAAAAAAAAAAAGCTTTCTGCAAAAAATATTATGGCAATAATATGACATGTAAAGCCCAAAATGTGAACAGAACATTTGCAATTTATGACTCCAATCTCACAACAAAAGGAAAGTAAATTAATGACTCATTTCTTGCAAGAATAAATGATGTTCAAGCATCAAAGTGATTGAGAACTAAATCAAAGTGATATTTAATAAACACAAATCTAGCACATGTAGTTTATTCAAGTTTATGATAGGTGGCACAACAGGAGTGGGACTAAATGATTAACTCTTAAAAAGCTTTAATTTTGTTATAAGCAATGGTAATATTTTAAATATTTATTAGCTGATATTCGAATAAGTATTTATAATAAAGGAAGTTAAAATTAAAAGGATTACAATAAAATATATATTTTTTTTCTGTCATATTATTTTATTCCCATTTATAAGGCCTCTGTCATTAGCCACTGTCAAGGTTGCCATATCTTTTCAATAAATGAGATTATAGTTCATTTATATAATATACCTGAATTCCTTGCTTTTATTAAAAATATTTTTTTATATAAAAAAATCAATGGTACTTATATAAAACCTGAATTAAATACGTTTACAACTTCTAAAAAGAAATGAATTAATTTTGTAAGTGAATATTAGATAATATTCTGAAGAGAAGAAAGTTATTAGTCAAAATGTTGGTTTTATTGTTAATTTTACAGCAAACAATGGCGGTTTTCGTTCAGGATTGCCGAAAGAAAGTAGCCATTCGTAACAGAAAGTGATTCGAGCCTAAAAAATCTCAGTCCATAGCAGTGATGCTAAATAAACATTTCGTAAATGGACAGAATTGCATGGTTAAATATATGTATATTATTTTGTTTTTGGTTATTTAGATTGTTAAAAGTTTATTTGTTGGAAGATCATTTCTCACAAAAAATGTAAATGCTTGTTTATTTCACTTCCACTAAAAAAAGTAATAGGTGGTTATTTTTCAAAATGAAAAATCTTTATACGTTTAGATGGTGGAATATAACTTTTCACAAAAAACGTAAATGCATTTTAGTAGACATTTGTATCATTTCAAGTAAATAAAGTTATAGGTCGTCAGTTTTTCCAAATAAATATTGCTGGACTAATACATAAGCACCAAATCAAAAATATTTACAATATATATATAATTAAACAATGCAGATCTTAGGTATGTGTGTGTATAAGAGCTAAACTAATATATGCACAATGAGAGAGGATATTGAGTTTTAACGTTGATGGATGGTTGTGATGTGAAGGAAATGAGATGAAAGTAATATTAATATAGATTTAAAAAACCCAACAAATTTGAATATGTATATATTTCACACACGCATGTACAATTAACAATGTAGCTTCTCTCAGTGATAGAGTGGTGGTCTTATAAGATAAAAGTTTTTAGGTCAATTCCCAGTGAAAAAAACAACAACAAACAAACTAATAAATTAAAATGAATAGAAATATTGTGCTTAACCCTTCACTATGCTACTCAAATGTCACATGCTCTCCAATTCAGTTGTCAGTACAACTATTACTTTTATTACATATTAAATCTATGTTTTTAGATGTTTACAGAAGGTCCTTTAAAAATTCTTTATATATATCATTGTGGCACAATTTATTCGAGATGCATCATTAATAAAAATAGTCGCCACTCTTGTGTGCGTTTAAGTCAGCATATTGAATTTAGATCTGGATTTCTTTTTGCAACCAAGCTTGTATTATTGTTTCCTAATTATATTAATTAGATTTTATTTATCTTACATATTTAAAAAAAAGTGAAAGAAGTCGGTGATTTCTTCAAATTAAATTTTATATAAATCAATTTTTCTTTTAGTTTGGCCGAGCCTTTAAATTAAGAATATTGCCCTCTACTTGAATTAGAAATGAAAAACAAGATTTCAATTTGAATTTTTAAAAGAAAAGTTTGTAATATAGGAGACATTATTTATATTTATAGGATCTATCATAAAAGCAGATTAATGTTTAGATTGGAAACTTAATTCCTTTATAATTAGATATGGCAGATAACCATCTCTAAATAGAAAGAGACAGAAAAAAAGATATTGATAAATATGTAAAGTTAAATCAATAAATGATAGCGTTTAAAACTCTATTAACATCAGTCAGATGGTATTCTAATAATAGAACAAACTAATTATCTAACTAGGTTAGGCATCACACAAATAATTAAAAACAAACCTTTTAGAATAATAAATAATAGTCAGAATTATTTTTATTTTTCAGTTCACAAAATTTATTCAATTAAAAATGATTCTGACTAAATATAAATCAGATTTATTTAAAATAAAATTTAATTTTCTACTATTTACAAACTATTAAAAATATATTTATTTAAATAATATATAATTGTGTGTGTCGCTTCAAATGCTATTCTCTAAAATAAATAATAATAAAGGCGTGGCAAGTCATACCAAACTTCTATTAATGATGATCAAATGTTAAGATATGATCATGGTATTCTATTTGGGGATTAGCCTGCAATCTTTGTTATGGGGTAGAGAAAGTAGTCTTTAAACTGCCTACAATGGAATAGACATCTCTGTAACTTCTGCCTAAAGAGAAATAATAAATAGAAGATGAAACATTTAGTGGTAAATGATCAATAATTTTTTTCATTCTTATTTTATTCTCTAATTAAAAATATTGAGATATATAAATAAGTAACTGAATGCTTTAGTTGGTTTCTTAGAAGCAGTTAAAAGACAAGATAAAATCTTTAGCTTCTTAAACCTAAAAAAACTTCCAAATTTTGTTTAATCCTGAATTGAACCACCAGTTTAACTTTAAAAACGTATGCTATTTGTATTGAATTGTGAGTACTTATGCGTATAAGTATGTCTTTGCTAATAATTTTCACTTGTAAATCTCTATTTGTTTAGTAGAAGAAACATGGCTGTGAAAAAACTTTGATGACTCTTCTAGTATCATTATTGCTATATTTTATTATATTTTGACTATGACATTAAATTACTAATAATCCTTATTTATTATATTATGAATTATCATTATATACTGCATGATTTAATTTTTTTAATGACTCTATAAACAAATCCATCTAAAAACATAGTTGAAATATAATAATAAATATTTATATAATTTTATGCAAAAAAAAAAAAATACAAACAAAACAACAACAATAAAACAAATTAATTGAAACAAACATTAAAAGTTTATCTAAGCAATTGTATAAATTATAAACATATTCATTATGCAGCCATCACAATATCAAAAATTTAAACAGAGAGTCTGGAAATGAAAAACAAAAATTGATATAAAAATTCAATATTTGTAAATGTTTATAGCATTAAATTGTTTATTTTGTTGGTTTGTATGCATATTTTAGTTGCAAAGCATAGATGATAATGTGTTCCTTATATATTTAATTTTCTTTTCTTAAAACAGTTAATGAGAACTAGGTAATAGCAATAACACACAATCATCACACTGCCAAATCCATATTCTAAATGGTAATGAGTGTTTTACATATGTGTGAAACTAGAAGTATAACAACTTTTCTCTCTTCCTTATTTGTAAATATAGGGGATTTGAACTCAGACTTTCAAGCATCCTTCAACTATTCACACTATCTCATACTATTGATACACATGACCACACACATATAGAAAAGATAAATAATCACCAATATACATAATTGATGCTGAACCAGCACTCATCAGTTGGTCCAGATTATCATCTCTCTTATTTAAAAGCTAAAGAATGATTAGAAGTTAATTTCATTTTAGTTTTATAGACAGACAAATAAATATTATTATTAAATAATGTGCTTTCAGTATATATTGCAGATTTTTAATTGGTTGTTTGCTTAGGTACATCATAGCTGGACTCTGCTTATAAAAATATATAATAAATCTCATTAACATTCAATAGTTATTGTATATATATATTCTTATAATTGAATATTTATAAATACAGTAATTAGATATATGTAAAGTATAACTTTAAAAACTTTATCCACTTAGGAATGCTTTCGACTATCGTCGTAGTCTTTGTCAACTAACACTTTGAAAGGCTGACCTTCCCACAATTCCTTGATCATGGAATTGTGAAAAGATTAGCTTTTCATGAAATTGTGAGAAGGGTAGACTTTCAAAGTGTTAGTTGACTAAGACTACGAGGATAGTCGGATAGTCAAAAGCGCTCCAAAGTGGATAAAAAAATTTTAGTCATACTTTACATATATCTAATTACTGTATTTATAAATATTCAGTTATAAGATTATGTATATTGATTTGAAGAAATACAGACATCAAATTATGTACTGTACTTCTATTTAAAATATTATCTATATAAACCAACATTTAACTCAAACACATCACCTAAATTAACATGATAATATAAATGGCAAATTTGGCTAGTAAGTTGAATATTGATTTGTTTTATAGTTTATTTATATATATTAGATATATAAAGAGATTAGCAATTCTAACAAATTTCTAAACAAAAGTGAATCCATTATAACTCAGATATAAACAGCTTAATATGTTCTTACTTCTATCACAAAAGAATTTGTTTCTTATTCAGTTTTAATGTTCATGCCAGTGAAACATTTTTAAATAAATTATTTATAATTAAGTATAAATTTTTCTCAATAATATATATAATTTCTAGTTTTGATTAATTAACCAAATACTGTTTTTTCACATTTAAGCAATCTTGAACATATAAGAGTAAAAACAATGTAAGGAAGAAATATTTAACAGGCTTGCCATCTGCTAGCTGATAAAGATTTAAAAACTTTTCCATGATGCTTGATTCTCTAACTCAATGGTTGTTGGCATGCTTGCCACTAGGTTACACAGACTATACATAAAGCTAAAAATGTGTTTAAAACAAATATTGAGCTATTAACTTCAAATGTGAAACTTTAGGAGTCAGTCATTAATGTAATTTTTTATGATGTTTTTGTACAGTATGTATTATTATAATCCTATATTTTTTTCTTAATATAGTTTTACTAGTTCAATTTCCTGTCATGTGGAGTATCCAATACTTAAAAAAAAAAATGTGGCATTTTAGTGTAATTGAATTTCTGAACTCTAGCTGATAATATCTATTTAGACATTTACTATATGACTTTAAATGATTAACTAAATTAGTTATGGATAGACTTATATATATATATATAATTAAATACATGTGTAGTATTTATATTTTAAGCTAGATGCAATTAGAAAGGATTTAAACCCAGACTTTCAAACTCTCTTTATACATCCATTTCATCTTATACAACTGATACACATGACCAACATATATGCAAACAGATAAATGATCTCATCTCCAATATACATATTTCATGCTAAAACAGCTCATCAGTTGGTCCAGATCATCATATCTCACACATATATAATCAGTGCTAGTTTATACTAAGATAGCAAACCTTCAAACTTTAATGGATAGAATTATTGGATGACAGAAGAGTTAAAGAGTGGAGAAGATTGATGTCTGTTGATTAAAGTTTGAAGATTTGCTATATTAATATAAACCGAGCACTGATTATGTATATGTATGAGAAATGATAATTCATACCAGCGGATGAGTGCTGGTTCAACATGAAATACATATATTGGAGATCATTTATCTTTTTTGCATGTATGTGGTCATGTGTATCAGTTGTATAACATTTAATGGATGACTAAAGAGAGCTTGAAAGCCTGGGTTCAAATCTCCTCTAATTACATACACACATATTTAATCAAAGATTTTCACAGGTTACAGATATAAATGAAATATTATTTGGATATGTCTGTGTATCATTTATTTAAAATATATATTAATATCTATAAAAGTAACATCTCTAGAAACTCATGCTTTACAGTGAGCATCTTTAAAACCTCTTATTCAGACCAAATACATAGATGATACATTTATCATCTGGTCACATGATAAAGATAACTTACATGACTTTTTCACACATACAAACAATATACATCTTAATATTATATTTACAATGGAAACAGAAACTTATGGGAAACTTCTTTTCTTGATGTACTTACGTGTCACTAAAAAAAGGAATAATCTTTTATCTTCAATTTTCAAAAAATCTACACAGACTGACATATTTAAAATTTTTATCACATCATCATCATCCAGTTTAAATCTTTTCTATTGCAAAAACTATTTTTACTAGAGCTATTAACCTTTTATCAGATAAATCAAATCTTGAAAATAAAATAAATCATATAAGCAATGTTTATTAGCTAATGGTTATAATAATAAAATAATACAATAAACCTTAATTTAAACCATAAATAATCAAAATAAAAGACAAAAACAAGAAACAACTATAATAGTTTGTATTCATTATATAGAAAAAACTACAGACAATATTGGATATATTCTAAGACATTATAATATAAAGAAAACATATACTACTCATCAAAATATTAATAGAATTATAACCAAGCATAAAGACTCAATCCCTCTTGAAGCACATGGAGCTTATGAAATTCCATATAACATTTATAAAACTTCCTATACAAGCATGAGTATTTGTCACATCAATGCTAGAAGAGATGAACATATTAATGCAGTTTTCATCATCAGCACTATCTCTTCATGCTATAGATACAGATCATACTATTTATTTTTCTAATATGAGAATACTATCCAGATGTAACCCTCTTCAACTATTGTCAGATCAGAGAAGTCATCAAGATCTTCAAAAGGCTAGAATCTATCAACAAGCATGATCATACATGTAAATTACCTTCTATTGCAGCTCTAGAATTATTTTATAATATTTGTTACCCAGTTGATGACTAGTGTGACCTGGTTGAAATGTCAGTTTATATATGTATTAAATGAATTATACATGAATGTATCTGAATAATAACATGTATATGTGTGTGTTTTTTATTTGGGTTTCTTTGTTTAATTAATATTAATACTCTCTGATTCCACAGATATTTTACAGTCTAACACTATAAGATGTATGGAATATTGCAATAACTACTAACTGAAGCAAAATTCAGTAAAACTGTCAAGAGTTATATGACCTACATTTAATATAGTAACACAATACCTTTCTTAATCATCTGGCAATGTATCTTATCAGTAAAGATATGTATTATGTTGAGCTATACATCATAATAGGTAGATTACAGAAAAATTATAAAATGTAGCATATTTGTTATAACTTCTGCAAGCAAAATATTTTGACTATCAAATAGAATTTCGGCCTCAGGGTGTCCTTTGAGCATTCCATCATCAGATTTTCAATTCGATGGACAGTTGAAGAGTTGGAGTGTGAAATAGATTGAAGCCTGTCCATTAAAGTATGAAGATTGGCTATCTTAATATATATCTGAGCACTTATAGCATATATGTATAGAGATGGTAATCTGGATAAACTGATGATTGCTGGTTAAGCATGAAATACCAATATTGGTGATCATTTATTTTTTCAACATATATGTGTTCAAGTGTATCAGAGTTATTAGATAGAGTGGATCATGTGAAAGTCTGTGCTCATATATCCTATATATTACTATCAAATAGAATAAAAAATGTTGATCAATGTTTTCTTCACTATATTTAAACTATAGAAACTGACTATTCAATCCGTTGCTATTATGTTTGGTACTACTATTGTAATTTTTAATTTAATAATGTACTATTGATCTATTTATAATTTACAGATATCTCTTTTAGTAGCTCATATATATAAATGTGTGTATATATGTACGCATAATTAAAATGCAGTCAACTATATTGTAAAAACAAAATACTATTAAAAAATATTAACTTGATTTTTTGTTTTTTATTTAATGTTTTTAAATGAATCTTTAAATGATTCTAGTTGTCTAAATTGTTTGTAAAATGTATTTTAAAAAATATATTAATAATTTAGTAACTATTTCTCATTAGAAAACTTTAGTAAATAAGTCACTTGATCTTTTAAATTGTTATTGCATTTTATCTCTTCATTAAAATATATATTTATATAAAAAATGCTTGTGTTAAGACTACACGCACACAATAACAAAATTTTTCTTTTTTAAAACATATTTATAGATAAATGTTAAAAGATAATGGACATAAAAAACATCCATATACATAAGTATATTATAAGCAAATTTATATATGTATTCATGAGTCTATATATGTATTACACTCTAACTTTAGATTTAGTTTTGAGTTTTAAATTCACATAATGATCATTTTTAATAAGTTTCTCTAACTATTTGTTTTTTATTTGGTTGGTAATAGTTTGTTTTTTTACAATTCTGTTTAAAAAATACTCCCCAATTTAGAAAGACTTCTTTCTAATTAATTTCACATTTTAGCAGGCAATGTCAGACATTTATAAATAAAATATCATTTTTATATGCAATTTTACGTATAAGCATAACATTAGCAATCCAAATTACAGGTTATTTAGCCAGTTCTGAGATAGATACCCACAAAACTAAAATACAGACGACAACTTATAATAACTCTCCATGATCAGTAACTATTTTCTAAGTAACCCTTCCTTACATGTCTTTTGTTTTGGCTTATTTTCAGCTTAAAAGAAGTGGAGATAATTTCAGGAACACTGTAAATTAATTTGATTGGTTATCAAAATCAGTCTATCTATAAGAATAAGTTATCAATTGAACTATGTTCAATAAATGAAGTTTATTTAAAGAATAAGCTCTAAATATAGATGGACTACCTATGTTGTTAAAACATTTATTGATGGAAAAATGTCTATTTTATAATGGACATGTGAAGAATAGTTCTACTTTCATAATATTTGATATATATTGTAACAAATTAAATATGTGGGTATACTAACTTCTGGTAGAATCCCACTGATTTGGAAGTCATTGTATAACTATAATGATCATGAGAAACGAAAATTTTAATATAATCTGAATGAGAATATAGCCCAATCATTGGTCACCATACTCTGATTATTGAACACTATTTATAACAGAATAAAATTATGGGTCATACTGTATCCTGAATCATAGCCTAATTATTGATCACTATATGTAACAAAATAAAAATATGAACCAAGGAAGAACAATCCTAATTTAATATTGCCTATGAATTGTAGCATCATTTGTAACAGAATGAAAATAATAAACTAAACTAAAATGAATGTCAATCAATGAAGAACAATATAGCACTTAAGTTAATAAAGCAATAACAATAATAATATTTGTTATAACCTCACAGATTGCAATACCATTTAGAATGGATACAAACCAAATAAATTATTACTTCAAGGTGTCCTAAAATATAAGCATTACTTGCAATAACCCAAAGATAAAGCAATAAAACTAAATATCACTATCATATAAATGATAGTATATGCCTATTATATGGATTCCTTATAATAGATGAAAGTAATGACAAACAATTATACAAATAAACTCTTTAATATTCCTCATGAATCAACACACTGTTTATAATAATACAAATTTGTACCAAAAGTCAAATATTATTTCTATTTCTATTTAAATGAAATTATTCATGAATGGATGAAATATACCATACAAGTTTACAATATCATCATATCTTACAAAATATATAACTCAATAATTGATTTCTAATTACTGCTAAATAAAATAAAAATATTGCTAACTCAAACTTACTATTCCACTAATATCAACATTCTCTTAGTAACAAAGTCAATTATAATAAGATTAAATACATCATCATAATAATAATAATAATAATAATAATAATAATAATAATAATAATAATAATAATAATAATAATAATAATAATAATAATAATAATAATAATAATAATAATAATAATAATAATAATAATAATAATAATAATAATAATAATAATAATAATAATAATAATAATAATAATAATAATAATAATAATAATAATAATAATTTTTTATTTAATTTTTTTTATTTATTTTTTTATTTATTTATTTATTTATTCATTATGAAGCAAACAATAAATGTATAATACAGTGAGATAAATTCCATACAAGAAAAATCTTGTGTGAGGAATTTAAATGTAACAACTAAAAACACTAATAAAATACAAAAAAAAAAAAAAAGTATAAATATAACATAAAATATTAAAATCACACAGATATTGCATTTGGCAATTCAATCACAGTAGTAAATAATTACATCATAACATATAATATAAACAAAAAAATAAAATAAAACAAAACTAATGCTTAGCATAATATAACCTAATAATAATAATAATAATAATAATAATAATAATAATAATAATAATAATAATAATAATAATAATAATAATAATAATAATAATAATAATAATAATAATAATAATAATAATAATAATAATAATAATAATAATAATAATAATAATAATAATAATAATAATAATAATAATAATAATAATAATAATAATAATAATAATAATAATAATAATAATAATAATAATAATAATAATAATAATATAAAATCAATTAACCCAAATATCTTTCCATTTTCACCAACTTAATATATTACATCAATAAATAGTACATATATTAAATATAAAAGAATATATATATATAACAATAAGACTAATAAATATAAGCAAATTATCTGAATAATAGTCTTTAAATTAGATCTTTCTAAAATAGTACCATAGTTCTAGTGTTTATTTTTTAAAATTGTGATCTGACAATGTTTCGTTATTTTAGAGAAAGTAGAAATATCATGAATTATCCTAAGATTCAAAGTATATTTTGTTACTTCCAACATTTTCCAAATATTCAAACTATCTTTTTATTCAACAGACATTTCATCTATATAATGTTATAAGTGTGCAAACACTAATTTATATCCATGATGATGCAATGAAGATATACTTTCATTTAGCAAGTAATAAATTCATAAAACATTACAAGTGAACAGATACTAATTTCATCAATGATGATATTATGGAAATTGAACCAGTTTTTATCTGGTGTATAAAATATTCATCAAGCTTATAAAATTATATTATTAGGTGAATATAATCTTTGTGTACATTTGTCTGTTGTTAACATTTAGAATTCATCATTGAAAAGTAGGCAATATCCATTTTTAAAGCAAAGAAAAACTCTGATGGTTTATCACACAATGAATCATTTTCAATTACTTTTCATTTTATAATAAATTGTGCTCCTAATAAATCCTTGATTCACTGTATAGTTTCTGGGTAAATATTGTTGTTTTTCACCTTATTATTTTGTTCAGTTGACTATATACTTTTAAAATAAATAAAAAGAAAATCATCTAAAGAAATTTAGACATGCTTCTGTTGAAGCTAAAATAAGTGAGAGTTTTTTATATTCAATTCTATTTAAAAGTTTTTCCATTGCCATCAGAGTAACTATAGCAATACTTTTTTTAACTGTTTATCCAATTCCAATCAGCATCTCTCAAATAAAAATTTTATTATACAAATAAAACAAATATAATAGAGACATTAAACACTGAGTTGTATTATTTGTAATTTATTACCATGATTCCAGTAATAAAATTACATATAATAACAAAAGAACACAATTTTATACAATACAATTAATAATAATAAAAATTTCTATCAATATTATTGGTATAGCAACATAGTTCAATGTTTCATAGGTTAACATGATCACCATCAAAATCAAACACAAAAAAACATTATGACTGACTTTTTATCACATACTGAACCTCATCTCATACTTCAGTAAATACAATATATATATATATATATATCCATCTAACATGAGCTGGAACTTAATGAAACATACTTCAAACCCAGTCAAGTCTGAAATTTAGGTCAGGGAACAACCAGAATTTGAACCCATTCCTAAGCCCCAGATCAAACACCTAATGAAGGACATATAATGATGGCACACAAGAATTTATTTTAAAATCCAGCCCACTAGCAGATTGAAGAAGACAATGAGACAATATTAATTATTAAAATATGTATATACGTAGTTGTACAAGTGGAAGTGGAGAAACAGGAATTCAAACTACTCAAACAAGTTAGACAATAAAATTAGTTTAATATAATGCATTAATTATATACATTAGAATGAGCAAGTGTTTTACCAAACGGTAGATAATTACATATTGAAATTCATGCTAACAATTCTCATATGCTTTTTTATTAGCTAAGTAGTATATATATACATTAACACACAGCTTTGGTAGGTAGAGTATTAAGATGCCAATGATTTATTAAAAGAGATTACATAATATTGTGAATAACACTTTGGTTTATGGTTCTGAAATGTGGTGACTAACATAATATTTTGGGGAACGTTCCAAGATTCATTACAGAGATAATAAAATTATTTTTACATCATTGCGGTCATGAAAAATAAATAAAATTCATTAAAAAAATTACATTTAATTATGAGACAATTCTTTTACTTAGCATTTGGAAGGAAGAACGCTTTGTTTTCCCCAAGGCAGATACTCTTAAGTACAGAAATAATAAAGTACGATGGTGGGATTGTATAATAAGACTGAAATAACATTAGTTAATAAAACTAGTAATAATTGGCATTTATATATATTTTGAGCAGAGAACAATTTTAATATTACAACATCAAAACTGGGTCATACAGCAAAAGAAATAATATGAAGAAGTTTGTGGTACTGATATTGTGGCAAAGAAATAACAGGAAAAGGTTGTGTTTCTAGATGAAAAGCAAAATCTAAGACCCCCTCTTGGGCAGTGCTTAGAGAAATGTGGATAAGGCATGCCATAGACATCACCAATGTGCAGAGACCTTTTATATAAAAAAGTGGTCCTGGAAACATCAACTATCCACAGGACAAGGCATGAGAAGAAATCTATGCTTTGGATCTTGTTGCAACCCTCAGATTAGAAGCATGTAATATATTTATAAATTCACAAAGAGGAGCTGAATGTCAGTAACACAGTAAAGATGAATGTCACTAATGACATGGAATAGAATTTACTGCTTTTATATAAATGACCCTTGTTTGAATGCCATAATTTAGACAATAATATGTATGTTATGCTACTATAATATATATATCTATATAAAATATATGTTAAAATTTGACCCCCTCCCTTTTCTGCTATTTAAAATAATTCAATTCCATCTTCAAGGATTTTGATAACTAAGATATTTAAACATTTGATATTTTAAGAGTATGAAGAAACAAAGTAAAATTGCAGTTATAGAGAAAACATGTAATATGTCACCCTTTCAGAATTTAATAAATAACATTTTAAAATTTCAGAGCGTTAATTAGCCTAAGTTCTGGATTCACCCAGATAGAATCCAGAGTTAATTAAATAACAAATTTTTATACTAAAACATAAACAAAATGTTGACTCGTAACAACAATCTGGTGAGTGTATTAATTAATAATGCATTATGTTTTAAAAGGGACATTAATAACCTTAATTCATGGAGGTTTACTTTAAAAAAAAAGAAAGAAAAATTTTTAGAAATTCAACTCATTAGATTGTTTGAGATTGGCATATTAATAATAACTAAAATAGACATTTAAAATCAAGTAATAAATACATATAAATGAATTGACTGCACCAAAGTTAAAGAAAGTTAGGGCATATGAGAGAGAATAAGATTCATAAAATTCTTTGAGGGCAATTTACATTTACATTTTAGTAAGATATAAAATTAATAAATAATACATTAGGAGAAATCTTAATAAAATTTGAGATTAGTTAGGCATGCTAGATTTATTTTCAATGGTGGTTGTTGGAAGTAATTTACTTTGCATCATTTCAAGAGTCCATTTTTCAAAGTCAACCCATGCATAGCAGTTCAGGGATCCATGGTAGTTCTTATATGACAGCAAGCTTCTGTTCTGCATTCTAAAGTTCTCCATTGGGCTTTTATTTCATTCTACAGGGGCATGATGGTATGGTAGCAGCAGATAACCTTCATGGGATGGACTTACTATTCACTCATTGTTTTTTTACTTTCAAACCAGCATGGGTTATGTTCACTGCACAGTTCTTTCAATAGTAGCTCCTCTCTTGGTATTCAAAATTAGCCCATTTTATACTCCTGCCCAGATATTTGAAGAATGCTTTTAATTTATTTCTAGCTCAAATCTAATCTTTAATCTAAAATCTTAAGTTTTCTTTGTTTATTGTTTGAATATGCAAACATTAGTTAATATTCCAAAAATATATTCAAGACCATTTCCATATTGGAAATAGATTTGACAAAAATGTTTATAACAAAAGTACAATCATTAATTTTAATTCCCATTTTATTTTAAGTAAAAACTTAATTAAAAATTCCTTCCCAAGATTAAAACAATATTGTGTTTCCAACCCTTTAATTATTTTTGGACAATTAACCTTTTGAACGATGATTATATAATTGGCCAAATGAGTTAAAAATCAAAACTTGTAATTGGCCAACTCACAACTTTAACAAAATCTATTGTTAAAATAGATCACTTTTAATAATATAAATACGTTAGTTTCGTTTGTAAAAAGTATATTACTGAATTTTCAGATTCTTAAAGCAAACGAAAATCTTTTCAAAAATAAAATTTGATTTATAATTTAAAAAATATTCAATTGCGGTGAAATAAAAGTAACCGCTATTCAACCAACCAAAAAAGATTGCTGACGCAATCTTTTTTTTTTCACTTTACATTACGATCAATATGTAGCAATAAATAAATAATTCTTGATAATATCTTAACTATTTTTCTAAAATAATTTGATTTTTAGTATTATTTTATCAATAATAATTTGTAATTCAATTCAAATATTGTTTAAAATGTTGTAAACATTCGTTTATCATTTTTGTAATAAAAATCAAAACGAATGTAACTTTTTGGCAGCCATTACCCTTTCTGACAGAAGTGGGACAGCCAATAAGATTCAAGAAAAGTTGGTGAGGAGGCGGTGCTTTGGTTTTGTTTGACATATATGGTCATTTTTATTGATTTTTTACTTGTAAAATAACTCTGAAGAGGGCACCATCTTACAGAACTTTTGATTTTCTTTCTAATGACGTATCATATGTATACGTGGGATAAAAAGTAGCCGATTTAGAGTGATGTCAAATCTTCTCGTTTTTAGACGAGTCATGCATTAAAAGAGTTAACTGTTGCATCTTCCATCTTGGATTTTATAAAATATACAGTTTAATAGAAAAACAATTTAAAAAGAAAAAGTTTTAAAAATGCCTTATAATAAAATATTTTTAAAAATCAATATTTTTTAGTATTTTTTTGCTCCTATAATATATATATCTGAGTGCACCTATGTATTTTTAATGTGAAAAAAAAGAATTAATAAAAAGAATTAATAATAATAAATATTGAAAAGTTAATCTTTATAAATTTTAGGCATGCATTTCAAATATATACATAAAATACATATACATGACTAAAGGAGCAGGGTGGGATATAAGGTTTGAATACAGACACCATGAAGCTCAATCTTAAGCTACGATTGACTGCTTCATTATAAATATTAATAAACCAAAAAACTAATAGCTTTCAAATCAGACAAAAATTAGTCTTCTCAGCAGACTGATCATCAGTGAGATGCAAAAGTGTCAAAAATATATTTAGTGCAATAAATAGTATTACATTTTATATTTAAACTCTCTACCAGTATTTTTTTACATTAATATATATATATATATATATGAAGAGCAATATGCCCAACCCAACTCCACATTTTAAAGACTGAAGTGGAGTTGGACTGGACATATTGCTAAAAAAGGTGATAATAGATGGACAATTAAAATCTTAAACCAGATTCCAAGAGATTATAAAAGACCCAGAAAGAACCCACATGTGAGATGGATGAATGAAATAAGAAATTGTGCAAGGATGATGTGCAGAAAATAAGCTAAAGATTGGAAAAGTTTGTTTGAACTTGTAGAGACCTTCATCCTGCAGTGCATTGATAATGATTGATGATGATGAAGTTTATATATAAAGACTGTTTTAATGCTTATTAAAAGATGCAATACTGAATGTCTTTCCTGAGGAAATATAAGAATACAAGTTTGTTGCTGAAAAAGAATTAAAAGATTTCAAACAATCAAAAGACCAGCATAAAATATATGCATATGTATTTTTTCCAGATTAATTTATAATTAATGGCTAATCTCATTTTTAAATTTTAATTTTTTGTCTTTGTCATTTTTTTTCTTCATAAATTGTATCAATCTTCTTTACTCTGGGATGACTGTTATTGATAATCATATATATATATGTGTGTGTGCGCGCGTGTGTGTGTACAAATACTAAAATAATTTTTATTCAAAGTAAAATTGAACTTTTTTAAATACTTATAAGAATATAAAACTATTTGTATAACAAGTAAATAATTGCAATTTTTTTAATATTCCCAGTAGACCAAAAATTATATAAAAAATAAATGAAGAAATATTATCTTCAAAAATAAAATTAAGTGAGAAAAATGTATACATAAATTTAAAAAAAAGTATTGTTAATTATGTTGTTTAAAAGTCAATTTTATATTTAAATATTAATTTATTTTTTTAAAAAATAACTAATGTGATAATTTGTTATTGTACCATTTTTACAGGAAGATCTTGTGATTTCAGTTTCCATATTGGTTGTTGTCTTGGTTACATCTTAGCTGCAAATTTTAAATAGATTATTAAATAAAGTTTTCTATTTATTTCAATGCTAATTTTTTCAAAAAGTATGTGAAATTAATTATAATATTCATATTATGTAAAAAAAGAAATGAATGGATATTTTCTTATAAATACTGTAAAAATATGTTAGCCATAATGTTGTTAGACAAAACCTTAGATTAAAAATTGAATAGGAATCTCCTTTTATTTCTGAGAAACTCAAGACAAAAAAGCTATTTCTGATTACTAAAATAAGTAGTTTAGCTTAAGAGATATCAGCAGTAATTAATAGTTACCTAGCAACACTACTGCTAACATATTTCTATAGTTATAATATGAAAATATTTTTACTTATTTCTTTGTTTGTATCATAATTAATCTGTGAAAATATTTAATTTAATATTACAGGCATTTAAATATTGAACATTTCTACTTATTTGCTAAACTGTTTTCTCTATATAGATAATTTAGATTATATTTGCTATCTTTGCCAATTTACATAACTGGGTCAAAAAAAATAAGGAAAAAATATTACTTGGTCAACTGAATACAACTGTCTTTTGAGTACTTGAAAATCACATGAACTCTTGAGAACAATTTACCATATGATTATTTTTAATTTGAGTAATTACCACAATATCAATAACTTGACTATATCTCTGCTTGTCTAATTTCTTCAATTTGCCGTTGGTCTAAAAATTTAAAACACACATAGTCATAATTCTATATATATATATATATTATTAAATAAAATTAAGTAGACTATACTTTCAACGCATATACAGTATAATCATTGTTATTCTGTTATGTCACACATGCATTGAAAGTTCACTTGATCTACTTAAATTTAATCTCTGTTGTAGTAATTTTATATTATTAGTAGTAATGACAGAGAACTTAGATATGAACCATAGCTATATTGTTTCAGCCACACTCCCTCTTTAAATAAAAAATAGCCTGTTTTTTTTTTGCAGTTCATTGCAAAGGAAATATAAAATGGGGGGTTTCAAAAATATAGGTTTCAGCTAACTTTATGATTTTTCTCTCTCTCTCTCTTTATCTGTATATATATAATATTCAAATATAAATGTATTGTCTATACTAAATTTAATATACATATAACAATAAAAATAATAAATATAATGGTAATTAACTATTATATACAGTCTTTCAATCTGCAGAAGTACTATTCCTTAACTCTCCTTAACTGCTATTAAATTCAAAAAAACATAACAGAATCAAACGTCTTCAACTCAAATCCTACGAATCCCAAATTTTAACATTAGCAACTTGTCTATTAATTATATTCATTTTATTTCTATTTGTTAAAATTTAATTTCCTAACCATAATAAAAGAAAAATTAAAGAGGCAATTTTAATAAATAAAATAAAATAAATATAATTAATAGACAAGCTGCTTACATTAAAATTCAGAATTCATGGAATTTGATTTGATGATGTTTACTTCCATTATGTTTTTTTTAAATTTAATGGTAATTGAGAAGGATTAAAGAATTAACCAAAAGTTCTGCAGATTGAAAGACTGGGTATAATAGTCAATTACTGTTATTTATTTTATTTTTATTGTTATTACAATAGTATTTAATTAATGAACATTTTATATACATATATATGTAAAAGCATATGGATGGCTATATATAAATTTAAATTTTGGACATTTGCACTTATTAAAATACTTTCTTCATAAAAGGTAATTTGTATTAGATTCATTAGTTCTGCCAATTTTTACATTAATAAGTCAAAACAAGTAAGTTTAAGTGCATTTGAAAAATCTCCAAATGAACATTTGATTTTTGTGAAACATTAATGGTCTATTGTTTTTTAGTTGGCATACTTTCATGTAGAAATAAATGATAAAAGAGTTGAATGTCCTGTGGTTGCCATTGATGGTAGCCACCTTCATAACATAATTTATGTTACAGGCTCTTTTTTTCTTAAATTTAGAAAAACTTTCATTCTGCCATGAATTGATAATGGTCAAAATAATGATGATGATAATATTATGAAGCATAAGTTCTTTTCCTATATTATTTTTCATTTTAATCCATAAAATACTTTATACAAGACTGACTTAAAAAGTGTTGGAAATATGAAATCACTCTGTAATTTAATCTTATCAATGTTAATTGTTTTAGTTCCTCATTACGTAGTCTCATCAATATGGCTGCTTCATTTTAATATGTATTTTTTTATAATTTAACAATACCTCAGTTTCATGCTTGATGTTTAATGCTTTAATCATCACAAAGATGCTTATAGAACCAAATTCATTTTCATAATATAGAAATCCAAAATATAAAAGCAGTTCATATTCATTGATTCTTTCTATGACTTATTTTATATTAGCAGCTTCTCTTTTAATTAGTTAGAACCCAAAGATTTCTATAGTTGAATAATGACATCAATAAATTTCTATTGTAAAACTAATAAAAAAAAACTGATATGTTTATAATATCTTTCTTTTTATTTTTATTAAAAATATTGATTTCACTTCTGATTTTTTTCATTGATTTAATATTCTCTCTATCATCATTTATTTCTTCAATAATTCCATTATTTTATAGTTTTTAGGTTCTTCATAGATTTAACTGCTTGTTACACTTCTTTATTTAAAATATTTAAAATGTGTCAAAAATTGTTATATGGGCAATTTTGTTTTCATGTTTTTTTTTTTTGTTTTACATGCTTTTATTTGATTGTCTGAAAACATGTCTGATCTATTTGAAACTTTGCATACATATCTATTCATGATGACAATATATTTTTTTTAGAATTTGCAAACAATTTTAGCAAAAAATAGCTAAAAATTTATATTTTTAATTTAATATAGGATTCATTACTTATTATATTGTCATCTAGTGGTATAAAATTTAACTAAAAAGTAAAAAATAAAAAATATTAAAAATTTTTTTGAAGAAATAATTTTATTCACACAAATGCACTAGGAAAATAAAAAAAATAAAAAATTTCAACTTTTATAAAATTTTTAATATTTTGTGAATATGCATGGAACACTCATATTTGGAAATAATTTTAATTGTACTGAATATTTCTAAATTTGAGCAATCCATGCTTTTATTTTTGAATACATAATATAAATACAATGAAAGTTGATGAAAATTTATTTTTGTAATCTTTATTACATTTATGTGAATAAAAATATTTCTTTAATATTTTTTTAAATTTTATGAATATAATTATCTTTTCCTTTTAATACTACCAAGATAATGGTTTAGACTTTTGAAACTATTTTTGTAGTTTTCCAAATGACTTTATATTTTCTTATTTCATCATTAACTCTTTTTCTACTATTTTACACAATTCCAGATATTTGATTTTCTAAATGGTACTTTATGCTTATATTTTATGGTATATGTGGTTGTATTTGAGTGTAATCCTTTTATTTACAACAAAATATATATAGAGGTCAAACACATTTCATATATATATATATATACATAAAATATCTAAATATAAAGGATTTAAAATCAGACTTTCAAGTACACTTCAACTATCCATACTATCTCATACTACTGATACACATGACCACATACATGTAGAAAAAATAAATAATCACTAATAGCCATATTTCATGCTAAACTAGCACTCATCAGTTGGTCCAGATTATCATCTCCCACACACATATATAATCAGCACTCAGTTTATATTAAGATAGCAAATATTCATACTTTAATGGACAGGCTTCAATCCTCTCCACCCTCCAACTCTTCAACCATCCATACCATTGAAAATCTGATGATAGAAAGCCCAAATCCCATGCTGATGAGATAGTATGGATAGTTGAAGGGTACTTGAAAGTCTGAGTTCAAATCCCCTATATTTACAATTAGGCTCCAAGTATGTGAAGAGTGCCTGTATTTCAAATATTTACACATTAATCCTGCATCCTGCCCATCCCATTTCTATGTATTTAAATATTTAAATAGATAAGGTCCTATATATGAGGGGTTAAAATGACTTAAGGTCAACATGAGCATGGCAATATTATTGGCATCAGCATGGAATTTGGGCTTTCCATCATCAGATTTTCAATGGTATGGATGGTTAAAGAGTTGGAGTGGATTGAAGCCTGCCCATTAAAGTATGAAGATAATGAAACTGATTATATATGTGTGTGGGAGATGATAATCTGGACCAACTGATGAGTGTTGGTTTAGCAGGAAATACATATATTGGTGATTATTTATCTTTTCTACATGTTTATCAGTAGTATGAGATAGTATGGATAGTTGAAGGGTGCTTGAATGTCTGAGTTCAAATCCCCTATATTTAAAATTAGGTTCTAGGTATGTGAAGAGAGCCTGTATTTCAAATATTTGCATAAAATATGTGTAAACATTTTATGCTTACATATACATTATACATGCGTAATATTTAAATTTTAATAAATCATCTAGTAGATTATTTATTTTTGACAAGCTATTTGACACGTGAAGTGTCATTCCATATATTAAAACAAGTGTAAGGCAAGAAAATATGATTAATCAACATTTAACCTTTTGGGTGATTATAATTTATTTTCATTGAAATTGGCCAAAAGCTGTTTGAAAAAGATTGTAACTAGTTTTTATAATATGTGAAATTATATACAACGAATTATTTTTGAAACTTACTGCATGTAATTAAAATTATTCCGTTAAAATATATTTGCAGAACCCTATATATATATATGAGTTTATATAATGAAATAAAATTTTACTTATTGCAGAAATGAATTTAAATTAAATAGTCGTAATGTGTATTAAAATGTGAAACAACAACAACAATAAAAAAAACTCTTTAAATAAAAATATAGCACACACACACACATGTACAAAGAAACAGAGAAATAAAGAGTTAATTTATTTTTTAATTAATTGGATAGCTAATTTGATTGGCTAAGACAGTTTCCCGGAAAAATAATCTAGATTTTCTAGAAACTTCTCATTTAAGTCTCATTGAAAGTCGAATGTAAACATGAGCGTAACAGATGAATACACTAAGTATTTATTAATCTCAAAATATTTTAATTTTTTAATGTAAATACAATTAAAAGTGTATATCAGTTTGTGGGGATTGGATGTATGCATATAGGTAAAAATATATGTATACGAAGTTATTCATAAATAATAGGTATTTTAAAGTTTCTCTTATTCTTTTCTTTCATTTTCTTTGCATATCTTCATATATTCTTATATACATATTGCGTATAATACTTCTTTCATATACATTTCAATGCATTGAAGTGTATATGAAAGAAGTATTATAAGCAATATATTTTAAAGTTTATAATTTTTGATAATTAAATATTTTTAAACGTTTGGTTTGAAGCAACAATAGATAGGCTATCGAAGTTTGTCTAATTTAGTTAAATAATGCTTATAATCACGGGATCAGTACACTATTATTTATCAGAAGATAATCAATATACAAATGGTCCCAAACTGTTGATGATATGTAAAACAAAACATAATATTTTCTGTCTGTCATAAATATGTAAACATTATTGTTCATAAATAAAATGCTTTTGAGATTAATTACTGTAATTGTTTTATGGTTGTTGTGAATGAATATACTGTAGTGAGTGTGTGTGGGGGGGGGGGGGAGGAGGCTGTAAGATTAAATTTGTTTTAACAACTCGAAATGCACAAACTGAAAGATTTCAAAATAAAGATTCAGCATGGACGGTTATATTATTATTATATGGTGCAATTTTTATATTTTTAAGTGATCGATATTAAAGAATATTATAAATATCTAAAACATTGGCATTTTTCATGAATAAAGTTAGTTTTCAAAAACAAATCCTTGGAATAGATTAAATCTTTTTAGATAGTAATTAATAAAAATTGAACAATATATTCTTCATTAGAAAAAAAAAATACAATAGAAGTTGTTATAAAGGCAATAATAATTATTATTAAACAATCATATTATAACTATTACTAACATGTGGAAAAATAAATATAATCGTAAAATGAAACACATTTAACCATAAATCTGTGTACGCATGTATATACTCCAACACACGAAGTAATGGAGATTAAATAGAAAGCAACAAATGAAACATTAGCACAACTTTTACTAAGTTGATAGTCACTATAATGAGTCTCTTTAATATCACGAGAAACGCTACAAAGGTATATAAATAAATAATAACAATTTCTCAGGGTTATGATAAACTTAAAATACAATTATTTGAAAATAAAATAAATAAGTATAATAATATTTGTGTTTAGTTAGCATGTCCAATCTGTTTCATATAACATAAACCAAATCTAAACTTATCTCAGGGTTTAAAACAATTACATGTAATAAATTATACTCTTGAAATTTTAATATTTTACTATAAATCTTTATTATTGATATGACTAATTAATAAAGGGTATTTTAATGTATTTAACCCATATCACTAAATGTCACATGAACATCATTTCCTATATTTACCAAGCTGTTAAAACAGAGGCAAAATTCCATACAGTACTACCACCAGTGTAAGCCAGAGTAATCAATGGATGCAAGAAAGTTTGTGCATAAAATCCCTAACTAGTGCCTTCTCATCCGATATCCCCAGACTAGTTTCTGATGAATGCCACAAGCTAGAAAAAAGTATGGGGCATTGGATGAGTAGGCACTAGACAGGAATTTTATGTACAAACCTTCTTGCATCCAATGATTACTCTGATTTGTAATGGGTGGCACTGTTTGGAGAGTTTTGACTATTTAATCCATATCATATGTAACTAAACATTAATGTTAAGATTGTATGCAAATATTCAAAATAAATATAAATAATATTACTACTAAAACAATGTACCTTTAAATAAACTCACAATAATAATAAGATTGTGTAACCACATTTATTTTACTTTTTATAAATCTCCACATATAATACAAATTTTTTTTACTAATTATTATTTTTTTCATTATTTCTTTACTATTCTACTTTCTTTTTATTTTTTTACCTTTTTGTCCTATCTATCATTCTACATATCATCTTTTTATTTTACTTTTAATACTTATAAATCTAATTCCTTCTCTTCCTTTCTATTATTTATCTATACTTATTCCTTTATTAATAATTTTTATTGCTATCTATTCCCTTTTATAATTCACCTATTCATTTTACTCACCATTTACATAACCTTTTTCTTTATAAATTTATAACTGATTCTTTTTTCAAAATTCTTAGCCTCTTTTTCATATACTCCTTTAATACAACTCCTTCTGTTATCAATTTTATTAACTTTTTATTCTATTTTTAAATTTTTTATTTTACAAAATGTTATATATATTTTCTGTATTATTAACCTTTTAGGTATACAAACTTCAGTTGGATGAGTTATTTAAAACTCTAAACTTTTGACTGGTCAATTGCAGAATCAGCAGTAAATATATATTCATCTTTTAATATTATATTCATTTTAGTTTCATTTGTAAAAAGTATATTAATAGTTTATCAGATTATGAAAGTGAAAAAAAGTTTTTTCAAAAATAAATTTCTATTTATAATTATAAAAATATTCGATAGTGGAAGACCTAAAAAGAAAGTTCGTAACAAATTTGAAAATGCTGTGGATATCATTGATTTTTTTGTCAATTTTATGTTGTGGTCGAAGCTCAGCACAGCTGCCTTACAAGCAGTTGTCCTGGGTTAGTGGGTTGACTTCCTGGTCGATGCTATGACACATGAAAAAATATTTTATGTTGTGTAAAAGTAAATAATTTTTTACCAAAATTCTAAAATAATTTTATTTTCTGCATGTTTTATCTAAATAATTTATAATATGTCAAAAAATACTTTTAAAATGATCTAAAACTTACATTTTTGTTTTTAAAATCAAAACAAAGAAGTTGGAGCAATGAAAATTATTGACAGGCGCTCTCTTTTGTCCAATATGAGCAACAACCAATCAGCACTTAGGAAAAACTTCCATCTTCCATTGTTAAAACTTAAATTTGAATATTATTAATTTTTTACTTGCAACATATTCTAGAGAAGTCAGCATCATATACTACTTTTTTTAAGCTTTAAAATAAGCATAATTTCACTACGGTAACATAAAAACTGATGGTTTTCGAGCATCTTGAAGCCATGCCTGTCTCTGGCCCATGAATTCTGGTATGAGGTTAATATTCCTATAAAAATATTGTATTTACCTCCCATCTCTATTTAAATTTATGTATATATATTGTGACGACCACGTAAAGTCTTCGACACACATATATATTTATTAATAAAATTAGAAAGTAATAAAGGTGAAATAAATTAGCTAATAATTTTTTTAAAAAAAAAAAAAAGAAAGGAAAAGAAAAAATTGAAATTCTAATGTCAAAATTACTGTGGATTTTGTAATAGTAAGAGAAGGGGAGGGGGGCTGCATAAATAAAGAAATGTGTCTCTTTCTCTCTTATAAGTCAAATGCTAGAAATTATTTTTGTTTATTGTGGGAGAGGGGAAGTGGATGCATAAAAAAATGTGTTTCTTCTCTCTTTTAAAAAATATATTATAACAAATTAAAATAAATGTAAAACGTAAATGTGAAAGAAAAAAATGAATGAATTGTAAACTTTAAATAAAATAAATGTAATATGTGATATATAAAAAGAAACAATATGGCCGTAGGTGTGAAAGTCTGTTGGACAAATTAAATTCCACGGACAAAGAAATGTTATCAATGGAAGATCTTTGCCTGATGTGTTAAATTAATTGGGACTTACATTCCAGCCACTAATTAAATAAAGAAATATAATGATAAGAATTGGTTGGAAATCTAAGTCTTAATTAAAAATTTTAAAAACAATGAACAAAGAAAGAGATTAATAAAATTACAATTTTGTCTGTCATTGCTAGCAGAGACTTTAGAGAAGCAACAGCTAAAAGAAAATGGGAGAAGTGCATGGCTAGTGGCGTTAAGGGGACGTGGGTTCGGATTCAAGCCATCTCATCACTGACTCGCAATGTAAGATCTTTGCCTGACCTGCTAGAGGGACCGCCGCTTCTGTAGCTGTCAATTGAAACTCAACCTAAAGAATCAACCAGCAAACTGGATGAAAATAACCCCACAAACTGAGGAAGTTAATGGAGAACCTAAGAAATCAACAAGCAAAAACTGGAACGAAATAACCCCACAAACTGAGGAAGTTAATCAAGAGCGCTCAGAAGAAATACCCATGGGACAATTACAACAAAGCCTAGGTAAAAGCATGCATGCATTTTCATTTGTCTACTATTCATAACTAAATATAAAATTAATGATTTGATAAAATAGAACTCTATCAACAGGACTTTAAGAACTTTAATATCTGATCTATTTTCATATATTTATTATAGCCATGTATTTATAAGTGTGTGTTTATTATTATTATTATAATGTAATTTTTTTATATAAAGTGTGAATATTATAATTAAACATATTTGTCATTAAATTTCGTATCCTTGCTTTATTCTCCTATCACCAAGCTACGACAGGGGGGAAACTGTAAGTAGTAATTAAAGGGGCATACTGATTTGTTTAAGATATTCATGTGCTGCTTGTTTGTGCGAAATCCCAATTCTAAAAAATAAATAGCAAGCGCTGGACATTCGTTAAGTTTCTTTGAAATAGTTTGCTCTGTTCAGCAGCCGAGAGTTCTTGGCTGGGAAAAATAATGCCAAGATAATATGTATGTATTGCCTTGGGGTTCAGTCAAGGGTATAGATATGAAGGTAACTTTGTATCTGTATTAGCTTTGCTTGTATTGTAACAGTGATGGTTAAATAAATAAACAATCCATTACTGTTGGAAGCTAAGCTGGGATATTTCGGTTAGCAAAACTGTTAGTAAACAAATAAGAAATAAGAATAAGTAAAGTTGTAAAAAATAAATGTATAATAAATAAATAAATGAAAGGAAGAATCAAAGTTGTGAAAAAAATAAAGTATAATAAATAAGTCTAAAATATAATTGAAAGTATTAAAGATTTAAATCAAATCAAGCAACCATCCAAATAACCATTTCCGTTATAATATATAAAGTTTTGTCAAATAAAAAGTTTTAAAAGAGGATAAAAAGTTAAAGAAATTGATAATAAAGGGAGTTAGTTGTATTAAAGGGGTATATGAAAAAGAAGCTAAGGATTTTGAATAAAGAGTAAGTTATAAATTAAAAAAAAAAGAGGACAGTTATGCAAATGGTGAGTAAAATGAATAAGTGAATTATAAAAGGAAATAAAGATAGGAATAAAAATTATTAATAAAGGAATAAGTATAGATAAATAATAGAAAGGAAAGAAATCAATTAGATTATATCTATTAAAAGTAAAATAAAAAGGCATTATATTAGAGAGTAATGTAGAATGATAGATAGGAAGAAAAAGTAAAAAAAGTAAAAAGAAAGAAATAGTAAAGAAATAATAAAAAAATAATAATTAGTAAAAAAAGAGGAAAGTAAAGGTATAGGGTTAAAAATAAAAGATGATTATGAATAATAATGTAAAATATATATTTTTATATGTATATAGAATAATGGTTATATGGTTATATGTTTAAATGTAGCTCTGATGAAGACTGCAGGACAATTGAAACTGGTAGAAAATTAAAGACATTATATATAAAAAAAATTACATTGGAATGTATATGTGGAGATTTATAATAAGTAATCTATATGAATATATGAAAGAATACAAAAAATGTAAAGGAAAAGATATAAGAATAATACCGTATTTATTTATTAGATAGTTGATGAATGTTAAAATTATGAAAGACAAAATCTAGATAATTTAACAAATATAAAATCAATATATTAACAAACAAAAAAAGTATAAAATAAAAGGTAAGAATAATAATTTAAGTTCTCAGCACTTTGTGATGTTAATTAGGCAAGCTTGATCCCTATTTTCTTATTAAACTGTAGAAGTGTAGCTTTATATGATGTGGAACAAGAAGTACATTATAGAAGATCATTGTTAAGCAATAGATAAAGAAACTTAAGCAGTATAATAATCATTAATCAACAAAGTGAAATAATGTTTTATTTCATTTCTAAGTAAAATAATTTAATTCATTTCTTCTTTGGGTATCTGATCAATATAAACTTAGTTATTCCTTAAGTTATTGAGAACATTGACTCTACTATAATATAATTCTCTAAAGATATAATACTATCTTGCCTAACTTATATAGGTAATAAGTAGCAGTATGTCAGATGCTTATCTAAGCTAACACTATAAATAAAAGGCAATAATGTATGTTGTTAGCAGAGAAGTCTTATTTCTACAAACATAATTTATTATATAAAATATTCTTCATATGAACCTTAATGTACCTATATCAATAAATAAATAATAATTCTTATAAAAATTTTCAGCTATAAATATACTCATTTGTGCATATTCTTAAGATATTTTACAACTTTTCATTACAACATTATACACTGGACTTGAGATCAATAAAACATATGCAACATATAAAATATACTTTAATTATAGATAATAACAATTACTATTAACTAATTAACAACCCGTCTCCAAAATACATTTAATGTAGTATACATACCTCGGCTAGTAATGCTAAATTATACTAATGTAATTCAAATATATAGTACCTGTATAATTATTTTTATTCTTGTTTTCTTCTTGAGAGAATTTTTATTTAACCAATAGAATTATATATATAATGATAAACAAACATATATCTCTTTAATTTAAGTTTCAATTAATTCTTTTAAATATTTTGGTATTTCATCCTGAAACAATCTTTCACATTATTTAAAATGATTAAAATCCTTAATTGTGAAATTACAGTGAATGGAGCAAAACTCAATGCTTATGGAACAATAGATAACAATGAAATTTTCATGTTTGAATCAAATTCCTTAATGGTGAGTATTTTTCTTTACATATTCAAGAAGATCATAAGTTGTTTTCTTCATTTCATTATGTGTGGAGCTTTTAGGTTTATAGTGTCCTGAAAAGTGACATTCTTTGATTATAGCATTTCTTAAAAAATACAATTATTTAAAAAAAGAAATTCCATCAGTTTTAAAATCTTTTTAAAAATAATTATCCAAGGCAGGTATTTATTGTCATAGTTCATAGTGCCAAGATGGCTAAATTTAAATTATTCATAGGGCCTTATGCAATTTTGCAGCAGATAATTAGCAAATGAAAGAGAAAAATTCCTCTCAGGTAGATATATTTATAGGTTATAGTCACATGACCAGTATAATCATAATCTTCCCTCAAATTTTTTCAGACTTTTACCATTTTGCATAAAAACTTGGTTATTGTTGCTAACTGGTAGATAAATTTTGAAGAAGTTATATCACCAATTACAATGAAACCATTTTAAAATTACAAATAATATTTTAAAATATATTTTAAATAAAATATATTCCTTATTAAATATTAATATACAAATTATAATATTAAAATAAATATTTACAGATATTAAAATAAATCATTTTGTTTTATTTGCTGTTTTTATCATAAATTGCATTTTATTGCAAATAATAAATTTATACCTAAATATTTTAAAATAATACTCCTTTAAATTTAAATATGTCTAAGAAACATAAACATTCATATAGGCATAAAAAAATTCACATATTAAATTAAGAAGTTTATGTTACTACTGAGCTTAGTTTAATATTATATATCCAATAATATAGGCATTGCTTTATTAATCCTATTTAAATTAATTTATGTATATACTGACAGTATTGTTTATTTTTATCAATGTATTGTTCTTTTAAAAGCTAACTTTATGTTGGTGTATATATATATAATTAAAATAGAAAGCTGCCACTTTTTAAATTAATACAAGTATTTTTAAAATGTTATATATATATATAGGATAGGATATGTTGGATTTTGCTTTATAACTTTGCTAAGTTGATAATGTTAATATTACTTTAACATTAACTATAGTAGTATTAGTAATAGTAATAATATTATAATAATAATGACAACTAATAAAAAATGTTGATGTTATGTTTATTATTAATACCAAACAACTAGGACAATTCATATATATTGCTACAAGTCTAACTATAGTAGTATTAGTAATAGTAATAATATTATAGTAATAATGACAACTAATAAAAAATGTTGATGTTATGTTTGTTATTAATACCAAACAACTAGGACAATTCATATATATTGCTACAAGTCTATAAGTTTTATAATCTAATAACTCAATTTTAAACAGATACATTTTTAAACCAAACAGTTGACTAAAACCCTTTATTTTTTTTTTTTAAATTGCCAGTTAAGATATGTTAAATCTCTACATGAAGGCAGTTGGAGAGAAATATGCAACATCAAACTGCAAACAAACAATAACATTTGATTATCAGAATAGTATGACATTGCTTATTAACAATTTGTTTGAGTATCTTATTGTTTAAAAGTACACTTTAAACTTTAATGAACTTATTAATTATTAAGCTGTTTAATATATTTTTATTATAATATATTTGAATTATCAAATGATGTTTAAGCACCAAAGAGTTGAAATATAATACTTTTTTTAACTGATTGATTATGGTTTTTAGCTATCCTCAATTGAAAAAAACATTGAATCAATTACTCTATAAAATTATAGGCCTATGCATCCAGGGTTCCAAGGTTGCTATCCACTAAAATACTAATGAAGCCTTTCTATGCATGATTCTGATTGCTAAACATAAGCAATGTTAGACTCAATCAGTGCTTCAATAAATAACAGTTTATGAATCTTGAATAACCCAACATTTTTTGCATTAGTGATATATTCAATAATTAAATGTATTCCATGTTAATCTATTATTTTTAGTGCTTAAATTTCATGACAGACCAAGCAACTAAGTATTTGATTATTTATTTATTTTATATGATCATCCAATCAGCGTGCTAAGATAAGCACAATAATTTATTTCAATTGATGAATGTAACAATTTTCTTTCCTCCTTCCTTATCATTTAAGAATCGAAACAGAAACTTTAAATTCTATCTCACTTCTAAATTGTGGATAAGGAGTAAAGAGCGCAGGATTCCTATGTACTTACAAAGTAAATATAAATAATCTATTTATACGTATCATTCATTGCAATTCATCTTTATTTTTGTGACTATGTGTGTCATCTGTCCAAGTTAAACCTCATTTTATTTTTCAATTGCTTGATCTTATAAATTAAATATTTAGAAAAAAAAAAAAAATACGATTTTGAAAGCAGCTACATGGAGAAATTCGTTTTTTTTTTTTTTTTTTTTTTTGCACCAGTCAAATTTATTTATTTATTTATATATAGTTCAGTTATTAAAAAAATAGAAGTGAAAAAAAATACTTATCAAAAAATATAACTGCATTTTGTCTGTATATATATTCAACTTGATGCAAAATAAGATAAACGTGGATTATAATTTCTTTTAATATTATTTATTCTGATCATTTTGTACTAATCTAAGGGATCTACCACCTGCTGAGTTAGTAACAGGTGCCATAATTGTGCGACCCACCATCTGTCCTGACTATCCTAAAAATTTCAACTTGATATATTCTTTGTCATAATGACAAGTTCAGGCACACCAAAATCGAACAAGAAAAATGAAAGTATTTCAACTATTCTGTGTAGTTAAAATAAAAAAGTGAAAAAGAGATAGATACAAATGACAAAATCAATATGATGGGAAAAAGAAGATAGTCAATGCGTGTCAAAATAGAGAATTCTCACATGATAAAAAAAATAATATAACTTTACTTAAATCTTTTGACAACATTAGAAAGAAAAGAGATTCATTAAAAACATTTAACTTTGTAATACGTATATATATACGTGTGTATGTGCGCGCGCACATTTTTCACTTTCTTCACTTTACTAAATGTTATATATATATAAGTGGTAGATTAAAATATAAATAGATAAGTGCATATAATTCTTGTCCTATACGGACATTTATATTGATTTTTACTTGCATTATAATAAATCTTAGATTGTCTATTATTTACCACGTTTTCTGATGTAAGTTTGATAATTTTTAAATTAATATCATTTATTTATTCTGGGTTAGAGTCATATAAGATAATAATGATTGTAGATCGTAGTCATCTGTCTGTATGGTTTAGCTCAGCAATAGAGTGATAGATTTGTCAGCATCTTGGCATTTTTGTGCTCAAGGATAGCCTGATCTTGGAGCGAGATTCTTTGCTCAGCTATTGAAAATTTTATCAAAATTGAACAGAAATACATGGATATAGTCTGGTGAACATAAAATTTCTCAGTTGGAAAATATTTTTAATATATTTTTTTCTATAGTATAAAAGGAAATTGTATATATTTAAAAACATTTTTACATATTAATTAAGAAAAAGCAGAAATAACAGGTTAACAATAATAAGTTGGTTATTTTTAACAATTGAGTAATTTACAAAAATAAAATAAAATGGAGATAGTATAAATAGGTTGTTTAATTACAATAGTTCAAGTCATAGAGTCATGCTTTTCCTTACATTTTGGAATTTTTTACTGTTTAAATTATGTTAGTTTGGTTTCTTTAGAGTTGTAATATACTCTATATAGACCATAGTTGCATTTAAATAATTTTGATAATTTTTTAAGACTATAATTTAGTGTCTGAGCTAACTGCACAAATTTAAAATGTATATCTTTTGATTAAAAGATGGTTTGATGTTGAGTCAATGATAGAAAGCAAAGATAAACAATGGTTCTATTTTACCTTTTTGCCAGAATGAGAAGTGAGTATAAATTTGGAAAAAGCTAAGATAGGTGCTGATATAGTACACACTCGGTGGCGATTTTGAATTTTAAAACACCCAAAAACACTGCTGGCACATACAAGCGATAAATGACATCGAGTAGAAGCACTTAGTTTCAAAAAATTAAATAGCTCAAGGCACTACAATTAAAAAAGTGTGGAAAAAGAAAGTGACATGGAAAATTAAATAGCCTAAGATGCTACAATTAAAAAAAAGTGCTAGAAAAGAAAAAAAAGTAGGAAAAGAAAATAACGTTGAAAATTTAAAAAATTACAAAAACCTTTAAAATAAATCAAAAATGCTAATTTCTATAGTGATAATCAAACATTGTAATAGTAAATCTCAAAAATTAACGCACGTTAAGGCAAAGTATTCACATGAATTGCAATACATTTTTAAAAAATCATAAATGCTATTTACAGAAACCTTTTTATTCAGTGTCATCTGGTTGAAGATCCAATAAATTAATCTTTCATTTCTTTTATATTATATACATGTTTGTTTTATCATATTAAATTTACTGATTACTCTCTCTTAGATGGATGTCATGGATGGCAGGATATATTTGTCAAAAGTTATGGATTTACTTTCAGATTTTATTACATTATAGAGGATTATTTAGGGCATTTTCTTACTATTTGATTACCATATCATAAAAATATTGGAATGCACACAATCAGAGGTAGCCACATATGACAAAAATATTTATATGATACCATTGCCTGCTAATATTTCAGCACCATGTCTGTGTGTTTCAGCTTTTACAACACTATATTGGCAATGCTGGTTTCTTATGACATCATTGTATTTACATTTCTGATTTGATGAGAAGATAAAAGAATCAATAAAAAAAGATATTTAGCTCTTTTATACTTTACTTCATCATCACTGCTTTTTAAAAGGCATTTCCTAATTTGATAAATGTCTGGTGTATAAAGTTTTGCTTTATCTGGATTTTTAATTATTATATTTAATTAAATTTCATTAATTACACTTCAGGTATTTATTAATTTTATTATATAAAATTTGTACAGTTAATCAAACTTAACAAAATATCAAACTAATTAAACTCTTTATTTTATTTAATTAAATAAATCTGTATTTTTTTGTTCTAATTTATTTTATCTCAGATTTGTATTTATTTAGTTTAACTAAAATAAAACCTATTTTCTGATTATAAAGAGAAATCAAGATTAAAAAATTTCTCTCATATTTTATTTTCTTTTTTATTTACTTTTTAGTACACATGCATATTTGATAATATATTACAGATATTGTTCTACATTCAAATACAAAAAATAAAACATTAAAATTTTGACAATTATTTTTTTCAAATAAATTTAAAAAAATCTGCAAACAAACTATGATCATTTAATATGTAGAACTGAGAATCTATTTTCTATTTTATAATAGTTTCTCCACATTGATTCTAGAAAGAAAGTCACTTGCTTCACAGCTCTCTTGAAAAGACTTTAAAAAGTTAGTTTTGCTGCAATCAGAGGTATTTCTTATATGTATTTGTCCCTGTAAAGACTCTTATTTGCTGTTTGTGTGCCTTTTCACTCACAACTATCAGTTTTTAGTGTATTTTTATCATTATTTCACTGTATCTACCATCTGGTCATCTACAATAGACAACCATATTTCCCCCCCTGATTAATGGGTAGTTTCACTGTTCTATGTATCATAGAGGGTTTTATTCCCCTCTTAGACTCTAGAGGGTTTTATTCCCCTCTTAGACTCTTGACTTCATTTCCTCTCCAGTTTTTCTATCACTCAAAACATTTCTTTTATCAAATTTTTTATGTATTGTTTCAATTATTTAGGTCATTAAAAACAATCTTCATTCTCACCCTCTCTCCCTCTGGGGTAGTAAACTGCCTAAAAGTCTAATCAATTTTTGCATTAGCCATCTAAAGTTAACATCAGCAATCTCTCCAGTGTGGATTTATTTTGTTTTTTAAAATCAAATTCTTTAGTTTTCCACTTCAAAATTTTTTTCTTTATATAATCTTTAACTCTTCCAAACAGTTTAAAGATGGCCACCGCCCCTCATGGCAAAAATGTGCAAAAACATAATTCACAAAAAAAAAAAACATTAAAAACTTCCAAAAATGTTAACTAAATTAAATTCCAAAAAAACCATCAGCACAAAACCTATTTCAAGATCTCCATCTCCAGACCCTCTAGATTTTCCTCTCCTACAGGGTGAGGCTTGCCCCATCAAAGACAAAAAGCAATCCCCCAAAAAATAATCTCACCACTCACAATGTTGCTCCAAGCAAAATTGGAAACATTAAAAATTCCTCAACTATAAGGGGAAAAATCAGCCTGCTACAACTAAGTTTAATGCAGAAACCTCAGTCAATTCTGAATCCTCAAAAATCTAATATGCAATAATTACTCCAAAGATGATGCTACTCATTATTCTCCATCTCAATCTATGAGTGCACCCAAGTCTGTCGACATTATTCCCACTAATATCAGTCACACTATAGAGCAATCTCTTATTAAAAATTCATCACCACAGCAAATCTTTGCTAATTCCTATGCTCAGGATGCATCCAGCATCACACCAAAAAAATCCCAATATAACCACATCACAAACATGCCAAGCTGAGCTCCTTCAAAATCTGTGGTCTTGATGAGGACAATCTGAACAATCATGATTCAGCCACCTCAGCAACCTTCATCCCTACTAAACAACTCACACCAGAGAATCATGCTGTGATCTCAGAACAATTTAACCAGACAGTTCCACCATTTCTCCTCAAGTCACTTTGTTGCTACCAGAATGACAGTTCTGGAATTCTGTCAGTTACAGATTTACAATGTGGACTCCATAAATTTCCAACATAGCAGCTCTATGACCTTATCAAACTCCACAATCTAACTGATAATATACATAAAATCCTCATCCTTCCTAATGACCGATACATGGAAATAGAGTTTCACAAGACAATACAAAGACAAGCATTCAAAAACAGATTCAAATTTTTACACAATATGTTCCTGGTTGCAATAGACACCAATAGACCATCCATACTTAAGAGGTTTATCAAAAACTGTCATATAGGGATGGAGAGGCAGCACCTACAGAAATATCTCAAGGCATTCAGACAAGTTACCTCATTTGAGTACCTTAGGGATCCCCTCACCAATGGTCTCACCTTCACCAATACAGCCTTATTTCAATTCATCCTTAAAAATGTCTCTTCTGAAAGCATTCCCATAACAATAGCAGCCAAACTAGTACCTTTAATCATCTCAATTAAGGGGATGAGGCCACAATGTTTCACCTGCAAAGACTGCAACCACCTCACTCAGGACTGCCCTCAAAAATGTAACTCTTACCAAAAAAGGGCATAAATCACATCTGTGCTCTGACAGCTCCAATAGATATGAACTTCCTCCTTCAGCTAACCTCTCACCTCCACCTCATACCAATTCAACCTTTCAGCATTCAGCCATCCTCTTACCTTTCCAGTAAGACTCCAGCTTCCTCTAGGCCACATAATTTTGATTTTATTCACAGCCCAGCACTCTCAGTTACAGCTCTGCCACAGGACCCTCGTTCTTTGATGGAAATACCCACTAATTCAAACTAAGAAATCATCCTATCTACCAACTCTGGCCCTTCCACCACTAGCAAGAAACATCAGAACCATGCATGCCCTAACCCATCTGATAGTGGCACCAACTCTGATAGGCAGATTTCCATCCCTGACTTTCCCAGTAAAACCATAATGGATCATCTTCCTGAATACAGGACAAGTGTCACATATACAGAATTCACACACAAAAAAGAATTATTTCAGTAAATATTTCTCTGGCTTCAACCTGGACTTCATTGGCCTCCTCCCTTCACACTCTTTCACCTTCCTCTGCTGAATTTTTCTCAGACAGTGGTTCATCAAGTGACATCAAGAATGAATCATTGTGCAATTCTGGCAGAAGCAGAAAGAACTGTTACTCCCCATATGTCTCCCAGCCCAGTTCATACCTGCTCACCATAGAAATTTCTGAATTCCTATTGTTTCTCCATTTCTTATGTCCATATCTTGAGGTCACATATGCTTATCTCTGTGTCAGTTTGAACATTCAGGACCTTAATTCAATCCATAGGTTCCTCACTCTCAAATGTTGGTTTGAACTCAACTCTCCAACATCCTCTTCCTTGCTGAAAATAAACTCTCCACGCACTTCAACTACAGGATTTACTCCACTTTGTCCACCTTTGGCCTTTTCAAGTATTCTACTGCCTTGACTTCTGCTGGAAAAATCACCATCCTCACTAATAAACTTGCCCCTCCCTCTACTTTTTTCATCATACATATTGACTCTTATTCTATTATCTTGGAGGTGCAATTTGGGTGCTTCAGAAGTTTTGTGATTTATTTATATCTGTCCTCCAAGGACAGTGACACCCTCATTAAATGTATTATTCACCGAATCAATAACATCACAACTACCACCTCCCTTCCCATTCTTCTTCTGGGTGACTTCAATATGGGTTACCAGTCAGTCACAAGCAAATATCTACATCTCTTCTCCAGGGGCTTAATGTATGTAGAGGGCTTTTTCCCAGACCACGTCTACTCTTTCTACACTCGTAAGCATCAGACCTTCATTGATTTAACATTCTCCTCTCCTGATCTCCATTTCATGATTGAATCAGCCCAACCCCACACCATACCTTTTTCAGATCACAAGGCATTACACCTCTCCCTTGACATTAACTCTGGCCCTCCAGTAAACCTTGACCTCAGAAGAACAATATGATTCAAACAAAACATGCCAATAGCACTGCTTTCAGAAATTTATATATACCTTCATAAAATCAATATCCTTCAAGTGGAGCCATCTCTGCATGGTTTGCATTTGTGGAAATCCTGCAAGCTGCCATCCACAAATATACCTGAAATTCCCGAGAGCCATTCAAGTTGCTCGCTTCCATGGACAAAATTTCAGAGCAGCTAAATGATCAGGAGAATGGGCCATTAGACATTAGCACCATCATCCAACTGAAACTTCAATACCGCAATGCTCAAAAGGCTTTGGCTGAGTATATCTCAGTCAAATGCACCCAGAGGTACATGGGGAATCAGCACTGTTGGACCAGAAGTTACCTGGGATGGGATCTTGGTTTCTACAGGAAGCAAACCATTCCCTCATCCATCACAGTCAGCAACAAATCCTACATAGGTCAGGAATTGCTCTTTCATTTGAGAAACCATTACAAGCACATGCTTCTGAAAGCTGACATCCCTCCTTTTGCTATGTCATTAACTTTGAATGTCAGCTTTGATCTTGGCATCACCCAGGCCATGATACTAAACACTGAAAAGCTTTCATAACCATGTCCAACCTGGTCCTCATGCTAGCCCCAAGTTTATCCTTCTCCACCTAAGTCAGTTCTCCATCCCCATTACTCTCAACATGATCAACAAGCTGACCTCAGGTGCTTACATCATCAAGGGTCTCTATCCATTAACATTAGTCCCTTTCTTAAAAAAGATTGGCCACCTACTGAGCTTAAGAGTCTTAGGCCCATTTTGATGACCCCTCTGCTCATAAAACTTATTGAGTCTACCATTAAAGAGTCACTAGAACAATTCATACTCCCTGCCCTTTCTGCATCACAGTTTGCTTGTAAGGGGAACTCCACTCTTGGGCCTGCCACACTCTTTAAGATGACCACCAAGCATGTCAGGCAGTCTTGAAGTGGCAGGCCCATCCCTGTCCAACTAGACATCCAGGCAGCCTTTGACTCTGCTAGAGTCGACCTGCTCCTTGGTATCCTCAGAAACCTGAATGTCCCAGAGGCCCTTCTGTCCATCCTCCACAATCTCCTGTCCAACAGAGAAATCCTAGTTACCCTGGATGGGAAAGTTGCCCCTGGCTTCACACCCAACATATCCATCCCTCAGGGCTCTCTGCTGAGCACTGTTGTTCACTGCATTTCTGAATTCCCTCTTGCTCAGACTAGAACATGACCTCCCTGGCATCTTCATTCCTGCACTGAGCAAAAGCATCAAATGCCTTGCTTATGTAGATGATGTGGTTGTCTTTCTTCCCTCAGTTGATCTCACCCTCAGGTTTCAACAGATCCTCACCCAGTACCCCAAAACAAATCAGCAGCCTGGCAACTTTCAACTGATAAACAAATCTCTTACACCTTCAATGCCAAGCCACACAATGTCCTCAGATTCCCCCCCCCCATGCTGTCACCTAGGGACTTCAGAGTATGGGTCCAAACAACACTCTAAAAGCATATCATCCACCCTCAGTACTATATCTTTATGGGAAAGTCTCCCTCCTCAAACTTCCAGTGTTTCCTAAAATAACGTACTACCTTCCCATTGTTCTACCTACACATTCCTTTATATCCATAATCAACTTCCTTTGCATCTGTTTTCTCTGGGGCAGAAACGTGGTGACCATCAGCCTAAAAAGAACTTATTTTCCTAAAAATCTTAATGGGTTGGGCCTGCATTTCATTATTCTTTCCTAAGTCACTTCCCTGCCAATCTTGTGCATATCATTATCACATCGACTGACAATCCTCCTCCCAGTAGCTAGGCATAAGTCATGGACCTCACTCATTGCCAACATTCTACAAAAGGCTGGCTTTGTTATACCATCCATCAGCAGCAAACTAAAGTACTGTGAGGTTTTCAGTCAGACCACATATTTCTCCATTGTGTCCCCTACTTTCCTCAAACTTACCAATGCTTAATTAATCTGCAAATTCAAAAGGTGGTCCCTTGAGGCAAAATTCCTCAATTTTCTCATCAAAATCAATCTTCACTCCCTCCCCACAAATCAATTTTTGATCAACCATAGGGGTTTCACCAAGATATTTCCCATATGCCAGCTCTATAAAACTGACAATGAAATCCCCCCAGCACTTCTGACTTAAATGTCCTTTTCTGCTTGGTGTGAGAAATGTCATCAATTCCTGCCTTTCCTTGCACAGGAATACCATCTTCAATCTCCAAGAATCCATAGAAACAGGGGACTTTGCAGCTATTAGACTATCAGTTTTTCTCATCTATGCTCTGGTTGCGCCGATGTGCCATTATCCTTGAGTAGAGAGTACATTCAGTCAATCAAAAGCTCTTGAACCTAATTCACACTCTTAAAGCCTGAGATACCAAACTAGCCCCATATCTACTCCTCACAGACACTTGGGCAATTCTCCAACTCCCATCCTCTCAGCCTCTGTCATAGGACTCAATCACGAAGACATGCATTTCTGACAAGCCTGGACTACACAACATTTCCCCTCTCCACTTCCCATTCCCTTTTTACATGTATCCTTCCCCTCTTACCATGTTGTTCCTGTAATTTCATTTATTTTACTGTATCTGTTTTTTTTTATGAATAAACATTTCATCACAGAAAAAAAATTGTAGTTGTAGATGTTATTCTAATATGAGCAAGTACTTAATTCAGTTTACAAAATATTTTTATATAAATAGTCTGGATGGAAGTGGAGAAATATTTATGTATCATGCATTCATTAAAACAGATGGATTTAACTAATATAAAAAAAAAACATTAATGGTTGCATGAAGTGGAATATAGATGCTAAAGTTATTTACCCCCTAAAGATACCATTTTACAATCAATATTCAGTAGGGGGCTTGAACTCAGACTCCTATATATTACATATTGGAGTACAGGTATGAAAAAACCTGCACTGTAGAAGAATTCATATATTAATCAATACTTAATATAAATTAATGAAAATGCTTTTAAATAGAGGTTTTAGAAGGAAGCCAAATCCCTCTTTTCATATAAATGGTTTTATATAGAGTATTTCAGGGTTATTAATTCAAATTTTTTAAAAAAATATCACCAAATAGGAAATACAAGTTCATATATATATTCTATGTCATAAAAATATTATAACTATTTCATAATTACTAAGTAAAAAAAAAACAAAACAACAACACAAAAGAAATACAATTTTGGGTATTTGCGGATTACTCAACCGATGACATTTTATACTTACTGATTTTCCTTCTGGCAAATATCATCGATAATAAGATGACAATGTTGTCATGTCAACCAAGACACTGACATGATTAATCCAATTTTTGGATTTTTTTGACCTACGAGGTTTAAAAATCGGAGAGAGCTTTGGGAAATTTTGTCATTTGTCTGTCTTTTGCTACAAGTCCACCGCAATGGATGCTATTTGTAAGTAATTTTCATTTTTGTTTTTAATAAATAATGCCATTTGATGTATATTATTTTGTAAATTATTCTGCAATTATAAAAATTACAATTAATTAATTTAATTTTTAATTTCTGAATTATATCATACAGAAAATTTTTTTTCGTAAATTCATCGACAATTATAAAAATTACAGCTATGAGAGTAATACAATGTCTGATATAGGTGTACGCCAAGCTTTTGGCTCATCAAAAACATCGGAGGCTACCCCCTGCCAATTCCAGCATTATGCACTGTATTTTATAATTGAGCATAATATAGGATGGTTTTATAAATTATAATATAGTTTTTTTTAGAGTAGAACCCGTTTAATTTCTGAATTATATCATACAAAAAATTATTTTCTGTAAATTCATCGGCAATTATAAAAATTACAGCTATGAGAGTAATGCAATGTCTGATATAGGTGTACACTGAGCCTTTGGCTTGTCAAAAACATCGGAGGCTACCCCCTGAAAATTCCTGTGCTACACACTGTATTTTATAATTGAGCATAATATAGAGTGGTTTTATAAATTATAATAGTTTTTTTTAGACTAGAACCTGTTTTATATATTTTTAACATGAATAATTGAGTTAAATCACATCGCAAAATTTGTCAAGATAATATACTTTTTTCATACAAATACATTTTTTTAAATTTTTTTTTTGTTAGACTGTTTTAATTAATTGTCCAGTTCGCCATTAATAATGCCAGATTCACATTAAAGCGGGAAAAGTGTTCTTTATTTGTATATTTATTTTAAAATTTAAAAAAAAATGTACTTATTTTTGCAATTATAGAATTACTATAATATACAATTATTATTATATTAATTACTTTTAATTTCTAAATTATTTTGACGCATGCATGTACATTTTTTTTTTTTTAGTATTTTCCAACCGATGACGTATTGCCCTGAAGCCATATCAGTCTGATGTTGCAATTTTTAACATGCCGGGTCCATGTGATCTGCAGACAAATTTTAGCTATTGCATTTGTCTGTAAATCACTTGGGACATTATCTTAAAGATCGCAAGGTCAGACTGATATGGCTTCAGGGCAATATGTCATCGGTTGGCAAATACGGAAGAACCCAAATTTTTTTTTATTATAATTAAAGTAATCATTTAATGTATGTTAGTTGAATACAAAAAAAAAGAATGTAAGTTATTTTCTTTCATTTATACACATATTTTAGATAACAAAAAAGTAGATTTATTTGGAGTTATTATATTTATAATGCTTGATCAAAAAATGTTTTTCTTCTGTGATTTAATTTATATTCTTTTTTTAATAATTTGCTTATATTACATGAGAAAGAATTTATTAATGATTTGAAAAAAAAAATTAAACTGATTAAAATTGCAATTGTATGGGGGTCACTTTCTAATGTTAGGGAATTACATAAGTAGGCATTGAACAAATCACTAAAAATCTCTTGTTCCTCCTTCTTGCTGCTGACAATAATAGAGATATAGTAAAAATCAACCTGGAAACAATTACAACTGAAGAACTGTTCTTAGTACATCAATTGAAGGTCATCAGCATTGGAAGCCAATATTAGTAATCAACTATTAATTTCCAGCATTCTCTGATGACTGAATTCATTAAAAAAATAAAACCAGAAAGAATGCATTGTTAAAATGTCCATATGTTTCAATCTTTACTCTGAAAATATGTAGCTTTCCCATGGAAGATCACCCATTGTTTGTGTGGAGAGAGAGAAGAGAAATGACTAACTCAGGTGAGCTATCTATTATCTTATCATAACAAAAGTTATGTCTTCACCTGTCATGTTAATAATCACATATACACATTTAAAATAGTTATATTTTTATAAGTTAACATGATGTTAAGGCCTGGTCTAATTAATTTTAGTGAGATGAAAATTTACTTCATTTATTTTTACTTATAGAAACTGTTACTATAAACCATTACAAATATTTTTATTAGTCTTATTAATTTAATATAAAATGCAATTTTTATTTGTATTTATTTTATATCAGTAATTTACATTTAATATCTGCTGTTTGTTGAAGTATATATATATATATATATATATATATATATATATATATATATATATATATATATATATATATATGATATATATATATATATATATATATATCATAAGGTATTTCATTAAATAAATTTGTTTTCATTTATTGTTAAATTCTGTCTTGTGTATGATTTGTCTTCATTGCAAGCAAATAGTTTTAACTTTATAACTATCTTTTATAAGATCATGCTTCCTGGTGAGAACATACTTTTTAATCAATTTTCCATTCAGGATATTTTGCAGTGGCAAGACAACATAAACAGCACTATCATTTTTATTATCAATCAAGATTTTGATATCAATGCTATACTCATTTATATCATCACTATCATTTATGTCATTCTCTGTCCCTTGCTTATTCATTTTAACTTTATAACTACTTCTTATGTAACTATTTTCTTCTAATTACATGGTAAAGTTTCATCCTTTTCATTAACTAATGCATTGTAACAGCTGTATTTCATTTGTTCTATCCAATTCATTGCTACCTTTTTGTGCTGTCAGCATTGCATCATTTTAGTTTATTCTTTTATTATAGCATTCTCTTTCATTTCTTGATAAACTCTATCATTTGGTTTCTATTATCTTCAGACATATGTAAACATATCTTTTATGAAGTTTTTATTATCATCAATTATTTTTTCACATATCTCATTCATCAAATTTTTATTATTATCAATTATTTGTTCTATTTGGTTTTTATTATCATCATCAATTTTATTAAACTTATCTTCTATTTGGAAAATCATCTTTTTCCATTTGTTCTATTAATCTTATCAGAAATGTTGTTTGATCCATCTGCCTTTCAAAGTTTCAGGTTTTTCTTCAGTCTGATTTTTATAACAATTTATAACACCTCAATCTGTGATATCTGTCTGTTCTGTTAACAATCCAGAAAAAATTCTGGACTTCCATTTTTGCTTAAGATCTTGTTATCATTTACTAATAAACTATTAAAAATTAAAAAAAGATTTTTTAAAAAATATTTTACAAATAAATATCAATTGTTTCATCCCTCAGCCACACACAATACCACTCTACTTGGTTCCTTTCCATATCCAGTCCTATTTTTCCCTAGATTAGCTTTTCTTACTATAGGTACATTATATTATTTTTAATTGCATGTTTGTTCTTGTTAATACCACTTTATCACACTAATTCTTTTAATACTTACACATTACCTTTCCCTATAGTTTTATCCACTTTTTCAATTTTACATTTTACCTTTATTTGTGAAACACTATCTTATTTTTCTCAGGATTTGTTTCCCCCTCATATATTCAACAAAATAAATATAAAAAACTTAATTACAGCATATTCTAGCACTGATATGGATCCTTCTACACTGTCATGATCGGATCACACTGGTTCACATATGTAACCAGCTTATTAGCCCTATCATATATTGTAATGAGCATATTGAGGGACATTATCAGCTTAAAGTCTTGCTGATAATGTTAACTTGACACAGTAATATTTCCTGCTTATCATATGAATATCAACTATGCTAATTACAATGACTAAAAGATTTATTAGGTCTGGTTGATAATATTACTAAAAACCTAGAATAGCATAACTAGCAACCTAGGTTTAAACTTATACTCTTTGAAAAGATTCTGTTAGCTCCAGATCTTAGCTTTGGTATTTATGAAACTCACTAGTAATGTTGCACTTCTTAGTTACATTAATGAAATGCATAAATGAATAGTGAACAGGACAAGCAGATTTAACAACAATTTTATTCCAGTAGTAACATGCAAGCTGGCTTAACAACCTCTCAAACAATTAACATTACAGTCCTTTATGAGGCTTTGGCATCACTGGGTAACAATATAAAACTTTTGAAAAGAATGGACCGTCGTCCTTTTTACCTAATTTCATTTGAAATATGAAGCTCTTTCAAAAGAAAACACGAATATTTTAAATTGATTACATTACTTCCTTAAAGATATATTTCAGATTGCATTATGTTTTATTTGACATTTATGGTTTTTTTCTAATTTACAGCCTGTCAATAACAAACCAAATAATGAAATACTTAAATATAAACTTTTCCCAGCGATTAATATTATATAATAACTAGTTTATTGAGTACTTGAAATACTCTTAATTCAAAGTACAAGATAAAAGGATATAATAAAATTTGTAGATACTCATTTAAATTTGATTATAAAAACATAAAAATTATACAAATTAAATGTTGCCACAATAAACGAAAAATAAAAGAAGCTATATTAATTTTGAGAAGTCATCAAGTATTAATGAATTGTCAATCATCAAACTTTAAAATTACAGAATTGTGGGGACAGTGAATGGAATTATGGGAATTATAAAACAATGTCTCATTTTGACTATTCAACGTTATATCATTATATAGCTGACAAAGACCCAAAGGAATATAATCATAGGTACTTCTAATAAAATAAGTTGAATTATATGAATATTACTGTATTAATATATATCAAATTGAATTTTATATATATATAAATAAAATATCCGTTAATTAAAAACAATATTGTAATTATAATTGAAATAATATTTTTAATAGTTTACAAACAATCTTTAAATCCACATAAGTATTTTCGGTTACTTTCTAACCTGCCTCAACTGCCATTAAATTCAAAAACTAAAAGCAGAAGCAAACGTCATCAATTCAAATTCCATGAATCTCGTATTTTAATGTTAGAAGCTTGTCGATTTATTAAATGCATTTTATTTCTGTTTATAAAAATTGCCTCTTTAATTTTTCTTTTACTATGGTTTCTCTCTTCATGAAGAATTTTCACATTTTCAAAATTAAATTTAAATTTATATTTACATGTTTTTTTCGTGATCAAAGAAAACTGAAGAAGATATTAAATCATCATTATTTTTATTTTTACACGCTTATATAACAATTCATGTTCCTTCAATATTTTCTCAATGCTGCACCTAGATTCACCTATATATGATAGCATACAATCACAAAAAATTTGATATATGACATTACTTTTTTGCTTGACAGGTATGACATCCTTAGAATTATTAACTAATTTATTAATATTGTTTGCAACGTAGAATGAAACATTAAATACATTCTTATATAAATTCTTAAAAAATTTTACTTGTGGATTTGAAATAAATGGAAAAGATATCCATTTTTTATTATTAATCTTCATTTCTTTTAAATTATAATAATTTTTTTTAAATTGTTTATTTGTTCCATTTTATAACCAACATCAAGCAATTCCTTGGCAAATATCTCAATATTTTTCAATTTATCACTTTGGTAACGACATAATTTTTCATTCCGAAACAAAAAAGATTTAAAACTTGCCATCTTATGCATCATTGGTACTTTTGATTTACAATTTATATATCCTCTTTTTTGCAGTGGCTTAATTATTAGTTTATAATTTAATATACTGTTGTCTCTTGTGATCATTAAATCTAAATAGTTAATCTTATTGTCCTGTTCTTTTTCAATAGTCCATTTCAAGCCATTCAACCTATTTAATTCATCTATAAGCAAATTTATACTATTAGTGTTTCCACAGACAAAAACATCATCCACATATCTTTTGTAAATTTTAAATATGTGTATTTTTGGAGATATTAAAATTTACAAAAGATATGTGGATGATGTTTTTGTCTGTGGAAACACTAATAGTATAAATTTGCTTATAGAGGAATTAAATAAGTTGAATGGCTTGAAATGGACTATTGAAAAAGAACAGGACAATAAGATTAACTATTTAGATTTAATGATCACAAGAGATAACAGTATATTAAATTATAAACTAATAATTAAGCCACTGCAAAAAAGAGGATATATAAATTGTAAGTCAAAAGTACCAATGATGCATAAGATGGCAAGTTTTAAATCTTTTTTGTTTCGGAATGAAAAATTATGTCATTATCAAAGTGATAAATTGAAAAATATTGAGATATTTGCCAAGGAATTGCTTGATGTTGGTTATAAAATGGAACAAATAAACAATACTTTATGTCAATTTAAAAAAAATTATTATAATTTAAAAGAAATGAAGATTAATAATAAAAAATGGATATCTATTCCATTTATTTCAAATCCACAAGTAAAATTTTTTAAGGATTTATATAAGAATGTATTTAATGTTTCATTCTACATTCAAAACAATATTAATAAATTAGTTAATAATTCTAAGGATGTCATACCTGTCAAGCAAAAAAGTAACATCATATATCAATTTTTTTGTGATTGTATGCTATCATATATAGGTGAATCTAGGTGCAGCATTGAGAAAAGATTGAAGAAACATGAATTGTTATATAAGCGTGTAAAAAATAAAAATAACGGTGATTTAATATCTTCTTCAGTTTTCTTTAATCACAAAAAAACATGTAAATATAAATTTAAATTTGAAAATGTGAAAATTCTTCATGAAGAGAGAAACCATAGTAAAAGAAAAATTAAAGAGGCAATTTTTATAAACAGAAATAAAATGCATTTAATAAATCGACAAGCTTCTAACATTAAAATACGAGATTCATGGAATTTGAATTGATGACGTTTGCTTCCACTTTTAGTTTTTGAATTTAATGGCAGTTGAGGCAGGTTAGAAAGTAACTGAAAGTACTTCTGCAGATTTAAAGATTGTTTGTAATTGTTTGTAAACCATTAAAAATATTATTTCAATTATAATTACAATATATTTAGGGTGACTAATTGATTGATAGATTATGATGTCATGTTCTTTGAATGAAATAGATCTGTTCAAAAATGATATATGGATTGTATTGTTGGTATTAGTTTAAGCACTTATGAATAGTTTACATATCTATGCAATGTTTGAGTTTATATAGAGAAGCTCTTGTGATATAATGATTGCCATAACCACCGTCTTGGCCACAAACTATATTCCAATATGAAATAAAAGTTGAAAATTTTTTTCACAGTCAACCATCTGGAATTTAAATATGTGGAAATATTGTAAATCTTTATTATCCAGATATGACTAACCTGATGAAAAATTATTTCTTTAATATTTCTCTGGAAATACTTTTTCCATGAAATAGATTTTTAATTATTGTTGTATGGAGTTATTGATGAGTAAATGGGTATCTAGCTAGTGCACACGCACAAATAAAACAATTTAACATTTTTTGGTTGTTATAAATTTCTGTCTCGTCTCAACTGCACCACATTGCAATTATCCACCATCACAAAAATTCAAACCTCACTTTTTCAGTATATACATATGATTCGAACAATTTTTGCTTTTTATATGAACTACAGATACTACATATATGAATCTCTACACTCATATTGACATTTGGATCCCTTTCATCATATCAATTTTACACAAAATAGGGACTGATTTATATTTACTTTGGAAGGACACTATAGAAATATCTAATTAGTATTTAATTACAATTTAAAACTAGAAAAAGCAGTTAATGTTTTAAGAACTAATAATTTTGTAAACAGTTTTTAGATATAAGAGGGGGGGGGGACAAAATCAGAAGTTGAATCGGAAGACAGCTTTAGCTGTAAATCAATTTTTCTTTTACTTATTCAATTTCTTACTAGCTGTAACGCATAAATAAATAAATCCAATCTTTCCATAACTAAAAATTGTCAAATAAAAGTTGATATAATTCTATATGATTTATAATTGAAAATGGACATAGCATTCAATGCCACTCAAGCGTGAACAGTATCTTCTAATAAAACTGTGTATATAAAAAATGAAACAATTGAGATTAACTCTGTAAAATCGATAGCTTTTAATTATTGAAATGTTGATTAAAAATAATCTGATTGGATTGTTGAAAAACAGCTAAACAAAGTTACTTTAAACACCGTTATTTTATTTTTTTAGATGTCAACAATCAAAAATTTATTTACTTTTGCATATATATATAGTTTCTGTCCATCCATCCAAATATCTATCTACCTATCGATCTAATCATTCTTTATTCATCTATATATCTATCCAAACATCCATCTACCTATTTATTGACATGTCTATCTATATATACATTACATTTATTGTAAAAACATTTGATGTTATCTTCAGATGAACCTAAATATTTCGCATTAGAGTTATATATGGATTCATTATGACTGACAATGCAGTTCCAAAATTTGTATGCTAAAATAAATATTAATAACAAACAATAATATAATATCATTTTAGTAATCAAATGGTATCATTTTAATCATAATGCGCCAATTAATATAAATGCCTTAAAAACAGAGAACATATATATGTATATTCAAAATATGTATATTCGTATATATAATATTTAAATACATGTATATTTTCTATACTAAACTTAATGTAATTAGAAAAAACTTAAATTCAGAATGATGAGTGCAGGTTCAGCACAAAATACGTGTATTGGAGATCATTTATCTTTTTCACATGTATATATCAAGTGAATCAGTTGCAAAAGATGGAGTGGATAGCTGTAGGGAGTGTGAAAGTCTGAATTGAATATTTAAAATGCTATCCAAATGATTTCATATCTGCTAAGATGTTTTAGAATATGCAAACTCATAAAAAAGATGTATGTTTGATTTTATTGGCAGTGTTGTTGAAAAGATTTTTAGATTCCAGAATAAATTTTAAAATAATTTATTAATTCATTGTTTCATTTTTTCTGAGATTTTGGATAAGATTAATAATTTTATAATGAAAAACAACTGGATATATGGTAATTTAAATACAGAAAATATGTATCACTCTGTTAATAAATTAAACAGTATTGAGATTTTCACTTCTCTCTTAGTTAATAAAAAATCTTTGTCTAGAAATAAAATTAAATTATTAAAAAAAATTGTCTTTATTGTTGCAGAATTCTATGTATTTTACTTCTAATGGTAAATTTTGTAAGATTAAAGAAGGGTGTATAACAGGTTATATCATTTCTTCTTTAATTTGCTCAATTTATATTAATTATTTGAAAAAGAAAATTTGTGGTTGTTTTTTTAGATAAGTTGATGATTATTTGTTTATAATTCAAAATGAAAAATTCAAAAAATTATTAAATAAATTTTATAATTTTGATTTTTTTTATAAAATATATTGTAGAAAGAAAATTAGATTCAGATTATTGGTGATAAGAAATTTAAAGAATATTTTTTTTTGTAAAATAAGAACTCAACTCCTGTAACTAGACCTAGTATCTATAAACTGTCTTCCTTATATTATTTGCTTTAGAAAATTTTATCTAAAAAATCCAAATATCAAATAGTTTTAAAAAGATAGCTTTGTCTCAAAAAAGACAATTCTGATAAATTTATTATGAGTATTTTGTTTAATAGAAAGTATAGTATTGATAATTACGATTTTAAAAATGTGAAAACAAAAGAAAAATATGATGTTAGTTCATTGTATTTTAAGTTGTCTTTTATAAAGTTTTAAAAAAGAATTATAATTTGTGTGGGAATTAATTGAAATTACTTTAAATAATTTATTGAATAACCCAAAAGAAACATTTGATATAAATACCATTCCTGGGGTAATTTGTATTATTCCTTATTTTTGTGAAAAACTGTATACAGATTAGAATTTATGACTTATAAGAAAGAGTAAATGTTCATAAAAGTAAATATTTTAGTTCTGCATTATATATAATTGAAATAAATACTGACTGTAATATTTGTGAGCAGTCTAAAATGTTTTCTTTGAAAAGAATGAAGTGGAAGAGAAGATTTTAAAATATTTCTAGTATTAAAAATTTATTGTACTGCAGCTATTAAATTATTTAAAAGTTCTTTTGATATTAACTGTAATTGAGAATTATATGAAATTTATTTAGTATATATTTGTGATGTGATTATGTTACTTTGCATTTGAGAAATTTGCCTTAGCAATAAAACTAATTGGTTATGAAATTTTAGTTTTCAAATTATGGCAAGTTTTTTAATTCTGAATATGGAGTAATTTATTTATTTTTATTGATTAATGTAACTTTTGATGTTTTTTTATATATACAATTTTTAACCATGATTGATCAATTGCAGGATAAAGGTTTCTCCAAGTTCAATTCATATTCTCTGATCTCTAGCCTCTCTCCTCCATATCATACTAGCACCCTTTCTTATTTCTTCCAGTCTTCTCACATGGATTCATTTCAAGGTCTTTTACAATCTTTTGGAACCCAATTTAAGATTTCAAATGTCTATCTATTGTCATCTCTTCTAGCAATATGCCAAGCCCACTCTACTTCACTCTCAATTGTTTCAATGATGTAGTGACATTTGTTTATGCTCTCATCTATGTATTTAATTTTCAATCTATTCTTATTACTCCTAATATGCATCTCTCCATAAGATATTGATTGGTCTGATGTCTCTGTATTGCTCTTATGTTAAGTATCCAAGTCTCAGATAATAAGTAAAAAAATGATAAAACAAATTTATTAAAAATCTTATTTTTCAACATGTAGACATATTTCCTTTTAATATTATGTTACTTATACCAAAAATAGTCCAACAAAATTTAATTTAATAATTAATTAAAACCATTATGTTATGATTTGTAGTAATAATCTGGTCAAAATATTTCTAGGTGTTAATTTCTTTTAACTTGTCATTATCAATCTTTATTTTCTTTTTTTAAGAAAATTCCATTGAACATAACCTTAGTCTTTTTCACATTTACTTTTAATTTTATTTTCTTACTTTCAACTGATAACACTTAAAATATTTCCTGAAGTTCCAAAATATTTTTGCAAAAATAACTGTTTCATCTGTAAAATCTACCATGACCTAAATAATATTCATTTACATTTACTACCTTAGCTTCCTATTTCAATACACAAAATACTTCTTACAAAACTGTTATAAAATGTTTTGGAGATATGGAGTCACCTTGTTATATATCCATTTCAATGTTAATCATTTTAGTATATCATTATGTAATCTAATTGTTGCTGTTGCATTTTTATAAATATTCTTCATAATATAACAATATCCTCCATTCTATATCTTGATGAACCAATGTTTTAATCACTGAGGAAATGTTTATAGATTCAAATGCATTTTCATAATTTGAAAATCCAAAGCAAGATGGTAATTCATATTCATTGGACATTTCTATAACTTCTCTCAATACTTGGATATAATCTACCATTTTTAAATCCAACTTGTTCTTTAGTTGGTTAAAATCCAAAGATTGCTGTAGATGAGGTTAAAAATTTTGTGCATAACAGATAAATGATGAATAGGTCTGAAATTTCGAATAACTTCTTTATTACTTTAATCTCTATGTATTATATATATATATAATAAAAGGGGATTTAAACTCAGACTTTCAAGCTTCCTATAGTCATCCATTTAGACATGTGAAAAAATAAATAATCTCCAATATGTGTAATTCATGCTGAACCAGCACTCATCAGTTTGTCTGAATCTCATCCCCCACACATATATATATAATCAGTGCTTGATTTATATTAAGATAGCAAATCTAAATACTTTAATGGGCAGTATTCAATCCTCTCCAACTCTTCAGCCATCCATATCACTGAAAATCTGATGATAATTACATCTAGGTTAAGTATATACATTATACTTGCATTTCAATAATATACACCTGGGTCTCGTTTTATGCGGATTTATTTAATGCGATTTTGAAGTTATGCAATTCATGTTTCTTCTTAATATCTTTGTATGAGGTTTTTTTTTTATGTGATAAAAATTATTAGATCAGAAGTCCAACTCTGATAATGCACTGTTACTTTAAATATTATAAATTTCACACATGCATCATATTTAAAGTAATAGCGCATTATCGTAGTTCAACTTCTATCTAATAATTTTAATATTTTCAGCACTTTGTAATAGTACTGTAATAGATTTTATGCAATAAAGAAGTTCATAATTCACTTAAAATCAGGATTTCCCCATTTTAAATTCACACATTAAATTTTATAGGATTATAATATAAATCTGTCCAAACGTTATAAGTGCCTATATTATGTATGTTGTTGTTTTTGCATTTTAAATCACATTCTATTTTTGCTTTTTTAAAAAGGAGTATGTATTTAATTAATCATTTAGTGTCCGCAAGTTTATTTTTAAAAGGTAACAGTGATCGGCACAATTAAATTTGATAATTAAAATCTGATATTTAACTGTAATTAGCAATTTAAAAATTATGTAATGTGATCTAAAATTAATGTGATGTGAAACTATAAAATTTGATTTTTAAATGGAATTGGAAATTAAAAAATTAAAGTCAAAAATAATTTAATTTTTAATCATTAGTTTTAATTAAATTTTGCCCAACAGTGGTGAGTAGGTGTCTTTTTATTATCATAAGTCTAAGTTTTTGTTTTATTTTAAACTTTTAGTTTACTCTAATGGAGAGGAAAAAAACACCCAAGAAAATGAATTTCTTTGGAAACAAAAATTTCAATTTTAGATTGCTTAGCGAAATCGGAAGAATCAACAGCAATTGGAAAACATTTAGCTTGGGCGAGTCCACAATAAGAGCAATTAGTTGATGCTAATTGTATTTCCTCTTGTGATGAATCTGATGTCTTACTAGTTTGCAAACAAACTTACATATCATCAAATAGTGATAATGATTAAAATACTGTATATGTATGAAAAAAATACTGTAAATTACACATAAAAATATATTGTTTTGAAAAAAATTCAATACTGTAGTTAATAAAAAAAAGTAAAAAAAGTTTGTCTTGAATCATTTTTTTTCAAATTTGAAATTTTTTATTAGTCATATTTTATTTCCTTATTTTTTTTATGTGAATTTTAAAGTAATTTTATGTTGTTGCTTTGCTTTTATGTGATTTTTGAAAATTACATTACCTATCCCCATTTTTCAAGATAAGTTAAGTCTATTTTTGTGTGATTTCTTTTGTGCGCATTTTCTGAGGAACCTATCTACTGCATAAAATGAGTCCCAGGTGTGTATATAATACAAAGATTAATACTCCATCATTGGTCTGTTAAGTAAATGAAATACTCTCAATTTGAAATATTTCATTTACTTAATTAATAGACCAGTGTTGGAATATTAATCTCTATATATTATATAATATTAATTTCTGGGGAGTTTATATTTACATATTTTGTTATTTGATTTGGTATTGACCAGCTGAAAGTTGAAAAAATTCACGAATATCAACTAAAATAATATAATGCAATTTGATATATAGCTTCAATAAATTAATATGATATAATTTAAAATCTTCATTCTTTTTTCCAAAGTGCTTAAGTGTGATCTCTATATTGAGATAAGAAAAAAGATGGGCTGATCTTTTCTTGAAAAAAGTTTTATCTTGTGCTTTGGACTGAAAGTATTTCATTTACTTACATGATAAAGCATCGTTGGAATATTCTAACTGCTGGAAATTTTATATATATATAATTAGCCTATTCATTCAGTGTACTGGATATTTCTAACATAAATAAATAGAGGAATATAAGAAACATTTATTACACTGAATGAATAGGCTAATTATATAGTGCCTTTGAAATGGGTTATATCTATAAGTTCTGCCACCCCTCTTCTATTTATAGATATGTAATAGACTGATAATATGAAAGGTTAGAATGATAATGTTTACATGGTGTGGCTACAATATTATCAAATCCACCAAGGGCTTTGAGCATTCCATTGTTGATTTTTCAATGAAATGAATGGTTGAATATTTAGAAGGGGGAGAAGATTGAAGCCAGACCATTAAATTTTAAGGAATTGCTATCTAAATATAAGTCAAGTACTAATTGTATTTATATGTGTGAGATTATGATCTAACCCAACTGATGAGCACTGTTTTTGCATAAAATACACCTGGGTCTCTTTTTATGTGGACTTATTTAACATGATTTTGAAGTTACGTGATTCATGTTTCACCGGAAGTCGACCTCCAATAATGCGCTATTACTTTAAATAATAAATTTTGTGCACTTATGTTATATTGAAAGTAATAGCACATTATTGGAATTCGACTTTCAACTTAGTAATTTCAATATTTTCAGTGCTTTATAATAGTAAGATTTTATGCAATAATGAAATTAAAATCATGATTTCCACATTTTATGTATACATACATTAAATTTTACAAGTCTCTCTTTTCTTCATAGCGTAAGCTTGTGTTTTAAGACCTATAGAGGTCCCTACCTTCGTATTTTTCAGACGCTTATTTCTAAGGTTACAGCCTTAGTAAATTATTACTTAATATAATAATGGGCGTTTAATAAAAAAATTATAATTACAAGATTATAATGTAAATTTGTTCAAACATTGTGCGTGGTAATTTTGCATTTTAAATCACATTCTGTTTTTGCTTTTTAAAAAAGAATGTAATCAATTATTAATCATTTAGTGTCCACAAGTTTATTTTTAAAAGGTCAGTAATAGCAGTGGGCATAATTAAAAATTAAAATCTGATTTTTAATTGTAATTAACAATTTAAAAATTACTTACAGGCAACTTGAAATTAATGTGATGTAAAACGAAATTTGATTTTTAGACGGAATTGAAAATTAAAGACAAAAATAAGAATTTAATTTTTAGTTGTTAGTTTGAATTAACTTTTTCCCAGCAGTGGTGAATAAATGTCTTTTTATTATCATAAGTCTAAGTTCATAAACAATTAATAAAATCATCGTCGTCGTTAACAGAAAACCTAACATGAGAGTGAACTTGGTGCTAGTTGTATTTCCTCTTGTGAGAATAATTGCTGAGATATTCTTGACTTCATTTAAGGAGAAGCCAAATACATCACATCACATCACATGAGAATTTGATTTTTTACTAGTTTGCAAACGAACGTGTTTTTGGACAAATAGCGATAATAATTAAAACGTGTATAAAAAATGTAAATTACTGTACTGTAAATTATGCATAAAAATATATTATTTTGAATAAAATTAAATATTATAGTTAAAAAAAGTTTGTCTTGTATCAATTTTTTTCAAATTTGAAATTTTTTATTAGTTATATTTTATTTCCTTATTTTTTTTTTTTTTGCGCAAATTTTAAAGTAATTTTACGTTCGTGCTTTGCTTTTATGTGAATTTTGAAAAATCACAGACTGCATTCCCCCTTTTTCAATGTAAGTTACATCTATTTTTGCATGATTTTGCGCACGCGTGTTTTCTGAGGAACCTATCTATCGTGTAAAATGAGGCCCAGGTGTACATATATTGGGGATCATCTATCTTTTTTACATGTATGTAGTCATGTGTAGCAGTTGTTTGAGATGGAGTGAAAGATGAATAAAGACTAAAAATTCTAAGTTTAAATCCCTCTATTTGCATATATTGATAAATCATTATTTAGAAAGCACATTATAGTATATTAAGTAAACTCTTGACAAATTTGGCATTATTATTAAGTAGACTAAAAAATTATCAGTAAAAATTTGCTTTTATTTTTTCTTTCCCACTAATAATCAAAATAACTGTAACAACAGCCACCTTATTATATTTTGTGTAATGCAAAAATAAATAAAATAGGTAGATAAAATCTTAAGAATGTAATAAAGTGTATTTTGAAAAAAGATGACATCAAACCAGTCCATTAAAGAGAATGACAAATCTGTTTGGGATTGAATAGGCAATGCACCAACATTTACAATTATAGATCGATTTAGTATTTTAAAATTAATAAATTGATTGGTATTGACACTAATATTCTTGAGTGACATATTCTGGAGTTCAGGCCCAATGAACATTGTTCCAGCTCCATTATTTGTAATGCTCAAACTTTCTATGAACTTCCAATCAATAAACCATTTCATTATTTAACCTATATAGTCATAGCCTATCCTGCAAGCAATATAACTTCATATGGACACCAGATTTGATGAACTTTTTCTTGAGACACTACATTGTAAAAATGCACAATAAATCAATTCAAACTCTGAGAGTATTATGGTGAATAGTTATTACAAAAATTCCTAGGCTTTTGACATGGAAAAATGACTACATAGTCTTGACACCTATGAAACATCTCAAGTACTAAGTATATCTATTATAGAGTGACCTCCCCTTCATCTTATAAATATAATAAAATTATTTCAATCTAACATTGAGTATCCTACTTACTACAATGTTGATGTAATTGTAATTCAAGAGACTCATCGCTCTTCTAATAATGTATACTTTTTTAAAATTCCTTGATTTACATTGAGTGCATTCTAAGCATAATATGACTTTTTTGTTCAAATTATTTTGTAAAGTAAACAACTTCTAGTGAAGATAGTTCAAGGGACATTTCAATCACCATTTTGATAAATAATTTTTATATAATGTTTACACCCCCCCCCCATCTCTTATAGAATTTTTCCTATGTTCTATTTCCAGATCCTCCTACATCTTCTAAACTTGAGATTTCTAATTGTCAATGTATTTGATGTTATGTGAATGAGAAACAATCAGGTTATCAACTTGTAGAATGAATGGATGTAAACAATTTGTACTTACTATTTAATGCTAAATAAAAAAAAACACTCCATTCAGGCAGATGGAGAACAGGAACAACTCTTGATTTATCGATTATTTTCCAATCATACTATGTTTTTGCCAGATATTCTAAGCTTTATTAATCAAAAGATGTCATATAGTAATGCTTAAAAAATACTTATTCAGTGATGCACTATTAAAATATCCCCATAACACTTACTACCTTATGAATTTCATCAGTGAGAACTTTTTGGATTTTTGAACAGAGCACTTGAATTTTTGGGATCTAACGCATATTTTCTCTAGCATCCATATTTACTTTTTTGTTATACTAATAAGCTACCAGTCCAAATTAAAAAACTGTACATTTTTCAACCCAAGCCAATTTTCTTACATAATTATATAGATTTAAATAATTTCATCACTTAAGACTTAATTCAAACATTTTCATGTTGAATGTTCAACTAAGAATTTACAATTAAATAATTATGATATAAAAAATGGAATTCTTATGAGATTCTGAATATTTTTCCCCCAGATCCAACAATAAATCCTACTGGATTTGATCTTTAAGAAGTATAATAACTGATTTGGAGAAGTAACTAAAAGTTCTGAAGAAGATTTCTGGGGCAATTGAAACTGTCAAAAAAGAGGTTTGTAAATAAAACATTGTGAAACAATAATAAAAAGCATAGATTATTTAATATTACATTATATGGATTTGATCTACCTAGAAACAATTGGAGTCTCATCAATAAACTTAGGACAATCCATGATCACTGATCTCAACTGCTTCATAAATGAAATTTATCAGCCACTGAACTCTGTAAATGTGGGCAAGCATAAACTATGGATCTAATAGTTAATAATTATCAAAAGCAGAGTTGAAGAATATAATAAAGCCACTAGTGAATGTATATCCTGGTTGGAATCTTTATAGGTTTATTTGTGATATCTTGTTGATAGTTAAGCTGTCTAAATCCATATGCTAAATAATAATTAATTTATTCCATATATTAAAGATGAAAAAATAAATCAGAACTAATTGCAGTAAGAATTCTTCATTAAGAGATGTGCAGAAACAAGAGATATCAAAACCAAACAGTAATAATCAAATTAATTTATCATATACCTTAATAACTAAAAGATTTATGGCTGAACTGCTATTCTAAAAATAATATAAATTCTAATGATGTAAAAATGGTGACATCACAAATGTAAGAACTGAATAGTGATGATTAAATGTGATCACCTTTACAAAATAAATATTCTTCAATTTCCTCAGATAAAGAGTTTATATCTGACAATCTAAATGTATGTTCATCATTTGATATTAAACATTTTACTGTATACCAATAATAACAAATGAGGTGATAATTAAATGATTAAATGCCCAAGAAATGTAATATTCAAGCATCAGATATAATAGGTTGCAAATTTTTCTGAAATATTTAGTATTAGGTTCATTGCTATGTTGAATTGTGTAGCACTTAGTTTATCATAATGGTAATACAGACAGACTTAGGAGATAAAGATTTCTGAATTAAAGCTTAATCTGTTCTTTTTGGTGCTTGAATGTCAGCTCATGAGCAATAAATGATTTATTTTTATATGTAAGATGGATGTTGACTGAAGTATGATAAATTCTTTTAAAAAAACTAAAACCTCAATGCAATATCAATATTTATATAATATAAAGCATTTGGTATTGGATAAAATAATGAATAATGACAAATACTTTCAGTTGATCAGATTAAAATTATTTTTGTATTTTACTCTTTTTGGCTAAGAAAATCATAAGGGGCATGAGAAACAAAAGTAACATCAAATTACAGTAATATAAATTAATATAATTACAAAATAGTATAACAATATTTTTTTATTATTTTGAATTGCCAATTATTAAAATGATGATGGTTTATTGAATAATTACTTTTTTATATATTACTTTTATATTTAATAGAATATACTCTTTCTTGCATTTTAATTAAAATAACAATGCATTTTATCGTTTCTCCTTCTGTTTTGACTGCCTAGGGATCTTTTTGAGCATTATAATTGATAAAAAATTATATTAGTTTTATATATATTTCATAAGCACAGACATATATATATATATACCCATCTTCATATCTATATGCAAAATATTCAAATTCTTTCTTAGTTGTCTAATATTTAAATAACAGATGTATCATATGTATATGTGCACATGTAACCATAAGTGCAAATTTGTATTCTACATCTCTATACAATTAAAAATTTTCATGCAGGTTGAGCTGGTATTTTTCTGCCAGCTCATAATCATACATATATATACACACATATTTTGTAAAAATAAAATATATACATTGTAATAAACTTATTTTATTAAAAATAAATAAACACGCACATATATATATTGTTAAAATATAAATATCATTTTATAATATATAATTTAAAAAAAAAAATTAACACTTAGTTTTAAAATGGGGATTTAAGAAGTTAAAATAGATTAGATCAAGATCTTGCTTATTGATAAAACTTTGTCTTTTGTTTAGTCTTTAAAAATTTTTTTAAAGATATAAAGTAAGAGAAAGCAATTAGTTCTATTGTTGGGACTTTGACAGTGAAGGTATTTTTATGCTATCCATTACGCTAATCAATTGGAATGTTTCTTTGGAATTTTAAAATAAAATATGAAATAAAAGAAGAGAATATTAAAGGTGTGAACTGAGACTTTGGAAGAGAAAAAAACTATAATTACGGACTTTCCTTTTGTTTAAAAATTAATTAGATTTCTACCGAGGTCAATATCTAATCTATAAGTTTCAATTCGGCTCAAACTGTTGAATAGTAAAGACCTAAAAAGCGCAAGGAGAAAAATGTTGAACGGCTAGAGCTAACAGAACTTTCCCCTTTTGGGAACCTCTTGCTAATGCCACCTGGAACTGCCTTGTAAATGTCGGACATAGAGAGCTAGCTGAGGAGAAAGGACTGGAAGAAGACACGGACAAACCACAAAGAATATAGAGTGAAATATTCCACCCACACAGGATCTACACTGATCGATCTGGGTAAATAGACTTTTTTTTTGTTATAATTTCAAGAGACATTTGCGTAATAGAATTAAAAAATAAAAAAAGAAAGAAAAGCCTTCACTTCAAATATCTCAAAGTTTCAGCAATAGAAAGGGAGGGATATAGTCTTTAAGTAGATGTACTTACTAATTTAAATAAACCCATGTTATATTGTTTTTTTTTATTATTTAATTTTTTTTTTGGTTACGGCCTATTAATTAAACCTACCTTTAGTTTCTATGATTGTTGTTCTTATAATGTATAGATAGGGATAAGAAAAATTTTATACTCGATCTAAGGACAAGTAAAAGATTTAACATTAGAAAGAGGAGGTTTGAGTGCATTTATTTTTAACAAACGCACTCTTATAGTAAGTCATCCTTGAGTTCACTCATAGAGTTCACTCATACCATGATATTTGATGAAATATTGTATAATTGGTAAAGTGACGGCACATGTTCCTTCAAGAACGATACATGTTAAATCTTGATTAGAAAAAAAATAAGGATCGGGAGGGTTTGATTTGACAAAGGCGAGGGAAGGGAATAACCAACAAATAGAATAAAGATATAATAAATATTTCAACAATATTTAAGCGTCGATCTGTTTTATTTTTTAGTTATTACAATTAATTCTTATCTTTCATTTTGTAATCTTTTGGTCCGTTAAAAAGAAAATAATTTTAAGGTTTGCAATTGGTGATTGCCGTTCGTAAATTAATTAACCGTTATTATAATAAATTTTATAATACGGTCTAGGCAGAAATGTTTGTGGCGCCCTCGAACGGCCACCGTATGTTGCAATCTCATAAAATTTAAGAGCGTAACAAAATGTTTTGTTACAAGGTGCAAAATCAAATGCAACAAATGAATACATGTTACATGTATACTGATACATATAATACATCGATAAAAAAGATATTAGAAATGACCGACCTATCAGCCTTTCATCAGTTTTTTTTTATATGTCAAAGCGTTGACGGAGAAGTGAACCCAGTCCAGTTGCTTGGATGGCAGCTATGCTAACCACTAGGCCACCAATGCTTGACTGCCTTTTATCAGTTTTATACAAAAATTTTAACAAGATAATTACAACTCATCTACAGAGAACATTGAATTTCCACAAACCAAGAGAAAAAGCAGGATTTAAAATTGGTTTTAGTACAGTAGATCATATCCAAGTATTGGAATATGAGTTGTCATTATGCTTTGGATTTGTAGATTATAAAAAGTCATTTGATTCTATGAACATTTTTTCAGTAATTAAAGCATTGGATCATCAAGGTATAGTCCCAGGGGCATTGTCATATTCTGATGAATATTTATAAAAATGTAACAGCAACAATTAGATTACATAAAAATACTAAGAAAGATAACATTGAGAAGGTGTAAGATAGGGTGACTGCATATCTCCAAAACTTTTGCAGCACTGCTGCAAGAAGTATTTTGTGAATTAAAATGAGAATCTAAAGGAGTAAAAGTAAATGGAGATTATTTAAGTCATTTAGATTTTGCAGATGATGTTTCTGAAAATAACGCTTTAGAGCTTCAGGAAATCTTTCAGGAGTTATCAGATGAAAGTAGGACTAAAGGTAAATATTAAGAAGACTAAAGTAATGTTCAATTAATTTTCTGAAAAGATGAAAATTAAGATTGATTATGAGTTAGAAGAAATTAACAGCTACAAATATCTTGGTCAGATTATTACTATAGATGGAAACATAATGGATGAAATTAATCATAGAATTAAACTTGGTTGGAATGCTTTTGGTAGAAATAACTTAATACTAAAAGGGATAATATTAAACTTACTATACTTTTTCACATTCATATCAATCCACTGATAACTTTCTAATCTTGGGATGTGAGTAAAACAATGTGTACACTTGGATCTTGTACAAACTTAATATGATAAATTCATCAAAATGGACCACATGTACACGATATTTTTGCAAAATTTACAAAGTTATTGGCAATCTAAATATGTATGTGAAAAGACATAGCAGTTCTAATACATGACAGTAATTGTACCAGACTAAATCTGACGATACTAAAAATATGAATTTCACACCAAAATAAATCTGAAAAAGTTTTATGCAATTCCCAAATGTTACTTTAAATACAGACAAAATAATCACTACAAAACACTTAAAATATACACACATGGTACTTACCATAAAATATATAACAGAAATTGTCATGATTAAACAATCAATTCATCTATTCTACTTTATTTTAAGTAGATAAAATTTTATTTCAGATATGGAGACTAAAAGTAATATTTTTTATTTTTCCCAAAATGGAGACTTATTTAACACATGATTATGCCATATAACACCTGCATAAATGTATTTAAAAAAAAATACTACATTCTTATTATTTCTTCAATGTGGTGGACTAATTTTCTTGATATCATCCAATATGATTCACATGAAAATGGTCAGTAACAGGCAGCCTGTAATTCAGCAGTTTTAGAGACTTTCAAATAGTTCAAATAAATTTTGGATTCCTCTTACACATTTGGTTGATGGCTTCCATCAGTATTGCCACTATTCTACCATGAATTCTCATGATGAAACACTTGACAATCTCTCTGCACAAGCCATCAAACAGCTATGGTTCCAGAGGAATTTGTCTGGGTTTTTTTTCTACACGGACATCGGGGAGGCACTATTACATTATTAAAAATATACAGTACTGTATTTATTAAGATTTCAACAATTGACTTATAGCAAATATAAAATAAAAGAAAAATAAACTTAGCGTATGTTTTACAAAATTAGTACAGTTAGATATTTTCTTTTAAAATAAATTGAATTTTTTTTTCTAAAGTTGACTGATTTATGATATGCATTAAAGGATTTTGTTGCTCTGGTGTACAGTAATAAGTCTTTATGTTCAATTAAATAATTTATAATTAAACATTGTTTTTTAATTTTAATAATTTCACATAAGTAATAAACATAAATGTACAGTAATATGTACTGTAATACAAATTTTAAAAAAAATGCGTTTTAGTATGGATTTCTTTTCCATTATGATGAAAAACTTCTGCAGAAGAATATAAAAACTCTTAAATTCAAATTTAGTTGCACTTTCTTTTTGTTGTAATGCATATTTTAAACAGTGAAAATATGCATTTTTTTTTCTAGTGATATAAAACTTTTTAGATACTATATTTAGTCATCATGGTCATGTTGACTGGAAAAAGGAGAAACAAATCATGATATATGTTCATCTATGGGTTTATCTATGTCTACTGTTGCTACCATTTTGAAAAACAAAGATAAAATAGAACAAAAGTGCTCAACTAATTGAAGCTAGCTCCAAACTTTCCAAAATCATGAAAGCACAGCATTCTTTTTTCCAAAAATAAAAAAAAATTATCCTGCAATGGATTGATTCATGTAATCACCAAGGAGTGCCATCATCTTTTTTATTAATTTAGGAAAAAGCAATAAAACTCCAAGATCTTTGACAAAAAGTGATGATGAGGGAGATAAAAATGTCATATTTAGGTTTTCAAGGCAGTCATGGATGGTTTGATAGATTTCAGAAGCATGGATATTTACATAATATAAAAATTACTGGAGAAGCAGCCTCAGCAGACAGTACTGCAGCCACAAATTTTCCATCTGAGCTATTGAATATCATGCAGGAAGGAGGATATACCATGAAACAAGTTTTCAATGTTGATGAAACTGGCCTTTTTTGGACTGAAGAAGAAAGAAAATCCCCAGGTTACAAGCCAACCAAGGATCATCTTACATTATTGCTTGGAGGAAATATGGAGGGAGATATAAAACTGAAGCCACTTCTTGTCTACCATTTCTGAAAATCCATGTGCATTTAAAGAAATTGAAAAATCATCACTACCTGTTATATGGCGATATAATAGGAAAGCATGGGTGACAAGAAAATTTTTTACAGATTATATTTAAGACTTATCTATTACCTTTCATCACTAGATAAGACAAGGTCTTGTTACTAATAGACAATGAACCTGGATATCCTAAGGACATCTCAAATTATGTATGCAACATCCAACTCATGTTTTTACCACTAAACACCATGTCACTTCTTCAACCTATGGATCAAGGAATCATCGCAACCTTCAAGTTGTACCAACTAATGAAACATCTTGATGACACTTTGGATAAGGACACTGATAACACAATTCCACATCTCTGGAAAGTCTTCAATATAAAAACAGCTGTTGATTTTATAGGAAATTTGTGGAATAAAGTTACTAACACAGCTCTTAAACTTACATGGAAGAAAGTCTGCCTGCATGTGCTGAAGTTGAAAAAGAACCCACTTCAATCATATGCAAAAATATATTTGACTTAATGAAGAAAGCAGGATTTACAGAAGTTGATGATGATAATATTGAAGAGCTTTTGGATTCACAAATGAAAGAATTAATAAGAAATTAATACAACTGGATGAAGAAAAAAAAAGCAATGAAGAAAATATAATTGATAAGCCTATAAAAAAAAATCTGAACATCAAGAAATTGGAAAAAATTATTTCATATCATGAGACCATGAACAGCTTTTTGAATGAATTTGATCCTCACTTGGAATGCAGCATTACATTTAATGAGGTTATAAAATGTTCTATGAAAAGAAAATTCAAGAAGCATGTCAACTATCCATTCTAAACTTTTTCTCCAGGGATTCTCAGCCATCAACATCTGATGCATCTCCTCCAAAAAAACCAAGATCAGGAAAAGATTTAGAAGACAGCAGTAGATCTTAGAATGAGCAAGTGATAACTTAGAAAATTGGTTAACAATAATTGGTGAATGGATCACAAGGAATAACAACTTTAAGCTAAGTGTTTTTTTTTATTTTTACATAGATTTAAGTTGTATTATCATACATACATACATATACAGTACAGTGTGTACAGTACATACATATTTCAAGTGAATATTTGCATAATAGATCATAGTTTACATAAGCATATCACATTAAGGGTTTTGGTTTTACATATCTTTATACATTACATTCGATAAATAATTTTTTTAATATGTACTTTATTCCCAAGTTAGTGTAATTTTTTCACTTTAGGAACTGACCAATTTTTCCCCATAGACCCCCATTATAAATGCGTATTCTGAATATGATATTCTTGCTTAGCAATGAGCTTTGGAGGACCAATTACCATCACTATGGGAAGTAAAGGTGTATTTAATATATTATATTTTAACTTCTAAATAGCAAGCCATGAACAAATTCTACAAAATTAATTATTACTTACAAATGATTACTATGTATAATTAGTCAACTTCATTACATATTTTTAAGTGTGTTTTGATATATCTTAGATATATATCAGAATGTGTGTTTAATAATTAATAATATTAATTAGTTTATCATATGAAAAATGTATTTGAACTAAAATCTTAAAAGTTGGTTATATTCAGTTGTGTAAGTGATCATAAAAAGTTATATTTTTTGCAATATTGATGTTGATAATTCGTGTATGTTACAGAAACAGCTACATATTGCATTACATTCTTTTATTCTACTCATGCAAGTGAAACTACAGGTACAGCTAATTATAAATAAATGCCACATACTTACAAAAGATTAATTTTATATGAACTTGGAAATGAAATAAAAAAAAATATCTTTTTTTTTATTTCATCAACATAATGTAAAAACTTTCTTATCAATAAGAATGTGAAAACTATAATTTACAGTAGTTATAATTATACCTGACATCTAGAAACAAAAACAATAACTAAATTCTAATATGACAACCATTAAATTTTAACTGCTCAACATAAAATTACATAGAAGATTGTGGTATAATACTAGGTAAATACTACTGAATGATTTTACAAGCCAAGCAATACAATTATCACATTTCCAATTGGCATTATTATCGAGTAAATAATAAACAAATAGCTTTTGATGATATATACCCTAGCAATTTAATTATTTGAAAGACACATATTTTAGATTCTTAAATGTAAATTCAAGATAAATTCTGCCAAAATCAAGTCATATGTCACATGACTTAATTTAACAAGCTTGTATTACAAGTGTTATATATAGAGCTTGCAAATAAACTCTTAACAAGTTTTGCAGAATATCCCCAACCCCAGATCAGTTTCTGCTACTAGCTTCTTCAGTGAGGTGCTAGGGTATTTGAGCATTAGATTAAAAATACCAGGACAATCCCAGCAATTTATCTGAAATTTTTGGACATATGTGAAATTTTCAGATTTTCTATTTAATAGTTATCCAATAGATAAAGTGCTGGGCTTGTACTGGTATTTTTAATCTAATGCTTAAATATCCTAGCACCTCACCGAGGAAGCCAGTAGCAGAAACCAGTCTGGTGTTGGGGATATTCTGCAAAGCTTGTTAAAAGCTTATATGCGAGTTCTATATATAACACACACATATATATATATATACCAGAAATATTAATTTTTGAACCAAGGTAAATTATTGTGAAGAAATGAAAGATAAGAATTACATTCCATTTAAGTAGAAGCAGATAATAGTCAAAAATGAAATCAGCATAAACATAAAATGTATACAAAACATATAGACAAATCACTAGTCAATAATTTTTAAACAATAAATTCACCAAAATAAAAAAAATATTTGTTTTTGGAAGTGTAAGATTTTATTTACAATAGTTTTAAATTTATTTTCATATTTTAGTTTAGATATCAAAATTCATGAATTATTGTGAATTTTACATATAATATACATTTCAACATACATATTTATATGATATAATTTTTCAACACACACACACATATATGTAAATATAATACATTTTTAATAAAAATTATATATACTAAGACATTAATGGAAATAATTAACAAAAAAATAAACTGAAATTAGTAATTTTATCACTAATAACATTATAACTATTCTTGTAAAAAATAATTAAAAAAATAAAAAAAGTTTTTTAATTGCACTTTCAATTAATATAATATTCATGATCATTAACATCATCATTTTTTATAATTATCAATTTTCTTCAAAGTGAAGGGCTCTCCAAATTTAATCCAGTTTCACTGTCCTTTAGCCCCCTTTCTTCACAGACACCAGCAAACTTTATTTCATTCATCCATCTTACATGTGATCTTTACCTAGATCTTTTACAATCTCTTCAGCTATTTAAGACTTCAACTGTCCATCTTTTTACTAGTTTTTCTAATAATATCCCATTTGGTTATGTAATTCTTATAATGATGGTGATGATATCTGTTTTCTCATCCATGTATTTCATTTTCATTCTCTTCTTGTTACTCCTAATATATATCTCTTCAAAATTTATTGAATATTATAATGTTTCTGAATTGCATCTCTGTTATATGTTCATGACTCAGTTCTATAAGTAAAATTGGTAAAACATTCCTATTAAAATCTTTTCTTATCAATCACGTAGACATATTTCCTTTATTATCATGTTATTTCTATCAAAAACACTTTATTCAAGTTTAATTACTTGATTAATTTCATCTATTATATTTTATCTGTCTCAAATAATTTAACCAAGGTATTTGTAACTCTTAATTTCTTCTATTTCATAAAGATTATTCTTTTATTTTTTCTTCTGATCCATGGAACATTGGTCTTTTTAATCTTTAATCTTACTTTCATCAGACAAATCTTGCAACATGTCCTAAAACTATGAAATATTATTTGCAAAACAACTGTCATCTGTAAAAACTAGATGCCTAAATAATCCATTTAATTTTATTTTCCTAGTTTACATTTTAATCCGCAATATACTTTTTGTAAACAACAGTAAAAAAACTCTTAGAGATAAGAAATCACCCTGTTTTGTACCCTTCTCAATATTGATATTTTTAATAACTATGTAATCTAATCATTGCTATTACATTTTAGTAAATATTCATCTAAATATTCAGCCAAGGATCATTTAAATATTTATAATATTATTTACATATACAAAATTGTTAACATAAAAAATAGCTTGCTATATTTGATCAAAAATGTAATTAACTCCTAATCATTGGGATGGGCAATCTTTTCAACTGGGAGATAATTTCAACTTTCAATAATATTTTTTTTCACTTTGCTTTGTATCAGTTCTTCATGACAAATTTATATTCTCAAATTCATTTTTATGTTCTGGACATTAATTCTACAGCAGCTGGAATGCAGTCTTTTCTAAATTCCTCTTTACAAAATAGTTAAAAAAATTTTTTTTAAATAATGTAATTTGCTTTCACAGAATTTTCTGACTTGTTTGTACTTTTTATGAAACATGTGAGCCACTTAATGAAGATTCTTTTCAATTTTTTTTATTTTAATATTTCTTTCTTCCTCAACAATTTTGTTGTGATCAGAATGTTTTGATAAATAGAATTCATTATTAACTGAAATACTTTCCAGACATAGTAAGTCCATCAATTTACTATTTCTTTTTGCAAAAAAAAAAAAATGCACTCTTGGCCCATATCTTTTGAAATGCATGATTTACTTTATCATTTTTTTTATCTTACTCAGTGTAACCATATCTAATAAAAAAAATTAAATATAATATATTAATAAATTGAATAAAATTCAAGTTTTATCTTTGCTAGTGATCACTATAACACAAACAATAAACTCAACATTATAGAATGAATCTGTAGTCAGATAAACCATACAATATAGACAATTTGTTGCAATATTGCACTTTTAATAAATGAATCAGAATTATTATAGAGGTTGAATAGAAGAAAAGATGTAATTGAGAAAATAAATATTTTTAATTATTTAATTATTAATTCAATATTTGCATTATTTGCATGTTTAAATCGAAGTTTTATATAGGGAAATTTTTTATATAATTTTCAAAATATCCATAGATCATATTGAGAACTTTAGAGGGCCAGTATTAGTCCATGAACAGGAAGTTCTCCACACCTAATTTAATGCTTTAATTACATTAAAAATGTTTATAAAATCAATTGCCTTTTCATAATCTACAATTCTAAAAGCGTAATGACAACTCATAATCATTGGAACATAATATTATATTAGACAGTGTTATATATCTATATGAATGCATGCATTGTATAATGATAATGATAATAATAATAATTAACAGCAATATTTACAATGCATACATATGGAATTTACTCCAACATTCATTAATAATCATCACAGTTTAAAACAAATTCTTAATAACATAAATTTGTGACAGCTTTAATGGAATAAAAGGTACATTTATTAATATTGTGTTATGCACAAATACATATATATATAACGATTATGATATGAATTATTACATATCAGAAATATTATTATTAATATTCTTTATTATTTGAATTTAAAGTCAAGATTAATAATCAGATTCTACAATATTTATTTGTGGAATACTATTCTTAACTTTAACTGATTACACGTGCTGCAATGGTTTGTATATATCATCAACAATATTTATTACTCCTTTTAGCAGTTCAGCATAATAAAATAGGTGCAAATAGGTTCCATGAATTGATTCTTTGCTTAATCTGCTGATATTCAATACTATATAACTTCTCCTAGTCCCAAGCAATTACTTATACACTTAATTTATAATAATATTCAGTCACATTATTCAAATATCCAAAGTTTAGCAAAAATATAAATAAGTGGACTATATTCAAACAGTCCTCCAGACATTTATATACTTGTAGTAATTGCATATGCTTTCTCCTTCTCTTCACTAATAGCATTTGTCTTGAGTAAACGCCTGCAACAGTAATATTCAGTAGAATAAACCATATAATCAAAGCTTAATTCACTTCAAAGTCATATTTTTAGTAATAAATAAAATAGATATTTAATATTTTTTTTAATGTAATATTTAATGATTAAAGTATATAATTTAAACTTTATTGTTTTCTTTTTTGAATTGTCACTCATGATATTCGTTGATTTGTCAGAATATTTAGAATGGACTCAGATCATTATGTTCAAGCATCGGATCAGTTACAATCAATTGACCAAACGGAGATTTTTTTTTTTTTACTTTTTTAGCAGAAAATCAATTCACAAACAATGAACAATTATAGAGTGATATATATGTAAATGAGATGATGCAGTAAACAAATTATTTTAAACATAATGTAAAAGAGTGAAACTAGTCTTAAAATATATTCATTCAAATTAATTTCTCATTAAGTATTTAATACAATACTTTCTTTCAAAAAGCATTTTTTTTTATCATTTTAACAATCGTTTGAATTAAAAGATGCCTATATATAAACTATCAAATGAATAATTTCTCTCTATACTTTCCTTCTCTTTTTTTTTTTTTGTGTATGATGAAAACATTTTCAATTTCATATATTAATTTCAGACTGTTTTGTTATTGAAAATACACACAGTAGCATTTTTCATTTACTGTCATTCTATCCGAAATCTTCCCCATACCTATACAGTTGGTCAATTGAGCAATCATAATTTCTGTATTAAATAAATTTTCTTCATTATAAGAGTCTCTCTCTGTGGATCCCTGTTATTGTGAAATACCATTTTAATCAAAGCAAGTTTGAAAAGAATTCAGTTTATTTTTCTGCAGGTTACTCAGTACAATTCCGATTTGTTTAAATATTTGCTGATGGCCCGTCATATCCATGGAAAGAAAAAACCTTTAGGAGACAAAGTTTCTTTGCATGCTATTGATATACAAATCATATTCATTAAGATGGATGACAACAGAAAGAAAAAAGGAGAAATGTAAAGAGGCTATGAAAATCAACTGTCAGAAAAAAAAAAACTTTACTAATAGAATTTAACTTTAGACTAAGTCATAAAATATCTTTTTAGCAAAAAGCTGTTTAGAAATACTGCTTGCTACATTATTGAATAGAAAAATTCATTATTTTTTGATTAAAAGCGGCCAGGAATAAACTTTTAAAAAAGGCAGTTTAATTAAGATTTAAAAGTGATAAAAGCTGACAATAATAATAACAGTAACAAAACACTTATATATATAACACCACATAAAATAATATAAAAATAAGGCAAATAACGAATTAATTCTCCAATATTTAATATACCAATATATGAAAAGAGACAAGGCTACTCAACAAATTAATAAAAGATGTATATTAGTTTTAACAAAAAAGGACTGAAAGCAAAATATGGATTAGAGAACATTAAAAAAAAAGAGAGTGAAATAGATATACGTTAGAAATAATTCTAAAACAAATGATAATAAATGGATTCTCGATTTCTTTTTAAAAAAAAAAACAACTATGATCACATGTGAGACTGATGGCAAAAGTAAAGAAGTTTGTTGTGCTGTGGAGAAATGAGGCTATGGATCAGACAAGCTGGATTAAACTTGGAGAAATCTTCATTCTGCAGTGAAGTGATTATGGATGAAAATGATGATGACTATATAAATAAATAAAAGCTATAACTAGTTTACTATCATGACTGCTATTGTGTTTCTCTAAAAATAAGGCTGGGTCCTATATTAATTCTTGCCCTAAAAGGCACTGTAGAGCTTATTTTCAGGGGATATAATATTTTTCATGCACAAAAATCTACATTTATTCAAGTACTTCTCTTTACAGAAAGTTGTAAGATTCTTCCTCCAGGACCCATCCCCTCACAATCCCTCTTGGTTTCTTTTTGCACTCATCTTATTTGGAAGTCAAAATATTATTTCATTTAAATTTATCATTAAATCAAGTGTTAATTGAAGATTTATAAGCCAAGAATAATAACAAAAATGATTATAGTTAAGAATAATTTGTCCACACAAAAGCAACAAAAAAGGCAGGAACAAAAATTCAGAAAATGTTTCTGTATTTTACACATTCACATTATGTCTATTACAACACATGGCATATTGAATTATGATGATTCATGTATAACACAACCATTTGCATATGATAACAAGTGGGAGGACAAAAATGTTTAAGAAATCAGACTAACTTTTCTATTATTTTAAATATTTAAAAGTTACCATGATGAAACTCTAAAACTAAATCAAGCATTCTAAATCTAAATATTAAATAAAATAAGTACCTAAAAATATATAAATGAAATTACAAATTGTCTGATACATTCACATGTTGTAAATAAATTCTAGTTCTAAAATGTTACTTATTGGCTCCAGGGGCACAACCACGGTTGTATTCACCCAGTTATCAGATGTCTTTTTTCTTCTCAGTGCTGAAGGTTTATTCATAAAAAAAAAAAACAAACAAATAAACAACAGTTAAAAAAAGATTTACAAAAGAAGTGATTACATGGTAAAGTGAAATTCAGGAGCAACACGGTGAAAGAGAAGAGATACTTATGAAAGGGGAAAAGGGTATGGAAATGGTATGTAGTCCAGACCAAGAAAAGTCTTTGGTTGTGAGTCCAAGATTCACATCCTTGTCAAGCAAGCAACCACATGGGTTGCAAACATTTAAATGGATGAGTCCTGGGAGAGAGGCTGAGAGGATGGGAGTTGGATGATTGCCCATGTGTCTGAGAGGAGAGGTGAAGTTAGTTTGGTATCTCTGTTCTTGAGAGAGCAAGTAAGGTCCAATAGTTCTTGATTCACCGAGTGTATTCGCTGGTCAGAGTAGTTTGAGCTTAAATGAAAGGATAAAGATGCATAAAAGTAGGATTAGAAATAAATATCTTAGTTCTGTTTTACATATCCATGAAAAAGATTCAAGTCGCATTATTACATTTGATGAGGTTAAGATTGTCTTCTTTAAAAGAAATTAAACAAAAAGAATTAAAGAATCTTTATTATTAAAAATTTATGATTATGAAGCAATTAATTTATTTAAAAGTTATTTTAATATTAAGGGTGTATGAGATACAAGTCGAATTGTGGGTAATGTTTAGTTTAAATATATTATTTTGTAGTTTTTTACACTTGAAAAGTCTGCTTGTAGAAGTGAAACCATTGGTTATTTTAAAATTTATATTTTTTGGCTAGTCTGGTTGAGTTATAAATTTGGGGGAATTATGATATATACATATATATAAATATTTTAAAATATGTATGACTTCATATTTTAATTGTATAAATATAACACATGTAACATGGATACACACATTCTAAATAATAATTGACTATTGTAATTATTTAGATTCATGTATTATTTGTTAAATGTAGCAGTAAATAAAAATAAAGTAACCAATACAAATCTATCAGTATGCATTTCAATCTTTTTAATATATAATTTAACATACTGTCAGTTAAGAAAAATCAAAATTCATGATTATTATCTTATATTATGATCGATTACCAATAATTGCAACCTATTGAACCTTCTAAAATAATTGAAAAATAAAGTAAGCCAACAATTTTTCTTTAGGAATATAATGATTCCAGGTTCAAATTTAGACCAAGATTGTAATATATATATATGAAATCATAATTGCCAGCATCTAACTGGTTATTATATATATAAATTACATCACTGTAACCCTCATACTCAAACAAAAAAATACATTATTAAGCAATCTGATGCATTGTTTAAGCATAATAATGAAGTCCGTGGTGATGTGAATTATATGGTGCAAATAAAGATAAATTAGATGCTGAAATTGATTCTGGGTTAAAAACTATTTTCTAATCGGGCTAAAAAAAATTTTCAGATTGGTTCCAACTTATCTAATCGTCTAATATTGTTCAGTAATGAATGATAACTAACTAAGAATAGAAAACCTGATGAATAGTGTGTCTTTCACTATTTGTCTACAAGAAGGTGTCAAAAAACTTTTGCTCTCTATTTAATTGGTAAAGGCTATTTAATGATTTGCTTATATATAACTGCAACACACATAAAAAACATCTTAATGCATTTTTATCTATAAATAACTGAAACACACAGGCTTATTATAAAGAAAAAAATGTTATATATAAAAGCACATTATATAGATGAAGTTGGAGTAATCCCCGGTGTTTATTGCAGATTTATGTAAAAATAACTATGATTAATCATTTTAATTTATAGAAAGACAAACAAAATACTTTGACTATAAAACTGCAAAGTTTGGGTAAAATTATGCTAGACATATATTAATTAAACATGAAAATTTACTGCAAAAAATAATCACGTTTTAAGTTGATGTTTAGAATCATATATAGAGATGTGTGCTATTATGGAGCAATACTATTCTTTCAAGATAAGACCTTTTAAAAAAAGAGGCTTTTTACAAAATATTGATATTTCTGACCAAAATATAAGGATTTTAAGTCAAATGTTAGCTAGGAAACAATACATGGCTATAAAATTTCTAACTTAAATAACTCTGATATTTGAATGGATTTATGGATTCTCAGTTTTTTTTATTTTTGGATGATAAGAGACCAAGGTGCAGTTTGAGATAACATATAAATCAAATATATATACTCATATATAGATATATAAAATAAACCCAATTTTTGCTTCATTATATATATATATTAAATCGAAGATTTTCATGGGCTACAGATATAAACAAAATATTATCTGGGTATGTCCATATATAATTTATTGAATATATATATAATAAAAAATTAATAGCACTACAATCAAGCCTAAAGACTTAATCCTTCTTGAAGTCCATGGAGTTTATAAAATTCCATTAGTATTTGTAAAGCTTCCTGTACATGTATAAGTAATCATTGCATCAATGTTAAAAAAGATGAACATATTATTTTAGTTATACACACTCATCATCATCAGCACTATCTCTTCATGCTATAGATCATAGCATTGAATTTTCTAATATGAGAATATTGAAATGTGACACTCTCCAACAATATCAGATAAGAGAAGCCATAGGGATCTTTTAAAGGCCAGATTATATCAACAATCATGATGATACATGCAATTACTTTCTATTTAAATTTTTTTTTTAAACTCATTAATCTAAATAATTTCTTACAATTATTATTTCTATTTTCTATTAATAGAGTGTTCATTATTGTTACACAGCCTCTGCAATTATTTTATAATATTTGTTACAAAGTTGGTAACCAGTATGACTTGGTCGAAATGCTGATTTATATATATATGAAAAACAAAAACAAGTTTTATATACGTAAAAAAAAAAAAAAAAACTGCTATCGCTTGTATTAATGATCAATAGAAGGGGCTTTACCAAGATCTCCAAACAAGCGTATTTGTTTACATAAACGTCAGAGTCAATATTCACTGTCTCTTTCATTTTGCTCCACCCTCAGATCAGCTGTTTTCAAGCTGATTTGCTCTCATCAGTGAGGGATAGAAGTTAGAAACTAGACCTAAATATTAATTCCATGCGTTTATGCAAAACGTTTCTATCAGTTTGCAAGCATGAATTTTTCAGACACCTAAATGTCTTCAAACTCAGCCTATCAAACTAGATAGCTATATGGGTCTGATATCAGTTCAGATTCTCCACGTAGTGAAAGCTTCTGCAATCTATATCATTGCAAGTAAACTTTAAAGGTATATTTATGAAAAACAAAAACAAGTTTTATATACGTAAAAACCTGCTATCGCTTGTATTAATGATCAATAGATGGAGCTTTACCAAGACCTCCAAACAAGCGTATTTATTTACATAAATGTCAGAGTCAATATTCACTGTCTCTCATTTTGCTTCACCCTCAAATCAGCTGATTTCAAGCTGATTTGCTCTCATCAGTGAGGGATAGAAGTTAGAAACTAGACCTAAATATTAACTCCATGCGTTTATGCAAAACGTTTCTATCAGTTTGCAAGCATGAATTTTTTAGACACCTAAATGTCTTCAAACTCAGCCTATCAAACTAGATAGCTATATGGGTCTGATATCAGTTCAGATTCTCCACATAGTGAAAGCTTCTGCAATCTATATCATTGCAAGAAAACTTTAAAGGTACATTTATGAAAAACAAAAACAAGTTTTATATAAGTAAAAACCTGCTATCGCTTGTATTAATGATCAATAGATGGAGCTTTACCAAGACCTCCAAACAAGCGTATTTGTTTACATAAATGTCAGAGTCAATATTCACTGTCTCTTTCATTTTGCTCCACCCTCAAATCAGCTGATTTCAAGCTGATTTGCTCTCATCAGTGAGGGATAGAAGTTAGAAACTAGACCTAAATATTAACTCCATGCGTTTATGCAAAACGTTTCTATCAGTTTGCAAGCATGAATTTTTCAGACACCTAAATGTCTTCAAACTCAGCCTATCAAACTAGATAGCTATATGGGTCTGATATCAGTTCAGATTCTCCACGTAGTGAAAGCTTCTGCAATCTATATCATTGCAAGTAAACTTTAAAGGTATATTTATGAAAAACAAAAACAAGTTTTATATACGTAAAAACCTGCTATCGCTTGTATTAATGATCAATAGATGGAGCTTTACCAAGACCTCCAAACAAGCGTATTTGTTTACATAAATGTCAGAGTCAATATTCACTGTCTCTTTCATTTTGCTCCACCCTCAAATCAGCTGATTTCAAGCTGATTTGCTCTCATCAGTGAGGGATAGAAGTTAGAAACTAGACCTAAATATTAACTCCATGCGTTTATGCAAAATGTTTCTATCAGTTTGCAAGCATGAATTTTTTAGACACCTAAATGTCTTCAAACTCAGCCTATCAAACTAGATAGCTATATATGTCTGATATCAGTTCAGATTCTCCACATAGTGAAAGCTTCTGCAATCTATATCATTGCAAGAAAACTTTAAAGGTACATTTATGAAAAACAAAAACAAGTTTTATATACGTAAAAGCCTGCTATCGCTTGTATTAATGATCAATAGATGGAGCTTTACCAAGACCTCCAAACAAGCGTATTTGTTTACATAAACGTCAGAGTCAATATTCACCGTCTCTTTCATTTTGCTCCACCCTCAGATCATCTGATTTCAAGCTGATTTGCTCTCATCAGTGAGGGATAGAAGTTAGAAACTAGACCTAAATATTAACTCCAAGTGTTTATGCAAAACGTTTCTATCAGTTTGCAAGCATGAATTTTTTAGACACCTAAATGTCTTCAAACTCAGCCTATCAAACTAGATAGCTATATGGGTCTGATATCAGTTCAGATTCTCCACATTGTGAAAGCTTCTGCAATCTATATCATTGCAAGAAAACTTTAAAGGTACATTTATGAAAAACAAAAACAAGTTTTATATATGTAAAAACCTGCTATCACTTGTATTAATGATCAATAGATGGAGCTTTACCAAGACTTCCAAACAAGCGTATTTGTTTACATAAACGTCAGAGTCAATATTCACTGTCGCTTTCATTTTGCTCCACCCTCAGATCAGCTGATTTCAAGCTGATTTGCTCTCATCAGTGAGGGATAGAAGTTAGAAACTAGACCTAAATATTTCATTTATATATATATATATATAACTAATAGACCATTAAATGTCTGTATTTTTAAATTATATAATAATAATTCAAACAAATATATTTAACACAGTATTCAAAATTAAATAATATATTCTTTACCAGAAGTACTTTCAATTGTTTCACTGACAATCTTTTTCAACTGTTAATACAAACGTACAAAAAATAAAAACTTTTTTATTTTTGTACGTTTTATTAACAGTTGAAAAGTTGTAGTGGAATATTTGGTAAGAATATATTATTTAATTTTGAATACTGTGTTAAATATATTTGTTTGAATTATTAATATATATATATATATATATATGTCAAGCTAATAGACTAATCTGAAATCATAAATGAGAATAAGATTAAATATGATTAAAAAAATAAAATTTATATATTAATAATTACATAACTAAACTACTATTAAGTATTTTTCTTAAAATCTACCTACTAAAACTTTTTTTTCAATAATTGTTCAAATGACAAAAAATATTATTGTTTTATATTAATTTTAAAATGTTCATTAAAAATCATCATTATATTGCTATGGTAACATATTAAGGTTCATGTATGTTTGACAATAAAGCTGCCATGCTTGCAACATTTCAACATGGTATGGGGCAAGGGTTGGTTGCCAACATGATCAATATCATTCACTGGGAGTTGATATAACACGATTGAGGGTCAATATGGGATAGGGGGTCGAGGAAAAAATTGATTAAAAATCACAAATGTATACATAATATTTTTAAATATTATTTCAATGAATTTAATAACAGTTTGCTTACTGGTAAAAATTACACAACCCACCAGCATACTCAATATAGCTACCTGTCTTCATGGAAAATGGCTATGAATTGAGTCACACAGGGCCTTCAGGAAATGCCAGTCCATGTTCCAGTTACTCAAAACATAACTTACAACATAGTATGCCAAGCATTCACAGCATGCTATGTTATTAGCATCTCTATAAACATTTTTATACTGCCATTCGTTTAATATTTTATGTAAACACTGGTATACACATATAATGGTAAGATTACAATTACTATGTATTATTATCTGCTAACCAACTTCATTTTTTTAATTATTAATAGAACCCTAATTCTGCAATGACAACTTCAGTGTCTAAACAAAAAGTAGACAATATTCATTGGATTATTTAAAATTTGGATTTATTCCTTGTCTTCTCTGTGAGAAAACTTTTACAAATGACACAGTGAAACCAGCTAAAATAAAACATCATCTTGACAATGTTCATTCTGATAAAAATGATAATAATCTTGATTTTCTTAAAAAAAACTTAAAGAAAATTTAAAATGTAGCAAATCTTTTCAATAACATTCTGCTATATATGTATATATATATGGATTTTATACCCATATTTGCAATACTTAATGTAAAACTAATAAATTGACTTCTTTAATAAAATAAATCTAGAATCTAAAAGATCTAATTTTTAAATATAAACACGCTGTAATATATGTATAAACTGATGATATTACAGTCTTTTACTCATATGTGCTGATACATATATAACTATGTTTATGCTTATATACATGTACTCAGAGGAAGTTCAAAACTAGCACAGATGTAGTTATGGGGTAAAATAGGTGGAACATATAGTATGCGAGGAATATACCATTTCCATAGTTTCTATTTTAATATATCTGTTACTTTCCTTACTAAAAATAATTACAATAAACTTAATTAAGAATGTCAAACCAATTAATTTATTGCTATATAAAAATTTATACCTAATCAAATAATAAACATTAAATTCACTATAAAAAATGATATGTAATTATACTCTCTTACCTATTCTACATTTTGATTTTCAAACTACTTTTAAGTGCTTCTAAGGAATTATGTAATATGGTCAATTCATGGATAGAATCTTATGCAAGGACTATTAACAAATAAATTTGCATTGTAAAACTGAATGACAAACAAGCCAGTTTACTGTTTTACATTAATTCAAAATTTATAAACAAATTGAAAAAATTTAAATAATAAAAAAAATTATGTATATAGGAAGTAAAACAAAAACATTTAATATATATTGTAATGGTATACATATATGCTGTTACATCATTTTAAAATGAAAAGATCTGTAAATAAAATTGATATATAAAAAATTAAAATTCAAATAATAGAAATATAAACTGCACAGATGGTAGTCCAATTAAATTATTAAAAGTTAAAAGAATGTGATAAGGAAAGTTAAACATCCAAAATAACAAAAAATTGGATTTTAAAGTAAAAGAACAATAAAAGCTGTTAAGATACTTTAAAGTTATTTTTAAACTAGCAAGATGGTAATGATTTTTCTATTAAAATGTAATAATGTAATGCAATGGGGCCTCAGGGCACATAACAATTGAAAGTCAGATAAGAGATAAAAATTAAAAGATTATGATGTTTCCTGCTTTGGAGCAAACTGGCCAACGAAGTTATCAACAAACACACAAACCGGAAAAAAAAACCATCATGGTCCATAAGATCAGAGCAATGTCAGGAGCGATCGATCCAAAAATTTGGTGATGAGGGAGGTGTAATACTATAAAAAGAAAGGAAAAAAGATTGAGTGATGGTGACCAGTTAAAAAAATATTTCACAGCTGAATTGTGGACTCCACTATATAGGGTCTAGCAATAGATTTTGTTTTCTTTATTTGTGCTGGCTGAGACAGCCTTCCACTTGATGGTTCCTGAATAAATGGCAAGCAACAGTTTCATCTCCAAGGAGAACAGTCAATAAAAATGTGATAGCTGGGATGGACTTCAATATACCTGCCACAATCTAAAGAATTATCAAGATATACCATGGGAAGTATAAATGTTTGAATGCAATATGAACTTTTAAATAGCTATCTTAAACTTTCAATTAATGAATCTAAGTGTAACTTCTAAATAAGCATCATCACTTAATGAAAATGATATTTTTAATCTTATAAATGATGATTTTGATATAGAAATTCCAATTAATAATTCCATCCTAAACAATGAGGCTACAAGATCAGCAGATTTACCAAGAATACTAAGAAAAATTTAATTTAACAGTTCTGCCAACAATAATGACATCTTTTAAAAAATTTCGTAATGATAAACATTAATAATGACAATAACAAATTCAAACATCGAATTTTACAAATTTCCACTGCAAGAATTTTATATATTTGTGTAGAATTTCAGAATACTATGCAAAAAAATATTTAAAAAGGCAATCTCTCTAAACAATAAAATTATATAGATATGGACAGACTAATAGTGCATACTGGTCAAATTAAAAACTATTATGTGGAGTTCAATAATATAGACCTACAATGTATTCTTAACAATTTTGGTATCACTTCAAATTTTGAATACATGCTTGAGAAAAGAGCAAATGTGCCAGTATTAACTAATACAGCAAGTTTTAACATTACTTTTAAAAAAGAAATAGTACCAACCAATATCCCAACTCTACATGCTACAGAATCATCACCATTGATAATAACTTTCAAAGGAATTCCTCCACAGTGTTTTTTCATGAAAGACTTCAAAAAATCACTAATGCATCAAAAAATTAGCACAATCTAAGGTTGTCATCTGATCCTTCGTGTTAGCCGCTAGAGGTGCGATTTCTAGCTAAATTTCTAGAAATATGCCATTTCCGCGGCCCCACCTAAGCCTTTAAGCATTCTTTCTAAAATAAATCCTAGAAAGATTGTTAACTCAGAGTTAAGTCTTCTTTCTATGCTAAAAGGTAGACTGTTAACTCAGAGTTAAGTCTTCTTTCTACGATAAAATCTAGAAAGAATGTTAACTCGACTTAGCAGCTAACAGTGTGGCTTAGGATCAGATGACAACCCAATCTAACAACAACCAAATACAAAATACTAATAATGATAATATATATATTCACACTGTAAATTCATATAAAAAAGCCAACACCTGTGGTTTAATACAAGATATCTCAAATGTTGAATTAGTGAATGATGAAGAAATGAGATAGATTACTTCTGTTGATATCAATTCATCCACTACTGAAGAAATCAAATCAATTCAAAATTTCGAAGAGAAAATATAAAAAAAAGAGGAAAAGAAGTTGAAAGTTGTTAAAGCTCAGAAAACAAAAGTAACTTCTGCATCAAAAAGCAGTACAAACTTTGCTTCTAAATCATGTAAGCTTGCTTCATAAACTGCAACAAAAAAAAAGAAAAATGATATCTGATAACATTCAGGAGGTCAGTTCAAATGGTTCTCTAGTCATTCACTGGACTAGGCAAACAATAACAACAAATAAGTTAACCACCTGGAGAGAATTCCAGCCTTCAGTGAAGCAATCAACAGTGCATGAGCTCACAGAGTTAGAATACTCTCTAGCACTTCTACCTATCTGACAGAAGAGCAAACTGACAAGACTCAGGGTGAATAAATGATATGTCAGTTGTTTAACTTTTTAAAAGAATAATTATCAGACTACAGGGTATTTGATCATGTTGTGTGGAAAGGTCATGGCCCTTTTATTGTGTATGGGACTTGGACTATGTGATGGTCATTGATAAGTGTGGTATGTGTCTAGATTGCCAGGCAGAAATTCCAATCTCTTTTGTCTACATTCAGACTAAATCTATGTATCTAATTAATAATTTCTTCATCAATTCGTAATGATTAATACTCCTCAGCATATCCCAGAATTGTTTTTTTCATGATCCTAAACATTACTGGAGTTAATGTCAGAGGGATAAATTTTCCCAAAAGGCTAAACACTATCAATAAATGGATATATCAGTTTGTCACATATCTACTTTTTCTCTGAAACCAAGCTTCATGCAATCAAATATTAATCCAATTAAATATTTGGGGAAGGTTTGGATATATGCAATTCTCTATCTTAAATACTGCAGCAGTGGGTGTGGGAGTATTGATTCATGATAGTGCTCCATTTAAATCATTTAACATTCTATATATAGACCAGAATATGTTAATCATCCAATTACATCACCCTGCTTTTACTAAAAATATAATTTATCTATATATTTATACAATAAGTCAAATCTGATATATCAATTAATATTCCATATTAACATAATACTAACATTCAGTCCTTATCCAGTTCTAATGTTTGGAGACTTTAATATGTCTTATTGTGAATTTGTGAATAAATACCTGCACCTAATTAATTATGGTCTGATGAGGGGTGAAGGTTTCTTTCCTAGTAATGCCTTTTCTTTCTGTACACTAAAACACTCAACTTTAACAGAACTACTCTTTTACTCTCCTGACCTTCATTTTATAATTATTCCTGCTTTGGAATCAGTAGTTTTCTCAGATCATTTAGCATTCACAATTAAAATAGATATAAATCTGCACACTCAACCTAGTCTAAGATATAATAAGCTATTAGTGCTTTACTCAAAGAGGCATCACCAGAGGTATTAATCTCTGAAATTTATATCTATTTCAAAAAGATAGACATTATAATCTATCTCACACATTGGTTTAGTTTTCATTTATAAACATAATTTGAACTATCATTAAACATTATACAAAGAAGAGTAAACTCCCTACTGGCTTGATGAGAGACCTTGACATGTGACACAGCATCCATGTCCTCAATCATGACTCTTAAACATCAATATAAACATACAGAATCTTATATTGTCAGAATATCTGTCCATTAAGAAAGCAAAAATATTTTTAGCTCAATTTCACAATTGGTTCAAAGGTTATATCAGGTGGGCACTATCGTCCAATAATTAGAAATCAGTTCCATCATCAATAATAATTTACAAGAAAATTAGTGCAAGGGTGAATAAGCTACCACCCATTTTCTACCATTTTAAATCCAAATTACAAAGAGCCGGCTATGCAGAACCACGTATTTCTGTCTTAAATGGGAATACCGGAGGCCATAATATAACAGAATCTGATATATTACTAAAACTCATATCTTTACCTCAAAATATTCATCCAGGTCCTCATGCAATACCCAAATATCTACTCATCCATTTAAATTATTTTACAATACCAATCATAATGAAGATCATAGACTTTTTATCTAGTAATCTTCACTATATCAAGAGATTATATCCGATTTCATTAGTTCAATTTTTTTAAAAAAAAAATTATACCATCTTCGCTTGAGAATCTATGACCTACTTCAATGTCACCCATTTTGATCAAGATTGTTGAATCCATAATAAAAAATAGAATACAGTCTATAATTCTTCCAGCCATCTCAAAATAACAATTCACAAAAAAAGATTCCTCCTCATCCGAGGCTATTACTCTATTTAAGCTAGTAATTGACCAAGTAAGATCTACCAAGAGGCTAGGTCTCATTGCAGTTCAATTAGATATCACATCAGCATTTGATTTGGTGCAAATTGAAACACTAATAAAATTATTAGAATCACACAATATTCCCAATTCCATAATTTACATAGTAACCAACCTCTTAATCAATAAACACATTTTTGTCACTCTTAATGGTAAAAGCACAGCAGGCTTCAACCCATATAACTCACTTCTGCAAGGTTCACCACTAAGTGTAATTTTTTTAATTACCTATATCAACCCAAAAACTTCCAGGCATTTATTTTCCAATAATAGAAGAAGCAGTTGGACATAGATCATATATGGATGATCTAGTAATTCTTCTACTATTTAAGAAATACCTACCTTCTCTTACAACCATTTTACAAAATTATAGGGCTAATAGAGAAATCTTCCACATAAAACTTATTAGGTGGTAAGAGTATACCATCAATGTTCTTGACTGCTCCATGCAACTTCCTCAGTTTCCCTATTTCTAAGTCAATGAATACAGTCAGAGTGAACATACAGAACTCCATTTTCACATCAATTGAAAACATACTCAAACATATATCTAGGGTTTATCTCTGGCTCCATGAAAAATTTCCCTTATCAATATCCTATTTTTTTTCCAAAAATGAACTATTATATGCCAGAGATGAATTACACAAACTCTTTCAAAAAAAAAAATCAATTCAATTTGCTCTAAATTTATTTGAAATAAAAAGGTTGTTGCTATCAGTATTAAAACAATACACAAAGATAATGGACCCTCCCTTCATTCAATTCAAACCTTTTACTTTCAGAGATCATATAATATTATTGTAAATTTTTTTACTCACTATTCAAACACAAAGAAATTTATTACTATTACTCCTATAGATACATCTCCACCAAAAGGGAAAAATAACCTCTTTCATTCTTTAATGAAACAAATTTTCCTCCTATATTATTATTAATAATCAGGTCTTTGAAGAAAAAATTAAATACTGGGAAGTCTATACCATATTAAACAGTACTCACCAGAATATCTACTCAGCACCCATTCTTAATATTAATAATAAACAAATACTAAAGAAATTCAAATACTAGCACCTGGAACCTAAATATCTTGACTTCATAATAAAGATCAATTTGGCAGCTCTCCCTACTAATCATTTTCTTTCACAAAAAAGATATTTTACAAATATTGGCCCAATCTGCCACCTTTGTCATCAGGATGATGAAACTATCCTACATGCTTTACTACATTGTCCTGTACTTGATATATATAGATACATCATTGAAAAAAGCACAAACTTCAAACTTTTCTCCTTTTCTATTTATCCGAAAGCTTGGAAAAAGATCTATTCTCATTAATTAGAACATCAATCTTTTTAACATTCACTCTTTGTTGTATAAGATGCCACCTATATTTCAATCAATTGCCTGGTAGATTGGATTCAATATTTTACAATAAAATTGGCAAAATTAAAAAGAGACCAAGAAATTGTCCCACCAAACATAATCGAGGCCACATGGAGCCTAATCAAGCTTTAAACTCCAATATAACAGCAATGTTGATATTAGTGGAAGGCTAAGAGCTCAGACCTATCATAGTGACAATATAATGACAGAGATAAATTTCAGGATTTAAAAATGGACAGTTCAAAGTAGGTTTATTCCGATTGTAGTGTCATGAGTCTGGGCTAGTACTGGACTGTGAATAAATTGTAATCATTGTGGTGTGAAGATTATTAAACCATATTCAGATTTAAAATATGTAAACACAATTTGCATCAATAAAGATTTTGTTAAAATTTATTTTCATTCTTCAACAAATTGTTGCCTCTCACAAATTCTCAATAAATATGCTCAATTAATGGACAAAGACCATTGCTTTAACCCCACCATTCTCTCTAGTTGATAATTATTTACTTTTAAAAATAAATAAATAAATAATTACATGAAGGAACAGATTGATTCTATTGAAATCTAGAAACAACAGAGCAAGGTTAAACTGTTTAGTCCTATTTATATATATTTTTTTAATTGACTTTAGAGAAACTGTAGTAATGCTCTGCATTAAACCCTTTGTCAATTTCATCTAGGGTTCTATAAATAAAAATCTTATTACACAATAATAATAAGAGATAAAAATAAATATTTTATAATTTAATACACATATAATATAGAACATTTGTGTTTTAAAATACCAATAGTATTCTTTCACTTCAACATAAATTAAACAATTTAGACTACAATCTTTCATACTACCATAGAAACATTCTTTTACATGTATTTTCCAATACAATATTATTCAAATAAAATAACAAACATACTTGAGACTCTAACTCTTTAGGTATATTATTTGTAGCCTGCTATTGTGAATGTATAAGAAAGTAATAATTTTATCAAAACTATAAACTTGATTATTTACACATTCATTTTTTAAATGAATAAAGTCAATTCACAATTTTTATACTAGAATTGATAATAAATATTTATTTCTCCAATATCGTTGTTGTCATTGCAACATATTCCAATGCTCTCCAAGTTGATATATTCACTATTAAAATGAATCCAATTTTTTTTTTTACAATTGACATTACATCACATAATGTAATTTACTTCAGATTTCAGTAGGTACAATATATATATATATTAAAATTTTGAATTAAATCTCAGCCACATACCAATGCAAATAAGGACACATTCACCTCAACACAATGTTTCATTTTGGAATAAGGGATGCTTTTAATTAATAATCTAATCCCAATTATGTACATCAACAATGTGATAGGTATATTAATTAAATAGAGAAATACTTATATTTATTACTTTTAAATAAAGAACTTTGAGATCTTAAAATTATAAAAACCTAAAGTAAAAATTCATAAAACTAAGGAAAAATAAATTACAAAACAAACAGGTCAAAATTTAAATTTTAAGGTCCAACAAATATTAAAGTTCAAAATGCAAATCAAACCCTTAACATCAAAATAAAAAATAAACGGGGAGAGGGGGGATTCCAAATGTAATTTATACCAAGAAAAGTGTGATAAGATTAAATATAGGAATGAAACAAATCAAAATATCTTAAACTAATACAAATATTAAAAAATAAAGTTAAAATTAATTTTCAAAAATAGCAAAACATAGAATTTACTCTTGAAATTTAATTTTAGCATTATTTGTTTATATTTTAACATGTTTTATTTCAGGAGTTTTTAATTTTTTTTTCTCCTTCTGAAGCTAATTTTATTATGCATTTTTTGACATTAATTATATCTGGGATTTTGTTTTGTTAATTTTCTATTTTAATATTTAAGACTTTAATTTGAATTTTTGGAGCATAATATTTATTTATATTGGTTGGCTCTTAAAATTTAAATTTGAACTTTTTTTTACTTTGAAATTTATTATATTTTCCAAGTTATATATATATTATAATTTTTTCAAAAACTTATTTCTGTAAAAAGAACTTTTATCTTGTATGTCAAACTTAAAATGTTATATTTGTCATATTAATGGTGTAGATATTTGGAATTAAATTTTTACCACCATGATAGGATGTCTTAGTAGTTCCTATTTACATTAGTATGTGATTGATATTTAGATTTGAGATTTTGATAATTTAATTGTTTGCTTAGAGTATTCAAAATTTTATTCTACATATTCATATTCTAATGGAATAAATTAGAGATGATTAAAAAATACATTCTTTTTTAATAAAATTAAGCATAAGATAACCACGTGTTAGGGAGCCAAATTTAAAAAAATAGATAATGTAAAAAAATACAAAAAATTAACATCACCTAATGATGAGAAACATACTATACAATATATTTCAGATGATGGTTATATCAATTAATAATTTCCCATAACTTAATGCATTACCAATTGAAGTGATGTCAATTAGTAATAATGATAACTATCTTTAGTAAAAATATCAAAAGCAAAAATATCAATAATAATTTCAATAATAAGAATGAAGGCAAAGAGAAGAGTACACTACCTAGCAAGATTAGTATAATTAGGTGATAAAGATTTAAATTTATTTGATATCTCATTATTTTGCATTATAAATCTATGATCATCTTAGTTTTATAATAATATATGAGGGCTGGTCATAATAATAATCATTCCTTGAATAATAAAAAAAAACACTATTTGAGAAATCATATTTAATGATTTATTCTCATATATTTTGGACTGGATCTAACATAAACATTTTAGTGTGCAATATATAGTATAAGAAATTAATAATAAAACAGAAAAAATCAATTAATGAGACACACATCTTATCTATTAGAGATATAATTAATAGTTTTCAAAATATTATAATATTTAAAAGTTTACTTGTTCTTAATTTTTTCCAGGAATAAAAAGTGGTTTTAAAACCATTTAAAATAATTATTTTGAAAACATATACATCAAATATTTTTCTGCTTATGTATATAATTAGAAAGAATTTGAACCTAGACTTTCAAGCTCTCTTTAGTCATACATTCATCTGCGAAAAAGATAAATGATCTTCAATATCTATATTGCATGCTGAACCAGCACTCACCTAGCTTAAAGTATATATACTATACTTGTATTTAAATTTTCTGTATAAATTTTTAGTTATAATACTGTTAGATAACAACATTCTATATTAATTAAACAGAAGTATTTTTGATTACACTGTAATCATTATCGACTGAAATCTCATAGATAAAAAAGACAGACTGTCTATATCAATAGGAGCAGATTGTCTATTTATTATACAATTTTGAAATTGGTTTCTAATTCACCTTTAACCCAGACTATATAAGAATTTTAAATAAAGAAAGGCATCATAAAAAAGAAAAGAAAAATTAAGGAAGCAATCTTTATAGCCTACTTTAAAGATTATATAATAAATAGAATATATATATATATATATGTCTTCACGTTGATATGTACAGTTGTTAAAAAATCACATATCTGATTTTTTTTTTGTCTACATAATGTCAGTTGATAGTTACTGCATAATTGAAAATATTTATGATTAATTAATATATATATATATATGAAAATAAAGTTACTGTTAACACTAACTGAAATAATCATACAAATATATAAACCATTATACAAATACAAATATCCAGTAACGCCCCATGTTTAATAGTCTATATCTCAATAATAGCGAACTTCAAAAGTTCGCTATTATTGAGATATAGACTATTAAACAGTAGGCGTTGCTGGATATTTGTATTTGTATAATTGTTTATATATATATATTGTTATTCCCTACTGCTATTATAAATTAAAATTGACATAAAGTATATTTTTAACGGATAACATTTGACCACATAATTAAAACATGCATGGGTCTAGGTAATATTAAAACAATAATATTTAACAATTCAAAGATAGACTACTACAAAATACTTAATACAAAAGAATGCATTCATGGAAGAGATATTCCTACAATCAGGCTGTCAATTTTCATCACCTATGCCATTTGGATTGTAAGGTGCAAGGCACAATACCAACATCCCAAGCCAGATGAAAACTCATTATTTATTCAGAGCATAGAGAAAATTAAACAAAGAGACAAAACTCTTGCCACAACATTCATTTTTCAAGAGACATGGAAGCTATATCAGACTCTCTAATAAAGTTAACAAAGAACTTAACCACTAAATACCTAACCCTGTTTAACTCAATAATGTTAGTTCCATAACTCATCTAATATTATAATTGTTCATTATCCATATTTGTAATATATCATCCATATTAATTAGTTTAATAAATGTTTTGAGAAACTTGTTAAAAATATTTTTAAATGTAACAATAAAGCAAGATTTTTGTAAATAAATGATTAAATTAATCTACAGACGTACGTGTATTAATCTTACAAATGTATTTAGACATATATAGTTTAAAAAAAAAAAAAAACATTACAATTTTTACTTAAATAAGGAAAGTTAACTATAATTCATTTTTAAATAATTAAACTGGGAGTTATAAATGAACTTTAAAGTTATAACTATTACTAAGACAAATTTAGCTGTCTAAATTCAGTATTTTTATTAACCGTGAAAGTAGTATGTACTGAAATTTCAAAAAAATTAAAACACTACAAGTTTGACTTTTATTATGTTTATATAATAAAGTGCATGATTTTGCATTTATTTTCAGTTACAATCTAAAAATTATTTTCACTATTATACCAAACTGAGTTCAGAGATTGCAGTATCTCTCAGATACAATTTCGTATTGAACATTATACATTCTTACAAAACATATGTGAAAATTAAACTGATGGCTTAAACATTGACTTTATATTAGTCACATATAAATGCACAGCTACTGATGAACTTTGAACATATGTACCTGATATATTTGATAATATTTGTAAAAATATTGACTTGTACTTCTCAGATCAACAGTGACTTTTGGAGGAACAACAACGCATATTCACCATTATAGGTTTTTTTTTCCTATATAGGGTTCATCCATATATATTCCAAAACTATGCACTATCATAATTTTGACAATTTTTAGGCAACATAATTTCAAAGTATCATTCAGCATGTCATTTACCTGTTGATTTTGGAAAAATCACAATGTTAAAAATAACTAATTTTTCAAAAATCCATGAGCAAATGATCAAAAAAAAAAAATTTCAATCTATTAGCCAATCATGAAAATTTAACTAGATTTCCTCCAAGAGGGAATAGAAAGCAACCTACTGATTTGCATTTTTGTATTTTCAAATTGCCAATGAATTGACTAATATTATAATAAAATTAAAATCAAACTGCCTTTGCATAAAATTCTTGTAATATAAATTATGGTTTAGTTAAATATAATTATTTATTAATTTATTTATTTTTCACTCCCATCAAATTTATTGTTTTTGTAATTTGTTAAAGCAACCAATTACATAACATTGCAGACAGCATTCAGACAACAGACAAAATAGGGATTTTATATAAGAGATAACTAAATAAATATAAATGAGTACATCATTCTTAAGTAATAAACTTATGAAGCCAAATAATATACATATATATTAAAATAAATAAATAATCAGATTCACAAATATTACATTCATGCATACATGATATAAATTCACATGACTGTAGTGTATGAACATATAATTGTGTATAAAATATTTATATAAATTTGTTAAAACTTTTATATATTCTGGGTGACTTCTTTTTTTTTTTAATTGAGAGCTAAATAAAAACCTTTTTTTGAAAACAAATATGAGCAAAATAAAATAAGTTTTTATTAATTTATTTTTTACACAGTCACTTTTTTCAGGATGATTGACATTGAATACTCATAGTGCAGATCACAAGGCATGTAGAATCTAATGTTCATTGGCCAGATACAGTGAGTGTAACTGGCCATTCCATACATAGTTAAATCATTCTAACAAAAGGTCCTCGAATCATTAAATAATCTATTAAAATAGCTGAATTGTATTCTGGTACAAATTAAATTGACAGCTTAGAAATCAAATTCTTCAATTACTTAAATGAGAATATTCCATTTGCTTTAAATATTTGGTTAGTTTGATTTACACAATGTGGGTTGTATAGATTTTTTTTCTTAAAAATAACTTGAGAAAGAGAAAGAGGGAAAATTATATTTGTGTGTGTGTATATATATATATATAAAGATAAGAAAATAACTTCTTATCACAAAAAGCCATTAGCCACACAAAGCATAGCAGTCAATCGTTAATTAAAGGTGGCAATTCCAAGAAGAAAAAGCATGAATTTGAAGTCAAAATTATGCCAAAATTAAGTTGAACTAATAGGTATCAACAGGTGATGCGCAGAGACAAAAAAAAAAGAGATCAAGGATATAAAAAGGAAAGTACATGGTAGATAAAAAAAAAGAAAAAAGTGAAGGAGAAACTTCAGAGCTGTGGTTACGAGAAAATCAATTGTAAAAGAAAGAAAAAAAATCTTGCACAAAGTCATGAAGAGTGTGCTGAAGAACTCTTATCAGTGTGCCAGCTTATCTTTAAAATGCACGAGTAGAAGAAATCATTTGCTGGTGTTGTTTCTACCAATGTCTCACAAGACCCAGAATTTAAACCCACAAATTATTTATGTGATGCTCCAGTAACAGACTACAGATCCCCTCATTCAAAATAAATCAGTGCATGAAAGAACTTATAATGTGCTATGTTAACAATAACTTACCATTAAGAAACTTTAAAGTGATAAATTATTTTTCTCAAATTATTTTTTTCTCTTGAACTAGAACAGTCATATTGTTTGCTTAAGTTTAATAGAAATCTTAGAAATGGTTTCACCCTATTTAATCTCTCTTGCTATTAGCATTGTTAAATTTGTTGTTATTCTAATCTTAGTAAAGATATTTTAGTATAGATTAATAAAGGTAATAATATAACTTACATTGGTGTTAATTATTAAATATTGTTTATTGAAAATCTTAGAAAATCTGCCATGATTTCCAGTCAATGAACAAACTGCTGACTCTCTACTGGGAAATACAATCCTCCATATATTTTAAATAGGTCATTCAGTGTTTGATTAAAAAAGGGGGGATTCAACCAATGAACTCTCAATACAAATTCTGGTGCCTTAAATAAATAAAAGCTGGTTTTCTTTTTTGTGCAAGTAGAATTGAATTGTTTAAAATAGAATTAAGTGACCAGGAAAAATAATTGCTGTGAATATGTTGATAAATGTTGCAGACAGGTGATTTAAAATCTAATGCAATTTGGTCACTAAATATAAGATTGTAAATTGTATAATAAAATCCTAATTGTACCGTGAATGATATAATGGTAGCCCAACTCAAGACTTCGACAATAGCCATGTATTGAGATAAGAGTAAAAGATAGAATAAAAGGTTTAAAGAGAAGTGGGCAAAAATTCGGGAATTAAAGTAACTCATGAAGTAAAGCAACATCGGGGAGTGCAACTTTGGCAAATGTGTTAATAAAAGATAGATAAACATGTTTGTTATAATAAATATTTATATATAAATTTAATCCAGTGTGTTAGAATCTTTATTAAATAATATAAGCTTATTTATATATGTCTTTTAAATTGTCTGTTAGCCTCACTCAATGTCTCATTGATCATCATCATCAAACCAGATCTTATGTTTTATGCTGCTCTTGCACCATGCCTGGAAATAAAGAATTTGCATTGTGTCACCACAGGTGTTGTCCATAGTTCTATAGATTTGGAGAATGGACAAATAGGTTAGAATTCATGATTGCTTCTCTCGGGCATGATTGGATTCGGGGTACTTTTGCTCAAATTCTAAGTCTTGTTGGATGGACATACATTTTTGACTGGTACAATATTCAGCCATCATACATGAATCTAGTTCAGAAGAACACAAGCTCGAGTACTGTTATGGTAATAAAAAATGATGCATTATAGTTTTCAACAATTCAATTCAAGTTTATTAACAACAATATAAAAAAATGAAAATAGCCTTTATAATATGGCTCTACAATTAGAAGCCTTCTGATTTTGATTAAAGTTATCACATTTATGATTTACAAAATTACTATGCACAATTCAAGTTATTACATTATAATTTACATATATGTTCCATTAGGTTTACCTAAAACCCATTCAGCACACAGGCATGTGGCTTGATATAAAATGAACATTTTTGAATTAACATTTAATACTAAAAAATGATTAAAATTTACATATGTGTTATACTTGACAAGGATTGATCTATATATGCACACATACATGTGTGTAATTTCTGAACATTATTTAAATTGTCCTACAATAATACATGATTAAAGTTTTAAGTTATATTTTTAATAATACAAATACCTGTGCTAGGTTTACTAAAACATGTATATAGAATTGTGCATGTATGTGTGGTACAATAATTGATTAATTATATAAATGAATTTCATTTTTTATTATTTGATAATAACAAAAGCTCATTTTGCTTTTTATAAGGCAAGATTTAATATATATGTATGTTCATATTGAATTGCAGACACACAGTAATCTACATCATAGATTTCATTTTTGTCAAAATAAAATTACTAAAAATTATTTTTTCTTACAAATGCATGCATAATGATATAAATTCATTATAAACATTTTCATAAAAAGTTTTCTTTTTTATAAAAACAATAACATCAATATTTTTCTTTTTCCGGTAATTGTTTTGATTAATTAGTTATTGACAGGAGTTTAAAATTAAAATGGCTTTCTTTTCTCTTTTTTTCTAAAAGATTTTTGAAATCTATTTTTTCTCTTAAAACAATAATTCTTTCTGTATATAACTATGATCATCATAGGTCATTTCTCTAAAAGATTTTAAAATAACTTTTAAATGTTAATTCTGACTCTTAGATTTTTTTAAATCCAAGCAGAGTTATTTATTTGCGTTACTCTTTTTTAAAATATATACAGTTTAATTAAACAATTTAAGATAATACTGTTCTGTATTATATATCTCACTTTTTTAGCATGTCATTTTTGAATGAATTATTTAAAAAAACGTTTTTAAAATTTCATTCACCTTATATATAATGTTACTATAGATTGCCTTTAACTAATCATAATGTCTTTAAGTTAAATATTAAAAATTTTAAAACAACTCACTTTTGTATACACGTTATTTGTGCTTCTCTTCATGTAGATAAACAGCAGCATACATATATACCAATTATTTAAACTTTCTCTTGGTAAGCTTGCTTTTGTGATTGTTTGTCATAATCATCAGAAAAGTATAGTCCAGGTAATTGTCAGCATCAGTAAGAGGTACAAATCAGATGATTTGTTGGCATACTATGAGCTCTCTTCTGTCCAGAATTGGCAAGCTGTCTTCTAAAACATTTAAGCAGCTAGTTGATCCAATTGTCATGAATCAAAATTCTGCAGTATATTAAACTATTGGACTTGTACTTCCTTAAATCTTTATAAGAATTCTGTATAACTGCTAGCTATTCTGCTTCTCAAAAATATTATTAGCCAAGCCTTCTGGCCAGCTCTTACAAAATATATTTAGCCAAAACTTCTCAAAAAATAGAAACTGTACTGTTCAAAACAACAAGCCAGACTAAAATATATTTTTTATCCAACCCTTTTATAGATTTGGATTGAAGGTGATAAAAACACATTTCAGTCTTTTTCAAATTGTCTAATCCTTTTTACTCTTGAGATGATAAAAACACAGTAATTGTTTTCAGTCTGTCTTGATTAAAAATAATTTTAATCTCTCCAAAAGAACTTTTCAAATTTTATCAGTTTAACTAATTAAAAAGATTTCAAAATAGATAATAGAAATTTTTACATTAATTAAAAGATTTTCAAAGATAGATATTTTTACAATTATCAATAAACATGCTTGTTTTTAAATTCAAAATTAGAATAATAATAATAATACAATATTGAAACAGTCAGCTTTTACAACCCAACTGTTTCACCTTCTATATTCTATAGTAGTATCATTTTATATGTAATAACCACCAAATTCTCGTATATCATGCTAATATTATCATAAAAACCTGACTAAATTTAAACCTAAATACATTAACCATGTATGTGTGCATATATATCTACATATATAGAGAAAATTGCATTTATATATGTAAACCTCTATAAATGTGCACATATATATTTCTAATAATAATTAAATGAAAAACGAGTTGTATGTGTAACTTAAGACTACATATATGCTAGAAGAATAATGTTAACAGAATTTAAAACATTAATATTTCTTTATTTTAAAATATTTATTAAATTAATAATATTTGAAATTATATAATTCTGCATATATCGCTAAATTAAACGGTCAAGTTACATAAATAACAAAATGTTTTTCCATAATTTTAGATTTGTTTTTCTAGTAATAGTGATGCCAGAAAAATTAATCCTTCTCACTATAAAATTGACCCAGTTTTAATTAAGGGTTAAAATTAGATTTAAATTAAAAGATTGCATAAATTACTGCATGTCACAGAGGTTAAGATTGACCTAAGTGAAAAATAATCACATCGGAATTCTACAAAATTTTATAAACAGCGAATAAGCTAAGAAAACGAATCTAAAAATAATATAACAAAGGAGAGAGGTGTGTGCTGGTATATAAGCTGCTGCAGCCATTTTGAAACACACTCTCTAAGATTATAATTTGAATAAAGTACTTGAAAGGCATTGATGATGATCATGTCGGGGTAGAGGCCTAAATTCTTGCCTTCTCGCCTCCGATGAGAAGTTGCCTAATGTGGGAAAAGATGAACTAACAACCGTCACCACCTAAAGAAGTCCCATGATGAAGAAATAACTTGCCAGCAGAAAAGAGAAGAAAATGGTAAATACTCCTTCAATTCTAAAGCTTTCAACTAAAATCAACTCTAAAATGCTAGCTTAATCTAAATCAATGGCCATAATAATAATGTAAATTAAAACTTATTTCTAAATGTAAATTTTTATTTTATTTCAATTCTAATATCTTGCCTGATTTGCTAAATGATTCATTGACAGTTTTATGATTAATTAACTGATTTATTGTTCTTAATACCAGATTTACGGGTATAATTGCTTTATGATTTATTATCTGAGTTATTTTTGCTTTAGTAACACATTTCGTTTATTGATATTTCTTTATTTGTTGGTTTACTTGCTGAAGTTAAATATGATTGATTTAGTTACGTATTCATCCTATTTTAAATAATTAAAAGTAATTTAGTTTTAATTTACTAAAATCTATATTCTAAATGTTTAATATAACTTTGGTCACGGATAATTCAAAATGATCTATTTTAAAATAATTATTAAATTTGTAAGTCATTTTGTTTATCTTAAGTTAATGATAATATTTGCCGTCATTAATCTTATAAACTTAAAATTGTCAAAACTGAATCAATCAAATATCGGCTAATGTCGCATAAGTTTCATTTAAAACAAAGCCAAATTCCAGATTTCACATACGTGAAATCTTATCTTATTTTAAATCTTACATTTCTTTCAATTAGATCTATGCCAAATCTTAATATTTTTGATTATGTTATTGTTTGTGCTATATGTATTCAAAACTGAGTTTTATTCATAATTAAATCATTGGTGAGAAGTAAATATAGATTCTCACGCATATATATATATATAATTTCACGTATTTATGTAACTTCATGTATATTGACACACAAACTAAGGCTCTGTTTTGAAATGGTTAAAATATCTTAATTAAGGTATAATTACAGGCTTACAATTATTCTTAGATAGATTTGCTTTTAAATATAATATTAACCAATATTCAGTTGAAGTGATAAAATGCAGCATAAATTCATAATTCTATTATTGTAATTTCCCTCCACATGCTGTAATCCTCCTTAGAGAAATAAAAGCCTATATAGATAGCTTTGTAATTTGGATTCATAAACTTTCCTTAATAGTATAATTATAAATACTATGAAATGAACTGATACAGGGTAGTTTCATGAAGGAAACTATTATTTAGCATCTTAAATTTTATTATATGATAATGTTGTCTGCAATGCATATGTGTCCTTAAGAAATGCTATGGCATATTCACTTGTTGCTGTTTTCTTTCATGGTTGTATGTGGTTGTGCTGCACCATTACTCTTAGTTTGGGCAATTATCTTCTTCAGATGGTGGATGGGTTCAAACCTCCCCATTCCGCATCCTTAGGAATGGAGCATGAGACTCCTTGGAGCATAAAACTCCCACTTAAATAAATTGCTCGATCATCCGGACTAAAGGTCTCTTATTTCACAGCAATGAGTTTGGTCAAAGGGAACCGTTACTTGGTAAAAATCCCATGAATAAGGCACATATATGAGATGCAAAGACTCAGAAATGTATGTTTTCCATATGCTTTAGTATCTGAAGTCTGGCTGCCAATAATCAGTTCATCCCGCCATTATAATTGTTATTTTCAGCTTTGATCTGAATTCGAATCCAATTTAATATGCATATTAGCTATATAGAGAATATATTAATTATTTGCACTTAGTAAAGTATTATATTCTTTATAAATCTTTATATTCACTTCCACTAACCATAAAGCAAATTTAGATCCTATTATAGCATAAACTAGGCATAAATAATCGGAAGCAAATTCATTTAGTTATATAAAATAATATTAAAGCTCATAAAAATGTAAATTCAAATGTATTATAATTTCATCACCTGTGAGTGATTCATATATATAGCTAAGTAAATTAAATATTTGTAACCTAAAAATTACAATCACCTGCGAGTGATTAAAATGCTATATATAAACCGGAAGTGCGTAAATATTAAATTATCACCTACGAGTAATAGATATATATGTAAGAAACCCGATAATTTGTAACTAGAAACTTAATATCACCTGCGAGTGATTTCACATACCACCTATATATGTAAACCAAGCCATGTAAAACTCAGCCATAAAGAATTATATATCTAAAGCCATCACTTGTGTGTGAACCCAAACTTAATGTAAACATCCCTTAATCACCTGCGTGTGAGACCAAACATCTAGCTATTGTAATTTTGTTTTAATTATTATTTCAAAATTTAACTTCATTAAATTAATTTTAAATTTAACTTTGCTTCATGTCTTAGTCTTGCTGACTGACTCATAATCATTCCATCATTTAGTAATTACTTATTATTAGTTATTAAAAATAATTTCATTGTTTAATAATCATATTCTAGCCACATGATACCTATATAGCTATACTAGATAGAACGTCAATTTTCTTCCAGTCTTTTGCTCTACTCATGTTCTACTGCCGGAACATGATGAAGAAAAATATTGCTGTAAACTCAAGTGTGTCATCCGTAAGGTGATAAATAGTAAAGGAACTAGGGCTATATCAGATCTGTGGTTGCACCACCATATTCTGGTCGGCCTTGGGATGATTTACTAAAGTTCTAGGTTTTGTTACGTGAATGTACATATTGACCGTTGCAATATTAATATTTATTTAGATCTATTTAAATCTTTTAATTTATAATAAAATTCTGTTTTAAATCCAAAGTTATTTAACTCTTTATTATTTTTATTCCAGGAAATGTAGAAAAATATCTACAAAAAAATTATGTCTGTGTTTATTTCTACCTTTCCTTTATATATATATACACACAACTATGTTGCTGTGTGTTATGTATCCAACCAGTTACTATATATTTATATACTGTAATAGTCAACTCTTGGTCTGTAAGGAGATCATACAAATGAAAATTGCTATTTCTTAAAATTTCCTTACACTTTAAACATTTAATATAATGATAACAAATAAATGAAGCCTGTAAAATGCATAACCAACATTCAGGATAGGGGGTGGGGGAACCCACACAAATACAAAATAAAGACTCTCTTATCATAGATTACTGTGGAGTGTATTATACAAAAATTAATTCATTAAAATACTAAATATAGATTAAATTACAAAAACAATTTTATTAGATTTAAACCATATCTTACCCTATTAATTTATCACCAGTTACAATATATTAATATGTAAATGAATGATAAATAAATGAGCGTAAAACTCAGTTACGAATGATCTTGAAAAACCAATTTAGTTAAATAAAAATGAAAATTTATTAATATAAAATAATAATAATAAAATTAATATATTTATAAATACTGAGTAAGCAATAAATTATTCCTTGTCAAATAATTTACTTTTAAATCAGTTTCTATATTTATTGTTTTTATAAAGTCATTTTATGAATTTCACTATGATATAATGCAGACAATACACTAAGGTAACAAAACAGGGTTATAAAATAGCATAATATTGCTGAAATAAATATGTAAATTTATAATTTGCAAATTTTAATTACTATGTTTAAGTTTTCTTATTTTGATCATTATATAAACATAGATTTATTAAATTGTATTCCACAGAAATATTACTTATTATTCTATAAGATATTTACATTATACATATTAAACTATTCATATTTATCACATATAATTAGTATATTTAAATATATTTTACATTTATATTTTTAGTAATTAAATGTATAAACTTTCATTGTTATTATTAATAAATATTTGCATACAAAAACTTATTTCTCACCCATATATATGATGAAACAAAACAAACATAGTTTTCTTTAGATAAAATACTAATAATTACTAATAAATATTATTTACAATTTAATTCAACCTCTTTTGTTAATGAAAGATATTTATGCACTAATCAAACACTTGCATACTTAAACATAAATGATTATATATATATATGGGAATCTTTATTTATATTCTTAATGAATGCCAATTAAATTGTGACTTTACAAAAAATATATAATCCATACATATACATTTTTAAAAAAATTTAAAGTTCAAAATCTTCCAAATGTTCAGTTGTTAAATTCCTACATCATTTTTCTGTGTGCATTGACAGTATGTAAGCTATTATTTTTTCCAAGTTATCAGCATTCCAGTAAAAATATTCATTTTTCATTCTGCTTTTAATTTTTAATAAATGATTCCACATTCAACAATTTATAACATTTAATCCAGGTTTCATTTCATATAAGTAATGGTAGTTGCTAACTTCTTCAAAAAATATTTTATGAAGTTATATCCCAATATTTAATTATGATATAGCATGATTGATCACAATGAGATGATATTATTCTAAGTAGTTATATTTAGATTTTCAGGAATCTTTAAAGTGTTCTGAGCAGACATTTTGTGACTTTATTCTATTATATTCATTGTGACTATCACATAAAATTATTTTACATATGTGCTAACTTTAGGCTATTTTATCTATTGAGATAAAAAGAGGAGATTCTAAGTTAAGATCAGAGACTTAAATAGTTTTCTCCTAATGGTGTCATAATTGTGTGATCACTATATATTGTTTCTATGATATATTAACCTGTAATCTCTGATTTCTCTTGTTTCCATGTTTTTTTCTTCCTTTAATATCAAACCTATCAATTTATCCATTCTATGAAAGTTTTTTCTAATACACTAGCATTTGATGATGTTAAAATATCTTTCATAATCTGTATAAAATTTTTAAAAATAATAAAAATATAATTTTACAAATTAAGACACAAATATATATAAAATTATATCTTAAAATAGAATAGACATTCTTTTTTATTTATCTATTTTATACCATAATCAATAATTTAAATGCTAATTTTAATTGAATTTTTTAAAAAAAATTGAATATGTAAAATTTAATGCTTTTAAATTATACTAAAGCATATAACACACTTACATGCATACACATACTTTTAACTATAATTTAATAACATTTTTATTTATTTTTAAAGAATCCTTTTTAAAATGTATGCAATAAATAAAATATAAGCAAATGAATATATCTATAAGTATTTTGTCTTATTATCACTATTCACATAAAGCTATTTATATACTTTTATTAATATTCCAAACATAATATATACATTAATGGCATTATAATATTATCTTTAAAATAAAATATCCAACATTAAACTTAAAATTTACCAGGAAATAAAAAAATAAATAAATGTTGATACATATTTATATATATTGTTAAAAGGAGGTTTGCCTTGACAACAGTTTGAAATTGTTGATTGTTATTGATACTGAGATTGTCTAAGTGTTGACTGGTTTTTAATGACAAATATATACAGCTATTTTACATTATGATTTGCTTTAAAATCAGCATTCAATAACAAGGTAAAATATTTTAATTAATTTTAACTAATTTAGTTAATACTATAGTTGAAATTAAGCTAATAAAATTTTATGTACCCAACATCATCAAGTTTAAATCCAAATTCAATTATTACACTATATATATATTAAAATATCCCTTAGCAAATAAATAATTTTTGAATCACCCCCCCATCCAAATGTTATGATATTTCAACAACACCCTCTGTAGATAAATATAAAGTCTGTATTTCAAATAGCTGACCCACAAAAATACCCTCTTATATCACATTGTTTACTAGCAATTTAAAACCACTGCTAATTTAATTTCATGCTTTTTGTTTGAATAGATCTGAATTTCAGTATATAATATCATGGTGGCATATGACTCAAGATATTATCCTTTAGAGTTGGCTGTTTGAAGTTCAGACATTATATTTAATCACAGAGGGCATTGATGAAATATCATAGGGTGATTTGAACATTTTTTAATTTAAATTTTCAGCTAGCAATATGCACTGGGATATTTATTATATATTTATATTGGGAGATAATAAAGTTTAAAAATGATTAGTGCTATAGGGTTTCTTTGTATACATAATTTAAACATGTTCATTTACTAGCAATTTAAAATCATTAATTTAATTTCATACTCTTTGTTTGAGTAAATCTAAATTTCAGTGTATAACATCATTGCAATATACATTTCAAGAGATTATACTTTTGAATCAGCTGTTTGAAGTATAGATTTTATTCACAGAGGGCAATGATGAAATATTAAAATGTTGGGTAGGATGATTTAAAATACACATATATATTATATAATGAGCATGAACAAGCTTTTCTGAAAATCCCTATCCCAAACTGTTTTCTAGTTGCTAGATATCATCAGTGAGGCATTAGGATATTTAGACATTAGACCAGCTGAAACCCACAGCATTAAGTATAAAATCAGAAATTTTCAGACACCTATATGTCTTCAAATCTAGCTATCTAACTTAAATAGCCATATGGGACTGAACTAAGTTCAGATATACCATATATTAATAGCTTTAGCATGTGACTTAATTTAATAAGCTTGTATTACAAATATTATATAATGAGTGTGAATAACAAGTTTTTCCAAATATCCTTATCCCCAGATTGTTTTCTAGCTGCTGGCTGTATATATAGTAACTGTATAAATAATAAATAAATATGGAAACATCTGAATACACAGATAAATAACCATAATTATAATTTGGAGTCAAAGGATATTTTATTGAATCCAAACTACATCAATAACTAAATATTACAAATGATAATTTAAACTTATCTCTAAGACACATAAATAAATATATTTTATATTTCTTATATTCTTAATAAATATTTTTCAGATATATATGTATGATGCATAATGCAAATTTCTCCAACAATATTATGGCTGAATATATACACTAATCAGTCTTCAAATAATTAAATGTTTATTTAAATATCTCAGAGTAAATGTAAATTAAGTATTTGTATTAGCAAAGGTACAATTAATATGACCCAAAAAAGAAATGAAGACCATGTTTAATTAATAAATAATTAAAATTTTATTTACATTATAAAACAAAAAAATAGAATAAGTTTTTACTTTAGAATATCAACAGTGATATATTATTATTTCCAGCTTCTTGCATTTAACATTCTAAATGTGATCAATACTTTTCCATATGGAGGTGCCATTCCAATATACTATGATTATCCACTATATTTGATTGTTCATAAATAACAACACAGGTTATACTTTATTAAGCCTAAAAATGCTTATTATTGAACAACTATTTCAAATAAATCATTAATATGTTGTCTCACTTTGGTAATTCTACTAACTCAAATATAACTCCATTAAATATACTTTATTCTGACTAAACCTTAATATCATTATATAAATATCATTTTAAACAATATTATGGCCGCAATTTTGTATGTTATGCTAATTTATTAATTAGTTTAACTACAAATTACACATATACATGTGCACGTACTTCTCTATATAATAAGAAAAAATCGAATGATTCATCTCTTAAAAGACATATGTATGGTGCAAAAAATAGCCACTATTTATAAACATAAAACATCATCTCTGTAAGTTTAAAGATCTATCATCTCTAGTATTTCAATAATAAACAAATATTTTATCCCCAACACCCACTTAATCATTGAAAATATATTAAAAGTAAATAACAAAAATAAGTTCATCACAAAATAACATTTTTAAATGTAGATAATATTTGTTAAATTAAATTTTATTCATTCATGGTTAATTCATTCAAACAAAATAAATGTGCTGTATGTGATATAGTTGTATAATTATTCAATAAACCCATATATCTGTTCTTAAATACTTTTGTGCCACTGGAGGAAATGCTGATATATATTTTCCTAATAAAATAATAGTAATTTAATATATTGTACTGATCAAAATTGTGTGTTCATTCAATAAGACCTAGAATCCAAGTAAAATAAAGCAATCTCATGTGCGAGATACACAGGTCTGGACCAATACTAAATGCTACACTATTTACTTGTGCTCCAAGGTCTCTGACTATATTAACAATGCTTTCAAGGATACTAACTAGTTTTCCATAATTCCAGTCCCAGCAATGAGAGCAGGAAGAGCAAAGACATTTAAGATCAACAATACTAAAATGATTGACCAATAATTGCAACATGAAACTAAGAATTTAATTGATAATAATTAAGGAGATTCCATTAATTAAAGGGGTATAATATAACTAAATCAAGTAATTAATGCTAGAGATTCGGGACACTGAATAGCAACATACCAGAACAGATAAATGATATAAGAAATTTATTAAACAATAAATACAATAGTTGATTATTATAAATGAGACAATATAGATATATGTATGGGATGTGTATACAATCATTATGACAAGTTTACATAAATGAATATAACTATTGTGTTAATATATAATAACCAATATAACTATAAATACTGGGTTTAAGATATAATTGTATGTTTTGTAAGTGAAATTTGATTGGTGCAGTTAATACTCCAAGGTTATGTAATAACTGAATCAAATCAACAATAATAAATTATAGTTTAACCCTTATCAAAATATCATGAATTTATGGATGACTAATCTTATGATGACATTATACATATAATTAATAATTAACAAAGTGTGGTTTAAGGGTGTGCATGATAACATTTCTACTGGATTGGGAGATCACCCCAAATAGGTGGGAGCAAAATGATTAATTCCATAAATAAAATAGTAATTATATAGTCGGACCTAAATATTTAAATAGTATGGTTGGCGAAAAACACAATTATGTCTTGCAGACAGCCTAACAAGTTTATAAATAAACTAATAAAACTTTACAAGTCAAGGTGGTATTAAGTTATAATTTACAATCACTTATATTAAGAAGGCCACTTAAGACATTCTGGGTGTCATATTTGCACAAATGAGAATATGCTCGCATGACAGTCAAGAACATATCTCTGAAGAATAATGGCATAAGTTAGCATGCTGGGATGGTTTATCTTTATTTTCCCATATACGTATCTATTAGAAGTGCCTGAAATAGATTCCAGTAGGAAAAGCATTTACTTGGTGATGGATAATGTGAAGTGGGTCTAGGCATTCTGAGATCCCAAGGTGCATGGGAAAGCAAGAAAATCACTAAATTAAATGATTGTAAAGATATCTCTATAACATATGGATAGTTCGTGTCACTAATGACTACAATAAACTAATTAATACCTGTTTAAATTAACTTGCTATCAGATGCAATGGAATGCATGGAACACAAAGCATTTGGGCAGATGGTCAATGCCCAATCAAATACAAAATGGATAAGAATCTAAAACAAAGGAAATAAATTGCTCTCTCCCACATTTCTAAAATATCTTCCTACATTTCAATAATAATTAATACACATACAGTTTGACATATGAATTATATAAAACAATTTTACAGATCACCCACACATGCTGATAATATCTTGAATATTAAATCCATTTATGATAGACTTTAATTAAATAAGTTGGCAAAACATATTTCAATGATTAGGTAAGGATTTAAATTATAATTAGCAAGGGTAACTAAGTGTAAGCATTAAAACTTCATCTGTCATTTAAATAGCAAACAATATTATAGGATATAATTGATATAAAACCAAGTAAGTTTTTTTTTATAATAATTGACTGGCAAGTAACATTTAGATATTCAACAATTCAATAGGGGAAAACTAAGAGTGGTAAAATTACGCTTACTCGCTGGGGTTGGATACCAAGTTGGTATATTAAAAATAAATCAAAATAAACTGAAAGAGAAATAAATTTTAATCTAAATTGCTGCATCAAAGTTAAAATGAAATTAATACAGCTTGAAATTAGATTGTATAAACATTAGTTAATATTTACAGAATAGCTTTGAAGAAACAATAACAGATAGCTTACAAAATATTATTAAATTATGATGCTAGGTTGGTTGGCAGCAATGCAGACATTTACCTTAGCCAACTTGTTGACATGAAGCAGGTGGTCAGTGGATCATGCTGAAAACAGGCATTGGTTAGTAATTAAAGTTCAAATTTAGGCAAGAATTCTTCTTAAAACAATTCACTTAATTGGGCCCAGTTGTTTCAGGCTTCGGCATCATGAGCAGGAAGATGAGAGTCCCAGTGGCATGGGGAAGCAAACGGTCATTCCATTTATCCCGACATAATTTTATTTCACAAATTAAACTTGCATGGATTATGTTAGCAGTCTAACATAAAAATCAAAGTAAAAGTTTTCTGATGGCCAATATTTCAGCTATTTGTACATAATATGATCCTTTGTTTCCCTTACATTTTTTTTTAGATGTTAAAACTGATTAATTTCTTGCCAGCCATTGTCTCAAACTCAGTATACTTGATTATATCTTAAATTGATCCACATTTCCTTATATGATAATGAAAAAATGATCAATTAGCCAAATGAAATTTAAATAAAAATAGTCTTTTGTCTATAATTTTTTTTACATTCTTAAGTATATTTCCATATATGGTAATGGAAAAAAAAAAACAATCAATTAGCCAAGTAAAATTTAATTAAATAATCTTTTATTCCTTTCAAATTTTGTACATTTTTTAAAATAAGACAATGACCCACTTAAATCACCAGATTTAACGATTACATTGTGACTCGTAATATCTATTTTGTTTATATAAATTATTAGTAAAATTGTTTAAAATATACAAAATATAAATTAAACAAATATTATAAATTATACAAATATTATAAATTGATTTGTCTATACATATATACATACACGAAGCCTAATTATCTTGATAATTTATCAAAATAGATGTCTATTTAATTTCCCATAACTATTTACATTTTAATAGCAAACCCCTCCCCCCTTAGATTCGCGTATCTATATATATAGATGCCCTCACTTATTACTAGAAGCTGGTGCTAACCACATGGATAAGTTGTGTTCAAACCATGCTAGTGATTATCTAATTGGCACAATGTGAAGCACAAATATGTACAGCAATATTTACAGCTTCAATATATATGTATATTAGAAGATATAAACTCAGATTTTAAAGTTCACTACAGCTATGCACTCCATCTTATACAATTAATACACATGACTACATACATGTGAAAAAGATAAATTTTCTCCACTATACATATTTAGTGCTGAACCAGGACTCATCAGTTGGTCCAGACCACCACCTCCCACACATATATACAATCAGTGTTCAGTTTATATTAAGATAGAAATTTTCAAACCTTAATGGACAAGTTTCAATCTTCATCATCCAACTTTTCAACCATTTATATCACTGAATATCCAATGAAAAAACACTCAAAGCCCTTGTTGATGCCAATATTATTATCATACCCATGTTGACTTCAACTCACTCTGAGTCTTCACATATAGGACTCAAATGTGTTCATATAAGTGTACAGAAGAGAGCTGGGAAGAATACAAGTTGAATATGTAAAATTTAAATAAATGTTTAATGTCTATACTAAACATATGTAATTAGAAGGAACTTGAACTCAGACTTTCAAGCTCCCTACAGTTATGCATGCCATCTTATGCAACTAGTACATTTGAAAAAATAAATGACCTCCAATATACATATTTTGTTCTGAATTAGCACCCATCAGTGGATCCAAATTACTATCTCCATAATGAGTGCTCAGTTTATATTAAGATAGCAAATCTTCCAACTTTAATGGACAAGCTTCAATCTTCTTCACCTTCCAATTCTTCAATCATCTATATTATTGAAAAACTAAAAAGCCCTTGTTGATGCCAATATTATTCTCATATACATGTTGACTTCAAGTCACTCTGACCTCTCACATATAAGACTTTAATATGTCTATTTAAATACACAGAAAAGAGATAATAGATATTTCACTTTTTAAAAAAATAATAATACATTAATTTGCAGTACTATTTTAAAAATAAAGTTGAAAGGTATATTGGAATATTTTTCTAATGGTAATATAAAACACATAGAAACTATGTAGAATGTAGAAAAGATCTATTAGCACTTGGAAGTGATTTTTTAAAAAATCTTTTGGTCTATTGTTCATGAAATTTGTTTACAAGTAATTACAGCAATCTATTGAAATAAATTAGCAGTTTCTGACTTCTCAGGATATTGAAGTACATTATTTTTAAATATGATTAGATGTTTTTCATGCCAGATAGAAAATTAGCATGGCAGTTGAAAAATTAATGAACTTATAACAAATTTCAATTAATCATCCATGTTCATTAGTCAACATTGTTTCCACACACTGAATTTTATAATTGAGCATGTATTGGCCTGTCCTCCAGATGGGCAAAATCATCAGAGACCCCCCTCCCATTCCAGCACTACACACTGACTTTTCTAATTTTCAGTCAAAAAATGAGACACATTGTAAACATAAATCAGCGCGTAGAAACAATGTTGACCATCATGAAGTCATAGCAAAGTAAATACGTGATTACCATAAATTATATTAAGAATGAGAATCACACAAACAGTCTATAATTATTATTATTAAATTTTTGAAGGACAAAATTTATTGGAAAGTAGCAGTAATGACATTTTCAAATTAGTAGAAGTTAATGGTATATCTAAGGAAGATTTAGAAACTGGAAACAATCATAATTTTGATGAAGGAAAATAAAATTTAACTAAAATGAATACTAAATTGTTTATCTTGTAAAGAAACTAGTTTTTATTGAATATAATTTTAAATATTGTTGCAGACCTATCAAGTGAAATTAAATTATTGAAAGAAGAAAATATTATGATGAAAACTATATTATTAAATATATCAATTAATAATTTGCAAATCAAAATAATGATTATCTAAGCACAATTGTTGGTGGAAATTTTGTTGTTTTAAACAAAGAAAGTAAAGTTAGTGAATTTGTTATTGTTTTTTTTTCTTATGTGTCATAGCATCAGCTGGGAAGTGAACTCGCTAACCCGGGACAGCTGCTTGTAAAGCATCTGTCACTGATGTCTCAACCATCCATGCTTGATGAATTTGTTATTGTTGATTCAGATTTCCCCCCAGTATTTAAGAAAAATAGGAATTCTAATGAAAGAATAGATAAATTAGAAAAGCAATCAGATATGACTAATGTCATTGATACTAAATTTAATTTTAAATTGAATGAACAAAAGAATAAAGTAATTAAAATGAAAGTTGGTCAAACAGATAAGAAAATAAATAAAATGTCGCATGATGATGATTTTAGACATAACTGCTTTATTGGATTTAATGAATCATTTCAGATTTCTAATCAAGATAAAATATCTAAAACATCATATGCTTTTTGTTTGAAAGATTCTGCAGATAAAGAAAATGATAGTTATAAAACTATGTTACTTTAAACAAATTTTTATTAGGCTAAACAAAGGTTACATTTTATAAAAGGACAATAATAATGAAAGAAACCTGTTATACAATTTGTTGTTAAAAGAGACTGGTATTAGTCCATGCTGTTCAATAGAAATTATTGTTGTAATAGTTTTGTTATGTTAAGTTCTTAAGAAACTGGAAAAGCTTCCACGTCTCCTCAAAAATGAATTTTGAAGATAGTAATTGATCTCTTGTTTTTATCTTTTGCATTGATTGCAAGAAGCATGAGTTTTCATTTGGTTGAGGTTGGGTATACATTATCTTACACTTCACATACCATATTGAATAAGTGATAAAAATTGAAAGTCTTATTATAGGGAATTGTTTTGTTTTAATACATTCTTGTAGAGATATTATCATGTAATAGTCTACCTTAATGTTCTGAAAGATCATAAATCTAACTCTTTTTAGTCCATTACACAAGTTGATGAAATGGTGGTATGCCTCATCTTCTCTTTGGCATCTGGGACACAATGGGTTAATTTGACTGATATGTCATTTGTTATATAGGAATGATAATGTTGGCATAGCATCAAGGTTTATCATAATGACAAAGTTCAAGTATTTGGACTCAAGAGCCCAATATTTGAACAATGTCATTATTTTATTATTAGTTATACCCAATTTTAGCCTTTGAATATTACTATCTGTCTATCATCCCATATATTTATTTTGTTGGCAAGGAGTTCTGCTGTACTACTGATATGCTGCTGTATATTCTGTACTGGTGTGAATAGCCAGCTGGTTTTCTTTGGAGGTAGTGTGTCTGTGGGTTGTATTGTTTGTATTATGTGAGTATAACCATATTTAATTCTTAGATTGTGGAGGAGGATGTATGTCTTTTGATTTAGGATAACTGGAATGGCATGAAGAGACATGCCATCGAATTTACAGTGCTGTTTCATCCTATTTATGCTAATGGCAGCTGTCTTATTTCTCCAGAATAGCCTGGCACAGAGCTTATTTATTTTCTTTATGAAAGAATTTGGAGTTGACATGATCGGTAAGTTGTAAGAAATCCTAGATATGACCTTCATGTTAAGCAGGGCAAACGTTCCCTGTAGGAATAGACATACTTCTGCCAGAGTTTTAGGTATTTTTCAGTAGATTGAATTATGGAGTCTTGGAGTTCCTTTGAAGTAGCCATTTGGGATTTATAAATTGGAAATCCCAGAAATTTTGGGGGATTAGCATGGAAATTTTATATTATTTTTCCGGTTAGTATACACCAGGTTGAGAATTTTCTGGTGTTAATTGTAAGACCAGGGACAATAGAAAAGGTATTAGTAACTTGATATAATTGAGATAGGTACTTCTTGGATGGAAGGATGACTATATGCTATTGTTTTAATATTTTTGTTTAGTGCAGGAACATAGACTCTGGGTAGGAGAACGTCTATGTTTTTGATGAGCGAATTGATGTATATTGTAAAAAGAAGGGCACTGAGAGGTGATCCTTGGAAGATTGAAGTTGTGGGGATAAATCCTTTGGTAATCATTCCATTTAATGAGATGTTTATCTCTCTGTTCATGAGAAGATTTTCTATTATTTGTACTAGTTCAGATGGTATGTCAATATCTGAGAGTATTTCTAGCAGTACTCATATATTGACCGAGTCAAATGCTTCTGATATGTCTAGCTGAGCAGCTATGGTTTGACTGCCTATGAGACCTAATATGGTTGAATAGTATCTCAGTCTTTCCCATAGCTGTCAATCCATAGGATATGTAGTATATCCATCGATAGACTCTTGGCTATTTATGGTTGTAATCATGTAAAGATTTGCTAATGGCTGTTCTTTGTTGACTTGGGCATTTAGGTTATTAGCTGCTTTTCCTGATGGTGAGATTTGGACATTAATTCATTGTACTGCTAAATGATCCCACTAGTGACAGGAGTAGCACTGGGGTTTCAATTCTCTGATATATAGACATAGGATAGCTTCTTGATCAAGGATTTGTGTTGGAATTGTATTTGAATCTATATCATGGTGCAGTTGTAATTTGAAATGATAGCTGTTACTAGGGATGAGTATAGGAGTATCCTTTAAATATATGAGATGAAAAGCCATAACTTTGCCAAATAGTTGCATCATACACTGGAAATATTGATGGGTGTATCCCAAGTAGGTGTTTTTGAATATGCCTGTGATGTAGTTGTAGTAATTTGGATCCACTGTAATTAATGCAAAGTTTTCAAGTGTTTTTATTTGTGTCTGAAAGAACTCAATTATCAAATACCTAGGATTTGGATAGTCAGCAATACATGCACTTATATCCCACTGCCCATGCAAGGATATTACATCAAATAGTAATTGCCTAGGAAATTTATATAGATAAATGTTTATGTATGTGGCAGATAGAATTATGGACCTAGTAGAAAAGAATCTTTTAAAAGTTGCAAATAATCCTATTGATATTGAATTGTTGAACTTTTTATTTGTTATCATAAGAGCATTGTGTTTCCAACTGTAGAGGGGGGAGGGCATTGTGCTTCTTGGATATTGAGGTCCAGTTCTCTGATGTATTTTCTATATCTAGAAGCTTGGGAATAGTTGACATATTGTTACTTTTGTTATTAATATCTATTGGATTATTACTTTTTCTATTGAGCAGTTGAGGATTAATTTTAGTAACATTAGCATATGTTTGTATTATCTTTGATCTTTGGAATTCTGTGTAAGTGAAATTAGAAGTGGTTGAAATATTACTTTTATCATTTATAATTATTGGATTATTATCACTTTTGCTACAGATCTGTTTAGTATTATTTTTAAGATCATTAGCATCTATTTGTATTATCTTGGAACTTTGTAATTCAATGTTAATGAAATTGGCACCAGCCACCTGGTCATGTGACAGGTCAGTCATCATATTAATCACCTAATTATCATTAGACAAATTACTTATTTTGTAAATTTTGAATGCCAAATATAAACAAATTTAATAAAGGAGGTATGAATCAATTGAAGACAAATTTTATAATAAGAGATAAAATTTTTATTTTGTTAGATGAAAGCTTTAATCTTTTGACTGCTTGACTCGTCAAAAAACGAGAAGATTTGTTGTCACTCTAAATTGGCTACTTTTTATCCCACGTATACATATACGTCATTCGAAAGAATATCAAAAGTTCTGTAAGATGGTGCCCTCTTCAGAATTATTTTACAAGTAAAAAATCAATAAAAATGACCATATATGTCAAACAAAACCAAAGCACCACCTCCTCACTACCTTTTCTTGAATCTTATTGGCTGTACAACTTCTGTCAAAAAGGGAAATGGCTGCCAAAAAGTAAAAAGTTACGTTCGTTTTGATTTTTATTACGAAAATGATAAACGAATGTTTACAACATTTTAAACAATATTTGAATTGAATTACAAATTATTATTGATAAAATAATACTAAAAGTCAAATTATTTTAGAAAAATAGTTAAGATATTACCAAGAATTATTTATTTATTGCTACATATTTATCATAACATTAAAGTGAAAAAAAAAAAAAGATTGCTAACGCAATCTTTTTTGGTTGGTTGAATAGCGGTTACTTTTATTTCACCGCAATTGAATATTTTTTAAATTATAAATCAAATTTTATTTTTGAAAAGACTTTCGTTTACTTTCGTAATCTGACAATTTAGTAATATACTTTTTACAAATGAAACTAACGTATTTATATAATTAAAAGTGAATCTATTTTAACAATAGATTTTGTTAAAGTTGTGAGTCGGCCAATTAAAAGTTTTGATTTTTAACTCATTCGGCCATAATGACTTTTAAGCAAACAAAACTGGAGCTTTTTACCTGGGTTGGTGATTGAACATCTATGGACATCATCATCATCATCATCATTATTATTATTATTATTATTATTATTATTATTATTATTATTATTATTATTATTATTATTATTATTATTATTATTATTATTATTATTATTATTATTATTATTATTATTATATTACTGCTGACTTTGTAGAGTTAACATGTATTATTTCTCTCTCTGATTTTTTAATTCTATAAATTTTTTTTGACTAGGTTTTTTTTTTTCCTATTTGTGGTAGTGTTATTAAGTGGAGTTTGGAGATTTTATTGATGTTGTCTAGAATTTATTTTATTTTCTAATAGTTTTATATTTCTAATAGATTTATTTTTCAATTTTTATTTATTGATTTCTTTTCACTTATTTTTTAAGGTAGCCATTTTTATTATTTTAATTTTTTGTTATCTTGTTTTAGATTTTTTTTTTATCTTAGTTTTTAAATCATTGTTGGAATTTTTTTTAATATTAATTAATTGATTTATTTTATTCTTTTTGTTTTTTTTAATCTTTATTTTAGATTCTTAATTATCTTAAATTTAATCTCAGTTGGAATTTTACTTAGTTTTAGTTTTTGTTTTTAAAACTTTAGATTTTATTATTATTATGGATAAATGTATTTCTTGTCATTTAGCCGTTTCTTTTGGTGGAAATTTTATAACCTGTCTGGGTTATAATGAGAATTTTCATTTTAAATTTAGTACAACAAGTAAAAAGGCATTTAAAAATATGTCTGCAAATAAAACATTATGAAGGTGTAAAAATTGTAGAATAGGAACTAATTTAAACATTAGTTTAAATGATGAATCTACTTCTGATTCCTTATCTAATTCTTTAGATAACAATTCTAGTTTTGAATTACTTCAGCAGACAAACAGAAAACTTGATATGTTTCCTATTTTACAGAATAATATTGATTCCTTATCTCAGTCTTTTACTAAATTTACTTTAGATCTTGAATTAGTTCAAAATAATATTGAAAAATTGATTAGAGAATTTAATGAAATGCAAAAAAAGTAAAAGTACAGGATTCTTAGTTATGCAATTTGCAAAAAAAAAAAATTATTTAAAGCAGCAAAGATTAGAAAATAATATTGAAATTGTTGGAATTGAATATGCTGATGATGAAAATTTATTTAATATTGTAAAACATATAGCTAAAAAATTAGAATTGACAGACTTCTATCTAAAATATGGAGGTAATTAATTTTGTTAATAAAATGATAAAAGATTTATTCTTGTCAGGTGGTAAAAGAATTGAATTATATCTATCTGATGTTTTACCTATTGCTACAGTTGATAAGCATATATATTCAAATGAAGATTTGTTGCCTGAAAATAGGAAATTATTTTGGAAGGTTTGTACAGTGGCTAGCGAAAATAAGTATAGATTTGTTTGGATTAAGGATGAGAAAATTGGTTGAGGAAAGATACATGAGATAGGGCTATTAGAAATAGTTCTGAATCTGATTTGTCTAATTTATGACATGGGTTAACCTTTAAAAAAAATTTAACAAGAGAAGATAATTTGGCTATTGATAATTTTTAAGATTTTTCATATAAATATTCATAGTGTGTGGAAATACTTTGATAAGTTGTTAAGTCTTTTATATTCACTTGATTATTCATTTGATATAATAATTTTGTCTGAGATCTGGATTAAGGAATGTGAAAAAGGACTGTATGAATTAAAGGAATATATATCAATTATTAAATCTAAAATTAATAATAGATTAGATGTAGTTTTAGTTTATTATAAATCAGTGCTTAGTGTGACTTCTATTGATGCAGTTTTTGATTCTTCTGAGTGTATTGTTTTGAAATGCATTTTAGGTTCAGAAAAATTAACACTTGTTGCATTGTGTCATGCAGCCACACAGTTGAAAAATTTAGTAATGAATTAGTGATTTACTTTCTAGATTAAATGATAAATTCATTATTCTTATTGATGACTTGAACATAGATATTTCTGGTAAAATTACTTTTGCCACTCAATATTATTTAAATATGCTGTAAAGTGCTTGCTTGTGTATATTGACCCTGCAGCAGTTTTATTTGTGTTAAATTTTTTTAAAAGTTAAAATTGGAGGTATAATCCTTTTTGGAGGGGAGGAAAACAGTTATATCATCCATATAGGCTATGCATGATATATTTAAACCATTATTTTGGATTTGAATACCTTTTATTTTTTTCTGTATGTCTATTAATTGCAGATTGATATATAGTGTAAAGGGCAATGCACTGAAGAGTGATCCTTGTGGGATGGATTGGCTAGGTCTGAAAGTTGATTTTTTTCCATTCAGTGTGATGTAAAATTTCATGGCTGAGTACCCTAGATCGGCTATTATATATAGTTGGGATAGGGGTATTGTTTTTTTTAGCATATCTAATAATTTGGCAATGGACATAAAGTCAAAAGCTGACTCAATGTCAAGCTGTACTACAATTGGTTCATATTTCTTTTTTCTTTACTGCTTCGATAATTGCTTTGTACATTAAAGCACACTGGCCAGTGGATGAGTCTTTTTGACATATTGAGCTGATGATAACTCAGGGAGTATGTGTTATTCTATTTTCTGCTTTATTACTTTTTCAAGAAGTTTTATTCCTAAAGGTCCCATTGAGATTGGTCATAGATTAAGTAAAAATGAGATTGCTGCTGGTTTTTTGTTAAATAGAACCATTGCAATTGGATATAAACTTTGTACATTGTAAATGTTTTGTGATATGTAGTTCTAAGATCACAGAAGTATTTGGCTATGAAATGGCTAAGGTGTTTGAACACAAATTTAGGAATGCCTTGTGGTGCTGGGTAACATGTGTTTGCTATTGTTGCAAATTGGAAAACAAGGTAGATTGTAGTTATTGGTGTGCCTGTTTCAGGATCACCAAATATGTCTTCATTTGGTGTGTATGCTTTTTCTTTTCTTTTTTTAAATGTTGATATATTGGGTTTATCATGTTATGCCAGATGTTGTAGAGTCATCTATTTCAAGTGCCATAGGCACTCTGACTGTGGAGGAATATCCCAGTGCCAACTATATATATGCCCTGGTTCAGGTGTGTTGTTGTGTGAAGTATTTTTTATTGCTATGTATTGCTTTAGTGTGTTGCGTGTGTTGTTATACATTTCTGTAAGTTTTTTTAATTTGTGTTTGTCTGCAGTTAGTCTGGAGATTGTTATTCTTTTATGTAGTTCATCTGCCAAAGCTAATAATGTGGTGGGTATGTGTGTCTTGAATTGCAGATAATGTTGAAAGAGAGTATATTGGTAAATGCTATATACTTTTGTACTAGGTCAAAAGACATGTTTTGAGGTTTTTTAGCATTATATATGTTTCTGAATATAAGAATTCAGTTGTTTATGCTGAGAGAAGTATTCACATAGCCTTTTGAAGGCCTATTGTTGTATTCTGTATTTTTGTTAGGTCAAGTGATAAATTGAGCAGCATGATCTGAGATTATAGATGGACAGAGTTCAAGATGAAAATAATGTAACATTGATGAATATAAACTCAAATCTATAAGTGATGTATAATGACCTTCAGTTTGATGGGAGAAAATCCTTAGCATTCATAAGTGGGATTGTTATTTGATGAATCCATTTAGTGACAAAAGTTTGATAGGTCAAGTTGAAATCTCACAAGAGTATTATAGGATTAGGTGTTGCAGCAAGCATTGAATTTGTTTTTGTTATGATTCTAAAGATGATGACAGGGCCTGGTAATATATAGATAAACACTAGGTTTTATGGTGGAGTGTTATTATGATAAGATTAGAATGAAATATATATAAATTTTAAAGGAATTGAAAGGGCAGTTGTAGGATACAATTATAACTGCCCCATCTGATGGCAATGATGACTCTCTTGATCAGCACAAAACTCTTGGCTGACTAAATATTTAAATGGATCAATTTGAGAGCTAATGTATATTTTTGTGTGGTTGTGTTGTATGTATCCATTTTTTGAATTGAAAGAGTTTTTTAGTGGCATTTAAGCCTCTAATGTTGAGAGATCTAATTTTAATCCATATTTTTGTATAGCTTTATGACAGGATGTAGAAGTTTATTTTTTTAAGACTTCTAAAGATTTTAGTTTAAATTGCAGTAGATGAAATCTGATGTGTTTTTAAGTCTTTGTAGTATTTATTATTGGTTTTTCTTTCATTTAATATTGATTCAGACTCTGGTAGAAATTTGGGGTTAAAATTGAAAGGCTGTCTGTTTGTTGTTAACTTAAATCCATTTCTATTACATCATTTTCTAGGTTGTTTGCATCTGTTGTACTTTTGGTCTGCTTTTTTTTGCTTTTTTGGATTCATGGTGTTTACATGATCAACCTGGCTTTCTTTTTTCCCTCTGGTGTATTCTCTTATATGGGTGAGAGTGGGGTTCTATTGCTTCCCTAATATTTGATGTAGTTTTATTTATTATTGGAGTTTATTTATTGTCAAGATTTATGTTTATATTTTTATTATATACCTGTGTGTGTGGATTTTCTGTTTGTTGATTTTTACTTGGTATAGCACCTTTTGTTTTTATGAGATGCTGATCTTGTGATGCAATTGTTGTATTTTGTGTTGTGGTTTCTTGTAAATTATTTTCATTTGAATCTAGAGTGTGTATGTTAGTTTCTAAATTATTATTGTATTGGGTGATCTTTGAGATAAGCAATTTTGTTGGGTTATCATTTTTTATTTGTGGGTGTCTGAAACTGTTATTGGTTGGTTTCTATTAATGTGTTCGCAATGGATGTAGTATTATTAAAGGTTTTATTTTCATCAGAAGTGCATAGTTTTGAGGAGAGGGATTTGGCTTTTATGTTGTCACACTGAGCTGCCAGGTGATCTCACTGACCACAGACAAATCTTTAAACCTCTTATGTGCAGAGGTAGGGTTGCCTTATGTTTAGTTATATGTATTGGATTGCATGGCTGCATCTATGTTTTGATGAAGGTTTATTTTGAATTCAAAAATATTACTGCATGGGGATATTTGGGTGTCTTTGAGATATAAAAGTCTATAGGGCAATTACTTTTCCAAATGGGTTCATCATTTTTTGAAATTTTTGTATGTTATATTTTAGATAAGTATTTATGAGCACTCCAATAATAACAATTTGCCAGTTTTCATCTATAATTAAGAGAGTAAAATTGTTTAAAGCTAAAATAGTAGACTGAAAATGTTCTTTTTGCTGCTGGGTATAAATGCAATGGCTATATAATGAGAGTTTGGATAGTCTGTGATGCAAGAGACAGTTTCCCATAGTGCATTTTATGTAATTGCTTCAAAGAGTAAAGCTTTGGGAAACAATAAAGGAACAATGATTATTGGTGACCGCAAGCACTAGCGATGTTGGTGAGAAAAATGGCAAAATGTTTCAAACAGCGTTCATGGAATCATGTTATATGTAATATTATCAAGCTTTTCTTTTGTCAAGATTGTGGCTGAGGATTGCTGGTCCTCTTGAGTGTATAGATCAAGATTGTTTGTAATTGTTCTTCAGAAATGAGGTGTTTGAGTTGGTGCTGAAATATTGCTGTGACTTTTAAGAATATTTGCATATGAGTAGGTGTTGTTAAAATTAATGATGATGTTAAATTTGTTTTGGTGCTTAACTTGTAGTCACTTGACTGGGAAATAGCCATGATTTATTGATATGACTATAGTCATTTTTTTTTAAATATGGATACACACATATATTTTCACAAAAATATTCTATTAAGTTATAAAATGATTTGATTATTTAGTTTTGCGAAAATCAAGTTGAAAAAAAAAATGCCTCAGCAGAGATTTTCTGCAAGATTATCATCATCATTGTCATCATCATCATCATCATTATTATTATTATTATTATTATTATTATTATTATTATTATTATTATTGTTGTTGTTATTGTTGTTGTTGTCGTCGTCGTCATTGTTGTTGTTATTATTATTATTATTATTATTACTATTCTTATTATTATTATTATTTTGCAACAATAGTCTTTATTAATTCTTTGGGTTACATAGCATTACATAACATTGATTGTAAGGGTTACAGGTGGAGTCATGTTGTAGAGAATTTTATATGGATTAATTTCAAGAGTTACAATAATCAGGTTTCAAGGTATTTTTTTTACAAATGCTGCTACTAGTTTTGTTACAGAGATGGATATCAAATTTAGTCATTAAAAACTTAAAAACAGTTCAATATAAAACTCAGTTCCATAGATAGATAGATTTGACCTAAGATTATAAAATCTGGTGTCATATTAAAAGTTATTTACAGTCACTAAATTAATCTTGATTATTGTTCTTTCAATTGTTAATCTTGTAGTATACATGTGGTTGTTGTTGGATTATGACCTAGTGATTAAGTGGCAGCAAAAATATCTGGGGGTGCAATATTGTTGTCCCAGGCCTTGATTTGTTGGAGCTTATTGACAAGTGTAGCTGGATGTTTTCTGATGTTGTCAATGGTGAAGATGCAGAAAGTGCACCAGAAGGAATACAGAGGTGAAAGTTGTTGCATGTGCTATGGGAGAGCCATTGTATAAATAAAACTGGTCATCCGTATGTATTTAGCATGATAGTTTTTATTTGGTTGAAGGCTTGACTCACTGAAAGAGATGTTAAGTTTCCTCTGCTGCATTACATAAGGTGCAGAATGGATTTATATTTTTATTTAGATAGTGATACCAAAGAAAAGGCAATGTTGGCAATGCATGTATGTTAAGATGAATTAGGAAATTGAAAAACATAGGCTCCAGGGTCCATCTTTTGAAGGAGCAGAGTAGTTGGTGGTTATTGATACCAATCATGGAAAAATGTTAATTTTTGTTGGCCTCTGGATATAGTATAACATGTGTTTGCCAGTATGGGTATTTATTAGTCATGGGAAATGTTGATCAGTTGGATGCTGATAGGATTAATTGATAAAGTGTGGTTAGAAATGTAGCTGATAAAAGGGGAGGTCTATCAGTGGGAGTTACTTGTAACAGTGATCATAGTTCTGGGAACTTTTGAACAATTGATGCAATTGAAATTTATGGCTTTTTGGATATAGAACACTTGGATACTGTGAAGGCCCAGACCATTATTACTGGGTGAGCAACTATAACTTTTAGCTGAGATTGAAACTGTCTTCCTGCTCCATAGTAGCTTGTTGCAGAGGTAGGAAATGGAAGTATTAAATGATTTTGAAAATTTAGTAATAGGCAAATAGTATGTAATCTTAGTCATTTGTGATTATATTAAAAAGATGAATTTTAGCATAAAGGGAGAGATAAACTTTGGAGAGGGAGTTGGTAATCTGTGTGGCATTTTCTTTAAATTGTTTTGTAAGGTGTTCTTTATTATCATCATCACTGTCATCATCATCATCATCAGTATTAAGTAGGATCAAGTACTATTCTTTTTGCAAATAAGACAGTTATATAACTTTATTTTTAAAAAACAATAACATACCTAAAAACTTAATTTTAGTAAATAATACTTATTAATCCCTTAAACAAAGTATAAAAACAAAATTTATCTTCTGTTACTTTTTTTTCTGATTTTTTCATATTGCTTTAATCAATTGAATAAAATGTTATTTTTATTTTCACTCTTCAATTATTACATTTTTTAATACAAATATGAATTTAAAAAAAAGGAATTCACCTAAAACATAAGAAAATTACCAAAAATACAAATAAGGCAGACTAAAAATACAATAAGGCAGACTAAAAATATGTTTTTGAATGAATAATGATTCTTCCAAAACATGATAGTTGCGATAGATACTGTAATAAAGAATACATTTAAATAATGAACATTCTTATAGATATTAAAATTGATTAAAGACATTTCCAGTTTTTTTATCCCTATTACTTAAAAGTTTCTCTAAAAGGTCAATAAAATTGAATAAAATCTATATTTAAGTGTAATCTACTCATTTAGGAATAAAAACTAAACAATTTTAATAGGTGATGATGATGATATTAATAATAACAATAATAATAATAAAGGATACACTGAGTCTCTATTCTTAATTTTCACATTCTATGAAAAAGACAATTCAATGTAGGTCCTATCTGTTTTTCACTTCTATCCATGACTAGACTAGCCTCTTAATTTACGTTAGCTTCAACCCATTAATATTACTTTAACCCTCCTGTATTCTGACAGATTTCTTTGTTCTCCCTAAATTTATGCTTTCAACTTTCATTTTGTTATTAAACCATTATTATTTATCAGAATATAATAAATTTAACTTCATTCAATATATATTTTTGTTTAGAAATTAAATACATTTTAAAAAATTGACATTCAATTTTTGGAATTATTTTAAAAATTAGATTTTAATCAAAATGTGGTCTTACAATCAAATTTCAAGTGGAACCGATTCAACTTGTAAAATGAACAAAATCTTTTTTGGTTAATGTTTGTTTTAAAAATGTGAACAAATTATTTTTAATAACTACTAAATCTATCAATTTATGGTTTAAAAGTTTACAAATTTTTTGTAACTTTTGTGATATTATTATATATTATAACAATCAGGTGAATGACCTCATTTCTAGACTGCTGTGTTTCCCACAACCATAATCTCTATAGTAACAATATAGAATATATTCATTTATATTTAAACATAAAACATTTCTGTAAAAAATAAATATGTAATAACATTTATTTTTGATTTCTAATAATTATCACATAATTACAATACAAATAAAATCATAAACTTTTCAAAAAAATCCAAGTTTTTAGACCATTGTAATATTTTCTCCACGATTGCAATATTTTCTTGAAGTAATCTCACAAAGTTTGAGAGAGCAAAATATATAATGGCTGCTCATCATCCCATGAGATGTTTTGATGGACTGCCTATTTGATTTTCCTGCCATTTTTTGCAATTTTTTGTATTTAAAGTATTAGTAAACATCACATGATCACCACTTTCCATGCTTGCACATAACTGTTATTAAAACAGGCAAAAATATCCATACAGTAGGGTCACTTAGTGCCAGCCAGAGTAATCAATGGATGCCAGAAAGCTTGTGCATAAAATCCCCATCTAGTGCCTACTCATCCAATATCCCCAGACTAGTTTCTGGCTTATGGCCTTTATCAGTGAAGAACCTTAGATCTAAGAGCCTGCACATAGATCTTAGGATCTAGTCTGGGGATATTGGATGAGTAGGCACTAGATGGGGATTTTATGCACATGCCTTCTGGCATCCATTGTTTACTCTGGATGGCACTGAGTGACACTACTGTACAGTTTTTCCTGTTTAATAACAGGTATGTGCAAGCATGGGAAGTGGTGATCATGTGATGTTTAGTGGTTTAACACCAATCTTGCCTAATAGGATAGTGGTGACTATGGTTGTTAAACATCCAAAGACACCAAAATGTATGGGTGCTGAATTAAGTTCAGACCCATATGACTATATAAGCTATTGAGCTTAGATTGAAAATATTGTGTTTTCAATTTTATTCTCATAGTTTTGTAGTTAAATAGAGATAAAAGGTGGCTTCTGGAGGGTTGTATTAGATCCTAAGATCTAGGTGCAGTGCTCTCAGATCCAAGGCTCCTCACTGATGAAGGCCACATGCCAAAAACTAGTCTGGGGATATTGGATGAGTAGCCACTAGATGAGGATTTGAATGCACAAAACCTTCTGGCATCCATTGATTACTCTGCCTGACACTAGTGGCACTATTGTATGGAGAGTTTGCCTGTTTTAAAATATTAGTAAATATACATGAATTTTAAAACCGTAAAAAAAAAGTTTTGCAAAATTTTCACCAGAGGAAAAAAATGCAAATTTTACTTTTAGAAATCTCAGATAAAGTTCGACCATCTTTCAATATGACCCAGTTAATTGTTCATCTCTAATAACTTGTGGTATCTAGTTATAACTAAAAATGTAAAAAAAAAAAATCATTGTTTAAATAAAATACTGCTAAAAATTCAAATTGGATTCCAGTTGTTAATAGCAGACATTAAGGTTTGAAGATTTGTTATCTTAATATAAACTGAGTAGTGATTGTATATGTGTGTTGGAGACAGTGATTGGATAAATGTGGGGAACTTGAAAGTCTGTGTTCAAGTCCCTTACAATTACATTATTAGCAGACATTAAATATTTTAGTCCTATAAATAATCTGTAGATAAGTCATGCAAAAAGTTGATGAAAGCAAAACTTAATAATTAACACATGATCTATTATTGTTGGCTCATTCTTTACTCACTGTAATTTTCACACTATAATTATCATCATTCTTTTAATTGCCCTTTTCCCTTTGTATACACTAACTTGTTTTTCAGTTCTTTTGTGTATAAAGTAGCAACGTCAAAATTAATCTATTTTATCTCAGTGCTATCATTCTGTACACAAACTTGATTTTTTAAAAACTGGCATTTTAAAAAAAATGAATGTGATTAAATTAAAATAAAAACAAATTCAAAATATATTTTCCATACAATTAAATTGTATAAATAAATTTACCACTGCATATATAATTAAAGGTTTAAAATATACAAGTTACAAATAAAATGAAAGAGAAGCTTTTTCTATAGGATAATTCTACACACATTACATTATTTCTCTCATCATATCATGAGAAGTGATTATCTCAAAATATAGATAAAATTATATTTCAAATGAGTGATTTGATACACAAGTATTTTACATTTCACTGTGTTTTAATGATTGTTATATATTTGTGTATTTACATATTTAGTAAACAAGTTGATATATCAATATATCTAATGTGAAGTTTCTTATTCTTATGCAAGCAATTTGAAACTGACAAACTATCATATGAATCCCCAATTTATTTTCAATACCTGAATAAATGGCAGTAATTAAATCTATTTATTTCACTAAAGAATAGATGTAGGCAATAGCCAAAATCAGACTAGAGATTTGAATGTGTCTCTATTATCTAATGTCTACTGATTACCCTGACTTACACTAAACAGATCGGGAATAAAATAAGTAAAGTGAATTTATGCTTTAAATGCAAGATAGATTCCCCAAATTTTTTTTAAAAAAAAGAAAGATGTCAACTGGCCAATTAAATAAAATTGTTTTGCTTAGCTTTCACTTTGGTCTTAAAGAAAACTTGTTCTCTAAATGCCAAAATAATTTATAAATGTTCGAATAAAGCTCCCCTTCAGCTTTATACAAAGTTATACACACATATGCATTGCCATCTATATATAACTAAATACCGCATATGCAATTACTTAAATTTCACATATACTCAAACAAAAACGTATTTATAAAGTACACATACTGATAGGAAGAGTCACACTTGTATAATTTATTATTAATTTTTAGGGCGTTTTAATTTTATTTTTTTGTACCTCTTAAATATTGCAAACTGTGACCACACTGAGCTTACAAATGTCTTTGTTACCAAAAGGCTTACAACTATGCTTAATTTACATATATTGTTAACTTAGCTAGAATATATATATAAATTATTTAAAAAAATAATATTATTTATACTTTATGAGATAATCCAAGTACTATATTACAGAATAGTGTTATCAATAATAAGCAGTAAGCAATGTTAATGGATTAATTCATTCCTCCTCCTTCTCTTTCCATTCATTAAAATGATTTCATTTTTTTAATAAACTTTATATGTATGTGTGTAAAAAAACTTTTAAGAAGCTTTTTTTCTCAAACCACAATTACTAATAAATGTGAAGAGTAGTGACAATACTGACATGTATTTGATGGACCATTTAATAGAAAACACATAGCGATGTGTCAATCTGATTGTGCCCTCAGCTTTCATCAGTGAAAGTTGCTACGTACTTCTGTCAGAAATTTAATATGGTGAACTAGGCTCTTTAGACTTGTAAATAGGATGGTCAAATATGAATGTGATGCGGAGTCTAAATGGTCAGAAGATTGCTTTCTATAACTAAGAGAGGCATAGTATGGCTGGATGCTTTTTTACTTTACTAAGAGGAAGTTAAAAAAAAGACTGAAAGTGGAAGAAAAAATAATCTCATGGCTTACTTAAAAAATATAAAAGAACCTCACTGAGGATAATAAAAAAAAAGTTAGTGACAACTGAAGGATAGACTTTAAACTTGATTATGTATTTTTTATACCATTCGTTGCATTAATGAGAATTCTGGATGACAAACAACAATTTAAAAAATACGAAAGACTGAATCATATTCAATTGTGGGAAACCACAATTTCATTTCTAAAATGTGAATTTAAAACTCTTGTTTAAAGTCAGTATGAGCATATATATATATATAATATTCTTATATAGGCGATGTTTTATGAAACTGGATAACTACAAATCATTGACTATTATCCCATCTACTACTTTCTCATGTCGAGGGCAAATCTATGCAATTTATGGTAGAATGTATAGATTTAATTGAAATCCTCAAATTCTAAAAAAAGAAGAAAAAATTTTTTTATGTAGCATATATATATAGAATGCATGCCAAAGTAATTTACATAAGGTGCATATAAAAGTATGACCGCTTTGTTAATAGATATATGAATAAAAGGATGTATAAATAGGCTGATGGATATAAGAATGGACATACAGACAGACAGATAAATATATAGATAAATAAATAGATAGATATGATGTAGATACAAGTACATACAGTAAAATGAAAATGCAGACACAGTCTATATAAATCATGAACTAATTGACAATCTTTTGAATATGAAAATAATAGTCACTGTAGGTTCTGTAGTATAGTAAGTAAAATTATGTGTATTAATCAGAAGGAGGTTAAAAAGTAATGTGAGTATATCAATAATAATGATCTTAAATATAACTGATTATTAATATTTTATTTATATACACATACATAAGTATGCTTTGGATTTGTAGATTATGAAAAGGCATTTGATTCTATAAACATTTCTTCAGTGATTAAAGCATTGGATCATCAAGGTATAGATCCAGGATATTGTCATATTTTAAAGAATATTTATAAAAATGCAACAGCAACAATTAGATTACATAATGATACTGGAAAAATCAACATTGAGAAAGGTGTAAGATAGGTTGAGTTCATATCTTCAAAACTTTTTATAGCAGTGCTGCAAGAAATATTTTGTGGAATAAAATGAGAAACTAAAGGAGTGAAAGTAAATGAAGATTATTTAAATAATTTAGATTTTGCAGATGATGTAATTGTTTTTGCAAATAATGCTTTCGATTTGCAGGAAATGTTGCAGGAGTTATCAGATGAAAGTAGGACTAAAGATAAATGTTAAAAAGACTAAAGTAATGCTTAATGGATTTTCTCAAAATATGCAAATACATATTGATTATGATGAGTTAGAAAAAGTTAACAGCTACAAATATCTTCATCAGATTATTAATACAGATAGAAACATAATGGATGAAATTAATCATAGAATTAAACTTGGCTGGAGTGCTTTTGGTAGAAATAACTTGATACTGAAAGGAAATATGCCTATCTGTTTGAAAAGAAAAGTTTTTAATATATGTGTTTTACCAGTTCTTACTTATAGATCTGAGACTTGGACACTTAATATAAGAGCAATACAGAGACTTCAGACCACTCAAAAAATTATGGACAGGTGCATGTTGGGAGTAACAAGAAGAGATTGAAAATACAATATATGGGTAAGAGAACAAACGTGTTACTGACCTCATTGAAAAATTAAGACTGAAGCGGAGTTGGGCTGGACATATTGCTAAAAGAGATGATAATAGATGGACAATTGAAATCTTAAAAGTGATTCTAAGAGATTGCAAAACCCAGAAAGAGACCATATGTGAGATGGATGAATGAAATACGAAAGTGTGTAGGGATGATGTGGAGAAGAGAAACTAAAGATCAGAGAAGATGGATTGAACTTGGCAAGACCTTTATCCTGCAGTGGATTGATAATGGTTGATGATGATGATGTAAATTATCTCTATATGCATGTTAAAAGATAGTTGAAAAAGAAATATAACCATATATATATAAAATAAATTTCCATACATAAACTTAATTGCACATTTAAAATGTTTATAATATATAAATAATAACAAAGAATTTAATAGTACAAATACAGTTTTTTAACAGATATCTTGAATTTTTCCAACATATTAAATAATTCTGCTAAAATGTTTATTGTCTATGATATGATTTTGTTATTAATATATATCTTAATGCTAACTTCTGCAGTCATTTTATTTTTATTATTGATCATTTAACTTTGTGGATGCTAAAAGAACAATGATTTATATGACTTCACAGCTGGCATTCAAAGTTCACATTCACAATATCAATTGACTCAACATTATTTATGCTTACATGAAATTTAGTTTAAAAGTAAAGATAAATCATGGGTTCAGTACCTATGGAAATGTGACATTTTCTACCGAAAGTTGTAAAAATAATTATTATAATTACATTTTTAAAAATGTTTCCAGTTAATAAATAATCTCTGAATGATAATATCTAAATACCATTTACAAACTATTGTTAGATGGGCTAGGTTAGCTAAGAGATAGCTGAAAAACAATTCTAGCCTGCTTATGATTCAAAACCTAATTTGAGGGATATGGCATATAGATGCATTCACCACTTAGTTATGAATGCTTTTGATTATAATTTAAATAACTTTTAAGAAACAGTCCTATCTTGTTTATTGCTTTCATTTTATTTACTCTAACAATAAATTTCTTGAAACTGTTAGAAAATATATGATATCAAAGAAATCAACATTCTATTATATAAGATCATGAAAATTGACTATTCCCAGAATAATTAGTAAAAAACAAAACTTAACAAAAGGAATAAACTGTTAAGCATATTAGATGCATTATGTAATTATGTAATCAGAATTGCATTAAGTCTGATTACATATCTTGAAACTTTATGTCAGAAATTTTTTGTCTTTTAATCATTTTAAGGGTAGCTGGATATAAGTAAAATCCATCTCTACATTTGGTTAAGTAAATTAATTTATTCATTTTAAAAAACAATAGTTACCAGAGTTGTTGAATGAATTAAGAAATGTTAGTAAAGGAGTGATATAGAATAATTTTAATAAGTAAATGATAATATTATATTGTACTATAATTAAATTTAACATGGGGAATTTTAATATTAAATATAATTTATTTATTTTATTGTGAATTATGTATCATTTCTATTTTAGTGGAGTAGTGTTTTGTGATATTCTTATTCTGAAGTTATACTTTTTGGTATACTTAATGTTAAAAAGGGGTATCTTACTGGATGAGGATAATAAGTTTCATGATTGTTATTTTATTATTAAACAATTTATTAATATTGATATCACATATTAGACATAAAATGAGGAATATTGGTATTGCTAAATTTTATGTAAAAAAAAGAAATCTAATTAGACTGGATTAGAAGTTTATTATAGATAGTGATGGGTGGGTCATCTGGACAGGTTACAATATATATAAATATATCACTAAATATTTCTGCTAGAAGTTAATATATATATACTCCTTATTCATATATCATATCTAGTGTGTGTATATAATTATATATGTAAATCATCAAGTGATTAAAAATATGAAAATGTCCTTTTAAGTAAAAAGTGTTTGACATTTTTGCTTTTGATTGGAAATTTTTTTTTTTTTAAAAGTTTATTTAAACCATTTTGTGAATGAACTTCACTTAATACATATGATTTCACTTTAAAGTTGATTGAACACTTATAATTTATATATATATCACTAGATATTTCTGCAATAAGTCAGTAAGTTAATATGTATACTCCTTATGTATATATCTATTATGTATATGAACACACGTATATATACATATTATAAATCATTAAGTAACTTACTTTTCTGTTGAAAAATGTTTGATTTTTTTTTCTTTTTATTTGCAAAACAAAATTTAAAAAAAAAAAGCTTAACAAAACTATATTATAAACTAACTTTCTTATTCTAACTTGAATCAAACTTACAACTGAAACTGAGAAAATCACACATATTACTTAAAACAGGTTGAACTTCTGTGAACAATTATAAATTTGATATCAAAATAATCTATATTTCCCATCCATAGTTCCATATATAAAAAACTAGGTCACATATCTAAAATATTATAGTGCATTATCACTTTTTAAATGTTTTATCTGAAAATGTATAAAATTTCACTGAATTTAAATCTATTAAACCTTGATTTTAAAATGTTATTATAGCTTTAAAATGAAACCAAAAAATTCACTATAAAATACAACCTGTCTTGAGTTTTACTTAAAACATATTAATGTTTTAAAAAATGAATTGTAAATTTGATATCAAAATATTCAAAATTTACTCACCCCACTGGTCCACATCTAAAAAACTGTTACCATCCTAAAATATTATAGCACCATATTGCTTTCCCTTTATAAACAAAATTTTGTACAATTTTATTGAATTTAAATCTAGTAAACCTCAAATTTAAATTTTTATACTAACTTAAATAATAAAATTGATTACAATAGTTTGAAACAAACAAACATATTGTATCTTAAATAAAATCTTTTAATATGATGATTCATAAAAATGTTTTTAATAAAATAATACTCAGTGAACATAATCACTCAAAGAAAAACTGCTTTAATATAGTATAAGATTTTTATTCTTTTTTTATACTTTTATAGAATTCAAATTCTGTAAATTCTTGAGAATTCCTTAATTCTGTAAATAGGAGACTTCTTAAAGTCAAAACTTATAACAAAGCAAGTTATTCTCATTGTATGTGAGGAATGTGAAAGTACAATTTTGAAGTCATTCGAAAATATCATCAAAATAACTTATTCACAATTAAACATATAATGAATCTCTCTTGTTCACATAACAAATAAAAACATTTTCACTTAAAAGTTTAAGTACTGTACCAGTTGAAAAACCACCCACCAACAATCTAACTCAAAGTCGGATTCAAACTCAGTCGAACCAAACTGAATTCAAACAACTCAGAGCTCCGATCAAATCAATGGATGACTTATATCGATGGTACATGACTATGCACCCAAAACTAGCTCAATGGATGATGATGATTTGAGACCCCTGAACTGACACTAATAACGAATAATAAACTAACTAAAGATAATTTTATGTCAAATCATATGTATGTGTTTGGGTTGCCAACACAGACAGCGAGCATTAACATTAAAATAATGATTGAATAAAAGAGTTAGGAAACAAATGTGTTAATAAAATGTTTAATAATAATAGTAATAGTTTTTGTTCAACTTTTAAATGATGACTGTATTGATTACCTCTAGTCCTTAAACAGAGTTTATAATTACAATAAGAATGGCAGTCCCTATTATATGCCAACAACTATTACACAATATTATGAAAGTCTATATGTCTATGCCCCCAACAAGAAAATAAAGGTAGATAAAGGTATTCAGTCATGACAGAAATTATTATTCTAATTTTATATGAAAGAATGTGAGATTTATTTTCACATTCGCAAATCAATTCATGAAGAGCAAAGATACGTATTTAGGGCATAACTTTAATCTTTACTAGAAAACTTATTTAAGTAAAGATGACTAAGAATTTGTTCGACTTTAATGAAATCACTTCATCACGAATTACGAGCATAAGAGTGGGCTTTACTGGAACAGAGAGGTAATGGTGCTGATGAATTATGAGCTATAAAATGAACAGGAAAGATAATAGCTTGTCAGTGATTTAAGTAGTATGGCGGCTTGTATTTTACAAGTCTTACTGCTGTTTTTGGAGATTTGGAACATGGGGAAAGCCAGGCTGAGTCATAGATACAATTCCAAATATAATATAAGCAGGGGAGGAAGTGCTTTCTTCCTCTATAACTAAAATAATAGTAATGTCACCAATGACAAGCCTATGGAGCAGAATATTGTCCTGCATCAGCAATGTTCGAAGATGATGACTTGATAGTCACCATTTGAATAATAAAACCCAATTTATTATAGAATGCTCTACGTGATGACTTGATCAAATTAATTAAAGTCAAATGAGCTTTTAATTAAAATTATTTTAAAGCAGTTATAAAATTATATTAATTATGTCCCAAACATCTCTCCTGAATATTAATATATAATAAAAAAAATTGGATTAGAATGTATTCATTTGATTCTTTTATCAACTCCCTTGCAAAAATATTTTTAGATTATAAATAGAAGTAGATAAACATTTGTTAACCTGATAAAAGAGCCAGGGACATAGGTTAGAAATGGAGCTAATGATTTATTATTAGCCAATTATAAAAATAGCAAACATTTAATAAATTCTTTCGACTCGATGATTAATAGAACGTATAAATTTAGTTCTAATGGGCAGAAATTACTATCAGACTTAATATTTTATTACTTGTATAAGACAAATGGAACATGGGAGATCATCAAGTCGAAGGAGTATTGTCATATAATTAAAAATAAATGGCATTAATAAATTACTCAATAAATATATATAATATAATAAATGAACCACCATCATAAAAAAAGGAAAGTTAAATCTAAGAACTAGAGATTGAGAGAATTATAATAAAAGAGAGTTTTATACAGATTATTACATTTAGGAATGAGAAGAGATTTTAAAGGGAGTGTAAAGTAAAGTTCGGAAACTGGCCAGAAAGTTACGATTCATTATGGAATTATATTACCATTTCTTCTGGGGCTGGTTTCTTAGTTTACATGTCTGAGTTGGTGGAAACGTAGGCGCGCATTTTGTAAATTACTTGAATAGCATTTTGTTTGATTTTTTCATGATTCTTGGGCAGTACGATTGGTCCGGAAAGGATTTAGCAGCTTCATTTAAGATTTTCAGGGGACTTCAGGAACAGTAGTCAGATTCGTGAAGTTTAGCCCTTCACCTTGATAGAAACACTATTTAAATTCATAATTTAAAAACGTGCAGAGTTTAATGGTATTTCTCTAAACAAAGATGCCTTCTCCTTCACCAAACTTTTCTGGGCTATTTATACTGTCCTCTGATGCCTTCAGGCTAGCGCTTCTTTCATTATCAATGTTACAAACTTTTACTAATTGATTTTAGATACACTCCTAACTTGAATTCATTTTCTAATTAGAAAAGGAATTTTTAAAATCAGAAAAATGATTTTAATTAGGAACCGTCCTTACATTTTAAATAATTATCTTTTTTCTAATTAATAAAACTTTACCCATTGTTTTGGAAAGGGACAATCTGAAAGCTTATCGAAAGAATGTAGCTTTTACTCACTAAAATTTGAACAAACTATTTAAAAGTAAAATAAAACATTCCCGACACAATGAAACTTTAGAATGAATATATATTTTTAAATATTTATAAATATATACACACAATCCATGCAGTTACAATATGTATAAATTCATGAATAATTCTATCATGAATTTATTAATAGAATTGATTAATTTAAACCTCAAATGAGTTAATTTTAGCACACATTTATGTAATAGTTTTTCTTTAAGGAAACTAGCATGGATTGAACATATAAAGGCCCATTGCATTAGAAATTCAAGGTTAGTACTAGGGGTTTGACATGGGCTTCTGGCATGTCATGAAGCTAGGATCGAACTTAGATCTGACTGCTTCAGTACAAAATATAGGAAATATTCTGATCACTCTAAAATTTTATTTCTCTTTTACTTCTAAGGATAAATAATTAATTTTATAGCATATAAATCATATTATTATATTTAGCATTCATACTAATTACAATTATAAAGTTGAAGTTACAATTGACTACTGATATGCCATATTGACATTTTAATGCATTTAGTTGAAGATGCAATTTTTACATTAGATTACATACTAATAAAGATATCTTCTCTTTACTTTTTTTGTATTAGAGTGTATATGTGGAGATTTATAAGAAGTAATAATATACTAATTAAGATAAAATATTAAATGCTCAATAAACCTGAAATATTATAGAAGACAATACAAATGAAAAAAATATAATCATTATCATAATATCAACATAAAATCTAAATAAATTAATCATTTTAAAGTTGTTAATTTTAAATTTATTCATAAATTATAAATTTTAGTATGCAAATTTTAAACAAAACTTTTTTTTTAATTTTAAGTTCTTTACATACAAAGTTTTGATTAAGATAGCAGTTACCAATCATTACTAATAATAAATTTTGTTTATTTGTATTATGTTGTAAAGTCAAAACATTTTCTTTTTTCACTCAAATTCAAGTCCTAGGTAAGAGACATACATTTGTGGATAGAAGTTTTATTTTCATAATAAAATAAATATTAAATTATGTAATAATTTCATTTTCAAGTTATGTTTAATAAAAACAATAATAAGATAGAAAAACAAGTATTTGTTACTAATTGAATTTGGCTAGTTTATACACACGATATATATTATTCACAAACAAATACACAGAAATATTTATATGGCAATTTTTTTTAGAAATTAATATTAAATATATAACTTTTAATATTGTATTGATTAACTTAGTTTTATTTTTGTAATTAAAAATAGTTTTACTTTCTGAAGAATATAACTAAAATAACTGAGACAAATCATATTAATATAAAATAATTATGTAATAGTTAATATTGTGCATTCCCTGGAAGTGTCTATCAATTCATTTTAAATTCCACATACATGAGAGTTCTGTGGTTTTTTTAAAATTACAAAATCTTTTTGTTTTCTTTCAAATACCTTTTACAAAACATTCATAATAAAAAAACTATAAGACATCATTTTAAAACTAAACTAATTATTTAAAACACAACATATTATAAACATGCATAGTATACACCATTTTTTATTACCTTTAGTAAAAACAAAATTGCTTTATTTAGTTTTTAAAATACAATTAATGTGATCCTCAACTCTCTTTGCCATCTCATATTCCTGATCCACCTGATCACACATGTTGAAAAGATAAATAATCACCAATACACAAACCTCATGCTAAACCAGCACTCATCAGCTAGTCCAGACCACCATCCCCACATCCATACACAACCAGTGCTCAGCTCCACATCAAGATAGCCAATCTTTATACTTTAATGGTCAGGCTTCAAACTACTCCAACTCACAACTCTTCATCCCTCCATTTCATTGAATGCTCAAAGCCCACCCCTCACATATGTATGTAAAATGGATTGTTCTCCTGTACATGAGGGGTCAGGATGACTAAATGTCAACATGGGTAGGACAACAACCTTGGCACTAACATGGGATATGAGCATTCCATCATCAGATTTTCAATGAAATGGAGGGATGAAGAGGGGTGAGTTGGAGTAGTTTGAAGCCTGTCCATTAAAGTATGAAGATTGGCTATCTTGATATAGATCTGAGCACAGGTTGTGTATGTGTGGTGGTCTGGATTGGCTGATGAGTGCTGGTTTAACACGAGGTGTGTGTATTGGTGATTATTTATCTTTTCAATGTATGTGATCAGGTGGGTCAGCAGTATGAAATGGCAAAAAGAGTTGAAAGTCATGTGAGCCTGAGTGTGAATCCTACATACATTACCTATATATATGCAGGTTTAATTCTGTATAGTGTATTAAAATACAATTAAGAAACTGATGAATGTAACACTATGAAGAAGCAAATTTATTAAAGTGAGTTATTATGCAGTAATTGTTTAGAAAAAAAAATTAAATATAAGTTATCTTATAATTGAAAGCCAATGTGCTAAATAAACATATATTGACAAATTAAAATAAATGTATGTTTACAATGTTACATATAACTAAAGCAACTTAAAACTAGTATTTCCAAAAAAATATTTTTCCTTTTTTTTTTCAAACTTAACATAACTTTAAAAATATTAATATATAAATTGCACTTCTCTATCTTTTTTTTATACTTGTATATTACTAAATTAATTTAATATGAATCTAAAATTTATTTTAATATACATATGGAGGTGCACATCGCTTTTTTTGATTATTTATAGTATGTTTTTGTTTTAGACTTATTTGTGAAAAATAATTTTATATATGATACTTAAATATAAATTGTGATAAGTAATCAATATCTTCATATGTGGATCTAAGATGTTACTTTAAAATCTTTTTATTGGAAGAGTTCAATAATAAAAAGAAGTGATTTAATTTAGATATGAGTATTTTCAAAATTAATAATAAGTTCCTGATCAATAGAATAAGAATGGGGTTTTTTATATTAGTTCTGATGCAAACTTTTTTTCTATTTGTATACTTTTTTATTCTCTATTTTTTGTTACTTTTCTATACTCAATTATTTATATTAGTATAATATTTTATCATCATAGATTTTCATGATAGTAATCTTTGCACTAATTAATTCTGACAATGAAAATGTGTGATTATCATCTATTTTTTCAATTTTTAATTGTAAATCAAGAGATTTTCTAATAATAGATCTTTTTATCAACATATTGAAAATATTATTGATAAAACTTTTAAGGTCATGGGTGCCATCTTTGCATGGTTATGAAGATGCTAATAAATATAATATTCAAAACTGTATAATTTACTAATAAGAGGTAAAATGCCAAGGCTTAAAATAAAGTGTCAATTGTCATATTTAAAAGTAGATTAAATACTATCATAGGTTTGTAATATAATGGTAATTAATTATTATATACAGTCTTTCAATCTGCAGAAGCACTTTTGGTTAATTCCTTAACCCTCCTCAACTGCCATTAAATTCGAGGCAACATAATGGACACAAATGTCATCAAATCCCATGAATCCTGAATTTTAATGCTATCAGCTTGACTACTAATTATATTAATTTTATTTCTATTTATTAATATTGCCTCCTTAATTTTTCTTTTATTATGGTTTCTCTCTTCATGAAAAATTTTAACATTTTCAATATCAAACTTAAATTTATATTTACATATCCTTTCATGATCCAAGAAAACTGAAGCAGTCATTAAATCACTATTATTTTTACTTTTCACATGCTAATGCACATGAAAAGTAAAAAGAGATAAACCATAATAAAAAAAAATTAAGAAGGCAATATTAATAAATAGAAATAAAATTAATAATCAAGCTGCTAATGTTAAAATTCAAGATTTGTGGGATTTGAGTTGATGACATTTGTTTTTATTATGTTTGTTTTTAAATTTAATGGCAGTTGAGGAAGGTTAAATAATTAAGCACAAATACTTCTGTGGATCAAAAGACTATTTATAATAGTGAATTATTATTATATTTATTATTTTTATTGTTATTACAATAGTTTTTAATTAACGGACATTTTATTTGTATATATGTAATAACAAAATTTAAGTGAAATCAATAAATTATGTTAAAACTTTCTCTTATCAAAGAATGTATTGAACGTATTATAAAACAACCCAGTTTTAAAAAAAGCTTTTAAATAATTAAATTTTGTTAAAAAGAGATTAAACTGGTTTTGATAAGAGATTCAAATGCAAATATTTGTGCAAGTTCATTCAATTAAACAATGAAAGTGTTTTTCAAACTCTTGTAATTAAAATAAGATCTGGTCATAAAGATGTCAAAAATAAAATATTAAAGGTGTGAAAAACACAATTAACAATGCCTCTGAAAAACAAGATCAGGTATTCAAAGCAAAAAATAAATGCTTTACAAAGTCAATTTTCCTTAAAGCAATCAATCAGAATTATCACTTCATTTAAGCTGTATCAGACTTTCATTATGCTGAGTAGAAAGAGGAAGAACTGACAACTACTGAAATTTACTTTTGATATCTGGAACATGGCACATTATTTCCAAATGAATCTCTAACTAAAATGAAGATATAACACTTCATATTTCAAAACTAGAGTTTGTTAAAGGATATTAAGACCACTTAGGAACTGATTAATACTTTCTATTATGAAGAAAACAAATCATGGCTATATAATTTCCTTTGCAAGTTTTTTACAAAACAACTATTTAGATTTTATTTTAAACAATTTAAGTTTTATATCAGTTTATATTTGATACTAACAAGCTGTATTTTACAACATAAATTGTTTAAAACAAAAAGAAAAAGATTTAAAAAGTTAGTTACATTTTAATACAACTGATCTCAAAAAAATTTAAACAAAAAAAAAAGAAATTTGCTCCACATTATGTTTACTATATACGTAGGTGGTGTTAAAATTTTGAAAATAACCTTTCTTTAATATATATGTTATCCAAATGCTTTTTTTTTTAGAAATTATAAATTAAACAAATAATGGCAGGTATAATATTCATTTTAAATGTAACATGCCCATGCTGAAAAAATGAAAAGTGTTGAAGTGTTAAATAATGAGGGTAATAATTATATGTAATTTTAAGTTAAAGATTATTTAAATTTGAGACTGAGTTCATGTATATTTAATTTAACACCCTTTTTTTTTTATTAATTACTATGAATTAGATTTTGTGTGAGTTTATGATGTAAATGCAAATATTTGTTCATTGTCAAATAGCTAGGTATTTTTATATCTATATAGCAGAATTTATTTGATATTTTGTTCTTGTAAATTAGGTAGCAGTCTAAATGGTGTCATCTATGTAGTTAAGTTGTATTTTTCTTAAATTGGTATTTCGATCTGAAATGACATTCCCTAGAATAATCAATGTAAGACAAATGTAGTGGTTATAACAATTCCATATTAAAGAAATGTAAATGTCTTGCTAGGAAACTTATGAATTAAATAAATGTCTTGTATTTATAAGGTTGACATATATAGAATTGCATTTGGAGTTTATTATAGATCAGGGTTTGACTGTACAGCAAATGTACTTGATCATAAAACTGTATTATAGTATAATTGAAGATTAATGTTTAAAATTAATCAAAAAAATCTTGAACAGTTTATAAATAATTATTATTCTTTATGTGTGAACTAAAACAATAATATGTAAGTGATTGGAAAAATGGTTTTATTGAAAAAAGTTATATTTTGACTATTATATTTTGTAGTGAATTATATGTTTGTAATTGGTTTAAATAGTGTGTTAACATTTTTATTTGTAATATTGTCTGGTCTGTATATTTACACCATACCCATTCTTTAGGAGTAACATAAGTTTTTTATGATCTAGCAAGGTATTGCAAATTGGGGCTCCCATGAAGTGGTTATTATCCTCATAATAAAGCAAATATTGTTTAAATATTTCTTGATGCTAATGCTAAGTGGTGGTCTAATCAATTAATATAAATTTAAGTTATCTGATCATTTCTTGGCTGATCTTTATAGTATATACACACACACATATATATATATATGTTCAAATCATTCTTCCAAACATAGTTTTTTCAGCAATGCCCATATCCTTTTGAGTCAAGCTGTTTAAAGTTTAGACTTTATAATTGTTCACAGAGGGCGTTGGTGAAGAAAAATAACATTTAGGAGAGTGATTTGAACATTTTATATTTGAATTTTCAGTTAGTGATAAGCAGTGAGATATTTCCATATATATATTAAAACAAATATATTTTGATTGAATGCTCCACATATAGAAGAATATTACGTGGAAAAAAAAGAAATTATATTATGAATAATATACATTCAGATAATGATTAAATTCAAATATAAATAATAATGTTAATGAAACATTTGTGATGGTGATGATCATAATGACTTTAATCTAGTGCAGAAGCTTAAACTAAATATAACTATTCTCAAAAATATTTTCAATTTGTTTTTCAATTTCAATAAACAAAAAAATTGAAACTTTAAGGCATCAAACCTTCTAAATAAAGAGTTTACTTTTGGAAAACTTATTGATATATCATTTATAAATTATTACCATTATCTTTGCATGTCCCTTAGTGGGTTGTATGAGTTCTTAAGATTGTGGATATTAATAGCATAATAAATGTTTTTATTTTAATTTTTTTTTAATGTGTCAAAGCATTGGCCGTAAAGCAAACCCTGGGACAACTGCTTGTAAGGCAGCTGTGCTAACCACTCGGCCACCAATAATAAATGTTAATAGCATAATGTTTGAAATGAATTTGATAAGCAAACACAATCTAAATTAATTAATAATAATAATAATAATAATAATAATAATAATAATAATAATAATAATAATAATAATAATAATAATAATAATAATAATAATAATAATAATAATAATAATAATAATAATAATAATAATAATAATAATAATAATAATAATAATAATTATTATTTACAAATTCATTAACAATTGATATATAAAATTGGTGCTTATATATTCACAACTATTACTAAGTAAAACAAATATAACACAAAATATTAAAGTTAATAAAAATAATAATTTTTAAAGATATTCTAAACTTAAGGCCTTATGAGAATTATATTGATAAGATCTTACCAAATGTAAACTTAAATGTTTGAAACTATGCTTTTCTACAAATATTGTTATTTTTACTTTATTTATAGTTCATCAAGGATGGTAGTTGAATGCCTTGGGAACTGGTGACATAAGGTCTTGGTAAGTCTTATGGAACAGTCCAATTCTTTCCTCATTACATGATTAAAGCAGGCCATGACTGGTATAGGAAACTTCCATGTTAATTTCTGAATCTGATTGAATAATTCCAGGTGTTTAGAGTCATGTAGTGGTTAGTTTTCTAGTTACACATGTTAGCTAGTCTTCTGTTAGCTAATGCCAAACTTGCCTACCATACTTGCTGTGGTGGATCATTGTATTGAAAAATAATTTAAATTTTAGAAAAGAACAACAATCCAAACTACTGTGGAAAACTTTTATTCAAAAGTTTCTCTTCTCTTCATAAGATCTCTGCAACATAGATTCTTGAGTTAAGGATTGAAATAGACTAGACTGGTCTAGTTGTTCATTACTGACCTATTTATATCACACTTGTTGTTGTTTTTCTTATATACAATGTATTCAAATCTTTTTTTTAACAAAACTTTATTAAAACTTAGATACAGGATTTGACATCTGCTTATTTGTATCAATATGTTTATCAATAAAGATTTTCTTTATTTCTTAAATTATGATATATAAAAATATAGTTTTTCTCTTTTTTTAAAAAAAAAAATTGCAATAGTGATAGAAACAATAGCGATAGAAAGAAGGTAAAAAATCATTACTTATTCCTGAAAACTGATTGATAATTTTTTTAATTTTAGCAACCCATAATTTTCAATAACATATTTAGATTTGTCACTATTTATTTAAACTTCCATTGAAAAGGCAAATCAGAAAGTCTCACAAAATACTTTGTATTTTAATAAACTACACAATTCAAAGTCTTGCACACATTAAAATTATTTTTCATTTTTCTTTACATAGTATGAGCTATAATCATATTATTTACAATTTTATATAGTAAGTCTCCTCTATAACATTTTAAAAATAACATTATATTAAAAAAAATAATCTATAAACCATTTTTTTTCTTCCTTAATTGGTTAAACTGGTATACTTAAATGATGCAAATGTAATATCTATTATGTGCACATAGGAATTTATACAATTTTGACTATGCAGCTTTATAAGGTAACTAATTCAAGCAGCTATTGGACTTATTTCAGTTATAATATATATACCTAGTTATGCAATTTGCTTAACTTTTCTCAAATAAATAGGTTAATCTTTTTATATAATCAAGTTTTTATTAATATCAATCATTTTAATTTACATTATAAGCAATTCTATAATATTCTTAAATTTAAATACCATTTTTGACTAGTTTAAGTTTTTTCTATTTTATGTATATATATTTTGTTTGTTACTTTATATTCTTTTTTTCTTTTGTATTTTTAAGAGCAATCTGTAATTGACTATATATTGTTGTTTTCCATTAAATAAATTAATTGAATTGAATTCTGGCTCCAATATTTTCTTTTCTTTCTTTTCTGTAATATTATTACGTTCTTGTCTATCTTTGCTTTTTTTTCTTTTGAATTGAAATGACCACACCCAATTACAGTTAAAAGTTGTGGACAAAATATGAATGATGACATGTATATTATTAATATCAATATATAAATACCTTTTTTTTTAAAAAAAAGTATTTTGTTTTTTAATTTGCTAGTACTTAATAGAAAATTTTAAGAATCATGTAACAGTGTTTAGTACATCTATCTATTCGTTTGTCTCCTGGATGCAGGTGAAACTTAAAAAGTTTAGCTGTTTTTTAAGTAATGTATCTATAAAATAGGTATAAAATTCCAGTTTAACCTAAATTGCCGATAAAAATAAATAAATATGGCACTAATAAGTTGTTGCTTTCTCCTCATAAGAGAAGTGACATATTTTTATAGGCATTAACTAAATTTATGATTTAATTTCACTTATAAAATTTAAATTATTTTACATGTAGGAAAGAAACGCTAATCTGAAGGTTTCACAATAAAAAATGTATATTACGTTTTTGAGTTCTATACATTTTTAATGGATTTTATACATTGTCCATTATAATAAATATTGATATTCATTATCAGTACTTCGAAATTATATAACAAACTTTCAATTAGAATCTTATTTAAGCTAAGTGCTTTTTAAAAAGATTACACCCACAAATGTATACTCTTATATATAGAGAGAAAATTTTAAATTTATCATTGTCTAAGGTTGTTTTTTTTTTTAAAAAAAAAACATAATGTTGGATCTCTATGTAAGTAAAGACAAAGCAAAATTTTTATTAATTTTATTCCTAGTTAAATGTTTCAAAATATAAAGATAAAATTTCAAATCAAGTGGAAAATAAAAGTATGTTAACTTTAAGACATGACATGAATCAGCTTTGCTCAAAGAATAGTGAAAATTGAGAGGCTTTTATAAGAAAAATGAGAGATAAACAAATCAAGGCCAACTACAAATTGAAGAAAATTTATTGTATCAATGACCAAAAGAATAAAAAATGAAAAGACACAAAGCCAAAGGCAGATTAAATTGCATGATGTCCATCCTTATAATATGGACTTTAAAGTTATTTGTTTAGACAGTAAATTGACTCATGTGTAATAAAAACTTTTTCCTTTGGCTAATCAAATTCTGTTATAATCTTATAATTTATTAATATAGTTTTACTAAATACAACATTACACATTATTAAGTTACCTCATTATAGAAGAGTGAAAAAAAGTTAGTTATTAAAAAAAACAATATCTTAAATTCTAATATTAAAACTTTAATTAAGAATACTATGAAAAGTAAATTCAGTGATAGTATAATTTTTCCTAAAGGTATGTAATAATGGTATATTAAATGTGATAATATGTTGGACTATTTCCATCATCTATCAGTAAATGTTGAATGTATAGAAAAATTTAAACTTTATTTAAACTTTTCAAATACAAACAACTTGTTATTAATTACTAACCTGTGTTGTCTATTTGTATGTTATTACTAACAAGTTGTTTGTCTTTTAAAAGAGTTAAATAAAGTTTACAATTTTCTATACACTCACCATTTACAGATAGATGATGGAAATAGTCCAACATATTATCACACGTGATAGTATAAATCAGACATTGAATCCTGCAATCAAACCAGCGTGTATATAAAAGGAGTTTTTAGGTGTGCAACTATTAATAATGCCTATAACCTAGATTTGATCTGTTCTAAATAAAATTTAAAATGTTTTTATCAGCTTTAGATTTATTTCTTATGTTATGTAGCTAAGCTAAAACTGACACAATTAACTATCCAATATTGGTCAGAAAATGAGTGTCTAGATATTTTTAGTTATAGTATAAAAAAACAACAACAAACTGAAATAAAAACATCAACTATTCATTAGCAAACAATCATTGAATACTATCTTAAACTTTAGGTTGTTTTTTTTTATGATTGTTGAATAAGTTTATTGCAGGCTATTTAATGGTTGTTTTAACTTTTAACTGTATATTTCTTATAATAGTGATAGCATTAAATAATAGTAATACTCAAATAAATAATAATAAAAGTAATTTTATTGTTTATTGTATGAGTATAATAACAATGAAATAATTAATAATTATCTGAAAATTTAATAATTTTCATTTTTTTAAAGAAATGCATTTAATGCCTCTATAAAATCTATTTATACTAAATATTGTGAGGAAAGTCAGTGATGTCAACAAAGTAGTAAGATGTTTAAACATTTCTAGAAATAATGAAAATAAAGTTCATTGATTAAGAAGGGTCATCTTGTAATTAATATTATATTCAAATCTCTATAACAAAGCAATATTAATGATATACAGTGGTCATAATATATCAAAATGTAACTACTGTACTGGCTGGAAATGCATACATCTATAAGAATATTAGAAAATATGTTATAGGATTAATTGTTGACTCATAATGACATCAATATCTTTATGGCATTTTCTTAACTACAACATTTTTAAATAAGTCATAGATGATTGTTTAATCAAAAATTTTTATTAGATATTACTGATTGTTTGGCCCTTTTTCATAAATTAAGATCAAATGTAATCCTCTCTAACAACCATTAAGCAAAATTTTGAAATCAAACTTTGATTGGTTACAAAAAGACAATAACACTTTTTAACATTGCTAAAAATTATATGGGCAATGAAAGGTATAACAGTAGTTTGAAATAAATATGTTATACTAATCAATAATTCCATAAATACTGATAAAGATGTTATTATAAATATTTAAGATAACTGTTAAAAGAATTAAGATTCATAGTATAGTCTTAGGAATCATTTAATACATGTGTTTCACTATAAACTTAAATTAAATTAGATTCACTACTGTATATTGTCAATCAAAAATTATTTGCTATGAAGTAATACAACTGTGTATATAGGTTAAAAATCATACAATAAAAATAATTAATTAATAAAAATATCAATATCTTCAATCTATTAAATGTAATACACCTGGGTCTTGTTTTACGTGATAGATAGATTCCTCAGAAAACACGCACAAACAAAATTGTGCAAAAATAGACATAACTTACATTGAAAAAGGGGGGATGCGGTCTGTGATTTTTCAAAATTCATGTAAAAGCAAAGCACCAATGTAAAATTACTTTAAAATTTGCGCAAAAAAAAAAAATTAGAAAATAAAATATGACTAATAAAAAATTTCAAATTTGAAAAAAATTGATACAAGACAAACTTTTTTTAACTATAATATTTAATTTTATTCAAAATAATATATTTTTATGCATAATTTACAGTACAGTAATTTACATTTTTTATACATGTTTTAATTATTATCGCTATTTGCCAAAAAACATGTTCGTTTGCAAACTGGTAAAAAATCAGATTCTCACAAGAGGAAATACAACTAGTGCCAAGTTCACTCTCATGTTGTGTTAATGGTTTTCTGGTGACAACATAATTACTAATTAATCTTTGAAATGATGATTTTATTAATTGTTTATGAACTTAGACTTATGATAATAATAGACATTTATTCACCACTGCTGGGAAAAATTTAATTAAAACTAACAACTAAAAATTAAATTCTTATTTTTGTTTTTAATTTTTTAATTTTCAATTCCGTTTAAAAATCAAATTTCATTTTACATCACATTAATTTCAAGTCGCTGTAAGTAATTTTTAAATTGTTAATTACAATTAAAAATCAGATTTTAATTTTTAATTGTCAAATTTAATTGTGCCCACTGCTATTACTCACCTTTTAAAAATAAACTTGCGGACACTAAATGATTAATAATTGATTATGTTCTTTTTTAAAAAGCAAAAACAGAATGTGATTTAAAATGCAAAATTAACACGCACAATGTTTGAACAAATTTACATTATAATCTTGTAAAATTTAATGTGTGTATACATAATATGTGGAAATCATGATTTTAATTTCATTATTGCATAAAATCTTACTATTATAAAGCACTAAAAATATTGAAATTACTAAGATGAAAGTCGAATTTCAATAATGTGCTATTACTTTCAATATAACGTAAGTGCACAAAATTTATTATTTAAAGCAATAGCGCATTATCGGAGTTTGACTTCCGGTGAAACATGAATCACATAACTTCAAAATCATGTTAAATAAGTCCGTGTAAAAAAAGACCCAGGTGTACATTAAGTTAATTTTAAGCATATTGCTTTTACCTATTGATATGTATAAATTTATTGTATACAATGAAATATAATATAGTAATAAATCATAAATAAAAACAATATTTGATGTTTGTTACTTGAAAAGTCATATTACATTTGGGCACTCAAGTGACAGGGTTTGAATTCTGATAGTTCTGTTTTTTGTTTTAACTTTTGAATTCATTATTCTGCCAATGCATTAAACTGATATAGAAAACATGTCACTAAAAAGTAAAAAATGGCATCCACTTTTTAAAATAACCAGATTCTCTGTGTAGTCTTTTTAAATGGTTGCATTATTTAATTATTCAATTCATAGTAATAATATTACTGTTTTGAACTAAATGATGAATTGATTGATTTCAAAGACAAAAATAATAGTTTATTTTTATTAGTTTCAATATAAATATATTCAGCATTATTTGGAAAATATGCAACAGAAAGACTTTTTAAATAGCTAAATGTATATATGTGAATCAGACCTCAATAGGTGCAAAATTTGAGAATAAGGTATTTCTAGCAAAATTAATAATTTCAGTCAAAAATACAAAAATAAATTGCAGAAAATATTTTTATTAAATTACTTTTCCTAATTATATTTGCTACATAAAAAAAAAATCAGTCACAAACAAATATTTATAAACAGACAAACTTTAATGGTTCCAATATGACTAACAATTATAATCATTTGATTCCTCAATATTTAACTTCTGATATATTTTTATATATGTATCAGTTATTAAAGTTGGTATTTAATTTTTAAAAAAAAGTATAAAAGAATGAGGGCAAAAACTGACCAAGAACAGGCATGAGTGTGGTCGCACTATTTGTACCTACTTTAGACCAACCCTGGATATATATATTTCAAATTACTGGGTAATAAAATATAATTAAGATAACACATGATTAGTATTAGTAATAGGTTTCCACTGCATGCCTCCTTTGTGGCACTAATTTATATCTCAATATTTAGAGCATATATTTAATTATTAATTTTCATAAAAATATTTAGAATTTACATTCATTTTTTATATGTAACTTAAATTATTAAAGACATATTATAATTTTTTTCTTTCCCAATCTCTTTATATTTAATTTCTTTTGTTCTGCAATAGTCCTTTCAAAATTTCTTAATTAGGAAGTCTTTGCTTTAAAGTCTTAAGCAATGTTATATTGCTAATGCTATTAATATATGGTTTGGCTGAAGATCTCTCAATCCCATATAGCTATTTAAGTTAGATAGCTGGGTTTGAAGACATTTAGGTGTCTAAAAATTTCAGATTGTCTACTTAATAGTTAACTTTTAGATAAATGCTGACTTTGGCTTGGTATTTTTAGATCTAGTGTCTGAAGCTATTCTAGCACCTCACTGAGAAGTGCCAAAGCATGAAACCATTGGTCTGAGGCTAAAGAATGGTTTTCAAGATAAAGATTTTTAAATTCTTTGTTTAGCTGGCATTTCTCAATAAAGCTTGTTAGAGCAATTAGCAGAGCTCTTTATTTTTTATTTACAAGCTTAAAAATTGAGTCATGTGAAATATGACTGATTTTTTTCTTAGTTAATTTAGTTTTAAGTTTTCATGCAATTATTAACTTGATAAAGGATTTATCAGTTACCCCTATTGGGAATCAGTATCAATGTTGAAAACACAGCTTTTTGCTTGTTAGTTATTTGGGTTTTAATTAGTTTAATATATTATAAATATAAAGATTTATTAAATTATTGCAGAGGAAATAGTATAAGATAAAATTTAAATTAAATGCTCCAGTAAACATTTTAAGTACCACACTCTAATATAAATAAAAAAGTTTAAAAATCAACTTCAGTCTTCTCTTTCCATTCTTAATCCTGAAGTAAGATAATCATCTGATAGCATCAAGAATATTTTTTGTTTAGGAGCAATCTGCCTCCTTACATATCATAGCAGATTTTAAAAAGCTCAGTAAAGGTCATTCCAATCTAAATTAATATTTAAAAATCTATCTGGAATAGAAAAAGGTTTTCTGATATTCTATTAGTTTATGGCCAAGGAGTTTCATCTTTAATATTAGGAATAAGCTTTCATATTTCTAATATATTCTTTTTCTCAATTAGGTAACTACCAATAGCTTGTAGTATACCCATATTTTTTGTAAAATAAAACCATTGCCCAAAATAATCAAAATAAATGAAAAAAAGAAACAACTGCTAGGATCTGTGTTCTCTATATAAAAAGAACTGCAGACAGGATTGGATGTATTCTAAAATGCTACAGTGTAAAAACAGTATGTCATCCTTATTAAAAAATTAGTAACATCACAACAAAGCCTAAAGTCTCAATCCCTATTGAGGCTTATGGAGTTTATGAAATTTCATGTGGCACTTGCAAAACTTCTTATGTAGATGAAGAAAATAATGTAGCTAATCAATACTCATCATCATCAACACTCTCACTTCATGCTATGGATTCAGGTCACAATATTAATTTCTCTAATACCAGGATCCTATCCAGATGTGATACTCTATCAGTGTGAGATCAGAGAAGCCATTGAGATCCTAAAAACGTCAAATTGTATATCAAATGCGATGACACATGCAAACTTTCTCCTACTTGGAAATTTTTTTTGAGAAACATATTTATTACTCTGAAGATTTTTTGACTTTTATTTTTCAATTTTATAAACCCATTTTTTTTTCAATTGGTGGAACTCTTACATTGTTAAAATGCCTCTATGATCATCTTTATAATATTTTATTCATAACCCAATTGATGAATTGTATGATAAAGCCAAAACGATTATATATATATATATCACCAAAACTGTCTAACACTATACTAGCAAAAAATAAAAATGCAAAACCATAAAACAATACAGTACTAGATTAAATTCAAAATTTTACCAAAATCCTTACACAACCATGGTTTCATCTACTACAAATAGACCTTCTCAAGTGAAAATCAACCTAAAGAAAAACATATATATATATACAAACAAACAAACCTTCCCATAATTCATTTCAAACTCCACCTTCCCTTAATATCAAAAGAAGTCTTCATAAGATTGATAGCCTCAGAATCAAGGAGTTTTATCATCAAAGTCTCCTTTATTCTTCTTTTTAACTCATTCTTTTCATAAAAAATAACTGAAGCATTGTCAAACAATATTCTATGACTTGTATTCAATTCATGAATATATAAAGCTGAGTTAAGATATCTATGTTTAACTCTACTTATATGAACCTTAACCCTTTCATTAAGGCTAAATTTACTCTGGCCTACATAAAATTTACCACAACTACATGGAATTTTATAAACAATACCAGGAATAGACCTACTATCAACAGACTGCTTTGAACCATTAAGTAATGAATTCAAATCAGAACCTTTCCTCCATGCAGGTCTTGATTCTGAGGCTATCAATCTTATGAAGACTTCTTTTGATATTAAGGGAAGGTGGAGTTTGAAATGAATTATGGGAAGGTTTGTTTGTTTGTATATATATATATATGTTTTTCTTTAGGTTGATTTTCACTTGAGAAGGTCTATTTGTAGTAGATGAAACCATGGTTGTGTAAGGATTTTGGTAAAATTTTGAATTTAATCTAGTACTGTATTGTTTTATGGTTTTGCATATATATATATATATATATATATATATTTATATATATATATATATATATATATATATATATATATATATAAATTATTAATCAATGTCTGTATTCCAATTATAATAAAATATATATAATTATTCAAAACAATACAATAATTAATACAGTAACAATATTTTAAACAAATATATACCAATTTAATAGAAGTATTTCAACTATCTATGTAGTTGACAACGACTACATAGATAGTTGAAAGTATTCTATTAAATTGGTATATATTTGTTTAAAATATTGTTACTGTATTAATTATTGTATTGTTTTGAATAATTATATATATTATATATATATATATATATATATATATATATATATATATATAATTCAAATCATGCATGAATGAAGATTTGAAATATATCACTTATATCTGTAACCCATTAATATCCTTGTATCAATATATATATATATATATAGAGAGAGAGAAAAGAGACTATGGATTTGAGAACTTGATTGAAACTTAAAAAAATGTTCATCCTACAGTAGATCAAAAATTATGAAGCACTTGTAGAGTAAAATCTCCAAATATTACCTATATTTATCACATTTGTATATTAAGTAAAGCTGATGTTAAATTTCCAGAAATATGAATCATCAGTTAGTTGTTTATTTTTTGCTTACATGCTTTGTGATTTGATTTACCAATTTTATTATTTATATATACATTGTATCTATTTATCTATGTATGTGTGTTTGGATAAAACATAGATTAAAAAGTTTGTTATTCTAACAAAGTATTGAATTTCTAAGTTCTATTTATTTTTCTATTGTTTATCTAACTAATGTGCCATAAATTTTACTATTATTGTACTGTAACCATATTATTAGCTGGACACTGTTGATCTCATTATTAACAATACATTCCATTTGATTATTGCTGATTTATTTACTTTCAAAATCAATAATAGATTAATCTGTATAATCTTCATTATTACACACAAACTCATATTTGCCTGTCACAAATTTTCTATAAATAACTAAATTAAAAATGTCACAATAACTAACCGATATAGAGAAACATGTAAAAATAATAATACTTTCGTGTTATTCAACATACTGCATAATAATATATTACTATGCAATTATGCAATTCTACATGTGCCACATAAGCATATTACAGTCTTTGGATCACACCAAAATTTTTATGAGTTGTGAAATGATAGAAAAAATATACAAAAACTAGAGGTCAGTAGACGTAATATTTTATTAGAAGGCAACAAAAACAAAATCATTAAATATCATTAATTTTATTTCTTAGTTATTCTGTCTATATTTTGATAAAAGTATAATTATGTTGAGTTTTCTTTCAGCAAGTGATTGAAATAAATATAATTCATAAGATTGGGGTTAATATGGTTGATGGATAAGTTGGGCTATGCTGTTTATAATTAAAAACAGTTTCACACTCAAGACTTTGTGTACTGGTATGTAGTCATTATGAAGCTTGCACTCCCACTTTGTTATAAATGGAGATATTTCCATTTTACCAAATCATGCAAGTGTTTCAGAACTTCTAGACAAAGTTTCTGACTATTATGAATGAATTATGAATGAACAAAGCTTTTCATACAAAAAGCAGCATTGCCTTGACATTGGATTTCACTCACCTTGCTTTTTTGGTAAGTAATGAATGTGGAATTGACACATTAAACCACTTGTGGACTTATGTTTTTGCCAGAACAGTTTTCTTGAAAGCTCTTTCAAACACCACAATTGTCTTCCCTGCATTTTCTCTAACAGAAAATAGAATTTTGCCCTAGTTTAACTTTTCAGCTATTACAAAAATTGATAAATAAGTGAAACGCACAAAACACAACTTCACTCAATGACATCAGTCAGCAAAGTGATGTAAGGAGATTCCTGCAAGAGGCATCTAGCAGTAGAAATGTACTACAATATGCTTGCCCATGAATGAATAACTGTTTTTTGTATACTTCCTCATTTTAGCATGGACACAAACAATTTTTTTTAAATTATGTTTAGTTGTATTTTGTTAGATTTCAAAATTTAACAGTTTTATAATATTTGGGTCATGTTATCAGTAGAATCAAATTTGTTAAGTAGATTGAGAAACATATTATATAATATTACATAATGTTATATATACTATACAGCAAACTATATAATTCTGATACACTATGTAACATATATATATATATATATTGAAGCAGTCAATCTGATACTCAGATCAGAATCTCCCACTACCAAACTATATTCAAACTTCATCCTTACACATATATACGTATTTATTAATATATTTTTTGATTTAACTATTAAAATAATAACTGATGTAGATATATAGAAATATCTTAATGTAACTACTTTTAATAAACAAATATTTGATTCGATTTTAATTCATATATGTGCATAATGGATGTGTACATATTATAGATGAGGGGAGGTTACTTTTAAATATATATAGATAAAAGCAAATATATTATATTAATGTGTATTTTAAAATTATATTTATAATTTATTATTTATTTTAATCATGGTGGTCAAAAAAAAGGTGATGCAATCCTACTGAATATTCTCAAACACAATTAAACCAATTGACCGAAAATCCACTAGTCCAAATTAAAATGTTATAATTTTATAACAGTAATGTAAAAATCCATTAGTAGAAATTTTATCCACTTCAAATTTGTTTTAAAATCTCAGATTATATTTTAAAACAATTGTTTGAGAAATTCTAACAGGATTGCATTGTGTTTAAAATTTACATGAACAAAAGGTGCATCCGGTCAGCAAATTCCAGGTCCGCTAAGTGCATAAAGTGTCTCAGGAATAGCAAGTAAAGTGCATTCCAAGATAAACTGAAAATAGTATAAATACTGTTAGATTTGAATCCTAAGAGAGAGAGAGACTTGTAATTATAAAAACAGCCATGGTAAACATAATCCACGCTCGTCATTATAGCAATTCAATGTGTTATGAGTAGTGGAAATTTTCACTTTTCTCTTCATTCAACATGCTCTTTCCTTCACTCATTGCTCAGGATCCCACTACCCATGAACTTAAAGACTGAATAATGAAAATGCTACCTACCTGACTGACCGAATCTAACTAGATCTAGTTCACCAATTCCAATGGACTCTACAATCACCTAGAATCACTACTAATTACCAAGGTAAAGAACTCTAGCTGCTGCCCAATGTTTAAATTCTTAAGTTCAGCTTTCCATAAATATTTCTCATAACCCTGTCTGTAATTTAAAATATCATTCTATCAGCTGGTCTTTTGATGAGAAATTAAATATTTTGTTTATATAATTTGTAATTTTCTTACCTGAAATTAGTATGTGCTTAACTCTATATAACCTTCTTTTAATTTTATCTTATCATTGAACCTCTATTGAATAAGTATAATATTTTCTTTCACTTTCATGTGGCAGCAATATTTTATAACTCTTCTTATTGTATTTTATATTTTATATATTTAAATGATATGCCAATAATTCCTCACATTTTCAGTATGTTCGTTTTTTTTATTATTTTTATTTCCCCCCTCTCTACTTTATGGGGTGACTAAATTAACTAATTAAAACAAGTCTTGTTATTTTTATGTTAGTGAATGCTTGCAAATTTGGGGAAAACAAATGAATTATCTCATGATGTCATTGTAGAAAAACAATAGAAATCTGTTAAAATGTTTTTTATTCCATTTAAATAATAAGTGCTAACCTTAAAAAAATTATGAAATTAAATCTGTTTATTCTGAAATTAATAACTACCACCCCATTCATATATATCTAAATTATGTTTATTATAATATAAAAGCACTTATAACCAAATTTTCATATTCATTAACATTATGGGGAGTTTATATGTAAATTAAAGTAATGGGGAAGGGGATTCTCTATACCAGTGATTTGTGTATTTTATTGATAAGTTTAAATAATCCATTACTGTTTAGTAATCTAATCATACTCTTACGTTGGACATTCAAGTTATCAGTTATTTGTCCTTAGTTTTAAATATCATATATCTTTCATTCCAAGCATTGTATGCAAACAGACCTCCATGTTCAAATACACATATGTGGGTCTTTGTGTTTCATCCCCTGGGATTTTCAGTAAACCAAATCTCGTATATTCATTCCAAGTCCAAGAACACAGCTCATAAACCCCCATGCGACTTATTTTGTCATATGAACTATTAAGCATCACATGATCACATTTCCTATACTAGCACATTAATTGTTGATAAACAGAGCAAAACTCTCCATACAGTATTGCCACCTATGCTAAACAGAGTAATCAATGGATGCCAGAAGTCTTGTGCATAAAATCCCTATCTAATGCCTACTCATCCAATATCCCCAGACTAGTCACAAGCCAGAAACTAGTCTGGGGATATTGGATGAGTAGGCATTAGATAGGGATTTTATGCACAAGCCTTCTGGCATCCATTGATTACTCTGTTTAGCACAGGTGGCAATACTGTATGGGAAGTTTTGCTCTGTTTATGAGCTATTAACATAGGGTCACTCTGGAAAAGATCCAGCTTATCATTATTAATAGCCGATGCCTTCATTTTGTGAACTGAATCTGCCAAAGTAGCAGGAAGAATTCAGTCACCATTCTTCATACTTAAATTTGGAAGCACTTTCCTGTATTCAAGATTGGATCACTTAATTACACCACCATGCCCTCTTAAAGTTCTCACATAAATCAAACCTATGAATGTCCATAAACCGTAATGTTATGATTCTACTAAGCAGATTTCTTTATTATATTTATAAATATTTTCATATGCACGTCTTTTTGCAATGCATATATATATATATGTTAGTCCCATACACATTTCTCACTCAGTATAAACTGAGAGTAGTTCGCTTATTCCTGTAAAGAGTATTTTTGTAATAGTTAATGATTCTAAATAAAATCGGCTAAGTGCTACTCTTTTCTGTGGGGATGTATTGGTATCTCACAAATATATTTACCCATAGCGCTAAATCAACTTTGTTTGTCAGTGTATTTATTAATTATTGGAATATGAACTAGCCACAATAAAATCAGGTAATAAATAAAAATTTGTCAATCCCCAAGTTATAAAACATTTCATATAATATACCTGAATCAGATGTGTATTTAAAGAGACAATGATGATTAATGAAATAATATAACCCAAGTATTTATGCAATTTTTATTTAAAGTAATAAATCTTATATACATCATAACTTGCAGAATCATTGTTTCCTTATTTAAAATATTAATATTTTAGTTATTAAATTATGCGTGCTCTGACTAGATGATCTTTCACCAATCCTATATATATATATAATTAATGTGAGAGGTCACAACCTTTAAATGGGTCAAACTTATGATATTTATGCTAAAAGAGTTCCATTATATAATTTCAAATTAGAGACTCTTTGTGTCTCTGCTTTGCGATGCCGGTGGAGAGAGATAAATTAGATCAGTATCATTGGGATTGTTGCTCATAAGTTGGTAGATCTGGAAAATAGAAAAATAGGGCAGAGTTCATGAGTGTTCCTGATTTATGTATCTTGCGCATGATTGAACTGTAGGTACTTTTGCCTAGATGCTAGATCTTATTATAAGAACAGACAAAACAGACTGGTACAATATATAATGCTGATTGTACTATATGCACTATACAAGTTGTTATAAAATATTGTCCACATTATAATATACTATATAATAATGCACACACTATACAATATAATGTTTTCTTTCATATAAACATACTTTAAATTAAACAGCAACTTTCAAAAATAATCAGATTAAAGACTAAAAAAATAATAATGTATTTTAAATCTATATTAAAGTTCTGGTTCACTTGACACAAAAATATATAATAATGAAAAGTATGCTTTAACACTCAAACACTCTAGTATAATTACAATTAGTAAGTACATTTATCTCCAGAATATATAGACCCCTATGATGACATTTTATTTAAGAAAGTTACTTAAAAATTGATTAGTTATTAAATAAACCTTCAAAAGATTCTCATAATCTTCATTTAACATTTGCAATAACAGAGTTAATCTTACATTATGCTAGAGCCATCTATAATAGCACCTGTGAAACCAGTGGGCACAAAAATTGCAGTAATATTAATAATCGATAATTTATTGTTTGAACGTTACTAAAAACTTCAAGCATTGAAAAGATTTATTTGGAGCTAAGACCCATGTATTGAACATTAAATTCTACTTATTTACTCATAAAGGTAAGCTATATGTTCAGAAATTTTTTTTTACAAAGACCAGTTTTGCAATAACTATGCAAATCAATTTGTTAATACATAAATACAAACATATGTATGATGAATTCGTCTTCTACCCTATATCTCTTTATAACATTCTATTCTCAACTATATCTTTCCAACTGAAAAAATCAATATCAGGGTAATTTCGAAATAGTCCTTATAATATAAATGAGAACAGATTAATTGATGCTCATAATTTTATTCTTTGATATTATTTATTTGCGCTACTATTTTTGATTTATTAAATTCTAATTTATTTTTATTGTCTTCATTATTATTATTTATCTTCATTGTGATCATTATTATTGTAACGAATTTCATGAGGAATATAAATTTTTCTATATAGGTTTTCCTTTTAGAATGAAAGTTCTGACCAAATCCTTTTGGATATACAATTGAATTTTATATAAATATACATTTGGGATTCGAACTCAGACTTTCACATGATCCACAATTCTCAGTGTCATCTTATGTTGCTGACCTACCTGATCACCCACATGTTGAAAAGATAAAAATATAAGATGGTGCTGACAGTTGTGGGTCATGTAAAAATCTGAGTTCGAATTCTGCATATATTATATATTATAATGGTAAGAACTCATATGCCTTATCAACATGCTGCAAACTTCCACCACCATGTTTGAAGAGTGGTACAAAAGTGGGTTTAGGGCCTGCGATACCATATTCGAACATAGTCATTTCATTCACAACAAAACCCACATGACTGCATCTACCATAACAATAGCAATAGTTTTCTAGGCCCGGTAGTCAGGTAAATAAGAGACTAATTAATTATTTAATATTACAGGCTACTGCTATATACTTAATACTAGTTGATAATGAAATGAGACATTATATTATTTCTATAAAATCAAGCAGACATGCAACACAGAAATAGATATATGCAAATTATTTATTAAACAATTAATTAATTGATACGGAATTTAATTTTACCTGGGTATCATTCGATCACATTTCATGCCTCACATTTAAGTTGTGAATGTTGCAGGATTACAATATGGAATCCTAATGAGGAGTGCACTTGCCAACTTATCAATCATGATTTCTTTGATCATTAATAAAGACTAACAATTTATTAATAGAATAGTAGATGTGGAGGAGTGAAAATAGACCAAGCATAGATATTTATACCAATCATTAAAGTGACCTGTGATAGTTTGGATGCTGCTGAGCTATAAAGAGATTCGGCTTTTATAAGAAGATGACCACTGAGAAACATAGAGATGAGAGGGATGGCAAACATCGAATTGGTGCCCTTTAGGAGTTGTCAGGAAGTGTGGTATCAGTATGAGGTCATAGCCTTTCCATCCCTGACCATGTGACAAGGTTAGTTACCATTGGGGTCATTACTTTATGCCCTTTTGATTATGGGAACTAAAACATTAAGGAATCTCTATTTTGATTCTGCGGTTTTTAAGTTTAAGGCGTGGAGAAACGAGCGCAGTTCACACATACAATGCAAATACATTTATCTACTCTATGCTTTTGTTTAAACTGTTCAATTTATTTCCAATCCCCACATTCATTAAGTAAACGATAACTGTTAAATCTCCCCTTTCCTTTTTCACATAACAATACTACTCTAGGTTTAAGAATTAACGAAATAACTTATATTATTAAAAATAAAATGATCACCAAGTGGCCAATACACTTTACTAATAATTATAGGATTTCACTATCATAATACATGTTGAATTGATATTATAATTCCTGAGCTGAGTATTTATTTAAAAGATACGGGTTTTTATTTAAATTTAAAGTCGAGCAAAAGAGGAGCAACTCTTCTATGAATTAATGGAAAGAAAACATCAGCTCGAAAATCATGTGGGCATGAAATATAATATTTAACTAATACAAATAAATTTGAGATACCCAAGTAGAAGAATAAGAAATAGGTTGTTTTACAAGATTAATTAAAATATAAGATTATTCACAGATATATTTACAGATCTACAGTAAAGTTTAGTTAGAGTTATATTACATTTGGAATTTGAAAGATGAAATTTAAAAGATACATTAGAAAATATATAATTAACTTTAGAGTTCAAAAATAGTCTTTAATCTTGGGTATCATTTTACCTTTCATTGATCGAAGTGTGCACACTTGATTGAAAAGTCCAAGATTCCTGGTTTAACAGCAGTCACATTTAGGAAAATATTATATATACGCAGTAGTTTAGGTTTATCTCATTTTATAAGAAGCTCCGTATGTATAGCCACAGTCTAAAGAAGCGCACTGGTCACCTTACTCCTTGCACATTGTTAGATTTAAATTTGGATCAGGATAAGAAACAAGCAACAGCAATAGCATATTTTGAATTTTAATAGTTATGAATCACCACTCATATTCGTCACAAGAATTACTATATACCTATAAGCAATCAGTCTGTTGCTTTTATTCCTTTTTTCTTTATATTTTGGATCCATCAACAACTGCATCATCCATCCAAGTGGTCTTTCTGGTCTGTCCTATATATCCCTTTAGGTCACGGATGCATTAATGGTACAGGTTAAAATTTCAATCTGACCACTTTTTAAAATTTACCTTTTTACATGACGTAATTTAGAAAAGCTTTTGACAAACCCTTTTTTATATAATTGTAAGTTTAAAATACTTTTTAGCTTTGTCATCTTTTCCCCCACCCGCTATGATTTGCACTCTAATTAGCAGGGGAATTTCTATTTTTTTAAACATCTTTACATTTAATTAAGAGACTTATTTTTAGATTTCATAATTTAAGTACTACCTGAATTTGCCTTAAATAATAACAAATATGTTTACGTGTAAAATATAATTATTAGTTTATTTTATAAATTAAAATATTATTTAAATGATCACATTCAAATATCAGACTTTCACGCTAATTGTGCATATGCTTTACGAGTGTTAATAATAAATGAATACTTTCTCACCAATACAAGACATAGTATTTATGCAGGAATAAAAGAAATCCTCTTATCCCTACGACTCAAATGCTTATATATGAGCAAATCTGAAGTACTGGCAAAGACAGTGTGACGATGGAACAGTCACTTTAAATTACTATATATGGTGTACTATATATGGTGTCTGAATGAATGACATCGGTGAAATTATCTAGAATTTACTAAACGTCATTCTAACTGAAACTTAATAATATGTAAATAAGCATTTATTTTATATAGCGTACGAAAACAATTGTATTACATTCAAATATCAGCTTTTCATGCTCATTGTGCATATGCTTTGCGAATGTTAATAATAAATGGTTTCTCACCAATACAAGATATAGTATTTATGCAGGAATAAAAGGAATCCTCTTATTCCTACGACTCAAATGCTTATATATGAGCAAATCTGAAGTATATTATTAAGTTTTAGTTGGAATGACGTTTAGTAAATTCTAGATAATTTCACCGATGTCATTCATTCAGACATCGTATTTAGTAATTGAAAGTGACTGTTCCATCATCATGCTTTCTTTGCCAGTACTTCAGATTTGCTCATATATAAGCATTTGAGTCGTAGGAATAAGAAGATTCCTTTGATTCCTGCATAAAGACTATATCTTGTATTGGTGAAAAAGTTTTCATTTATTATTAACACTCGCAATTGAATGTAATACAATTGTTTACATACGCTATATAAAATAAATGCTTATTAAATGATAACAATAAGATTAATATGATTATTTAATTTTACACAAAAATCATGCACGGCAATTTTATAATACTCTGCAGTGCGTTATTTTTAATATATAAATTATATTGGAGTGTGTGCGCATATATGATGTTTGAAATAATTGTACATATATTGCATATTATTATGCACCAAATTCAATATTCAAGGTCAGAATCCATGTAAACTTATAATAATGGGTGAAAGGTAAAATGATGACAGAACTAAGGTGAAGCTAAGATTTGGATTCAAATCTTACAGTTTCATATTCCCTTACTCGGAATGGGTGGCAATATACAAATCCTCCCTTTTTTAATAAAAAGGAAAAAAAAATCAAAAATCAAAACAGAAAAAAAACTGCCTAGGATTCATGTCTACACTATTTTTTTTCTTTGCTTTAAAACCCAGATTTTAAGGGTACAACAATATCTTACTTGGTTCAGTGATTAATTTACTAGTTTCTGTCCCCCCCTTCTTTCTCTCTATATATTAATGCTTATTGTCACATATGGGTTAACTGGCTCATTTTTCCTTTCTTTTCCAGTTTCTTCGATGATCTCAACAGACCCTCTGGATTTGTTTTAATTAGATTCCTGGGTCATGTAGGTGATGTCCACAGGGTTTGAGGCTTCAAGAATAGTAGGTCCCTTTTATAGTGCCCTTATGTTTTAGTAGGTATGCATTTGGTCTGCATTTGCTATGGATGAGATAAGGCCCTTGGTATAAAGGAAAAAACTTTTTGTACATCTTGAGGCCCTGATTGCTTGGTTGTGGTGTCCGTACCCACATGTAATCTCCCACTTGGAATGGATAGTGTCTGGGATTTGGTTGGCATATCCATTTGGCTCATTCTCTCATGCAATGGAGGGCTCTTCTTTGATCAGCTACAGAGTCAACTGGGTGGTCCTCCCATGGTAATGGTGTTTTGACTAAGGCAGGATCCCTTATCCCAAAGTGAAATGCATGGCTGCCATGCCTGTGGATTCATTTATTGTTCCATTGATGTACTGGCTAATGCATTCTAAATAGACAGTTACTCTCCCTCATAACCCTTTCTCATAAGTTTGATTGGGGGTTCCTGATGGAGGTCATGTTATGTTCAATGTTCTGTTGTGTTAACCATGTCCTCTATTCCTACAATGTAAAGGCAGACCCATGATATGACAGGAGGGTATTAGGTTTTCCAATATGGGTAAATTGGCTTTGTATGGCCTCATCGTGCACCGCATATCAGCTTTCCTGACTGGGTAGGCCCACATATTTTGAGAACAGGTCATAGGTAACCAGGAGATACCGGCATCTCTGGTATGATGGTAGCAGTCCATAGTGGTCACTGGCCAAGACCTCATTTGGCTTTAATGGGATGATAGAATTAAGAGGGCCACAAAAGTTTCTGCTTGGTTGTTTGTCCCTGGCATAGGTCATGCATTTGTGTAAGGTTTTAAGGATGCTATCGTACATCCCTGGCCACTGGAACTGCCATCTTAAAGCCTCCTCCATTTTCTGTTGGCCATAGTGTCCTATCATGTGATGCATGTGTTCAATAAGGTGACACCTTAGATTTGGTGGTACCAAAATCCTCCAGTAATTTCCTTCTGTCCCAACTTGTTGTTGTAATATCCCATTCTACATCCAGTAGTGGGTTTTGCCTCATACTGTGGTGCATCCTTGAACTGGGTTGCCCTTTTGTTGGATCATCTGGATCAGTTGTTGATACTCTGGGTGCTGTTCCTGCCAGTATTGGAGATTCTTCAACTGTTGTTCTATATCAGGGTTCAGGATATTTCCAGCAATGATCAGGGATTGGTCACTTGAAATTGGTTTTTGGGGTTTGACTTCTATAAGGTGACGGTTTAATATGTCGGCAATCATATTTTCTGGGCCTGGGCAGTAAACAATTTTATAGTTGAACTGCTGAAGGTTTAGGCTCCATCTTATTAGGTGGTCATTATTCAAGTAGCTCTTGTTAAGGAACTCCAAGCATCGATGAACAGTGATGATGATGACTTTGGAGCCTAATAGTACCTGCTTGAACTTGTTACAGGCCCAGACTATTGCTAGGGCCTCCTGTTCGGTTACTGTGTAGTTTTTTTCAGCGCCTTTTAATGTCCGGCTACTAAAGTAAAGCACCTGATGTTGTCCCTCCTGATTGACTTGGAACAAAACCTCCTCCAACCCTTTTTGACTGCTATCTGTTTGTAGGTAAAATGGCTGGGTGAAATCAGGATGGTGCAGCATAACAGTCTTCAAAAATCTTTATTTTATTTGCCGAAAACTTTCTTCCTGAGTCGGTGACCATTCCCACCTGCGGTGTGGTTTCAACAGCTCTATCAATGGGCTGTGTCTTTAGCAAAATTTTGGGTAAAACCTGTGGTAATAATTACACAGGCCAAGAAATGATCAGACCTGTTTCTGGTTTGTTGGCCTTGGAAAATTATGGATGGCTTCCATCTTGTCAGGATGGTCCCTAACTTCCTGCCCTTTAACAAGATGCCCCAAGGAGGATATCTCTCTGAGTGCAAAACAGCTCTTTTTGAGGTTTATAGTTATGTTTCTCCTAGTGCACTCCTCAAAGAACTGCTTTAGATCCTCTATGTGTCCAGTGATATCTCTTGATGTGATAACATCATCCACATAGCCCACCAGTTTTCTCTTGAGGGACTCTGGCAGGATGTGATCCAAGCATCACATAAGGCTGGCACCACTGTTAACCTGAATGGAACCCTTTTAAACATGTGGGTTTGTCCATTGTGCTGGAATGCCATGTATTTCTGATCTTGGGGATGCAAGGCCATTTGCCAATAGCTGGTGGTCAGGTCTAAAGTGGAGAAGAAATTTTTTGCTGCTAGCTTCCCTAATGTTTCTTGTAATGGTGGAGGAACATCTCTTTCAGGTACCATAATATTATTTAATTTCCATGCATCCAAGGATAATCTCATGGATCTGTCCTTTTTTTTAACCACCGCCAGTGGATTGTTGTATGGTGACAATACCTTTTCAATGATTCCCCAGTCTATCATTTGCTGGATCTGCACATTGAGCTCTGATTGGTACTGGAATGGAATTGGGTAGGTGCGAGTTTGAAAATCTGTCTCATCTCTTACGCATATCCTATGGATGTATGCTTTGATCTCACCGGGAACTTGAAAAACCCTCCCCAGTTTTCTATTAAGGCTTGCCATAATTTTGCCTGTTCCTTCATTGTCTTTAATGTTGACTCTGCAATCTTTTGATGGATTTCCTCATCGTGGCAGATTTGTAAGCATCTGATCTGGTGTTCTTGGTCTTCAAGTTTGGTCCCAAAGCCAACTTGTTCTTTCTGGAAAGTGAGTATCTTTTTATTGTAATCCAGGACACATCCATGCTGGGATAGGAAATCTGACCTGATTATGATGTTCTGTATGAGTGTGTGTTCTATGATAGTTTCCCCTATTGCAACTTCCAGTACTTGGTAGTTCTTGGTCTGTTGCTTTTCCATCTGCTACCTTCATCTGAATTACCTGTGCTGGGAGTCTGGGTATGAGTCCTTGTTTTTCCTGTTTGGTCAACCATTCTTTAGCAATACATGATACTTGGCTGCCAGTATCCAGGAGAACATGTGCTTCTGAGGTCCCTACTTTTGTGTTAATTATTGGACATGGGCTAATCATGAGACCCCAGGTGGGATCTTCTTCTTGGATGACTGTTGACATGGCATCATTCCCTCTCTCTGGTCCTAGTTGCTGGTATAGTTGGTGCTGGTCCTGAGGTTTCCTTGATGGGGCTTCTATCGCCATATCTCTTTGCCATTGTTCCTCATCTAGGGTTGTTAGGAGCTGTATCATTTCCTCAACTTCTCTGATGCAGCTTCTGACCATCATCTGCTGAATGGTCAATGGCATGATCTGCTGAATCATCTGAATGATACTGGTATAGTTGGTGCTGGTCCTGAGGTTTCCTTGATGGGGCTTTTATAGCCATATCTCTTTGCCATTGTTCCTCATCTAGAGTTGTTAGCTCTATCATTTCCTCGATTTTTCTGATGCAGCTTCTGACCATCGTCTGCTGAATGGTCAATGGCATGACCTTCTGAATCATCTGAATGATATACATGTCCAAAAATGCAAATGTTGGAGGGGCCTTAATGTGTTAGCTTGGTGGATGAAAAACTGGGTATAGGTTTCTCTGTTGCTATGTTCGTACCTTTCCTGGTGGAGTCTGTGAAAGATGTGTCTCTGCTGGTCATTGCTCCAATACTGCTTCAACAGCACTTCCTCATAATTTTTCATGGTCGTGGGTTTAATTGCCAGCATGTCCCACCAATCCTTAGCATAGTTTCATAAATGTTGCTTCGCGATTATTCCCTGTTCAACCATTCCTGCCTTAAAACAACAAAAAAATGTTGGAGACTCTCCAAATGTGGTTGTGGTCCTTCTTCTATTTCCCCTTTGAAGGTTTTTATCTGTATTTCAATCATTGCTATAGTGATTCTCTAATAATTATTACTATTTTAAATATCTAATGGCTTATTGCTAATCTCCTCCGGTACTATGGCTATATCTGCTCTTCCCACTATACTTTCCACTTATCCTGCCCTACTCTGACTGCTACCCCTATCTAGATCAATTACAATTTGCTGATGCTATTATTCCTCTGGCTTTCATACATATTTTATTTATTTATTTTTTTCAAATCCAAGTATGCTTCGTCATACCTTCTTTATAGCCATTCTATATCCGTTGCCTGCCTAATATCTCATTTCAAACTCACTTGCTTTTTAAATTTATTACATTATAAAAGTCACTTTTAAGACATCTTATCCCACTATATATATATTTTTGGTATACTACCCTTCTGTAGTATTAGCAGTTATAAAACAATCCATGAAAAAAAATTTTCACTTCTGTCCAATCTCAGGGTATTTTCATATTCGGCCCACATTATGGTGTCAGTGGCTAAAAAACATACTATGTAATGGTAAGAACTCGTATGCCTTATTAACATGCTGCAAACTTCCACAACCATGTTTGAAGAGTGGTACAACAGATGGGTTCGGCGACTGCAATACCGTATTCAAACATAGTCATTTCATTCACAACAAAACCCACATGACAATGCATCTATCATAACAATAGCAATATTTTTCTAGGCCCGGTGGTCAGGTAAACAAGAGACTCTAATTAATTATTTAATATTACAGGCTACTGCTATATACTTAATACTAGTTGATAATGAAATGAGACATTATATTATTTCTATAAAATCAAGCAGACACACAACACAGAAATACATATATGCAAATTATTTATTAAACAATTAACTAATTGATACGTAATTTAATTCTACCTGGGTATCATTCGATCACATTTCATGCCTCACATTTAAATTGCAAATGTCACAGGATTACAATACAGAATCCTACTGAGTAGTGCACTTACCAACTTAGCAATCACAATTTCTTTGATCATTTATAAACACTAACAATTTATTAATAGAGTAGTAGATGTGGAGGAGTGGAAATAGATCAAGCATAGATATTTCTACCAATCATTAAAGTGACCTGCGATAGTTTAGATGCTGCCGAGCTATGAAGAGATTCAGCTTTTATAAGAAGATGATCACTGAGAAATGTAGAGATAAGAGGGACAACCAAACATTGGGTCGGTGCCCTTTAGGAGTTGTCACAAGTGTGGCATCAGTATGAGGTCATAGCCACAAGTGTGGCATCAGTATGAGGTCATAGCCTTTCCATACCTGACCACATGATGAGGTTAGTTACCATTGGGGTCATTTCTTTATGCTCTTTTGATTATGGGAACTAAAACATTTAAGGAATCTCTATTTTGTTTCTGTGGTTTTTAAGCTTAAGGCATCGAAAAACCAGCGCAGTTCACACATACAATGCAAATACATTTATCTACTCTATGCTTTGGTTTAAACTGTTCAATTTATTTCCAATCCCCACATTCATTAAGTAAACAATAACTGTTAAACCCCCCTTTCCCATTTCGCATAACAATATTACTCTAGGTTTAAGACTTACTGAAATAACTTATATTATTAAAAATAGAATGATTACCAAGTGGTCAATACACTATACTAATAATTATAGGATTTCGCTATCATAATACATGTTGAATTGATATTATAATTCCCAAGCTTATTGTTTATTTAAAAGATACGGGTTTTTATTTAAATTTAAAGTCAAGCAAAAGAGGAGCAACTCTTCTGCAAATTAATGGGAAGAAAACATCAGCTCAAAAATCACATGGGCATAAAATATAATATTTAACTAATACAAATAAATTTTAGATACCCAAGTAGAAGAATAAGAAATAAATTGTTTTACAAGATTAATTAAAAATATAAGATTATTCACAGATAGTTACAGATCTACATTAAAGTTTAGTTAGAGTTGTATAACATTTGGAATTTGAAAGATGAAAATTAACATTTGGAATTTGAAAGATGAAAGTTAAAAGATACATTAGAAAATATATAATTAACTTTAGAGTTCAAAAATAGTCTTTAATCTTGAGTATCATTTTACCCTTGATTGATCGAAGTGTGCACACTTGAGTGGAGAGTCTGAGATTCCTGGTCTAACAGCAGTCATATTTAGGAAAATATTATATATAGGCAGCAGTATTAGTTTAGGTTTATCTCATTTTATGGGAAGCTCCATATGCATAGCCACAGTCTGAAGAAGTGCAGTGGTCACCTTATTCCTTGCACATTGTAAGATTTAAATTTGGATCGGGATAAGAAACAAGCAACAGCAATAGCATATTTTGAATTTTAATAGTTACGAATCACCACTCATATTCATTGCAAGAATTATTATATACCTATAAGCAATCAGTCTGTTCCTTTTATTCCTTTTTCTTTATCTTTTGGATCTATCAAACAACTGCATCATCCATCCAAGTGGTCTCTCTGGTCTGTGCTATATATCCATTTAGGTCATGGATGCATTAATGGTACAAGTTGAAATTTTAATCTGACCACCTTTTAAAATTTACATTTTTACATGATGTAATTTAGAAAAGCTTTTGACAAACCCTTTTTTATATAATTGTTAGTTTAAAATACTTTTTAGCTCTGCCATCTTTTCCCCTTCCTGCTATGATTTGCACTCTAATTAGCAAGGGACTTTCCATTTTTTTAAACATCTTTACATTTAGTTAAGAGACTTATTTTTAGATTTCATAATTTAAGTACTACCTGAATTTGACCTAAATAATAACAAATATGTTTACATTTAAAATATAATTATTAGTTTATTTTATAAATTAAAATATTGTTTAAATGATCACAATAAGATTAATATGATTTATTTAATTTCACACAAAATCATGCACGGCAATTTAATAATACTCTGCAGTACGTTATTTTTAATATATAAACTATATTGGAGTGTGTGCGCATATATGATGTTTGAAATAATTGTACATAGATTGCATATTATTATGCACAAAATCCAATATTCAAGGTCAGAATCCCTGTAAACTTAAAATAATGGGTGAGAGGTAGAATGATGACAAAAATATGGTGAAACTAAGATTTGGATTCAAATCTTACAGTTTCAATATATAAATGAGGAATATTGCTGACCTACCTGATCACACACATGCTGAAAAGATAAAAATATAAGATGGCACTGACAGTTGTGGGTCATGTGAAAGTCAGTTCGAATTCCACATATATTACATCTATAAATGACGGTGTTAAGCTTATACAATGTATTAAAAATATACATTATAAAATATTATACACATATAGAAAATGCCAAAATAAAAATAATATTGGAATTATGTACAATTGTGTTAGCAGATATATATATATACACACTGATTGTACAAAATGTTGATTAAAAAAGTCTATAATAATTGTAATTTATCCTCTGAACTTAAGAAATGATTTTTTTTATAGCTCGTGGCTTTTTCTTGATAAATAATGAGTACTGGGAAACAGTTTCTTATTCCCTAAGAAAAATTTTGCTAACTGTACAATAATTTTCTAGAAGTAAGACAAGCAAATTTAGATTCAGACTAAGAAGGATGAAAGGCTTTCTACCACATTTTACCTTCAAGTCTTCATTTCATAAATTCACTGATATTTATAATAATTGTGTAATAAAATAATAAATACAAATACCAATATATGTAGCTTACCCTATGTATACATTTCTAAAACGTTGAATATTGAAAAAAAAATTTATTATATAGTATAGCCTTCCTCAGTTTACAAACTTCTTTTTTGATATTGATAATACTGCCTTCTAACTTAAACAAAATTTTATAATATTCTCATATGAAAATAAAGATTTATAATGTGTAAAATAATACTTTTATATAATAAATTTCTTTTTTGTCTCTGGGGACTGTTACAAAATTCTTATGTATATTTAACAATCTATTTAATTAATCAATAATAACAGTGCATGTATGCACAATAGTTTAGGTTTATTAATTTTAAGTTTAATAAAAATCAATAGCACAAGTTGCAATATAATGTTTTATTAGTTGCTTAATCACCAGGATATAACATGACCTACCATTTCAATTGTTAATTGTCTGATATAGCATGACAATGATTGTTCGAGGAAGCATTTCTATAAATATAACAATTGCAAGCTTCCATGTAAATTATTTCATTGTGATTAATTTATTTTATTGCTTTATTGTAAATATGAAATTAAAAAAAACGTAAATATACCACTACTAATAAAGTAAATAACAAAAGATGCAGAATATAATCACTATATTTTTTATATGAGAGTATGTTGGTATAAAGGGATAGTTTTCTTAGTGGAGACTATAGATTAAAAACTAATTAAATTATGTTGAAACAATGTTTCCATCATAAAATATATTTATTTACATAAAATATACAATATATGATGTTGAAATTTCATACTGGTGTTAATATTGCCATAACCAAAGATGAAATTCTTGAACTATAAGATGCATTATACATTCTTTAAACAACTGTAAGGATCAAATAAGTCTTCAAAAGAACAAAATAATATCAAAAGTGGTTCATGTGGTCAGCCTCTGCAGTACAATTCTAAAGCTTTTTTTTAATAAAATAAAATTTATTACATGGTAATATGTTGGGAAATTTATACAAATATATATGCATATTTTGTTGTAATAATATACTATCATTATATAAAAAAAACTATTTTTATAATATTAATAGTGGCTTATTTCCAGCTAGTAATCCAGAGTGAGCAAAATATTATTACAATGAAGTATGTTAGATTATTATGCATAGTTCAAATCTTGACTGATTTTTTTATTTTCTCACTTAATGTTATGTTGTAAAATAATTGCTCACATCTTATGATACAAATTGATTTTAATGTGTGAATAGCAACTATGCTATTACAAAAGTTAAATTTTCTGATTTATATGACTTAGACTTGGAGTTTCTATGGGCCATTTTGAATATTTTTATTGTTACTTCATTGAATGTTAAAATTGAATTACAATTACTGGTAAAAAATCGAGAACATCATCATATGTGACATAGTTAGTTAAGGAAATTTTATGGAGAATACAGATAAAAGTAATTATACAGAGTTTGAAACTTAATCCTAACTGACTTATAAAAACCTTAGAAAAACACACTGTGTGACAAGAATAGCTAAAGAAATTGGTTGGACTAATGTGAAACAAAACAGTTATATAAATTAGAGAAATTATGGAATTAAACTTAGATTTTTGTCCTTCAGTAAATTAATAATGGCTGAATGTGATTCTGATAATAATCAATACTTATTTAACCAACTCCTCTGAGATATTTAACTTAAAAATTAAAAAAATAAATAGATTGCAGCTTTCTGATTGATAATAATTGGTTGATACCTTTAATTTTATTTGATTACCTGTAAAAATCTTGAGAATAGAATATTCCCATTTACCAAAATCATCTGCAATCTTGACTTAAGATTGAATTACAGATCATTGGAATGACAGAGTAAATATTGAATATTACACTATTAAGGATTTTATTATTAACTTCTAAATCTTAAAGATTGACTCTAGTAATAAGATACAAACCACTTGAATAATGAAATAAATATTTATCACCGTGTTATTAGGAATTTCATCATCAATTTACAACTTTAAAAATAATCATAAAATAATGAAGCTATTGATATCATTAAAGTTTTGGTTTAGAATTTAAAAATACCATACATATATAAGATAATTAAATTATTAGATAATAAAAAGTAAGGAAAATACATTAGCTATGTAAAAAGGCTTTCAAATTTTATTATCACTTTTGTTAGTTTAAGCACATTGATATATACTGATTGGTTTGTGTTTATCTGCATTAGTTCACTTAATCTTACATTCTGCACTACTACCTTTCTGCATATTATTAATTAGTTTAATGAAAGTGATATACACTGCAGTTTAGTGCAGCACATTTGACTCCTATCCCTGACAAAAACAAACAATATTATTGGCAAAAAAGATTAATGCTAAATTATTTTGAGATTCAAATTAATTTACAAACCTATCAACTTCTAACATAAAAACTCAAAAAGTTCAAATAACTATAATTTAGTGGGTTTTTTTTGTAATATGTCAAAGCATTGACTGGGAAGCAAACCCAGGCCAGCTGCTTGGAAGGCAGCTATGCAAACTGCTAGGCTAGCAGCGCTTGACATAATTAAATGTTTTATAGGTTACAAATTCATATGAAATCTAAGCAATAAAAAGAACAGTTTGACAGAATGTTATTTTATTACTGGACCAAACTGCAGTAGAGATATGAATGTAGACTACGGCAAATAGTAAGAAAAATTATTAAATATGAACTACTATTTTACAGTAATTTGAATCATTTATTTCTATATACATTTTTATGGCAATTAAAGCTTTGCAAACATTATAATTAAGACTAGGGATGTCTCAAATTCTAACAAAGACTTATTAAAATATAACAGTAGTAATTAGATATCATTTGTCTCTAAAAACATTTAATAGAAAATTTCACTTGAAATGTTTTATGAATAAAAATGGAAGATGAAAGAAAAAAATGTGTGGAGATTACTTGTCACTTATATTTTTCAGATATACTAAAAAAAAATTATCATCTCTTCTTATACACTTTAATGCAATCTTTTTTATATAATTCATTCTTTATTTTATTTATAGTTTTGACTGTCCTGCAGTCTTCATCAGAGGAATTTTTCAAATATTGTGATTTTTAGATAATGCTTCAAAATAGAAATAAATATAATAAGAACTAACTACATACAAAAAAGAAAAAGAATATAAATGCTAAAATGACCAAAACATTATTTAACAAGTGTTGAAAAAATAAATTCAAAATGAATAGCAATGAATTAAAAAAAGTTATTCATCATCATCATTTTCAACCATCCATTTGTTATCATATTGTCTAGTAAGTTTCACTTCAGTTTCTTAATTCTTGCAAAGATGTCAGTAAAATCTATGCATTTTCTCACCAATGTATTTTATTTTCAATATCATAACATAAACCTCTCCATCTTTGTATTATTCTTCTGTTAAGGGTCCATGTCTCAGACCCATAAATAAGAACTGGGAAAATATATTTATTAAAAACTTTCCTTTTTAAAGACAACAGATTTCCTTTAAATATTAAGTTATTTCTATCAAAAGCACTTGCTTTCATATGTGTTAATAATTTTGACCAAGGTATTTATAATTTCTAACTTCTTCTCATTTATCATTATCAATCTTTACTTTCTTCAAACACCAGTAAACATTATTTTAGAATTTTTAGCATTCATGATTAACCTTACTTTTTACCCTCATCCGATAACACTTGCAACATTTCCTGAAGCTCTGAAGCATTATTTGCAAAAACAATTACATCATCTGCAAAATTCAAATGATTTATATAATCTCCAACTACTTTTAATATCTTAGTTTCTTATTTTAACTCGTATTAAAAATATTTTAATCTAAAATATATATTCTCTTAATTGAAATTTATACATTTAAAATTCCTTGCTTAAAACCAGTTAAGATAAAATAGGTATAGGTATTATAATTTAGTATTCGACTATCATCATTATTTAGTAGTTATTTATTACCATTACTCCTATTTATTGTTTCATTAATATGTGAATTTGAATAATAAACTTCATATAGATTTAATAAGCTTCTTATTAACAAAGTCATCAAAGCTAAACAAGACAGAATGACATGCAGATTCGATGTCTTTGTTTTTATATAATAAATTTCATTCTGCTTTTGTGTGATAAAACACAAGTTAATAACTAATGTAATTTCAAAACGGTGGCTAAACAAATGTAAACAGATATCAGTAATAGTTTTGTAAAAAATAAATTACATGTAAAATAGCTTTCATATAAAGAATTTATTAAACACCTGCTTTAAAAAATAAACATATATATAAAAAAAGCAACATATAATATTGTATTTCAAAAATAAACATTCCTCAATTTGTACCTAAGTCATCTGATATACCTAGCAAAGAAATATTCAGAATCTTTATAATGTTTCACTTTAAAAACGCATAAAAAAGTACAAAATGTCACAAGACATCAAAAGGATTTTTCACTCTTACTCTTAATAACTTTTTCTTGACATATAAAAAGTCCATTCAATTAAAAGTGGAAAACTGTTCTTTATATTTGGAGGTAAAAATATAAAGAACATCACAGGCAAAATAAAATAAGAGTGAAAAAATAATATTTCAGCCTTCAGAGGTTACTGTCCAATCTTGGCCAGATTCTATTTAGATTTTTCTATCACAATGATATTAATTTCAAAATACATACTTTCTTCATTCTGTCTGTTAAAGTTGTGGGTTATATTTCAACAAAAAGTACGTCACTGATTGATCATTTTCACGCAAAAAACTTCATTTCTGCTTGAAAAATCAACTGTAATTTTTTGTATTGATAAAATATTTTCTAATTGTAATGCAAACAAGTTAAAAAAAAAAAATTCTTCAAAGTTATATATGTATACAAGTATATCTGAAGAGATGTAGGTAGTCTGTAGTTGTTTGACTACATATATCACTATCGTTCATGAATTAGACATAACATTTTGCTCTCCAAAACAGAAAATGCAAATGAGTTAAAATGCGCCAAACATATTTCCAAAAATATTTTAAATTAACATATTATTTAATTTCTCACACAAATACTTAGTAATACAATAAACCGTCTATGCTGCAATTTAATATAAAAGTAAAGCAGTTCACAAGTACCTCCCCCCCCCCTTCCTCGCAAGGCAAAAATCTTTGCAATAAATTTCTTTAGACGAACTGTGAATAAGAAGAAATTATTTACCAAGTTTGTCAATTATAGGATGGTGAAATTTAAACATTATTGTTTTACTCTTTAGATTTCATTTCCCAACCAAAATTGAATGGTTAGCGAAAGTAATTAATTATTAAATAAGATATCAAAAGATACATTTTAAATCTTATTAAATAAACTTCAAGATGTTACTTAGTTTGGAGTCAAAACCAGATCATATCTAAAAATATGAAATTATATACTTAGAAATATGTAATAAATTGACTAATATCACAAATGTGTGTAAATATAAAATTATCAATCTCAATGTAAAGAGAAGTACTATTAGCTAATATTATATATTTCATTTTGAAAGTGAAATCTCATTGAGGTTTGCTGAAATTGAGATATCACTTTACTCAATATGTATATATGATAATATATAGTATTTAAATTAGGAATGTATGATTCTGCTCAGGAATAAAACAATTCAAAAACGAGTATTAATATATTAATCAATACTTTAATATTCTATCAATATATATAAAATACATATTTTGCAGGTTCATCCATGTTAAAAACTTTTAATATTAATATACTGACGTTTCGACTTGGTCACACAAGTCATCCACAGAGTTATAAAAGATAGAAAGGCGGTTGTAGAGGCGCTACAATCACTGATTTGAATAAAACGTTAAAATTCCACCAATAGCAAAAATGTTAAATTTAGGAATGTTTTTTAAAAAAATCTTTCCAAATAGGAGGAAGTTTGCATGTATCATCTTGCTTATTGATACAATCTGGCCTTTTAAGTATCTCAATGGCTTCTCTAATTTTGCACTGGTAGAGATTATCACATCTAGATATGATTCTTGTACTAGAAAAATCAATTTTATGACCTGAATCTATAGTATGGAGTGAGAGTGCTGATGATGATGAGTGTTGTTTGACTGCATTAGCATGCTCATCTCTCCTAACACTGATGCGAAGCATAAATCACCCCACATGGTTAAGAAATCCAGTACTGCCCTCTGTGAATTAATATATATATATATCTTCATATTATAGTTATTTTCGGGATACTCCATGTAGTAAAAATAACTAAATAGCTGATGTTTCCGTACAATAACAAGTACCTTCCTCAGAGTATCCTCTTTCTCAAATCATAGGTGTGCATGTGAGATTTAAAATCATTATTTTATCTTTTTCTTCCTCCTCATATCAAATTCTATTGGTTGAGAAGTTTTAAAAATTAGTTTGTATTCCAATAACTTCTTCCAAAAGTTGTTAATCTTCTTTGATTCACACTTTTCATTCAAACTCTTGGGCCTTTTAAAAATCTGTATAGCTTCTCTCAGCAATCTCTGGTCATATTGTTCAATTTTTACTAGAATATTTGTTTTATCAAAATTAATATCATGAACAGTTAATTTTATATGAGAATAAATAGCTGATGAATTGGATTTTTCTCTTTCTGCCAGAATGTGTTTTTCCTTTCTATATGAATGTGAACAGACCCTATATGGAATTTTATTATCACTGTGACATTCCAAAGAAATTTTATCTTTAGGAAGTGGAAATATTTCATTAATTATTTTAAAGGTAATGTAAATTGTGTGAATATTATTTTTCTTTAGACTGCTACCAGTTTTATCAATTACTTCTTTTATATATGGCAAAATTGTCTTAATTTCTGATGTATCAAAATCTTTTTTCTTTTTATATGAAAAAACCCTATTAATGATACTGTAACTAAAATCATTATCAAGAAGCATTTTATTAATAGCAGAAATGTCCTGGAGAAAATGGCTATCATCAGAAAGTCTCTTCATTCTATCTAACAATGTCTTTGCCACTGAAAATAGTTGTGCAGGATGGTGATGAGAAGAAAAATGTAGATACTTCCCAGTGTGTGTTGGTTATATATATATAGTGTAACGATCCGGAGAAAGTGACTTAACGTAAACTGCACTATAGGGCGCCATCTAGGCATTTGAACCTAGAAAAATTTATAAAGTAGGCAGATACGTAAGTCAAAAAAAAATTTTTTTTTTGTTTTATATTTTGTTTTCGGTCGTTAGCCCATGTCACTAGCTCAGTGGAATAGCAGAGATTTAATAATATAATCTAAGGGTATATAAAAAAAGGAATAAAATAAGCCACTGCCAGTAATTAACACACAAACATTTATTTATGCACATATATATAAGATTTAAAATTATTTTAGTATTAGTTTTACATTTTACATTTAACATTATTTTTAACTTTATCTTAGATTTTAATTTACATTTTAATTTGTATTATATTATAAGTTTACATTTTAATTAAGTTCGCACAGATGGGATTATAAAAGCTTGTTTTAATATGTTGCTATAGATCGGTTACATAGATTACACGGTTAAAAACATTTCAAAGTAAACATAAACGATCAAAATATAAAATCATTGATACTGACAATTGCAGAGGGAAATTTATAAGTAACCCAATAGTATTCACCATAAGATACTTGCATTGTCACCAATGATTTAAAAGACATCCGAATAAATACATTTTAGATACTCACCGTAAGGTATCATTATTTATCGAATGTCTATATATTTTGATCAAATATGAAAACCCAAAACATACTTAACCAATAACCAATCCATGCAAGTGTCTATAAACAACTTAAATTTAATGCATTTTTATTTAGGGTCGAGTATGAATAAACTACATAAATTTGCATTTGAAAATAAAACATTCTATCCCCATTTAACCTTAGGCTAAAATTCGCAGTCAAACTGGCATCAATTCATCTGATACATCGATGTATTCAATGTAATATGGAATACGGCAGCACAAAAGACATTAAGAAAAGACATTGACTCTCATCAGATAGGAATATTACACCTATCTAACGAGAAGAACAATAAAAAAAAAAAACTCCATAGAAAGGAACTGCATTCTCCGTCTTATAATTCCTTTCATAGGCAAACAGGTGAGTGCGGCGTATATATAAACGATTCTGCCAGTAGCGAATCTCCGACTACATCTACTAACTACATCAATATATCCAATCCATTGACCCAATTTAACAATGAAACAAATAATCTAAGATTACCCTCCCCTAATATAACTTTACAAATCTATGCAGCCATTCACGCCTGACTTAAGTTTAACATTGATATATTTTAATTTATCGGAAAACAGAAATCATAAATAAACTTAAAGAACAAAGTTAAATAAATGGAAATGATTTTAAATAAATAACTAACAAATACATCAAATAGCATTATTAATGAAGAATTTAGTTTGGTCAGATAGGATTCTATTGCATTATTTACTAAAAAGTTTTAAAATTTAGAGTTCTTATTGTTTCAAGTGAATATAAAGTTCTTACGATTTTTAAAACATCCAACTTTATCTGTTGCTTGCCATGAACGTGAATTCCCACGCCGTCCTAAAGAGGTTAATATTCTGAAGGCCGATTTATTTATCCATCCGGAGATTTTTGCTTTAACTAGTCCTCAATGTAGAAAACGATAGTTCATTTCTCTTTCTTCCTTAGCAAAGCTGAAGGGACTGGAAGAGTGCGTCTTTTTCAGTCCCTTCTCCTTCACTTCCGCACTAACACATATCTGTCACATCGTAAATAATCAATCACACTAATTAATAATTTCCAAATTTTCCTTTTATACGTATTCGAAGGATTGACTTGGCATTATGTCATCGATGTGATGATCCTTTCGCTGAGGTCCGATTTCCTGATGGATTTCTTTCATTGGCTATTTGTTTCTATTGTTTTCCTATCTGACCGATGTTTTTACATTTAAATGCCCAAGGCTGGTTTACATTTAACTAATTAACAATCATTTCCATTTCTGATTAATTTCTGTGTTTTTCAAGATTAAAGATATATTTTTATCTCTAAATCTTTTTAAGTTTTTGTTTTTAAAATACCTTTTCTATTTTTAATACAGTTTCATTTTAATAATTTTTTTATCTGTGCGATTTAATATATACGCGTTTAAGATGATATTTAATTTCAATTTTTAATTCTTAAAGAAAATTTTTAAATGCGAACTTTTTAATTTCATGTTTAATAAATATATAAAAAAACACAATGTAACGAACGTCTATGCTCGTTACAATATATATATATATATATATATATATATATATATATATATATATATCATGGGATAATGAACCATCCTTTTTTTCTTTCAATTAAAATATTGAGAAAAGGCAATTGGTTATTATTTTCTATTTCCATAGTCAATTTGATATTGTTGTGAAAAGTGTTTAAAAAATTTAAAAAGTCATCAAGAGCATGCTTACCATGAGGCCAAATAACAAAGGTATCATCAACATACCTCGGCCATATATTTAGCTATTTTTATTACATGGAATATCCCAAAAATAATTATAATATGTAGTCATCATTTATCCATGAAAATATTAGAATTAATATATATATATTATAAATCAATGTCTGTATTTCTTGGAAGCAATATCCGTAATCTTATAATTAAATATTAGTAAATTCAGTAATCAAAATTTTTGAAAAGTACAAAAAATATAATCATCACTTAGAAGTGCTTTTCAACTATTAAACCAATAGCAAAAAGAAGCTATATTCCATATAAATCCAGAGTACCAATGTCACATAAAATGATAGGTTTGAAGTCCTTCTTATTCAGAAATGATAATCTTTGTAAATATTCATCGGATAAAGGCAAAAATATTGATATATATTCTAATGAATTGTTAAATATTGGCTATAATTACAATCATATTTATTATACTATTAAAAAAATTTAATACAAAATATAAATATAAAAATAAAAAAATATTAATAATGAAGTTGATTCTTCTACTAATAAAAAAAATTGGATATCAATACCATATATTTTAAATCAACAAGCAAATTTCATAAGGAAAATTTATAAAGGTATATGTGACATTGCATTTTATGCACCTCCTACATCAAATAAATAAATAACTGTAATGATAAAACCTCATTTATAAATAAAAATTGCATCATTTGTTGTGGTAGCAGATATATAGGGGAATTGAGATATACATTGAAGAAAAGAACTAAAGAGCACTTGCTATTATTAAAAAGGGTTCAAAATATGAAACAAAATTCTAAAGGTAATAATAATGTATCAGCTTCCATTTTTTATGACCATAATAAATCATCTATATATGGTTTTAATTTCAATTATAATAATGTAAAACTATTGCAAAGTGAAAGAAATAACAATATTACGAAAATAAAGGAAGCTATACTAATATATAAATACAAGCAAGAGTTATGGGAAGGTTAACCTTTCAAAGTATTAGTTGACAAAGGCTATGAGGATAGTCAAAAGCACTCCTAAGTGAGAATTATATTTTTTGTACTTTCAAAATTTTTGATTATTGTATTTAATTATAAGATTATATATATACATTAAAAACCAGTCAACACAGATATATATTAAAAACGATTTGTTTTTTAACTTTAAACAGATATATGATTAAATAATTAGTTCTCCATTCTATTGCCGTCTATAGTAACTGGATTCAAGTTTTCCATAGGTGACAAAATAGTAGAGATTTGTCCTTATTTTATAAAATTTAAGAAAAACACAGATATATATGATATATTGAAGATATGTATAAGTGTATATTTATATATATATATATATATATATATATATATATATATATAATGCTTCTCAATAATCAAGTCATGTATGTATGTATGTATGTATGTATATATATATATTCACCCGTATAAATGCAAAGAAAAGTATAAATAACTACCTTTTTGAATAGAATCATCATTAATAATTTAAATATTTTGCATTATTATGATTATGTTTAAATGTTGTTGGTGACTGCATATTTATACACTTTTGAAGTTTTATTAATTAATTATCAGTCAACATTGCCATCATTAATTAGTAACATATATATTCCTTTGTAGTATGTCAATTCCTGTTATGATATTAAAAAAAATAAACACAATAGAAGTAGATACTTGTGTGTGAAAAAAATTATAATACATATATAATATTATCAACATGAGTACAGAAATCAAAAGATTTTATGTCTGTCTCACCTGATGAATAAAGCTTGTTCTCCAATTTCAGTATAATGGTGTGTGAGAGAAAGAGTAGATTAAAAAAATGCTTATAGGAATTTGAAATTTGCTCACTTAAATATTTTCTATAGTGCTCCATTAATTATTAGAGTGATAAAATACTATTCTATAGTATGATATAAAGATAATATTGTGTGAGAATAATATTATGTCTTCAGATGATACCAACCTCTAGTTGGTTATTTTTTCACACTAATATAATTATATTTTATAAAACTTTTTATTTCACTGACTTTACAAATGAAAAAAAATAAGTTACATTTATATGGCACATCAGGAAAAAATAAAGAAGATTGATGTTCCTTTTGGGCATTTTTAAAATCAAAAGATAGTCTTACATCATATTTAAAAAATTTCCCATCAAATAATGTCATATATAGTTATGTAAATGGCATATTGTCCATTTTTATTTATGTCAATACATTAGTAATATTGATCATAAATAAATGAACTCAGATAATATATGATTTATATTTGTAACAAATGAACTTAGCTCATGTAAACAAAAAAAAAGTAAATCATATCCGAGGCTGTGATCCAAAAGCACTCTAAATGTACAAATAATCAAATATAGAATGAATCCACCTATTTTTGTGAGTTCTGATGTTTATAAGCATACCTTTGTCAACATTGTTGGTTGTTCAAAGTAAAATTAATTGATTGGCCAGATGGAATATGGCATGTATGAATTATTAAACTCATAATTAATTATACATGTCTGGAAACAGCATCTCTCTTTTAACATCTTGATTGTAATAATTAAAAAAGATTTAATATGTAAATTTTAAATTAAATATAGCTGAATATATATGTAAACATAGTGAGTAAATTGTCTTCCCCCAAGCTATGAATTACAAGCACTCTAAATATTGAACAAATTCTTATATTAAATATTCCATCTAGCTGATAAATTAATTTCACTCCAGATTACCAATAAAGTTGACAAAGTAGTCTTGCATTGGTGGTCGAGAGGTCAGCGTGACTGCCTTACAAGCAGTTGCCTGGGTTGCGGGTTCGCATCCCAGCTGATGCTATGACACTTGAAAAAAAGAAAAAAAAAGTATGCTTATAAACATCAGAATTCCAACAACACTTGATTCTTTGTTTAATATTTACAGTACTTTTAATTCATAGCCTTGGTGAGGGTAATTTATTCTCTTTGTTTACATATACATTGAGTTATATTTAATTTAAAGTTTACATATTAAACCGTATTTAATTATTATAATCAAGGTGTTAAAAAAGACATGTTATATACAGTCTTATATAATTGATTATGAGTTTAATAACTCTTAAGTGCCATATTCCGTCTGGCTAATAAATTAATTTTACTCTGATTTATCAATAATATTGACACAGACATGCTTTTAAACATCAGAACTATCAAAAATAGATATATTCAGTCTATTCTTGATTCTTTGTTCAAGATTTAGAGTGTTATATATATATATCCATATGAATATAATCCCAGTGCTAATGGTAAACTGAAATAAATGAGGCTGGTTATTTTGAAATACAGAGATTAATATATTTATTTCACAGAGGGTGGTACTGGATTTGTTAATGATGTGGGGTGATTTAATATTTCTATTTATATATTTCTACAGATTATTATTATAATAAACAATAGATATGAGGAAATTATATCCTTGTAAAGAGATACCTTTTGGCCTATGATGTTGCTGAAAAACTGTCAATTATTACTAATTGGCAATGTCTGAGGCTAAAAAAGTTTTTTCATAATCTATAATAACTGTTTTGTTGGTATTTTTTGTTGATTTAAAATATACTGCCTACAATTTAAATTTTTTTTTAGCTTATTTCAGGTATGACATTATAGAGAAATTGAATCCCTTATAAAACAATCATCAAATTTTTAGTATATCATATGTTGTAACCCTTTGAAATTCTTTGTATCAAATTCTGAACTCTTGACAAAACAACATAAAGTTGATTTTTGTTCAAATATATACACTATATTAAAATTTAATAAGAGGCAAAAATACTGAAAAACATATAATATTTTATATGTGGATGAATGATCTTAAAATAAAATTAATAAAGTAGAGTTCTTATTGGTTTATATTCAATACTAAAACAATTTAGAATATTTAGTAAAACTTTAATTTAATACTTAGGAGTGTCTGTGCATGCATGCACATTTATTATATTTATTTCAAATTTATAAAAATATTATTTTAAAACTAATATAAAAATTTTATTTAATATTTTTGAAAATAATAAGATTGTTTATTATAAGGATAAATAAAATTACATTAATATTTGTAATTTGTGTATCTTAAATTTATTAAAAATATACAATATTTTATTTTAAATTATTTATTAAATATTATTCTGTAATTCAAAATATTTTATTTCCAAAGAATGTTGTGATTTCTTTAAAAAGATATTCTTGCATATGAAAAAATGTTTGTGGTGATCTAAACAATGGGAATTTACTTCAAGGTTAAATAGTTCAAATATTTTGAATGAAACTAGGGATTTTATTTTGCCTCTACACCAACAATGATGCAAATGTCAAACATCAGTGGCCTACTGGTTAGCATAGCTGCCTTCCAGGCAGCTGGCCTGGGTTTGCTTCCAAGTCAATGCATTTGATATATGAAAAAAAAAAAAACAATGATGTAAATCATTATGCTAATAGGAACTTACAAATAACACTGGGTTGGATCAATTATTTACCATATCTTTACTTTCTTTGTCCTGTTGCATTCTCTATGTTTTTATGTTTTTAATTTAGACATTACTTAATAGTAGCTATGCTAAAATTCAAGGCTAAAGCCTTGAAAGATTTGCCCTTAGAGCAGAAATTCTATAGTAATGTCTAAACTGATAACATCATGGTGAAAGAAATTCATAAGCCTATGGAAAACAAAGAATGTTTATGAGAAAAAAAAACAATATTGTCAAAAATGCCTCACAATCTATCTAACATAAATAGAAATTGATTTATTTTTGAGTAATAATCTATTGTATTTTCATTAATGACTGCATTCTTAAAAAAATAGAATATTGCATCATCCTAAGAATTCTATGACAATAAAATGATAATTTTATTATCTTAAAATCTACTAAAAATACATTGAAGGAATTACATATATGCCTATTTCAAATAAATATACATCAAAATCAAATGGGCTATTTACTGATCTTGAAATATATTTAAAATTAGTAAACAGATAATCCAAAGTTTCTTTTGCTGTAAACATCTTTTTTTTCCTTTTTATATTACAATGTTATATTATTTAAGAGTGATTTAATATGGAGGCAAAAGAAAATACTAGTCTATGCATATTTGATGTTTCAGGGTAAATATCAAAATGCCCTAGCAAATCTGATATGTGTGACCAAAAATCAATAAGTGCCGACTTTATAAAGAAAATACATGGACATCATATATTGAAACGGTTACACCTGTTTCACCTATTATCTTTGATAATAGTATATATTTGTTGTACTCAGATGGCGTGTATTTCTTAAATTTTAAAAACTTTGCTTATAATATTGCGAGTATGTGCGTATATAATCGTCCTTAAAAATTATAAATATAAAATTACAATCTCAAATATTTATATACGAGCATATTCATTAGATTTGTTAAAACTGAAATAAACAAAACTGTATAATTAAAATTTATGTATATAGTAGCAGCGCCGGCGCTGGGTACTAGGCGCCCGCATGCAAATTTGATTTTGGTGCCCCTGTCAATATGTATGTTTACTAAGGTGACCCGACCGTGTCCCTCACAATCTATCTAACATAAATAGAAATTGATTTATTTTTGAGTAATAATCTATTGTATTTTCATTAATGACTGCATTCTTAAAAAAATAGAATATTGCATCACCCTAAGAATTCTATGACAATAAAAGGATAATTTTATTATCTTAAAATCTACTAAAAATACATTGAAGGAATTACATATATGCCTATTTCAAATAAATATACATCAAAATCAAATGGGCTATTTACTGATCTTGAAATATATTTAAAATTAGTAAACAGATAATCCAAAGGGTACCATCCAAAGTTTCTTTTGCTGTAAACATCTTTTTTTTCCTTTTTATATTACAATGTTATATTATTTAAGAGTGATTTAATATGGAGGCAAAAGAAAATACTAGTCTATGCATATTTGATGTTTCAGGGTAAATATCAAAATGCCCTAGCAAATCTGATATGTGTGACCAAAAATCAATAAGTGCCGACTTTATAAAGAAAATACATGGACATCATATATTGAAACGGTTACACCTGTTTCACCTATTATCTTTGATAATAGTATATATTTGTTGTACTCAGATGGCGTGTATTTCTTAAATTTTAAAAACTTTGCTTATAATATTGCGAGTATGTGCGTATATAATCGTCCTTAAAAATTATAAATATAAAATTACAATCTCAAATATTTATATACGAGCATATTCCTTTAGATTTGTTAAAACTGAAATAAACAAAACTGTATAATTAAAGTTTATGTATATAGTAGCATAATAAGTTTAAAATTATAATATTACTATTTTTCAAAATTCGTTCTAAAAAATTATTTTAAGTCGGTATTTATTTTAAATAATTTCCAAGTTTTCCAATTCTTTTGTTTGTTTAAAATTACAAGCAGAAAGTTTTATCAGTTTTAACACTTCGTTCTAAAAATAAATCTTTGGCCAAAATTTGACCTATTTAAAAATTATAACCAAGACCAATTATAATATTCAGTCAGGCATAAATCTATACAAAAATCTTTACGAATTGCTTGTGACCATTCTCTTGAAAATATATATTTTAACCATGACGTCAATTAAAACAATAGAGTCTTACCAAGTCCAGATTTAGATATACTTAATATTTTTACTAACTGGATATTTGGTTAAAGGCTAGTTGGAACTAGTCATCTTGTGATGTGGCATGACTCAAAGTAGGAGGTTACTTTTGTCAAAAATATAGCATAAAAAGGGGCCCAAATAGCCACCAAAAACCTCTTCTATCATCTATCATCATCCGTGTTAAGTTTTTGCTGTTGCTGTGAAAATTATATTTGCTGCCGAAATTATTTCCGAAGACCACAGAGCTGAAGTTCAGTAAGAAAGCTGAACCTTAGAAAACTACCATCCAAGCTGCTACCAAGATGACCGTTGGCTAGAAGACAAAGAGACTGCCGTTTGCTCTTCCACGGGCGGCTACCGATGTGAGAAAACCTCCACCATGCCCATCACAGTAAGAAAGAAGCTGTACCTGAGAGACCAGGGAGTTCCTTACCAGAGAAATGGGGAAATCTGCCACAGAGATAAATTTGCGAAGCTACATCCAGACTAAAATCTAAGAGAAGCCCAGCCTGACTGAATATAGTGAGAAGCACATGGAAACAACGCCTTAAAAGAGACTTTGCCGGTAAATCCTTTCTGACATATTAAATCTCATAACTAAAACGTACCCTAAATGAAAGCTAGCTAACTAAATCACATAATCAATTATATTTTCTAAATGTTCAATTAAAATATTTATCTTAAAATGTTTATCTTAAATTTGTTCTTGCTTGATCATTAATAATTTTAAGTAGTCGTTGATCATTAATAATTTTAAATAAACCTAAACATCTAGTTTCTATAAAACCATAAAAGAAATTCATTTCTAAATTATAAATCTTATTGATTGTTTATGCAATTTATTCTTATGTCATCTATCTTTAGTTTTAAGTTCATGTTTATTGACTTATGCTGTGTTTTTATCAGAACGGAGTCCGGTGTGTTAATAAATTATCGGGGGGTAGGGAGTGAGCAATCACCTTTATTATATCAGAGTATTGCGATATAAAGAATATAGCTAAGACTCTTTTCTGAATTATATTTGTACTAGAGTGAATCGGTATTTATAATGACCCGCACAAGTTATTTAAAACGCATATTTTGCTCAGGTTATTTAAGAATTATATTTGCGTAAGTGATTTAAAATATGTATTTTGCCAGTTATCTGAAAAGTATATTTTACGCAAGCTATTTAAAATGTAGGTTTGCATTCACTATTCAAAATATTTTGCATTATTAGTAAGGTCTATTTTGTCGATTTATTTAAGATGAGTAATTTATTTAAAATCAATAATTTGCGTGAGCTATTTTATAACTCTTATTTTATTATTTAAAAATCAGTTAGTTATACTACATATAACTAATGTTCCCAGTTCTATAAGTAGCTATGCAGAAAAACCTTAAATCAGATTCTCATTATCGCCATCATTTTATAATTTAATAATCTCATTTATGAACTTGACCGGTGGTAGTAGCACTGAAGAAGCTAAGATTTTGGCGTAATTAATTTATAAAACATTACTCTAGCGTTGCGAATGTATTGCTAATTTGCATAAATATGCATATCTACTTGCTATGTCTATAATGGCCCACCTCAAGATTGTTCCACGTCCAGTCACGCCTCGAAAGTTTAGGCAACTGTGACAGTTCTTCGTATTTCATCAAGTCACGCCTCGAAAGTTTAGGCAAATGTGACAATTATTCGTATATAACGGAACCAATGCGTTTCCAAAGGGCTCATAAACCAATTCTGTTCTTAATAAAAAGGCCTCTTCCATTATAGCAAGCAGATCGGTTAGGGAACCGTTTACTAGGTAATAAACCCCATTAAGAATGCATTCGAGTCGCATTTATCTGATACTATAGTTTATAAACGCCCCAGAATCTGACGTTCAACTGCCACCACATTTCAGTTCAGTTTCCCTAGAAAGTGATTTCGGCTTTGATCCGATCTAGAATCAGATTTAATGTGTTTATCCGTATAACAATTATATATCACGCAAATGTCTCTATAATATGATTTTGAATATATTTATAATATAATCTTAAACTTAGTAATTATAATATAAACTCAAACTTAGTAACAATGATATAAACTTAATATAATCTCTATCATTCATCAATAAATCTATCACTCTAGCTAACCATAACCGATTTCAAATATAAAACATAGCATGAATTAGAACATGAAAGATGACATAAGCTTATTAAAAAGTCATGCTTTGTAATATTAATTTATAACCCTGAGCATCCACTCATTGCTTTGAGATATTATTGTATAACCATGATAACCCACTCATTGCTTTGTAATATTATTTGATAATCCTGAGAATCCACTCATTGCTTTGTATTATTATTTGATAACCTAGAGAATCCACTCATGACTTTGCAATATTGTTTTATAATCCTAGTGTTCACTCACCTGCGTGTGAACTAGCTATACACAACTTGTTATGTGTCAATATTTATTAAATGTTATATTAAATTTATGAAATATAAATTTGTCTGTCTCATTACTTGCTCATTATCTTATGAATCACTAGTTAAGTTATCTAATATATATAATAGGGGGGATGTCTCATGTTTTACTGCTTTGCTATTGCTGGAATGCGATCAAAGAGATATCGAGTGTAACCTCAGGCATGTCATTCGCGATGGGTTGACTTGGAAGCACGAGTGAAAGGGTTGAGGTATGATCAGACGTAGGGTATTACTATCCCGACTTGGTCAGCTTTTGGTTCTCTGGCTTGGACTCTCAGTCTGTTGAGCAAATGTACAAACCTGACTGTTACAATATATATATATTATTGACATTTAAGTGATCTCACATTATTAAGAATAATAAACATATTTGTGAAATTGCTGCAGCTTTTCAAACTATTAAAGAAAATAATACAAAGTGAAATTGTGTTTTTTATATTCAGTGCTGTTTTCTATAACCTGAAAAAAATATATCTTGACTAGGGGTATATAAAATAATATGATTATTTACTAATAAAATATTTAATTAATTTAGAATATAGTTTTGATATGTTTTTCACAGGTAAATGTTCTTTTTAATAATACATCAAATGTATCTACTGATACAAAATATGATATAGGAAGCTTCTAAACAAACTTACTTAGAGGCAATAGTAATGTAAGTATATTACTACATATATTTATGTACATACTCATTTAACTTATAATAAGAGGAATTTACCATCTCTGCTACAAAAAAATGGTAGTTGTGACTTTTGACCCATGTGGCCACCAGAGGTGCTTGTCGGGATCAACTACAGAAATACTTAGAGTAGGGGTCTCAAATGCAGCATTGCAAATTTCAGCTGAAAGGTGGCGCTGTTCACTATGCATAAGCACAAACATTCCACCAGCTGGCTGGCAGCAAAGCTGCCTGCTTGGTGGTGCTGGTCACAATGCATAAGCACATTTAGCTTGCATAGTCTGCTACCAGTGACTACCAAGAACCTAGGTGACATTGATTGCCATAAACACATCTAGATTATGTGTCATCTGCTCAAAACTACCAAGATTTTAGCCCACTATGTGGCACTGTTTCTCCACGTTACACACAGAAAAACACATAGAGTTTATGTACATACTACTTAAAAGATGAATGGCATATAATGTACAGGTGTGATTAATTAAGAAGCTACAACTATTTAAATATTCTTTCAAACTTAATAGTATCACATGCTATTTCACAGTTTTATAAATGGATGTATTTTTAAATATTTTTTTTTTAAAAAATCGATCTTTTTTTTTTAATTATTTACTCTATGTCAAAATGTTATATATAAATCGAGCAGTGAAATTTGCTATCATTGCTGCTTGAATGGCATCATAGATTTACATATGAAAGTATGCTATAATTAGACAGGTTTAATAAACTTATAGCGTAGAAATCCTCATAAATATTCATAAAATATTTTATTAATCTATAAGTCAATTCTAAATTTTATATTTGTATTATATTCGTATGTGGATGAATAATTTAAACCATGAAATTATGGCGTAATGATTTGTACATATAATATTTAAGATTAAATAAAAATAATGTAAAATGTTTTCTTTATAATATATTTACGGTTTTCTGATTTAATGTTTAATAGAAACTAAAGTATTTTTTTATAAGATCTGTCAAATTTGCTTTTTTTAAAAATAAACAATATAAAGAAAATATGTTCTAGTTAAAATAAAAGTCATCGGTTTATAATTAAAAATGGGAATTTTGTGTAAACAAGAAATCAATTAGTGACCACACCTGGGGTAAAAGTAAAATCTAGTTTACTGATTGAATTTGTTTCTACAAAACATTTTATCATTAAATCGGAATCAAAATTATATAATTTATATATTTTAATAATTTTTTTAAATAAATTAAAAATAACACCTTGGAGACTTTATCAGTAGTAGAAATTAGATTATATGATTTTGTTTAATTAAAAGTCGATTGGTCCAGCTATAGGAAAACTTAAAATTATTAAAATCGCAGAGCTCTGTGTAAAATTCAAAATAATCATTATTGCTTCAAAATCAGGTTAGTTAACTATATTGTAAACTCTTTCTAAATTGTCTTATCAATAATATTTCAATTCTATAAATGACATACTTTTGTTAATTTCCTTTATTAACTTCTTGTTTTGCTATATAACTTAATCACTGCAGTTATATTTATTTCTCTCTTGCTTTTTTAGTTATTATTAATTATGCCTATGTCTCGAAACGGTGCGCATTTAGTTATGAAATATATATTTTTTGAAGATATTATTTAAAATCTTTGTATTGTATTAATTATAGCATCATTTAGCGCTCCGTTTCGAAACCCTAATTTATAAATAAAGGTGACTCTTTGCACGCATTATTATTTTGTCATTTAGTAAATAATTAATGTAAATATAAAATGTGTCTTATAAATCCAAACTTTCCACCTTTAATTATTATGTTATTAAAGATTAAACTAGCCTGGAGTGTAATCATAAGTATATTTTTCTTATTAAAGTATTTGTAAGTCCCTTAAATATACTTTCCCCTTTAAAAGTTTATTAATTATACATAACTAAGAGATTGAACGGGATAAAGTGAAGTTTGTATATATATATATATATTCCCATCAGTAGCATATATGTATTTTTCATGCTACAGAAGAGTTGTATCTTTTAATCAAGCTGATAAACTAGTGTTCATTTAATGTATGCTATTTAATTTATAATATACTTCGGCTTGGCAGATGTGAAATTTATCAATATTTTATCATTGTGCTGTTTATATATATACAAGATGGAGCCATGGTAAGTCCAGCTCATCTTCCTCTCTTATGGGTAGTGCAGTAGCTAAGACTGAGCTAAGGGCCAGATTAGTATGTAAGTCCCTCGCCTCTTATAAACCAAATAAAGGTTCTTTTTTAGCAGCATGATGATCAGTCATTGGGTAAACCGGTGTTGATCATGAAAACCCTAAAATCTATTCATCCATCCACAGAGCCACTTTATTATTATATTTTACTTGTGCGTAGCATATTAGTAAAAACTATATAGCCAACTCTCACATTGAACTGAAGCATTTTTGAAAACCTGTTCGATCTAAAGCTATCTGTGAGGCTTTATATGCCCGTATTTAATATATAAATTTATCATAATCGGATGTATTATTAAGCTTCACTCCAGACTTGATTTGATTACATGTATAATAGCCACTTGAACTGATGATGAAAGGGCATAACTAATAAGTGGAATGTAGTAATTTATTATATAGCATAAAATTAGCGCAATTAAATAATAGCCACAAATTTATTTTGCTAAATGGCCTAAAGTAATGTTGTTTAGTAAATAAAATGTCTGCATGCATTATTCAATGCTAAGTAATGGGTTATATCAAGAATATATGCAATTGTCAATAAATATAATTCATTATATATCAGTTTCTGTCTATTAAATCAATCCAATTCACTAATTGACCACATCTATTCATTAGTAAAGCCACTATTAATTAAATATATTAGATTTTATCTTCGGAATGTCTCTAGGGAAAAAATTAGGTTTTTTTTTTTTAAAAAAAAAACAGATTGTCGTAAAAATTACATTTTTTTTAATTTAAAAAAAAACAACTTTTAGAGTAAATAATTAAAAAAAAGGATCTATTTTTAAATTTAGAATTGACTTATAGATTAATAAAATATTTTATGAATAATTATGAGGATTTTGTACGCTATAATTTTATCAAACCTGTCTAATTATAGCATACTTTCATATGTAAATCTATGATGCCATTCAAGCGGCCATGATAACAACTTTCACCGCTCAACTTATACATAACATTTTGACATAGAGTAAATAATTAAAAAAAATCGATTTTTAAAAAAAAAAATATTTAAAAATACATCCATTTATAAAACTGTGAAATAGCATGTGATACTATTAAGTTTGAATGAATATTTAAATAGTTGTAGCTTCTTAATTAATCACACCTGTACATTATACACCATTCATCTTTTAAGTAGTATGTACATAAACTCATCAGTGCATTGTTTTTCCATGTGTAATGTGGAGAAACAGTGCCACATAGTGGGCTAGAATCTTGGTAGTTTCTGGTAGCAGATGACACATAAGCTAGATATGTTTACAGCAATCAGCACCACCTACATTCTTGGTAGTCACTGGTAGCAGATTATGTAAGCTAAATGGGTTTATGCATTGCGACCAGCACCACCAAGTGGGCAGCTTTGCTGCCAGTCAGCTGGTGGAATGTTCCTATGCTTACGCATTGTGAACAGTGCCACCTTTTGGCTGGAATTTGCAATGCTGCATTTGGGGTCCCTACTCTAAGTATTTCTGTGGTTGACCCCGACCAGTGCCTCTGGTGGCCACATGGGTCAAAAGTCACAAGTACCCAAAAAATAATTATGCAATGAAAAAAATTCACTTCTTTCAGATAAAACAACTTTGTCATTAAATGATTTCACCTTCTCTTATACAATATATTGAACAGAGTGGGAGATAGATCGAATAACAAAAAATATATAGAATTTTTTTTTTTTTACTCTTTTATAAAAAAAACAACATTGTTGACTTTTATGTATAAAATATGACAAATTCTTTATGAATTAAATCCACTCCAGCTTTAATTTAGTATTGCATCACCAGTCACTCAGCCAGAGAAGCACAACACCAAAGGTACCTGTAGCCAGACTAAGGATACACAAGGTATAACCTACAGCCATATTTCCAGGTTACAGAACTTCTTGGCTGCTGAATTCAAACTGTGTCATTCAAAGTACTTTATTTTTCTTAAAGTAAACTTCAGGTGCCAGTTAATTACAAGAAGTAAGTAACATACTCTGGATGACAGCTACTGACTCACTGCCTGAATATTCCAACTAGCTCAATTGAAAAAATAATATAATAAACTGCTTTAATTAATGGTATTAGTAAAAGAATTGACCAACAAAATACTAATTTCCAAAAAATAATTTATTTTAAACTTTAAATTACTTAAAACCCAATTTTTTGTCTCTTCCCTAACATAAAACAATAATTATATATAATATATCAGGGACAATATTATAAATTAATGTACAATATTAAATAAACATAAGCATTAAAACATTATATATCACACACACACATTTTATTATAAGCTATTTGTTTGTATGATTTGGAAAAGTTATGGGAATATTTGCTGCTTACACTAACTGCACATAAATAGTTCTTTTATGCTAGTTAAGAGTTCAGTTCTGTTGACTATGGATATTTCAAAGACTGAAATGGCTACAATAATAAATTACTGAATCAATAGGAATGGGAATAAAGAATAATTAATATTACCTATAGGTTTTTTTGAGATACATGTTCTTGGATAGACTGTTGCTTCTTTTTCCTGTGTGATGCATGTTGTACCAACCATTTGGGATTTGGATAGCTGATGAATGTGGTTCCTTGCTGCATTTCAATCTGGTAGACAGGTGTTTGAACAGCTCAGGTTGTTACATGTTCACTGCAGCTAGTTAGAGAACTTCAGATATTCTAGAGCAGTCAAAAATTGAAGTACAGCAGCATATTTTGACTTCTAATTAGCAATGCATGGTTTCTTGGAGTTCACAAAAAATAAGTTTTATTTTTGACACTGGAATAATACTGTTAAAAGATCTGATCTGCTCTACTGATGAATTTTTTTAAAAGTCTATTTATATAAGGCTCTTTTATTGTTCAGCTTGATTAATACTTAAATTTATTAATTAAATTCTGATTATTCATTCACATTCCTCATTACATTAGTTTACTTAGAATAAGATCTAAACTTTTAATTATTCCCATTGTTTATTTGTAGCCATCTTTGATTAATTAGTCAAGCAATCTTTGAGTTTGACTTAATTTTTATATTACAAACTTTATTTTTCATTTTTTTAATTCAACTTCTTTTTATATGTACATATATATTTTTTCTTTTTAATGTATTTAAAAATCAACACACACATTTTCTTATTTTCTTTTAAATAAATGAAAAGAGAAATATCGTTTTTAAATCTTTTTTTATTTAGTTCAATTTCTCCCCCCTCAAATTGTTATTATTATTATTATTATTATTATTATTATTATTATTATTATTATTATTATTATTATTATTATTATTATTATTATTATTATTATTATTATTATTATTATTATTATTATTATTATTATTATTTTTTTTTTTTTTTTTTTTTTTTTTTTTTTTTTTTTTTTTTATTTTTATTATTATTTTGAACTAGTAAAACTTATACTAATAATCTGTGCTTATATAAAAAAACTCTTTAAACTTTCTGAATTATACTTCTCTTTCTTAAATTTTTATAATTAATTCTTTTGAACGAAAGTTTTTACTTCAAACATTTCTTGATAAAATAATTCCACAGTATTTTTGTTTAAACTTCTTTAGCTAATTATAACTTTTTTTCATATTAAAATTTTATAATAAATAAAATTACGAACATATATCACTGTCCAATAATGGTACTATATATATATTCATGCATATGACAATGACAATTATATAAAGGTAACTATACAAACTAAATTTACCAATGCCTTACTCTAGTAGATGTATTCTTAATATATCAACACACTTCTTTTTATCCTCAAATGACATAATTATAATATTTAAATTTTATAATAATAAATGTTAATTATCAATATATAGTCCCTAATAAGTATAACCATTCATGCCAAAAATAATATATGGGGTGTTTTTAAAACATGTATTACATATAAAGCAAAAAAAAAAAAACTATTATCCCTGTGGTTTTAAAAGAACATTCCGTTAAGAGAGAGAGAAAAATGCATAACAACAATTCATAATAAATTATTATTAATGAAAATAATGTCTTTATTTCTCTTTTTTTTTAAAATCTAAAGTCCTAAATTTAAAGTTCATTATCAATCTGATTTTTAACAGGTTTCCCGGATAATAATTGTTGACAAAATAAGAAAGCAAAGATTACAAAAGAAAGTTCATCTTGGTTAAATTTTGTAAAAAGTTCTAGATAAAGTCTATTGTTCACAAAACTTGTTTTGAAGACTATTACAGGTGGATATAAAAAAATTAAAAATTCTTGGAAATGTTGACAAACTATTAATTGATCCATGCAATAACATTCTCCCTCTGGATATCTTTAAAATGTAACTTATTCAATGCTTAGGTTTTTTTAAAAAAAAAAAAATTAAAATTTATTAGATACAATTGAACATGTTTATCTGTACATGGCTATATTCTTTTTACACTGTTGCAAGGCAGTCATGGTGTAGTGCTTGCTGTAGTCCGAGACCAGGGGCCATTGCCCTCCTTCAATTCTCTGGGGGGGTGACCATAGCCCAAGCTTCATGACAAAGCCACTCCAGAGCCAACAATCTATCTCTATCCCTGAGCTGTTTGAGTAATTTGATATAGATGTTGCAGAAACCGCGATTAGCATTTTCAAATATACACTTGCATCTGGATAGCCAGATTGCAAAGGTTAGAAAAATGGCAATTCTGATGTTCAAGAATATGGCATTCTTTATGGCCTTTTGAATGTCTAAGACTTCTTTAATATTGAGTGACACTCAGTCATTAATAAAGGATCTGATCGGTTTGAGAAATAGGCAGAAATACAGGAGATGATGAATTGTCTCATCTGCTGTGGCACGTAATTGTCATTGAGGATTGATCTTGCTAAACATCATTTCCACACCAGAAAATGATTTGTTGGCAGGGAGGAGAGGTTGATCTTTAGCAGAATGTCAATGTATTTTGTTTCTAGGAACCAATTTTTTGATGTTGCTATGAGTTGTTTATTGTTTAACCCTACATCATTCTGTAAAATGGTTTGATTGCTGTACTTGAATTTTTATGTTTGCCAATATGTCTTTTTTTCTCTATTGTATGTTGCATTAGGTTTATTGAGTTTCTGAAATAAGTCCATATATCCATCATCCATTTGCTAGTGAGTGGAGGTGTATCCGTGGGCTCCACTATTGTTCAAGGCTGGTCACATGCAGCACTCCCAAAGCTTTTTGGAGGTACAGGATGGACACTGAATGCAGGCCAATCCCATTTGATTCTTTGAGCATTTGAGTTTTAGTAATGCTTATGGCCTTGACTTTGCTGTACCACAGCAGCCTAGAGCATAACAAGTTCATTGATCATTCAAATGTTTTGGGGTTTTTCGAATGGCAGATAATAGCTTAGTCTCAGGTAGATTAGCATGTTGAGTAAGGCAACCTTGATAAGTAGTGATATTGAGATTCTTGACAGTGAACTGACTACCTTTCTTGTTTTGTCTAGTATTGAGTTCAGGATGTCTTTTGACATGGCCTTGGCAATGGGAAAGCCCAGAAATGATTGTGGCTGATTCATAAATATTGAGGGAATCATTGCACCTGTTTTGATTTTTCAGATAGAAGATTTATTATAATTGATTTTGAGATTTAGTTTTCTGGCATATTTGTTTATGATTTGTATTACGGTTTTAAGCTGGGATTTGTGAGGAATGAATATGGAAACATAATCAACATATGAGATATGGTGAACTGGATGTTTCAGTGCTGGCGTATATATGCCCAGTGTACAGCATTCAATTTCCATGAGAAAGAGGTTTAAGGGACATTATGAAGCAAAGGGTAGCCAAAGGGATTCCCTGTGGTATGGATCTTAATCCCTCTAAAAGCATTCCATCTAGAGAAGTAAATATTGATCTGTTGAACAGTAAGTTGTCAATAATACAGATGTAAACATCTGGCACTTGATAATCATGGAGCATTTGTAGTAAGATTGATGAAATGACATTGTCAAATGCTGAGGAAAAATCTAGTTAACTAATGGGTTTGATTTTCTTTGTAATCTGACATGTTCAAAAAGAAGCATGAAGTGCTGGAGATGCTTAGGTTTAGAAAAAATAATTTTCTTTCTGGTTAGATAAGCTTTTATTTTATTGTAACATTATGCCTTGATAGAAACTTGGCCATAATGAAGGCAACTGGAACAAAGGCTTCATGAGGTACATTGGACTATCTTTATATAGCCTACTACCATGTCTAATAAATTTAATACTATTGCCATTTTTTAAAAAAAAACTATATTAAAAGAAAATGATCTTGTTGGATTGAAGGTTTCTTGTCAAGTAAAAAGTTTTTTTTATTTCATTAAGGCTAAACAACCCCTTACTACGAAATTAATGATATCCAAATTACTATAGTTTTCTTGAGAAATCATTTTCTAGAAATCACGTGATGCTAAAATTTTCTATTGTCCACTTTGCATATATACCTTGAACATTTGTTTTCGAATGCCTTGCTTTCAACTATTTTCTATAAAAAAAACTTTAATATTAATATAAAAATATAACTTAAATAATTATTTTATTAAATCTAAAATCTTATATCTCTTTTGTTCTTTTAAATACATATCACCACACATATAACCATTGTAAAGACACTGAAGGAACCATACACAGAACAAAACAAAGTAGCATCAAATAAAGGAATCATCAATAGAAATTTTTAAAGTATGAAAGGGAAAAGTTATAATAGATGAGCTAATTAGTAAATATTTTAAAGGATGAAGCTTTAATTTTTGTAAATTATCATATTTATTAACACAATGTGGTTTCATAAGTATTACATATGCTTCTTTTATTTCTTAAAGTGAAAAATGTCACATCCAGATAGGATTCTAAGGATTGAAAAATATGGATTATGAACAGTATCCATAACATGGAGGAAGAGCACTGATGTTGATGAATGCTACTTTACTGCATTAGCATGTTCATCTCTCATATTACTGGTTAGCATTACTCATACAGACATGAGTCACACAAACTACACATACAATTTTATGAATATTTTCTAACCTCAAGAGCTGATAATTATTTTTCTGTTCATGTTTTTTTTAATATGTACTCTATAACTCTTCTAGTAAAGAGAGATTTTTGCTACAGAAAACTATCTGAGTTGGGTGAAGAAAAAACAAAATTATTAAGGATCTATCTATGTGCAAAAAAAGTTTCTCATCTGTCTATATATTCATAGTACATTAAATAAGAGAACACCACAAACAAAGAATGGTATATTCAAAGAATTAAAATTTTTTGAATCCATTTCCATCTGAAAACAAAAATCTCAGGTGATAAGATTGACACAATCTATGACTTGAGTATAGATCATAAATAAGTTTAAATGTTTTTTCAGATTGAAAATTCAAGCCCTTCCCTCCTTAGCTAGTCATTCAGAAATAGTTAGCAAAGAATTTTAGCTACACTATGTTAGGAACAAAAAGTTCCAGGTTAATTTGGGTTGATGAGACGAGTGTGATTTGCCATCTGTAATATATATATGTTGATGCAAAGATGTTCACGGGTTGCATATATAAAAGACATATTTTTCAGGTTCATCCATGTTAAAAAATTTAAATATAGATATACCAATGTTTCAACTTGATCACACAAGTTATCCACTGGGTGGATGTCTTGTGTGATCAAATAGAAACGTCGGTATATCAATATTTAAATTTTTTTAACACGGATGAACCTGCAACTTATGTCTTTTATATATATTGTAACCTAAAGCCTAAAGCTCAGGTTGCAATTGGACAGGAGCAAAATGCAATAAGTTAGTTAAAACAAGTGTGTATGAGTGAAATGTTTTTGAGATTGGATGTATATTTACAGAAAATAGATTAAAGTAAACATATATTTGGTTTATCCCTCTAATAACACTAAAAAATAATTGTATAAAATTATAATGTATATAATTATTATAATAATTAAATTACTTTAGATTACTTTTATGGATTTATCAAAATAATCTTAAATGTGTTCTTATGTGCTCAAAATTCATTGTAATGTATAATGGATAAAGATTTACTCTTAAGATAAATGAGTGATTTATTCAGATATGGCAAGAAATTAAGTCTCTCATTCCCAAATTACTAAACCTAATTTAATTATTCATTTAATGAAATATAAGATTAAAATTATAATTAACTTATTCCAGGTATGATCAAATCACACCTTACTAAATTTTATATTAGAACTAGAGAGAAAATAATAAGTGATACAACTGAATTTAATAAAACAAATTAATTTAAAGTGGAAATATGACTTCTTTTAATTTGATAATGTGTTAAAAATGATGATTTCACTAATAACAAACATTAATAATAATTAGTTATATTTAAAAAATTGTTATTTCAATATAAGTATAATGTATATAATTTGGATATAGGGGATTTGAACACAGACCTTCGAACTCCCTTCAGCTATCCACTTTATCTCATACAACCAATGTGCATGACCACACACACATGTGAAAAAAATTAGTGATCTTCAATATACATATTTCATACTGATCCAGCACTCATCAGTTGATCCATATCATCATCTTCCACACATACATGTATTCAGTGCATAGTTTATATTAAGATAGTAAATCTTCAAACTTTAATGGATACCATTCAATCTACATTACACTCCAATTCTTCAACTATCAATACCATTAAAAATCTAATGATGAAATGCCCAAATTCCTTGTTGATGCCACTATTATTATCATGCCCATCTTGACCTTAAGCCCATCTGACCCCTCATGTATAGGACTTTGTCAATTTGAACACAAAGCAGATGGGTGGGCAGTATACATGTTAAATCTATAATATTTGAATACAAGTATTAATTTATATAGTTGGAGTTTGGATGTAATGTAGGAGATTTGAACCCAGATCTAAAGTTTTTTCAGCTACCCACTCTATCTCTTATGACTCATCACATATGTGAAAAAAATAAATGATATCCAATATACGTATTTCATTCTGAACCAGAGCTTATCAGTTGATCCAGATCATCATCTTCCACACATATATAATCAGTACTCAGTTTATATTAAGATAGCAAATTTTCAAACATTAATGGACATGCTTTAATCTACTCTACTCTCCAATTCTTCAGTCAGCCATGCCATACTATTTAAAATCTGACAATGAAACTGCCCAAATCCCTTGCTGATTCCAATATTATTGTCATGCCCAGGGTTGCCATTAAGACAATCTGACCCTCATATATAGAAATTTATCCATTTAAATGCACAGTAGAAGGATAGGCAGAATACAGTTTGAATGAATTCAAGTATAATTTATATACTTGAAGTTTAGATATAATGTAGGGATTTAAACATAAACTTTCAAGTTCCCTTCAACTATCCACTCTATCTTGTACAACTGATACACATGATTACATGCATGTGAAAAAGATAAATAGTCTCCAATATACATATTTCATGATTAACCAGCATTTGTCAGTTGGTTCAGAACACCATCTCCCATATATATATATATGATAAACAAAAATGCAAGTTAAAAAACTTGCTAACGCTTGTATTTATGTCCACAGATGGCGTTCTACCAAAAACACCGATCAAGCGTATGTTTTGTTTACATAAACGTCAGAGTAGTTAGTATTCACTATCTCTAACTATAATTCCACTTTCAGATCATGATTTCAAGCTATTTGCTATCATCAGTGAAAGACAGGAATAAAGAAACTAGATCTAAATACAAACTCTGAGCGTTTATGAAACAATTTCTATTCAGCTTGCAAGCGTGAATTTTTTAGACACGTAATGTCTTCAAACTCAGCATAGCAAACCAGATAGCTATATGGATCTGATCTCAGTTCAGCATCACCACATAATAGAAGCCTCTGCAATCTATATCATTGCTAGAAAGACCTCAAAGGTACATTTATGATAAACAAAAATGCAAGTTAAAAAACTTGCTAACGCTTGTAACGTTAGCAAGTTTTTTAACTTGCATTTTTGTTTATCATAAATGTACCTTTGAGGTCTTTCTTGCAATGATATAGATTGCAGAGGCTTCTACTATGTGGTGATGCTGAACTGAGATCAGACCCATATAGCTATCTGGTTTGCTATGCTGAGTTTGAAGACATTACGTGTCTAAAAAATTCACGCTTGCAAGCTGAATAGAAATTGTTTCATAAACGCTCAGAGTTTGTATTTAGATCTAGTTTCTTTATTCCTGTCTTTCACTGATGATAGCAAATAGCTTGAAATCATGATCTGAAAGTGGAATTATAGTTAGAGATAGTGAATACTAACTACTCTGACGTTTATGTAAACAAAACATACGCTTGATCGGTGTTTTTGGTAAAACGCCATCTGTGGATATATATATATATAATCCATGTTCAGTATATAAAAGAGAAAAATTTGCTTTAATCTTTATAGCTGAATATTCTAGAATTTTAATAATAAAAATAATTACAACACTAATTTTTTTAATCAAATATTAATTTTACATTAATAATGACAATATATAGGGTATATGAGCACAAACTTTCACATGACCCACCACTCTCCACTCTATCTCACAACACTGATACATTTGAACACATATATGTTGAAAAGATAAATAATCACCAAAATACATACCAGCAATCATCAGTTGATCCAGATTATCATCTCTACACATATATGCAATAAGTGCTCAGATATATATTAAGATAGCCAATCTTCATACTTTAATGGACAGGCTTCAATCCACTCCAAACTACAATTCTTCAACCATCTATTAAAGTATGAACATTGGCTATCTTAATATATATCTGAGCATTTATTGCATATATGTGTAGAGATGATAATCTGGACCAACTGATGATTGCTGGTTTAGCATGAAATACATATATTGGTGATTATTTATCTTTTCGACATAAATGTATTCAAGTGTATCAGTATTATGAGATAGAGTGGAAAGTATCACCTGTGCTCATATACCCTATATATTACATATATTGATACAGGTATATAATAAACCTGTATTTCAGTTATTAATAATGATAATAAAAACAACAGTGATTTCATTAATTTTTATTTGAGTTTGAAGATCTTACTCTCAAATTCGATAAGATATGTGGGAGATGATGATCTGGATCAACTGATAAGTGCTGGTTTATCACAAATTATATATATATTAGAGCTCATTTATTTTTTTCATATGTGTGATCAGGTGTATCGATTGTATGAGATAGAGTGGGTATCTGAAGGGAGCTTGAAAGTCTGTGTTTAAATCCCCCACATTACATCTAAATTCCAGTAGATAAATTATGCTTCTATTCAAATATTACAGGTTTAACCTGTATCTTGCCATTCCTCTTCTATGTATTTAAATGGGCAAAGTTCTATGCATGAGGGGTCAGGCTGTCTTAATATCAAATTGGGCATGACAATAATATTGGTATCAATCAGAATTTAAATAGTATGGATGGCTGAAGAGTTTTTGAGTATAGAGTAGACTAAAGCATGTTCATTAAAGTTTGAAGATTTGCTATGTTAATATAAACTAAGCAATGATTATATAAGTGTCTGTGGGAGATGATCTGAACAAACTGATGAATGCTGGTTCAACATGAAACATATATATTGGAGATCATTTATCTTTTTCACATGTGCGTGATAATGTGTATCTGTTGCATAGGATAGAGTAAATCGCTAAAGGAAGCTTGAAAATCTGTGTTCAAATCTCCTATAATACTTTATTATTAATAAACAATTATATAAAGCAAAACAACAAAACATTAGTGAACAATAAACATACTTATATCAAAAGTTCTCTGCAAATAATAAAAATATTATTTATTCTTTTTAAATAATCTAACCTTGGATGTATGGTCAGTAATGTGATGCAAATACAAAATACTCTATTGGAATATACACTCTTCATTCAATGACCAGCATTAATTATAGATGCTTAAGAATGTTTTACAATGCCCTCAATTTTTTCTCACATGGACAATTAGTCTACTAGCAAAGCATTCCTAAAATCAGTCCAGTTCCTTAACTCTTTTAGGAACAAGCAAATTGTTTACCTAGTAGCCATGTTAATGCTATACAAGTACATAACTTCATTAAAAAAATCTGACTATTGCATCTCTTAGTGGCATGACATGCTACCTTGTCTAGCTTATACTATTTAAACTTTCAATATTCAGTTAGGAGCAAATCATAACTAATATATATAGAATTATTGATACACAAGAGTGCTTTGGTGCACAATAGTCATCTTTAAATTATATAATCTTTACTAGGCACATATAAAGGTAATATACTGTGGTGATTCAATTATCTACTCAGGATGTTTTATGATCAAATAATCTGAGGTTGAAAACAAGGACAAATAAAACTTAATTTAAATATAACAGCTTTATGGGATTTATAAATTAATTTAACTTAAAGCAGTCTCCAATATAAAATATAAATGCAGATATTACATTTATATCCAAATCTAACTAATAATATAAGATATTTACCTATACCTTCTTATACAACAGCAACCTCTTGAGAATTTCATTAACAATAATAACTATACAAAAAATCAATTACTTTTAATAGGTAATCCCCAAGCACCAGGCACAGTTCAAAAGCGCTATATTTAGGCATATCACAGACAATAATTCTAATAAGATACACTTGATACTAAATTCACATGATAGAATAATCCATTAAGTAGTTAAAATTCAAAGCACATATTAACAATTATTTTTCCAAAGATTTGCTCATGTGATTGTAACAATTTATCCTTTAAAATTTTTTTATTTAACACATTATAACACCTCTGTTATATTTTGTTCTTATGGCACCAATAATTATAAATCCATTATCCTTGGGCTGACATTAGAACTGTAATTTTGCACAAAGTAAACAAGTTAATCCTTTAAAAATCAAGAAGTAAATATCCTAATGGTTGGGTTTTATCACATATACATTAAATACAAAGATTTGATAACCCATTAATTAAGCAAACTGAATTTCTGACTATAGTTCAGGTTCTGTTATTGACTGATGAGACATAGCAGAGAATAAATAATCCACTAACTCAAATTACTTTCACTAATCTTCAAGATTTTAAGCACCTTTCTTATGTAAACAATTATATGTTGGATGTTCAACCATAGTTTGTACAAAGTTTCTAATATTCACTAAATCCAAAAGAAGAGATAGTCAAAGTTATTCAAGAAAATTATTACAACTTCAAATAAGAGATGAATGACTTCTAAAAATATTTTATATGCTGCAACATTCAATAAGCAATTTTTAAAATTTCATTGGTAACTTAAAACATTTATGTTTGTCTTTCTTTTAAAAATATTCAGTGATAATTCTTGTTATATAATTTATACATTTAGGCTGATGAGAAGATACATTTTGCCAGTTAGGCAATATGCTTAGTAGGCTCCTCTACTTTTCTATATTGAAGAAGGTGTACAAGATGGATAATTTTAAAATTTAATTGTATGTAGTCCTTGATTCACTGTAATTTAATAAAGACATTAAATTTTCACAGAGGGCATATTTACAGCTTTTTATCATGTGGATCCTGATATCGACCAATATTATCCATAGTGATTTGATAGGTAACATCTGTGCTATTTCTATGGTAATAATTGATAGCAGGTAAACTTAAATGTTGGAGAACTCTCAAAATTATGAATTTTAAGAGATTTCATTAAATGGTGATTAAAATATTACAAATTTAATATAAAAATTTACTGTTATAACTTAATTGAGATTATTACTGTACAACAAAAATGTGCAATTGTTTATTTTACATATGAATAATTTATAAGATCTGAATATTATACAGTAACAATCTTTGATTATATATTAAAGTTCTCCAAACTTTATTAATAAATTTATCTAAACAATAACCTATTAGCAGAATTTTAATAATCAATAAAACAAATTCCCTTTAACCATTTTCATTAGTAACGTTCTAAATTCACTAAGTTTTTAAATACAAACCTTTCTGCATTTACACATTTAAAAACAACATTAAATTTCTTTATCCTAACTGAATGTAATGTTGGCTGTATAATTCTCATAATATAATTATTAGATTAATGCTTTAAATATTATGTTTTATTGTAGTTTGTCTAATATTAAATTTATGTGTGTATGATTTCTGTTTGCACATATAACAAAATCATCTGCCCTTTTTGAAAAAAAAAATGAGATGCATGTATTTTTGAGAAATCCATTTTGTAAACATTTTGAATAATTTGTATCAATCTATTATAATATGTAATACTATAAGAGACTTTATAAATTCACTTTTAATTATATCACCTGCTCTTTTTTATCAATAATAGTAACTTATTTATTTAAAAATTTAACATTAAAGAAAGCCAATAAATTTTTTTTATAGATTATTACTATTTTTATTAATTCCTTTAGTAAAATATAAGGTTACTATATTTTGGTAATCATTCATCATACAAAGTTGATATAATAAGCATGTATCAAGTTATGAAAATTATTTTAAATTCTTTTAAATAATTTAATAGTATTATTTTTTTGAATGTGAAGGCATGGGTGTGCATGGGCAAGATACACAATAACATCTTACTTGAAGTAAATAAACAAATAAAGATAAATAAAACTTGTAACATTTATTAAAATAAATTTTAACAGAGGAATTTATTCCACATAAGGATAATTAAATTAGAGGAAAAGAGTTTCAAATAATTAGGTCTTTTTAAAAAAAAAATTGATTAGTTTTGTAGATAACAAAAATGAATCTAGAATTCTGGGTAGCAGTTGTAGTTAAAGATAAAAAAAAAAGTTACCAATTTATTGTGTATTTGTAATTATTGATCTATTGTGTATTATGACTTTTTAAAAATGTAAAAGAATTTATATATATATATATAAAAGAGATTAAAAGGAGATGCCACATTCTTTCATCAGTGCTGGTCTTAAAGGATTAAAAAAACATCAGTATAGCTCTAATTATTGAAAAGAACAGTATAAATTATTACTGTGTGAACTATAATGGTGGCTAAAAATATATCACTGTTTGAGAAAATATATTGCTATGATTTATCAGATATCATCCCTACTAGAAACATAAACTTTTACTTTATGGTTTACAACTACTATTTGTTAATGCAATCAGAGAAAATGCATTTCTGATTAACTTAAATTGTGCTAGCCAACCATAATTATAAAAACTATCTAAGCTTAACTTTAATGCTATAATTCTGGCCAAATTACAAGACCTATTAAGAACGTACATTTCTATAATTTTTTTGTGAAAATGAAACATTAAAATCAAATGAACTGGGAACAGAAACATTACCAGTTTCTTTATTCATGCTGATTAGTAATGGGTATTAATATATATATATATATATTAATACCCATTATATATATATATATATATATATATATATATATATATATATATATATATATATCATGGTAAGACTATTTCTTTTGAAAGTTTAACAAAAGAAAATAAAACAGTCTTTAATAAGACAGTATAAACTGATTACTTTATTTGAATCTATTTCATGTGTATTGTTTGTTAAGTTACTTTTATCTATTTATTTTATATGTTTAACTAGTATATGAATAAATTTTAAAATAATCATTTTTAACTTTGTGTGTGTATATACATGAGCTAATTGTATCTAGTAAATAAATGGTTATTAGTTTATAAAATTCAAGTTATCAGTATTATTTTGTATAAGGTCTTGCATTTCAATTCTTCACATTAGCACTTATCAGTTTCATGTTAGTAAAAAAATAGAGAGAGAATTATTAACCACTGAGAAAATGCTCAAACTTATAATTAATTAAGGGACTATAAGATGTGAAATTGGTCCATTCAGTATTTTTTATCTATCTTTTTACCAATGAAAAGTTTAGTGCCCAAATAAAAGGATGAAAATAAGTGTCTTTTTATTAAAAACAAAGTATTTCTGAGTGGTAAACCTATTTCAAATCACTAGTATTGAATTTGTGGATGTAATTGGGAAATATATCGTGTTTTTAGATTCAATCATCTCTATTCTTATGTACTTTATCTATGACACTAAGTAAGTTACACTCATTATTGATATTTAAAGATAATCTTTGCATCCAATACACTATATATATATATATATATATATGTTAAAACGAAGATTTGCACGGGTTAAATATATAAAATACATATTTTGCGTTATTATGATGACTAAGATAAAGGTGAAAGTTGTTATGTTTGTAAAACAAAAAATCAATAAAAAATGTTAAATTTAAGAATGTTTTTAAAAAATCTTCAAATAGGAGGAAGTTTGCTCTCTCTTATTGATACAATCTGTTCTCATTCTCTGATTTTGTGGAGAGAATCCATCTGGATATGATCCTGGACTAGAAAAATTTTGACTGAACTATAGTATGGAGTGAGAGTGTGATGATGATGAGTGTTGTTTTCTGATTAGATTCATCTCTCCTAACACTGATGGAGATACTATACTATTAGAAGTTACAATTTTACATGAGATTTGATAACACCATGAGATTCAAGAGGATTGATCCTTAGGTTGGTATATATTGTGATCTTTTGATGAGAGAAAATGTGTATCTATATATAGGTTTTAATATAGTCGATACTGTCTGTGGTTCCTTTACATATGAACCACAGAATTATTAAAGTATAATATAGATAAATTTTGCTCATAAAGATCAGAATATAATATAAATTATCTCTGAATTCATGGTGTCTATAAATTCATGTAAATTGTAAATCTAATAGGTATGAGTAATCTATCAGTGTTAGGAGAGATGAGATTGATAAAACACACTCTCATCATCACTTCACTCCATACTATAGATTCAGTCATAAAATAGATTTTCTATAAGATCATATCAGATGTGATAATCTCTACCAATAAAATCAGAGAAGATTGAGATATAAAAGAGATTTATCAATAAGAAGATGTAAACTCTCTATTTGGAAGATTTCTTTAAAAACATTCTAAATTAAATTTTGTATTGGTGGGATTTATGTTTTATTAAACAGATTGTTTTTCTCTTTTATAATTGTGGTGTGTGTGATAAAATATGTATTTTATATATATATATATATATATATTACAAATCAATGTCTATATTTCATCAAAATAATATATGTAAACTTATAAATAAATATTAGAAAATACAATAATTAAAATTTTAATATATATATAATTATTCAAAACAATACAATAATTAATACAGTAAAACAATATTTTAAAAAACAAATATATATACCACAATTTAATAGAAGTACTTTCAACTATCTATGTAGTCGTTATCAACTAGATTCAAATTGTATTATTTCTTTCAGTTTGCAATACACATTAAATAAATTAATAAATAACTCTTAAAGATAAAACCTTATTTACAAATAAAAATTGTATCATTTATAAATGGATGTGTAGGTATGGTTGTGTATATATAGGTGATTTGAGATGCACATTGAAGAAAAGAATAAAAGGGCACTTGTTATTAAAAAGGGTTCAAAATACAAAACAAAATTCTAAAGATAATTTATCAGCCTCTGTTTTTTACAACCATAATAAACCATGCTTATATGGTTTTGATTTCAATTATAATAATGTAAAAATATTGCAAACTGAAAGAAATAATAATAAAAGAAAAATCAAGGAAGCTATGTTAATATATAAATAAAAGCAAGACTTAATCAATAGGCAGACAGCAAACGTTAAGTTCACGGAATAATGGGCAAGTTGACCTTTCCAATTATTAATTGACAAAGACTATGAGGATAGTCGAAAGTGTTGAAAGCACTCCTAAGTGACATTTATACTTTTTGTTCTTTTTAAAAAATTTAATTATAGTATTTTTTAATATTTATTTATAAGTTTATTATATATATATAAGACACCTTTAAGATAACTTAGACATTATATTCTTATAGATATTAAGCTCAATCTTTATTTTATGAGAAATCAATTTTATAATGCTTTCTTTAATAAAAATGTAATTCGAAAAATATTTTTTTTAAATGGTGCTTAATAATACTTAACATTACAAGGTGAAAATTAAGTATATAAAGAGAGAGAGGGGGGGGGGTGAGTATATATCATTTTTAATTTTTTTTTTAAAAAAAATTGTATTATTCTAAAAGACAAACATAAATACAAATGTACTAACATTTTGCATTTCCTATCAATTTTAAAAAGTTATGTCTGTCGTTACATATGTCAATAGTAAGTAACACTTCGGGGGGGGGGGGGATAGCGGTAAACTTTGCAACTTATCACGAATAGCAGCTATACATTTGATCTTAAGAATATGACAACTTAATCTGCCATTGGATTAAAAAGAATGTGGAATAAAAGTAATGCACATTGATTGACTGTAAATATCGTAGCTTCTTCACTGAAGAAAAAGAATGACCGGATTGTTTATTATAAAAAGGGTCGATAGATAGTATATACATTAATACAGTAATAAAAAATGTATAAGATATATTATATACATACATATATTGTTGTAATTTTATATTGGACTATTTTCATCATTTAATATGTGTATTACATGTCTTTAGAAAAATTAAATTTTACTTAAATATTCCAAATACATTCAACTATTAGTAAAAGCACATCAAAAAGGTTAGTATATGCAGGTATTGCTGGCCTAGTCAGTGATAGTACTAGGATGGGATTTGAACCTGGACCCTTATATTCTTTTCTATTGAGTTTTAAGGTAACATTTTAACCAACTGAGCCATCCTGCCAAAGACAACAGTCTGTAGAAATTTCATATAATTATCTACATGGTTCCTCCTGATTTCTCCACTTTTTTCTAAGAGCAAAGTTGATTAGTGGTTTCCATACATTATGCATAGTCACCCTAGGTTGGCTTATGGGATTTGTTGCCATTATTATGTGAGCAGTTTCTTTAAATTTTATTTTTTGTACCTTTATTTTTCTATCCAATATTTTTGTTTTTCCCAATTGAACATATGTTAATTGGCACATACATGGTCTGCTATTTTAGACTCTCTTTTAATCATCAGTTTGTGTTCTTGCAAGCACTTTTCAATGGGATGACTGGTCTCACAAATATATGTTCTTCCACATTCACTTGGTATTCATAGATTCAGTTTTTTCTTTTCAGCATTTCATGTTTAGGCTTTGTAGATATTAGAATTCTTTGTAGTGTGGTGTGGCTCTGGAAAGTTGTTCTGATGTTATACTGATTGCAGATTTTTCTTTATTTGTTTGCTATTTTTGGAAGATATGGGTACACTACAGTACCAATAATTGTCTTTTCTCTTGGTAGTTCTTTTTGTTGTCTATTTAACATTTGCTTAATAATTAAAGCATATTTATTCACTGAATTAAAATTATTGGCATACAACAAAATCTTTAATATTAATCAATAATATTTCCATATTTGGTTACTTTAAAATATTCAGAAATAAACAGGTATATGCAAATTACACTATTTATTATTAATATATGGTAATGTTAACAATTTTTCCCCATGATATTTTATATGTGTCCAATTATGGTTGAACTTATTTAATATTTATAAATTGTCTGCAATTTTATAAACAACATGTAACAAATTCTTAGCATATTATTGAGAAATAAGTTTTAGATAAATATCAATCAGATCAAATGTTCTAAAAACAAATATCATTTGGATTAATTCAAATATTTAATAGATTCCCAAACTTTTAAATTCTATTTTATTATCTTTTTCATAATATTAGATTCAAATAGCGTTGTTAGCCGAGAGGTATCACAGCCACCATGCAAGCAAGTAGTTGGTTGCAGACAGTTGTGGGTTCACGTCCCGGCCGATGCTATGACATATGAAAAAAAAAATAGTAAATATAATCTAAACAATTTTTTATATATTAAAGGATCCAATTGAAATATCTTGATTTCATTCAGTTTATCTAAAAAAATTAGTATATACATCATTCATCTATCAAAAAACCATTTAATATCATTAAACATGAATTCTTTTAAAATTTATTTTTCTTGATAACTTAAAATAAAGTAGCAAATAGATGTTGATAATTGTGATAACAATTTTATCCAGACTAACAACCATCAAACACAGTTATTAATTTTTTTAAAAATAAATGATAAGAATTTCTCAATAAATGAATACTTACTTGTGCATATTTCTTAGTCAAACAATGATCAATACTTTTTTATAATTTTTTTTCTATTTAATAAATGAAAAGCAATACAAATACTCTATATTCAGAAAAACATTCAGAATAATAACCCAAATTTAAATTCATTTTTTATTGTCTTTAACAAAAATATTAAATATTGAAAATGCAATAAATTTTATTTAATATTTACATTTTCTCTGAATGCATGATAATAGGGTTGCCTTTGTTTACATCACAGAGAAGTTATCACAATTCTTTTCTATTTATAGAACTATATAACTCCATCATAACTAATGTGCACATATCCATAAAGTTAATATGTTCAATAAAATCAAATAAATATGAAATAGTATATATTCTTAAACTTAATATTGTAATTATAAAAGCTACACAACTTTCTCCAAATGAATGTAATACAAAAACAGAACTATTGATTTCCCTTTACAGCCCCAAATGAATTAAGAAATAATTTATTACAAATATCCACTCAACATGTTTTTGACTTTGCAGTTTATGTTATTATGATATGGTATAAGAACATGGATGGGATGTTAACAAAGCATAACAGCCAGAATAATGAGTTCATTGCTTTTCATCTCCAAGTTTACAATCAACAAATACTATGGTATTTCTCCTTAATTACTTGATAGTTCTTTACTTAAAAATCAATAGAATTTGTTGAAGGCAAGATTAAACTATAACCCTTATTCCTGGGAGGGACTGCAAAAATTTCAAATAAGGCATGAGGTGGTTATGATTATTGAAGTAAAAAACACACAAACTTATGGAATTTTCAGGTAAATGTATATATATTAGAATTCTTTCTTTAAATGGAAATGGAGATATAGTTGGGTTTTAATTAACACAAAATATGTATTTCAGAATTGTAATGTTCTTAATACGCTCAATACAGAAAGTATTATTTGATTAACGAGTTGTTAGATATATGTTAATGCAAACCTAGATATTAAATCTTTTAAATAAGTCGACATTTCTAACTTTTAGAAAAACTGCAAAAAATTTTAATTAGAACTCACTAATCATTTTAATGCATTGACAGACATTAAAGATGGTTTTCATTTAAATGAAATTAATAAGAAGATAACTGACACTCTATTAAGAAAGGCTATAAAGATAGCTGTACCAAAAAAAAATCAGCAGTTTATCATCATTTATCAACTGAGGCAAAAAATGTCTGAAAAAAAGTAGAAATAGGAAACTATTTAAAACTGATTCCTTAAGAAAAATTTAAAATTTGGAAGTCTATAAAATGGAAAAAAAAGTGTCAATAATGATATAAGTACCTGTGAAATGGCAGGGACAGATAAAGTACAAAAAAAATGTAAGAAGAAAAAATAGAACTATTACTAAAATAAAAAATGTCAACATGAAATGTGTATAAAAGTGCACTTAAGCTCCATAAAATAATGGAATTTCTCTTGACATCTTAAAAAAAGTATATAAAGAAATAGAAGTATTGTTTGCTAAAATTATATACCAAATACTTCAATAATAAAGACACACTTGATGATTGGAAGCATGTAGTATTAATATTGATATTTAAGAAAGATAATAAAAAAGTCATGAAAAATTAAAAATCTGTTAGTTTTTAGTCAGTTCTATACAAAATCTTTAATAAGATAATTATAAATTCATTTTCAGTATACTTCAAATTGAAACCAACCAAAAGAACAAGCTGGATTTACAAATGGTTTTAGTATAAATGGATTGTATCTAAGTATTACAACAAATTTTAAAAAAGTCCAGTGACAAAAGTTATCATTATGCTTTGAATATATAGATTATGAAAAGGCATTTGATTTTGTAACAATTTCCATCATAATGAAAGACCATCAAGATTTTGTCATATTTTGAAAAATATTTATCAAAGTGCAACAATATTGATTTGATCACCATTATGATATTAAAAAGTTTAATATATTAAAATAAATTTTAAAATAACTATAAACATAAGATGATTATTAACACTTTGTAAGTAAATTCTATTTAACTTGTAGTAGTATTTTTACTTGACTTTACTAATTATGATGTAAGTCAGATCATATTCAAATAATCTGTATAAGGGGATTTGTATTGCAATATTCCAATCTTGTGGTAAATGCTTCCAAATGATTGGTAAAGATTGTATATTTTAGTCTTCATTTTTATTACTATATGAGAAAACATCAGAAAAATATAAAATTTTATAGTTCAAAGTTTAAATTGCAAAACTCATTTTGCTCAATATGTTGAGACTAATTCATATTTTATTTGTTAAGCACAAAATGATTAAAAATATTTGTTTGTTTTCACATTATTTTTAATAATTTCAAATGTGTTTTTATTTTGGGGAAAATAAAACATACTTCTTTTTATAATTACCTACTGTATTAAAGGATTTAAACTTACATGAGAGAGAAAAAAGATAAAAGTTATATCATTTTAGATAGCATATAAATGAAAGTTTGTAATTGTCTTAAATAGACTTTTTTTTCATTCTTTTAATTATATCTAAAATTAATTTTAATAATAAATTTGTTAAAAAATAATTATATTTTCACAAAAGCATTATTTTAACTGAAAGCCCTATGAGTATTAAAGATTTGAAAATTTAGCCTCAATTCATTTATGATATGTAGTCAAGAAAGAATTAATACTACAATTTTGTGAAACACTTTGATAAATGTAAAATTATATATAGAATAGATAGATGTATGTAAAGATTCTTGAATGACTAAATATAAATATAGAAAAAATACATAAACGTATCACTTTTGACATATTGTACTCCTAGCTGTGAGGTTACTTTTTTTTGAAAACTAAAAATTAAAAAAATCTTTACCACCAATCTTTTACATGATCTTACAAATAAATAAATAACCTGTGGGAACTTACATCAACTTTGGAATCATAAAATTTATTATGAATTTATTTTTATTTCATTCACTAAAAAAATTATAAAATGTGAAGCTGTAAATAAGATTTTAATGCTATTCTGGAAAATTTTAATCTGATTTGCAATTTAAGATAGTACAAAAAGTTACATGTAGCATTATTATAATTTATGTCATTTGATTACCATTGTTAATATTTATTCTGAATATATATATTGATGAAAAGATTTTTATAGATTACACATATCAATGATATATTTGTGGATTCATCCAAGTTTAATTTTGGTTATAAATATACTGACATTTTGACTCCAACACATAAGCTATCAATTGAATGAGAATATAATATTACAAAGATAGTTTGTAGAGGCATTATAAACCAAATGTTAAAGTTAAACCAATATAAAAAAAGGCAAAAGGTATGTAAAATTAAAAAATAAAAGTCATAAAATCTTCAGAGTAATGTTTTTAAATCTTCCAAATAGGAGGAAGTTTGCATAAGTCATCACATTTGTTGATACAATTTGGTCTTCTTCGCATCTCAATGACTTATTTAATCTTACATTGGTAAAGAAAAATAAGCTTAACAAAAACTAGATAAAGTTGATTAATTATTATTGGATTTATATTCTTCCTTAGTCATAGATACATCCTTCACTTTGGACTAATTTTGATTATATTGCAAACTTTAAATCAATTAAAGATTCAAATTTTGTAATAGCCAAGCAAAAGAAAACGATTACACTAATTAAAACACAATGACCAATACTTATGCCTCCAAATCACAAATCCCTTTATAATTCACCAAAGTCCTCTCTACAAATGAAATTTCCTTCTTAGAGAAAGGTTTTAATTTTGCTGTAATATCTTCCCTGATACAATTTTAAGAAAATAAATCATAGATATAATAAAATATCTTTATGTAACAACAAAATGATATATAACAATAGCTGTAATATAGTCATATAATCATATCACATAAAAATAACATATAAAAGCTCTTTTGGGAAAATTTTAAATTTTTGCCCTTTTCAATATGTCTTAATTACAAAAATAATCTATATTGCATACATCTACCGGCTCTATATAAAATTAACACAAGCCTATAATTACACTTAAATATCTTTATAACAACACGTATTATACAACCCTCCATTCATTTTTCATTATCCAATTATTAGTTAAATTAATTGATGTTTTATAAATGTTCATACAATTATTTCTGTTATAATTAATGTAATTGATTTCATATATCTTCTTTCTATTAATTTCTTTAATATAATTTAATGGACTTATATTTTAACATAATCTATTCTATGTCCATATTTTAAGTAGTGAACATATAATGCAGATCTGTCTTCTCTTCTATTAATAGCATTATTATGTTCTTTAGCCCTTTCTTCTAATTGTTTTGCTGTATGTCCATAATAAACCATACTGCAAACCCCACAAGTAATTTTATATACTATACCATTTTTATATTTTATATCATCTTTTATTTTATAATTCCCTACTAATATATCAAGAGTTTTACTGTTTGACCATCCTATTTTAATATTTTTATCTATATAATTTTTATTTTTTAATAATGTATTATAAATTTTAGGAACATGTGAAAGTGTTACCCATTTGATATTTTCTGGTTCACTATTATTACTCAAATTATTTGTAATGTTGAATCAGCTCTTGTTTTAAAAATGCTAAACTTTCTAAAAATAATATTTCAAACAAGAAAGATAGGCTTGAAATAATATAAAATTGAACAAATCAATTGTTAAACTTCTGGCTGATAAAGATAACGCTACTCTAGTCATAGACCATGACATATGTAATAATAAATCCTAGCTTTACTGTAGTATGATAAAATTTATAAACAAATAAATAAAAAAAAGATCATGCTATTTATTTATAAAAAAAAAAACAACCAAAGCAATTATTAATAAATCGCCTATTGAAAAATATATAAGAAATAAAACAATTCCTCCTGAAAAATCTTGTTGCTGTCCAAAATCCTATGTATACCCAGAAATATACAAAGCAGATACATCCCATCGACCAATAATAAGTGCAATAAAATCTCCCACTTACATTTTAGATAAATATTTATGTGATTTAATAAAACCTACAATTCCAACCATTAAATCATATATTTAAAACTCTATATATTTTATTTCATTATTAAAAAAATTAAAAAATAAAATATTCTCCTCAGTTTTGATGTTATTTCTTTATTAACAAATGTTCTCCTTGATGAAGCTTTAGATGTAATTTCACAACATTGCAATTTGCAAACCATATTACGGTCTTAGCTAAACATTGCCTTTCAAACATGCATTTTCTATACAATGGATAACATTACAATTTATTTATGAAAAATAAAAAAAATTCGTGCTTTAGCATGAGCACTCAAAAACCTCTTATTTGGCTCATATATATATATAGATGCCACATTTATTATCAGGCAGCCTGGTAAAAATACATTATATGATATTTTTCTAACATTTAAATAATATTCATTTTCATATTAAATTTACAATGGAAACAGAGTCTGATGGAAAATTTCTTTTTTGATGTACTCGTCACTAGGAAACAAAGTAATCTATCATTTTCATTTTTAAAAAATGCACACACAGATAAATAAATGTTTACAACTTTCATCATATAATCCAAATCAGATTTTTTTCTGTAGCCAAAATTCTTTTCACTAGAGCAATCAAATTTTCATATAAATCATATCAGAAAAAAGATATAAATTAGATAAATCGCGTTTTATTAGCTAATTGTTATAATAATAAAATTATTCACTAAGCTTTAATTCAAGCCCCAAAAAAGAAATAACTATTAGAAATTGTTTTCATTTTATAAAAGGAACTACAGACAGGACTGGATATATTCTAAAGTGCTACAATATAAAAACAGCATATAATACTTATCAAAAAATTGGTAACATCATGACTAAGCCTAAAGATTCAATCCAGTTGAGGTTCATGGAGTTTGTAAAATTTCACGTGGAACTTGTAAAGCTTCTTATGTAAATATGAACAATCACTACATCCATTCTATAAAAAATGAACAAGCTAATGCAGTTAAGCAATATTCATCATCAGTACTCTTCCATGCTATGGATTTGGATCATAGTATTGATTTCTAAAATAGAATCTATCAAGAAATGCCACTCTTTACTAATATGAGATCAGAGAAGCCAATGAGATATTAAAAAGACCAAATTGTATCAAAAAATATGATAATACATGCAAACTTCTTTCTATTTGGAATATTTTTTTAAATACATATTACATTAAAGATTTTCTGACTTTTTTTATTTTTCAATTTTATCTATCTGTTGTTTTCTATTGGTAAAACTTTGTTATATATTAATGTTTACAGTGCCTCTACAACCATATTTATAATATTCTATTCATCACCCACTTGATGGCATGTGTGATGAAGCTGATACATTGGTATATTTATAATCAAAATCATATCCCAGTGAATCCACAAAATATCATTTATATATATCATTTTTATAACGATAATGTTGTCAAAAATTTATAAACACTTAATCGAATTATACATAACTTGAAATAATAGAGAACCGATTTGTATGTAATTTAAAATTATCAAATCGATTTTCACTCATAAATAAACCTTCTCAAGATGCCATTTTTAAAATTAATCATGAGACAATAAATGGTCTATAGCTTTATGTACTCTCTAATGATCATCACTAGAAATAAACCCATGAAAAAATAAAAAAAGTATTATTTTTATAAATTTACACATATGTATACACTCATTATACATTTTCTTATTCATCTTTTTTTTCTTATACCTACTATTTATTATCAAATAAACAATTCTCTTATACTATCAATACATATACATTCACATATATTACATCTTATTTTTTAACATTGATAATTTTTCTCCCAACTTTATCAAACTATTGACCATATTAATATATATTCATCCATTATACATTCTCTTATTCATCCTTTTTCTACCTTATAACTCCTATCTATCAACTAACAAACAATTCCTGTTGTACACTATCAATATATATATATATATATATATATATATATGCTGTACTATATATATATATATATATATAGTACAGCTTCCAATTATCTAACAGTGACCATTTATCTCCCAATTTTATTGAACCATTGACCATATTAATGCATTTATCTATGTTTTTTTGGATTTATAATGTTTTATTTCTTTAAAATTTTTACTATACTTTATTACCTTTATAATTTCCTCACAACTTATTATATGCTCTATTTCTAAATAATAATTATATGGTCCACACAGTACCTTTTCATTGCTCTATTATGTTCTTTAGCTCTTTCAGTTGCATTTCCCCCTGATTGCCATATATATATATATATATATATATATATATATATATATATATATATATATATATATATATATATATATATATATATATATATATGTCCTTGCATTTGTCAAATATAATTATATAAATAATTTTTATTCTATTATCAATTCATTTTTGCATTGTATATCCATTTTCTTAAATCTTTGCTATTCTTCCATCCTATATTTACTTCATCATTTAACTTATACTTATTTCATATCTTATATCCTTCAATTGAATAGGAAATTGAAATCCATTTCTTAACTTTATCTATTCTCTCATACTTTCCTTTTATATAATTCCAATTTATGGTATTTAAAATTTTCCTAATTACTATTATAACCAATTTCAATATATTCTTTCTCAATTTCTATTTTTGTATATATGCCTCTTTTTTATTTAAACTGAGTTTATCATTTTTAATACTAAAACCTTTCCATATTGCCTTTTTTAAAAATCATGGCTGATATGATTTAGGAGCAATTACTCCTCTAATATTTTATCCATAATAAACTGCTTTACATATATATTTTCCTTTACATATTTATTTAAATACAAGTCTAAATATTTTAATTCTTCCTCTTCTTTTTCTATAGTAAATGCAATATTATACTTATTATTATTTAACTTTTTAAATACATTCATGATACTTCTACTCTTCCCCATTATAAATCATCTACATATCTATAATACTGCATAATTTCTTTATTTTAAATATATTTATCAATTATATTTTCCTCAATAAAATCAATCATAATTGATGACATGATGCCATTTATTGAACAACCCCTAACCCATCCTTTTTCAATCTTCCAAAAATCCATCTTGTATTTAAAATATGTTTCATTTATAAGTACCAATGCTTTTTTAATAAACTTTATGCAACTACCTGAAAGCTTATTGTTTTCTTTAAGTTAAAAAATGACTATTTTAATACTTTCCTTTCTTGGTGCACTCTGGCACATTTTCTCAATATCAAATAAAGCAATAATAGTATTTTGATTCAATTTCACTAATCTTAACTTATCTACAATCTCCTCTGAATTCTTAATGCAATATTTACCAAACCCTATTGTACTAACATTTTTTTAAATATATTATTATATTCCACAACCCATTAAAAATATAATTTTTAAAATCCATAAGTCTTACAGGCATATTATCCTTATGTGTTTTAACTTTTCCAAATACACACGGATGTTCAAATGCAGTAGGATATAAAAACCTGTGTTCATTTTCATCAAGTAATTTGTTTGTTTTCACATTACTTAACAAATTTATATATTTTGCTTTAATCATGTTTCTAGGATTTTTATTTATTTTTATATATCTCTGCTTTTTTAGATCATCTTTTTTTTTTCATATCCTGTTTATAAATCATTTTATTAAATTCACTGCTCCTAATTTATCCACAATTTGTTTTATTATAGATTTATCTTTCCATTCTATCTTATTATATATCTGTTTCCTGTTAATAGCACAATTAATTTTTAATTGAATATCAGCTTTTACATTATCAGTAATATTTGAAGTTCCCACACTAACAATTGTTTTTTATTCATGTTCCTATCTTCAAATGGTATAAATTGAGGTCCTTTTTCTAAAATTTGTACTTGCTCATTTGTAAATGTAGTTTTTTAAATATTTACTAAATTGCTATTAACTTCTTTATTCTTGATATTTTTGATTACACATGGATAATTTAATTTCTTGCTCATATTTATTTCTTTACTCTTTAACCATTTCCATTTGTTCTCATATTTTATATAAAACCTATTTTCTAATTTATCATTATGGATTAATAGAAAACGTTCAACATAATTAAATAACTCATTTGATATTTTTGCTTTAAGAGTTGCTTTTTTTCTTTTGTATCTCTTAATACTCTTATTCACCTCATAATATTTCTCATTTAAAAACCAATCTAATATTGCTCTTTGAATTTTATAATACAATCTTCTATTTTTATAATTTTTGTTATTTGAAATATTAATCATGCACAAGACATAGTTTTAATCTCTTTTATTTTCACATTTATTAAGAAAAGTCAACTCATGATTTAACTCCTCAATTCTCCTTTGCTCATTCCATAAACTTTACAACAAAGTAAAGTTATTGCTATTAAAATGTTTATATAAAAAAATCCCAATTATTCCTAATATTGTATTCTTCCATGGCTATTTTAAATATACACACACCAAAGACCAATTTATCATGATAATTAATATATTTCAATGATCACTTATTTGTTTTGTTACCCATGTATTTGGTTTTCAATCTCTTCTTGTTATTCTTAACATGCATCTGTCTGAAGTCTAAGTATTATTCCTCTGTTAAGTGTCTAAGTCTCAGTTCCTTAAATAAAAATTGGTAGAACCCATTGACTAAAAACATTCCTTTTCAAACACATAGGCATATTTCTCTTCTAATATTGTTATTTCCACCAAAAGTATTTCAAAAAGTACTTCAGTCAAGTTTAATACTATGATTAATTTCATCCATTATGTTTCTACCTGTGGTAATAATCTAATGAAAGTATTTGTAGTTGTTAACTTCTTTTAACTCATCATTATCAGTCTTTATTTTCTTGTTTTAAAAAAAATCCATTGAACATTACTTTAGTCTTTTTAACATTTATCTTTAGTACTACTTTTACTTTTATCTGATAACTATTGCAACATTTTGTGAAACTCTGAAGCATTATATTGAAAACAACTATACCAGGATTGACAAATAATCCTCATTTCATTTAATTTCTTAGCTTCTTATTTACTGCAGTAAAAGATTTTTAAGATATAGTCACTTTGTCATACACTATTCTCAATGTTAATTATAGTATAATTATGTAATCTAATTGTTACTCTTGCATTTTTACAAATATTCATTAGAATATGACAATATCCTTGGTCTACACTATGATAATCTAATGCTTTAATCACACAAAAAAATGCTTATATAAACAAGTGTCTTTTCATAATCTACAAATCCAAAGCTTAATTGGCAACTCATATTCATTGGTCCTTTCTGTAACTTCTCTCAAAACATGTATATGAGCCACAGTATTAAAGTCACTTTTAAATACATCTTTATCTTTTGTTTGGTTAAAATCCAAAGTTTTCTATAGATGAGTTATAATTATCTTGGTAAAAAAATTATATAGAACTGATAAAATCTAATAGATTATTAATTTATAATGTTTTCTTTATCACTTTTTTTATATTAATATTAATACTGCATGTTTCAACCATCTCAAACACCTTTATCATTTAAACATTTCGTATATAACTTTATTAAATATTTTTCTATTTCTCCACATACTTCTTTTAAGACATCTGTAATTCCATCATTCTCTGGAGATTTTTTCTTCTTCATAAATTTAATTGCATGTCTCAGATGTTCATTCAAAATTCTGATCAATTCAGAAGATATAATAGTTATAAGAGTTATAATTCCTTGTTTTTATTGCTATATAATTATTGATAGAAAAATTCTACACATTTTAAGTTGTCATCTCTTTTTTATATATATATCTTATTTCACTAATTGATGTCATCTCTTTTTTATATATATATCTTATTTCACTAATTGATGATCACTTCTTGTGTAGAATTTATTAAGAACATTACAATCTTGAAATACATATTTTCTGTTAATCAAAGTATAATCCAATTCTTCTGTGCCTTCATTTAGGTGCTTCCATATTCATTTCCTTTTAACAATTTCTTCAAAGAAATAATTCATAATATAAAGTTTTTCTGTTTTTGTAAGCTCTGCAAGTATATGTTCTCTCTCATTTCTAGAACCATAACAAAATTTCATCTTTCAATAGTTTACCAATTCTAGCAATAAAATCTTCCATAATAATGCCTTTTGGACATCCATATAAAAATCCTTTACTTCTTTTTCATATTGAGTAATTATTGGAACATAAACCTGAATTATCTGCATTTGGAAGCTGCTATTGAATTGAATAACTAATCTTGCCATTCTGTCTAATACCCTATTCCACTTGTACTTTCAATGTTTGTGCCTTTGTAGTACAGTACATGTTCACTTTTTAAATCAATTGTCTCATAACCTTTTGCTCTAACTTTACAAAGTTCTTTAATGTCCCATTTAAGATTAGGCAGTTCCTCCAATTCTTGCAATCAATCTTCATTTGACTGTCATTTGCAAAGTACAAAATATCATCATCAAGGAATCAGAATCCACAATCAAGAAATTCTTAGTATCCTCTGCCATTGGCTGCCAACTACTCCCTTGTCTGGTGATTTTGCAGTCTCCATAAAATAAAAGGCATGATTTATTTTTGTTTGCCATGATTGTAAATATTTATAAGAAAAAAAAAACATTCATTTCACACACACATTCATTATGCCTTCAAGAAAATTGCACTAATATTTCCATTAAGAACTATCAGGTAAATGAGAAGAAGGACCACAGTGTTTCTTGATATTAGCAAATAGCAAATACACTTACCACTCTGGATAATAAATGTCCAAGAGCAGTGCAATAAATAATCACATAGTAATAATAGCTGCAATAACAAGAATGTATGAAGTGAACATTAATATTTTGTCCAACTTGGATTTTTTTAAAAACTCTAAAGGATAATCAAACAAAGGTTTTCCTTTCAGTTAACAGTAATTCCATTCTGTAGACTTTCTAAAAATAATTGCTGCTAGTGATAGCTCAAGATGGATCAATTTTAATCCTGCACTTTGAAAAATTTCTTAACTGTGGAGAATTGTTAATAAATTAACTGAAAGTACTTTAAATTTTATAATTTTATTATTAATATATTTATAAAATCTATACTATCTATTTATTTATTTTATTATAAAAAATAATGCTGGTGTAATTTGAAGTAGTGATATATATAAAAATCTGCATGTTTTAAAGGTTCATGAACCATATCACCAGTACTATTATTCCAAAGCAATAAAACCTGTTTATATATATATATATATATATATATATATATATATATATATATATATATATATATAAGGGATTTGAGCTCAGACTTTCAAGCTCCCTACAACAATCACCCCATCGTATACAATCTATATACATGACCACACATGTAAAAAAGATAAATGATCTCCAATGTACATATTTCATGCTGAAACAGCACTTATCAGTTGGTTCAGATCATCATCTCCCACACACATATAATCAGTGGTCATTTATATTAAGATAGCAAATCTTAAAACTTTAATGGACAGGATTCAATCTTTCTCATCTTCTAGCACATCAGCTCTCCATGTCATTCAAAATATGATGATAGAATGCTCAAAGTCCTTAATGATGACAATATTACTATCACATCCATGTTAACTTTAAGTTTCCTGACCCCTCATATATAAAATCTTAATATGTCCATTTAAATACACAAAAGAGTATTGGGCAGAAGTCAAGTTGAATATATAATGTTTAAATGTATATTGCATATACTGAACTTAATGTAATTAGAAGGGATTTGAACTGAGATTTTTCAAGCTCAGCTATCCACCCCATTTTATACAACTGATGCACATTATCACATACATTTGAAAAAACATAAATGATCTCCAAAATATGTATTTCATGGTGAACCATCATTCATCAATTCATCCAAATCATCATCATCTCTCTCTCTCTCTCTCTCACTCACACACACACACACACACACACACATATATATATATATATATATATATATATATATATATATATATATATATATATATATATATAACAGTGTCCAGAGTATAGTAACATAGCAAATCTTCAAACTTTAATGGACAAGCTTTAATATCCTCCACTCTCCAATTCTTCATCCATACCATTGAAAATATGATGATGGAATGCTCAAATCTGTTTTGATGCCAATATTATTGTCACACCCATGCTGACTTTAAATTATTCTGACCCCTCCCTCACATGAAAGACTTTAATATGTCAATTTAAATAGACAGAAGAGAGATGATCAGAATGCAGGCTGAATATGTAATGTTTAAATATATGGATATTATCTATACTGAACTTGATGTAAGAAGGGATTTGAATTCAGACTTTCAAGCTATTTACAGATATTCACTCCATCTTATACAATTAATATATCTTTGACAAAATGTTTGCATGTTCAACCTTTACTAAAATACACTAAAATTGGTTTTAAACTATAAGAGATAAATGTTTTTCTCTCTTCAGATCAATGACATTAAGATTATGTTTTTGCTTACTTGGAAAAATAAGAAAAATGTGGGTAATAATAAATGTATGTATCTTTATACATTTTTATTTCCCTTTGACTAAATATATTTTAGACCATATACTACAATAAACATATATACATATAAATCATCAAATAACACATGACATAAGCATTATAAGCCAACACAGCAGTAATAAAAAAATAAATAAATAAACAAACATTTTCTACTATCAGAGTTTATCCTATTAGTAAAGTTTATTTTATTCTGGTGAGATAAAATGATAGGAGCTGATATTATGATGAGTAAACATTCCAAATAATGCATATATATTTTTATTATCCTGTTCAATGTATAATAAAGCAATATTCAACACTTCCCCAAAGGCAAAAAAATTATTTAATGGTTTCTGTACCGATAATTAATAAGACAATTAAAATTCACACTTCCAATTGTAGCATGCTTAAAAGGATAGGTTTATCTACTTTTCTCTAGATAATTTTCCTGAATAACTTTATAGGTTATTATAATCTTCAAAACAAATTTTTTAAAGACATTTATTGATTTATTCAATATTAACATAGTGAAACAAGAGGTAAATGTTTCAAGTGGAATATAACTAAAATCAGTTTATTTACACTTTAATCCAGATAATTTTCCTTGAAAGTGACTTTAGAATTTTATTACAATTAACATATTTTAACTTTTTAAAATTATTTATTGATTATGTTCTTTCCTCCATGGTAAATGTAACAACTTTAAGTAATTAGAACATTTTTCAAACATTTTTAAAAATCTTATTTATACACATTGCACTGTAAAAATTTTAAAAGTAAAGATTTATTTTATTATATTTTCCTTGACAAAATAATAATTCATTTCAACAAAAAATTTTATTAGTAATAAATAGTGATTACATTTTGATAATGGATAAGTTAATGAATAAATTGTACAATAATATTATAAAAAGTTCTGATTAACATATGGCTAGAATATGTTAGTTAGTAGTTGTTATACACTTATGTGGTTAGGTATAATGAAGGGTTTGTGTAGAATATGAGAAACTGAGAACTTGATAATGTTTTAGTTTTTTTTTTTTTATAATAACACGACTATTTTCTTTTAATATTGTCTATTCTAGAATTCGGGTAGGTGGGAGTTGACAATCAGGAAAAGGATAGAGCGGTTAGAGACCAGGTGTCATCAAAGACTTTACTGGAGGCAAGGAGCTGATCACGTTTCTTGATTTTTTTGAGAGTCTGGTAAAACAATGGTATGATTTGTGGCGGGGGTAATTCCATGAGAGTTTTGCATCTCACTATCCATATGGAATAAAGGACAAAGATAGAGAGCCTTATTATTGAAAAAGTTCCACTATTAATGGCATTTTCAAGTGAGAAAATCATTTCAGTCTTATGTAAGAATTGATTATGATTATATCTTTCAGTATTTTAAGTCTTGGACAGCGGTGTATAATATGGTCTGTGGTTTCATCTTCACGAGCAATAAACAATATAGGGTCAATGCTAGTAAAACCTCTCCGGTGATAAAGAAACCAATTTGTGGGAAGCGAATCAAGATTAATTTTAATGATGAAGTCCAGGAATTTGGGTTCAAGGCTCCATCTTTTGAAGTGTGTAATGAGTCTTTGGTTGGTTATTTTTAGGCTGGTTTTAATGGGTTGTTGATTATAGTTGATTAGATTGTATGCTTCCCACAAAGTGATTTTTTGGTTAAGGTTAGAGGACACGTTGGGTTATAAAGTTGTAGATGATCTATTAGCAATGATATCCATGAACTGGAAAAGGGGGGGATGATCAGTTGGTGTAATTTTTTTCATAATGTTGGAGTATCCATAGGAGAGGATCAGATTATGTAGAATATTGTGAGTTTTTGTAAATGATTGTGTATTGAGTGGATGAAGTCCATTGAACCTGGTGTGTTGGATACCTCGCAAGCTAATGGCAACAGTCCTTCCTCTCCAGAGAAGTTTGGTGCATAATCGGTTAATTTTATTTTGAACTGTTTAGTGATTTTAATGATGGAAGATAATATGAGATTTTTGGCATTATGATCATGTTGAGGAGCTAACCTTTCCATATAATAAAGGTATACTCTAGAGAGTGAAGTGGTGATGGCTTCAGTTGATTGGAGGTTGCATCTTGAATCATTCTTGCCATTGCAGTTGGAGGTTTGAAGATTGGGAAGCCAAGGTATCTTTGTGGTTTAGCAGAAAAGGAAGAGTTGATTTGTTTACCAGACATTATCTTCCAGATGGAAGATTTGTTAAAATTTATTTGTAGGCCAAGTTTCACTGTATTTCTGTTTAAGATGTTCATGAGATGGGGAAGGTATTTAATGGTGGGAAGACAACCATGATGTCATCTATGTATGCAATACATTGAAATCTTTATTGAGAGAAGGAAGGAATATTCCAGGGAGGTTTTTTTCTATATCCACAGAAGAGGGTTGATGTATGCTGTGAGAAAAGGGACGGGTCTTGAGGGATCGACTTGTATGGTTGAAACCTGAGTGATTTCATCAAGAGAGAAAATCTCTCTGTTGTTGAGCAGATTGCTGATAATCTGAACAATTGCAGCTGGAATGTCGTATTCCATCAGAATATAGAAGGGTGTTGATCTGTACTGAATAATGCTGCTCAAATCCAGTTGGAGCAATAGGTTTGGATTTACGATGTACTCTGATATGATTGAAAGTGCAGTTATATTGGACATAGCATGCGAGGTTGATGATCCCTTTTTCCGTATTGGTTTGCAGATATTGCTAAGAATTTGAGGTTGGATTTGGTCCTTAATGACTGACTCTATAATCTTGATAAGCAGTGGGGTCATGGATATTGGTCGGATACTGTTAATGTCGTTTAGTGGTTTTGTTTTTAATAAAAGCACAAGTGAAGGGTAAAGATCTGCTATGTTTCTGTAGAAGCTAGGTGATCTATCATTTTTTTAATAATTGGAAAGTGAATTGACTGAGGTGTTTGAGAAGGAAATTTGGGTGCCGTGAAGGCCAGGATGAATGCTATCAGGGGTGTATATCTTCTTTTTAATTTGGATTTCTGTGATGCCATGTTCGCTGGGGTCTCCAGCATCCAACCAGCTGTTTACTGGAGGGGCTCCATCTTTTTGCATTAATTGGCAGAATTGTTTGCTGATGTGCTGCATCATTGGATAGCCAATGAGATTGGTACCATTAGTATAAATGGATGTGGGAGTGATTTGTTTTTTATTGTAACCCAGTGCCCATCTGAGGTAGTCTCTCGTCCAGCAGTGTTGTTGTGCTAAGAAGCATTTGGCTCTTCTGATGGAAATATATTCTGCAAGGGATTTTTGCTTGATTTTGTAGAGGTTTTTAAGGAAGATAATTTTTTCTGTATTTGTGAAATTTTGCTTGATGCTTGAAGTTGTATATTAATGTCTGTTAGGTCATTTAGAAGACCATTTGGTCCTTTGATTTTCCTGGTGTGGTGATTTAATATGGACTGAAGAATTCGATGAAGGAAAACCAGCCCTCCTCAGCAGGGAGGGAAGGATGTTTATTTTCTGGAAATAGATGTATGACTCAGACACTATCGCGGTCATGTTTGATTGGGTGATCATGCGCATGGTTTTTCCAGGTCCATCTATAGGTGTAGGGATTGAGATAGGTGTGAGTTGTAAGATCAGAGCCATATGATCGGAGAAAGCAACAGGGTTAAGGTCGCATCAAGGTTGAATGGAGGTCTGGGGTGTAGTAAACCAGATAATTAGGGACTTTTAGTTTTAGTATAGAAAGAGTAGGCTTGGGTGGGAAGAAGCCCTCTCCACACATTAATCTGCGATTTATTAGGTGCAAAAATCTCTTGTTGAAGTCATTGTAGGTGGTGTTAAAGTCTCCGAGAAGAATGGTAGGGGAGGCTCTGCTAGCGTTGATGGCATTTAGGATATGAACTATTTTTAGATATTGAGAGGTGTATTTGGCTGTATAAATATAAGCTATGATGATCGGATAACCCCAATAATCTATTTCTATAATAATAATATTGGCATCTAGGAATAGAATGTTGAAACTTTTTGGTGATGCTGATTTGCTAAGAAGAATACTGACTCCAACTGAAGCTGAATGGCCGATGGAAAATCTAGTAAATGACAAAAAAAAAAAAATAATAATTGTTTAGCACTATTAAAAAGAATTTATCCAATTACAAGCATTTTTAATGAATCTGTAATAGTTCATTTCTATCATTACACAAGTTCGTGCTAGGAAAAATCAGCAGATGAGTGTTTATTTCTTAATAAAGAATTGAGAATAAAATCACTTGCAATTATCTTTTAACTTTATTAAAATTATATGATATAAAATGACTTTTGATTTATTTATATCTTCTGAAATCTTTCTTTAAAATTATTTTGAATTATTTTCTTGAAATTATGATTTTCAAATGAACATATGTTCTGCTTTATGTTTAACAGTGGTGCGAAATGCAAATATTATCAGCTACTTCTTTTAACTTTAAATAATTTGTGCATCATTTTCAAAGATAAGATTTTAAACATATGAACAAAATAAAAGCAAAAGCTTACTTTTTCTTGAATTGTTCTGTGATTGAAGTAATATTTATTTAGATAAAGACTTATCCCCATGGCTTTCATTTCCTTCTCCAGTATGAATCCTAGGAACTATACGGTCGTGGAGATGGTATTTAAAATGATAGCAAGGTTTCTTTTTTTTATTCCATGTTTTTATATAACAATATACTATAATCCTTCTTCAATTAAATTCCAAATTTTTCTGATTTTTAGCTTTTTTCTTCCTTATTTTAGATCAGAGTTGAAGTCTGTGGTTGTTTAGTTCTCTTTTTCTTAAACACACACCCCTACAACTTTGTTAAATTATATATAGCTTTTATTACAATGCACTGTGGGAGCAATTAAACCAATAATCTTGGTGTGAATATATTAATATTACCCCCTCTGGTTTTCCTTTTAATAACTACTCATACTTATTCAAGACAGCTTTAGATTCACTACAAAAAAAATATGCTTAATAATTAGCTATAACAATTCATTTTACAAGACTTACAAATTTAATTTATTTATTTCAATTGCTATTCAACAATAACAAAATAGCAATATATTTATCTCCCAATTAATAACAATATTTTTAAATTGTTGTTTTATCCCTAGTTTCAAACCTACACTGGGTTTAAAATCTCATCTCCACTCAAGCAATTTCCTAGTGCATCCAGAACAGTCTTTATTGAAAGCCACTCATTAAGATTTTCATGCCAGATATATTATGATTTAAAATTTTGGATTATTTAATACAGGGACCTAAATAAAAGGTCACAATATATATATATATATATATATATATATATATATATATAAAGGGATCACAAATAAGCTCTTAACACTTTATCTAATGGAAAACTATTAAGTAGAAAATCTGAAACTTTCAGACATTCATGTCTTCCAATCCAACTATCTAACTTAAATAGCCATATAGGAATGAACCAAGTTCAGATACACCATATATTAATAATTTTAGCAAAGCTTGTTAAGAGCTTATCTGTGAGCTATATATATAATATTTGTAATACAAGCTTGTTAAATTAGTTCATGTGACATATGACTTAATTTCTTTGTAATATATATATACAACACAAAAATTTTTTTGCTTTTCCACAAGAGATTAAATTGAAAAAGAATTAGCTCCCAATATAGTCATGAAGACTCAGATGTTTAATACTGTAGCCCACTTGAAGAGCAAAGTACATGCAGAATGAGAAAGGATGGTCACAATTTTTTGCACTGATAAAAAATTATAATATAGTGCAATTGAAAAAGGCAAAAAAAAATTGAAAACATATATCTACATCATACTTATTGTTCATCCCTCCATATGATGTTAAAAGTAAAAAAAAACAGTTCTATCTTATGTGAGACTAGTATGATGAAAGACATCAAACTATCAATAAGGATGTGTAGATTTTATTTCTAGTTTACTTTAAGAGTGTTTGCTCATAAAGACATACATTGTGGTTCAGGGCAGTAAGGTGCTACAGTGATAAATGTTTGCAACAGGGTGAATGTAAGAAATTTTGATAAAAACTACAAAATTAAATGCATGTATAATTTTAAAATATATTTTTACATCTAAAAATATGATAATTAATTTATTTCATGACGGTATTTTTTTAATGTAATTTATTGATTGCTTGTAAAATAGTCTATAGAGTATAATCAAACATCACATTGCTATAAATTATAAATATATGCTGCATTTTTTCTTTAAAAATTAAATAATAATTAATTTATTAGCAAACAAATGACTTTTTAAAAAAGAGAGTAAAAGAATAAAATTTTGACGGAACAAAATCTTTTTACATTTAGAATTATTTTGTATGATTTGATATTTAAATATGGTAATCTTCTTTTTTTTTTCTTTTTGAATCATAAAACATTTTGAAAGGAAAAACTATGCACCTATATTAAACAATTTACTTATTCGTTTTAATGCAAGATAACTGTTTAGGTCCAAATCGCCATATTGAATTTTTTTAAATACTGACCTGAGACACAATTTTCACAATAACTTCAGTTTTAATTATGTTACAGCAAAACAATTACATTAATAGAAACTAATAAAACTAAGGCAAACAATAAGCATAAGATAAATAGTGATAGCTATATAAAAAAATAAGGAAAAAAAATTTTCACATCTGAAATAATTATTATTTTGTTTGTACATAATTTGGAAATTCACATTAACTAAAATTCAAATTACATCTTCAGTGATAATTTCTTTGTATTCCTCACAAAATTATATTTCTAAACATGTATAACATGTCTTACCTGAGATAATCAATAGTTTCAAAATCTTCAAAAGAAGTTGGATATGAACTCTTCATTTTTATCTTGTACCCCAAAAGTTCCAAGTGTCAAAGGCATCTATAAAGAAAAAGATTCATCCTAATAAAAAATACAAAACAAATCATCATAGCAATTGGATTCTTATCTATCTAAAACTAGAAATTGTAGGCTACTCTCTATATCACTGATAAAATGAGTTTCATCTCTTCATTTATATTTTTTGTGTACATCAGTGATGTTTATATTCTTTATGGACACCAATGGTGTTTATTTTTTTTATGCACACAAGTGATGCTATCTTGTTATATTTATTGTATCACATAGATATAATTTATTTGCATATAGTCTATCTGTTAGCTATAGACTTGAAAATAATGTGATGAAACATATAGCAAAACAGAGTGACTCCAAAGCATGAGTATCAAGACATAAACACAAATCACAATTTGATTATTTGCCTGTGTATGCAATCTTTCTATACATTTGATTATTAGTTTTGTAACTCATTACTTGTAAACACAAATTATAAACATAAGTATAAATAATAAATTATTAAACTTTTTGAAAATCATTATTTTTATAAAATAAGTGGATTAGAACTTTAGAAAATTATGGTAGATATGAATTCTATATGAGCATAAATACATTTGATTATTAGTTTTGTAACTCATTACTTGTAAACACAAACATATTATATAAACATAATTATAAATAATAAATTATTAAACTTCTTGGAAATCATTATTTTTATAAAATAAGTGGATTAGAACTTTAGAAAATTACGGTAGATATGAATTCTATATGAGCATAAATAAATATATAATTTATATTAACACACACTAACTACAAAATAAAATTATTAAAAAAATTAAAATTTTATACTTACGAGTCTTTATGTTGAAGCTCTTTTGTAGGCCTTGTTTGTGAATAACACCAGAGAAATGTTGACTTGCAGCCTGTTAAATCTTTTCTGTCTTTTATCATTTCATGATAATTACAAAATTTATCAAAAAAAAAAAATATATTCCTTGATTAAAACTGCTGCCAAAAATCCAAATTTCAACAGATTTCTTTGAGGTAAATGTCTTTGGAATCACATGACAAAGAGCTATCAAATGCCTCTATTTTGGTTGATGTCATGCTTATACTTTTTACATTAGTAAAGAAAGAAAACAACACATCATCTGATGTGCGGCTAACCCACTCAAAGAGCCCAAAAAACAAAATAACACTTAAATAGATTAAATGCCTGTAATGAGGAAACAATGAAAGAGAAGAAAGTGTTTACTAAGTTTGCTGATTTCTGGATAATGAAAGTTGGATCCTTGTTTTCTGTCTATAAAGATTATTGAAATAATACATTTTTTTTTGTTTTTATATATGGATACTGATATAAACATTTTCTAGAACAAGTGTGTTTGGGCTGACTGTTTTGGTTGGTGGTTGCTTAGTAACAGCACTACTAGATATCATTCTCTCATTATTGGCATCGAATTTTCCATATATTTGGTATTTATATTTAATTAATCCACAAAAGTATTTAATTTAATATATATATACATATTTTTATAATTAATTTAAAAATTATATTTAAATATGAACATTCTACTATTTTTATGTAACAATGTCATAGTGTTTACAATATTGATAAATGAATCATATATATAAATTAATGCACACATTTTATTTTAGTAGCAAATATTAAACCCCAACAAATGCTATATAAAATGGAAAGTATATATATATTTAACAATCAACCAAAACAAATTTTTGTACAATTTGAGTATAAAATGAAAAGTTATTAATTATCTGTAGGATCAAAAGTGTTGTTACCTGCAGATACATAAAATTGTATTTCTTTTTAAATAATAAAAATCCCCACCCCCCTTGAATCTAGAGAAGATCCTATGATTTTTTCAATAATTTTTAAACTGTTAATATTACAAATATATTTTATTATTAGAAAGAAACAATCGCCTGCCTTTAAGACATGAAGATCAACATTGCTTTTCAGAAAGCTAGCGTCTTTTTTTATAATAATCTTAGCGTTAGAAAAGTTGATTCTAAACATTATACACTAGGAGGTTCTTTTTCCATTAAATGTAAGATATTATAGATTTCTTTGGTTTAGTATCACAACAAAGTTTTTTTGCTTTGTTTCTTTTTTTTTATTAAAAAAAAAAAAGTAAAATGCCCAAAAGTTTAATAAAAAATATGTATTTTTAGAAGACAATCATAATAACATTATAAATGTCAACAATTATATATATATTATGGATACAAAAACGATAATTTATGAAATCATTGTCTCCAAGTAGATAATAACTTCACATCAGTTGTCAAGAATTCATTGTTTTAAATGTGCGTGTGCGTTTATAATAATGTAATGAGATTCGTCTAACAGCCACGGATTCTAAAATATATTTTATCTTTTTGCTAAGAATTGTTAAACAATCATTTACCAATATTAGATTAATTATCTTTTTTAAAAAAAGTCTGAGTCTATTTTAATTTGTTAGCTACCTAAAAAATACCCAACACTATTTACAATTTTAAATTCTGGTTGTATTTATACTATCAAGTTCATCACACGCACACACACATAAATAATATCTGTACATATATGGTTTTTATTATTACGTTTTCTTTACCTTATGTAACCAATTTTTATTTGGTGTTATTAAGTATTACTATTAATAAAACGAAAGAATTATTGCTTCTTAAGATTGTCCACGTTATTTTATTCTGAATGATTTGTATTTTCTGGTGCTAAAATATTTTACAGCCTTCTGAATTATTAAATGTATGATTTTTTAAAATCACTTTAACACAAGCACGTTTTTTAAATATGAATTGTTTTCTATTAACCCATTGCAACTGTTTATTTTGAAATATAATTGAATAGCCCTCCAACTTCATCAAATAACAAGACATTAAAATAAAAATAATACCACTTTAACCCTGTACTCCTTTATATATCAAGAGCATTGTCTGTAATGCTTTTGTTAGAGGATATGAAGTTGTTTAAAATAAACAATTGCAATGAGTTAATCTCAAAAATATTACAACTCAATATTTATCATTATAATTATTATATATTACATACTATTAAAATTTAAATCATCACTGGTGAGTTTAAAACTACAAGTAATTTCATACTTTCCAGATATATATGTAAGATAGAGATAAAACATTTTGCAATACATTTCTGATTGATTAAATACATTCATGCCTTTTAAGCAAAAGTATTATAGAATATCCTCCTGATATATGGAAGAGTACAACATTAATGTGGTATCAGTTTAACTTTAATACACTGTCATTTGCTAAAACTGGAGGCCTCCTCAATTATATTTGAATATAAGCAGTTGCAATGCATAAATCTCAAAAACATATATGTATATTTGGATGCATAAAATCAATCATGAGAATATAGCACTATACTAGCAATTAAAAATAAAACAGAAATTCAATTAATATTACAATACTAGCCAAAACAACAATTTTTTTAAAATTCTTACACAACAATGGCCCCCTCTATTAATAAATAGACCTTCTCAAGTAAAATCCAACTAAACATACAACTTATATATGTATGTAGTGACAAATATTTCTCTATATCATAAGAACACCTTGAGGATAGCATAAATATTATAAAACAAAATTGAAATTTAAAAATATCCAATAATGGTAAAATATCATTAATACAAAATTTATAAAGTCAATTCAGATTTGTAACTTTTCTGGGATATCAAAAATATAACTTTTATCCTCATTGTTAAATAGAAATAAAATGTGAAGCTCATAGCAATTATATTTATTAATTTATAGATATTTTCTTAATATTGTCTTTATTTTAATTTTGTTTATAAACGAATGTACAAACTACTTTATTTATTGCTAAAGATTAATAATTTTCTTTAAAATTTTGTTTAGATAATATGTTTGAATAATAGGTATTTGAATTAATGGTAACATTACCAGTATTAAACTAAATATACATAAAAAATAATACAAAGAACAATATTGCATATGATTATATATATATATATATATATATTAGATATTTTTGTAGCAATGATACTATTAAAATCCTTCAAGAGAACAGTGAAAGAAAAGCAGATTCTTGAGCTAAATACTTTCAATTGATTCTCAACTGAGATTTAAAAAAAAAAATCAGTTTTGTACATTAAATGAACTGTTGTGCTAATTTTATTTCTTGACTGATTGATTGATGATCACTTGATTAAATAATAATAATAGTATTATTATTACTATTACTATTATTACTATTATTATATAATTACTACTTTTAAAGAATACTGATATGAATATATTAGTTATATTGAATTCCTATTAGAAATAATAACCAGTCATTCATTTTTGAAACACAAGTAGCAACTTGAACAAAATGAATAATAATACAGTTATTGTAGAACAGTTTTAATAGTTGCCTAGATAGTACAGTGATACAGGCAAGCCAAACACCAGGTAGCTTCAAATGTTTCTGAAGATACCAAAGCTTGGTCCATGACTTTAATTTTACCTATTTTTTATAAAAGAGAGAGAAACTAGTTAATGAGAAAAAGAATTAAAGTAAAAATGGCATCTCAAAAACTACACTGTAAAAAGTATGAAGGTGAATATTCTCATATTAGGGAAAAACCATCTGTTTTAATGCCTTTTATAAAAAGATAAAAGAAAGGAGGGTGAGAAAGTGTAAATAAACAAATGAGAGTGTGATATGTTTGTAATGAAAAACAACTATGAAGAAAGTGTTAAATGTTTTCTTTATGGCTTAACTGGAAATAGACCTCTACATTAGCATTGAACAATCTTTTGGATAGAAAGCCTTTGATGGGAAGAACTTATTTTAATAAGAAAGCCAGAAATTTGGGTCCAAGATAACAATGTTTAAATTTTTGAATAATGAACTTGTTTGTGGAATTTAGAATGTATTTTATAATAATGGTATCTTAATTTTGGTTTAGCAAGTTGTAGGCATCCCAAAAGAAAATTTTAATATTTAAAGATTTTATGAGTTATTAAGGTGTGAGGAAAGATTGATTCGAATAAGTCATCTAAGAATTTACTTTTGGTCAGTGGTAGAGTATCTGTAGAAATAATAGGTAATAATTTTTGATTGTAAGGAAAATGTCATTGATCCTGATGATTTTGTGTATTGCTTTTTGAAAAAAAGAAGGTAGCCTAATTAATTTTTGAAGATTTTTGCATAGATTTTATATTGATGGCAACTGTTTTCATACCCCGGATCAATTTAGTGCATTAATTTTTTTTAGTAAATACATTAATGAATTTAATAATAGGGGAAAAGTAAATAGTTTTGGGAAAGATAAGTATATTAATAAGAGAATTTTTGACATGGATTGAGAAGTATGCACTAAAAATGGCATTAAAGATTGTTTCTATGGAAATTAAAAAATTGTTCTAAATAGATTTTCTCATTTCATTGACTGAAAAATAAACATGGTAGCCAAAAAATTTGTGAGAAGATGCTGTGAATAAGAAGATAAAATTAGTTTAAACCTAGACTTCAGAAATGGATCAATAAATATTGAAAATGATAGTAATGGTGACTATTTTGTCATCTAATGATTGAAACAGTTCATAAGTATGTGACTAAAATAGAAAGTTCTAACTAAGCTTTACATTCTAGAATTAGTGAAAAAGCAAATAGGACAACACTCTATATAGCTATCAATGTTAAGTCAATAACAACTGAGATTTACTCAGTATCATAAAAACCAACTAGATGCTGTCCACCAAAAACAATTTACATTAACCAGATTTACAGTATCTCAGAAATCAATGAAAGAAACAAATGTAAAAGTATGCAGTAGGTAATAAAAAGCCAGATATTACCAGTTGTGCTCTGCATGCATTACCATAGTTCTTTCATTTTTATATATTCAATATGTAATACATTTATTTAACCAGAGGTTATTATTTTTATATGATATATAACAGTGAACAATATGATCTTGGTTGTATATACAGTATATTCAATTCTTGGTATCATCAATTCAAAATAAAACTCACTACTGCTATCTAAATAAGTAATTGTGTAAGTCAATTTTGCATTATTTCTAACCCAATGCCACATTATATTAGATTTAAACCCAGCAACTCATTATATGCAAGCCTTGTTTTGAAGATTTAAAATGGCAAATAATGGTTATATAGTCGTACATTGGAAATGTCTATTTGACTTATTTTCTTACAATTATATCAATTAAATTCCATTAACATGAAAAGGGAACATAATCTGGCTAAGTTTTTTTTTTTTTTTAATGTTTCAATAAAGTATAATAAACCATGCAGGTTTTTAAAATGTAGCAAAACACTATTAGCTTTTAATGTGGAATGAAGACTAGGTGCATCACAACCAGATCATCAAATAGAATTACCTGATATTAAAAATAATGAAATGAAAAATAGATAATTATATTTTTGGAATAATAAACAAGTAGAATATGAATGGCCCATAATTGTTAAAGATATTTAATGTTGGCAGCTCAGACAAATATTTTTAATTTATTAGATAAATTGTCATTTTTATGTATTTTCATAAACATTTAATGTTCCGTTACAATATAGCAGTAGTTATTCACAATAGAAACATTGTACTAAACATGAAATGCTCCATTTAATCGCTCAAGCTTTTTTTCTAACATTTATGAATATGATTGAGTTGTTTTTTTTTTTATGTGTCAAATGCGTTAACCGGGAAGCGAACCCAGGTCTGTTGCTTGGAAGGCAACTATGCTAACCACTAGGCCACCTACGCTTGACTATGATTATGAGTTTTATGATTAATTTAACACAAATGACAAAACATCCAAAGACGGGGAAAAGAACCCGGGTCAGTTGCTTGAAAGGCAGCTATGCTAACCACTAGACCACCAATGCTTGACTACGATTATGAGTTTTATGATTAATTTAACACAGATGACAAAACATCCATTTTCTTGTTTTTCTTTAACGTTTTTTTTTTTTATATATTTAAAATTCTTAGTAATTATAAATTTTTAAGTCTCCTTCCTATGATTTTTTTAATATTTTGTTTGTATAATAGAGAAGGAGGGGGTGAATAAATTTAGCATACTGGCTGATAAATATTTTAAATATAACAATTGTATATTAAAAATAACCTGATACAATCATCAATTAAGATATTACTTATCTTCTGTAAAATGATATGGTGACATTTTTTGACTTCAAAAAGTCTATAGCAATATATAGTATAAAATAATAAATACATACAAACACGCTTTATGTCGTTAGATACATTTTAAGGAAAAAAATATTTAAATAACCAAATCAATTTTCTTAATAAAATACCTGAATTATTTGATACTTTATAATTTTTATATGCAGAATATAGTCTACATAGCCTTCAGCACAAACCAGCATATTTTAAAAATAAAAGTATTAGTACTAAAAAATAAATAAAAGAAAGAAGAAAAACTGAAGCTGCAATTAGAAGAAACTTTCTTTCTTTCGTCTTTTTTTTAAGCATCTCTGACTATTATTGATCCTATCCAGACATTGATTGCAAGTCTTTTCCAAATATTGATGTGCAAACACTTTTCTCATAAACTGAGTTAAGTAAAGCAGGTGCCTTTAGGCAACGTTTGGGATCCATTTTTTTAAAAAAAAAAAAAATCCTACTGGATGACAAGCATCCATCAAACTATCATTTTTAAAAAGGAAATTGAAGCAATATCTATCCTATCTCTAATTCCTGAAAGCAATGGCGATTTAACGAGGGGAAAAAACGGCATTCATCCTTAAGAATATAATAAATCCAAAGACTTTAGACCTCATCGACTGTCTTGAAATTTGATTTTTAAAAAATTAAAGGATATAATAAAGACAATTATTTATCTATTAAATTTGGAGCCTTAAAAAAAAAATAGATTGGCGGCATAAAAAGTTATTCTTTTTTCCTTTTAAAAAAATCTTGTAAAAAAAAAAAAGTTTCTCATACTTTAATGTATGACAGACCAATGTAATTTAGTTCAATGGCAAAGTGATAAAGTTGAAAGCTAATAAATAGTTCTTGTAACAAAATTCATCTAGTCATTTCTAATGCTTGAATGTCACATATCTTCCCGAATAACTTAACAATTCTGTTATATACAATTAACAAAGATAAGCAAATCATGGGCTTAACTTTTTATAGATATAGAATAATAATATACAATTAGGTTTTGTGATCATAGTTAATTGAGTGAGACAAATTTCTCAGGGAGTTCCTTTTCTTTTCAATTAGATATTACTCATTTATTGATTAACCTTTAGTGGTTAAGTAAATTAATTATAGGCAAGAAACGTTTTTAAAAAATCCTAAATTTGCTGAGAAAGTGGTAAATTATATGAAAAAATAACTGGTAGCTCAATTCAAATTTAAATATCAAATCATCTTTTTTTGTTTTAATAATTTCATATGTAGCACAAATATATATTGTAATAGAATAAATATAAGGTAATAAATGTAATGTGACTGCTGCATCATGGTATGAAAATGGGGCATTATTCTAACCTGTGAACATTTATAGGTTGATAAACGTGACTGACATGCAAGTTAGATATGTTGCTTACTACAAGATCAATGCCACTTCATTATCCAGTTACAGTGACCTTATGACCTATAGTTATGTGCACATATTTTAAATGGGACTACTGATAGAGGATTCACAATTTGTGCTGATCAAACCATTAAAACCCATATAAAAAAAGAAAAGAATAGATATTTGTATATGTTTCAGTGGAGATAAATCCTTATATACATTAGAAATAGTAACAATGTTAATGTTGTTAGTTTAAAAACATTTTTTTTTTGGTAGTGGAAAAATATTGTGCCAACTGAAATTTGGTGTAAGTTGAGTATATGATGGAATGTCAAGTATATATCTGTTTTTTAAGAGAAATGTATTAGCCAAGGACAGTGAAATAGCTTACTCTGACAATGAAATATTAAGGCCATAAATGCATTATTATTATTGCAACATAAAATTGTGAATTAATGTTATTCATTTGAAATGCATGTATAAATAATGAAGTTTATGGTTTTTAATAAATTTACTATTATATATATGTTTTTGGTTATTGCATAAATAAAATTAGATTATAAACAATATACACAAATAGTTAATGTCTTAAATATGTTTGTTGTTATGTTATATGTAATGATTATGATTTTTTTTAAATATTTTCCTTCATTTCATTATTGTTGTAAAAGTAATTTTAATCATGGAAAGCAGGGTAATTTTGGTTATAAAGTTATAAAAGAATGTTACTTTGGATTTAATGACATCAATTATGCAAGATTATAAAAGAGGCTGAATGATTTAAACTTTCTCTCCAGTGTTTTGGCATTCATATATGCAGGTCTAAGATCTGTCATATATATATATATTTTAAATTTATTAACCATAAAAAATGATGGGGTCAGAAGGATTATATTTGTCTAGTAAAGACTTGACAGAGTTGCTGAAATTTGTTAAGGAAATAAGAAAGTAAATTCATAGCATTCAAAATCAGCTTAATATTTCTTTACTAAAAATAGATATCATGTGGACAAAGTATTTCAATAATGGTACATTAAATCTAACAGCATAATATTGTGTATAAGAATTGTTTTCAACTTCAGACATAATTTTATAATATCGATGAAGTGTTTGACCTGAGGATTTAAATCAGTTTATTTGTATAGAGATCATAGATGGAGATTGGCATCTGTTCATTCATCATGTTAGTATAGTGTTAAATACTTAAAAAAAAAATAAAGGATAAAATTTAATACTTGAAAAATACTGGAATTAGCAAAATACACATTATTTTGGATAACAACTTATGATATTTTTACTTGAATTAGACTAATAAGCATTATTAAATTATAACTTACAGAAAAGGCATTGGAACCATTGTGTTATTTTAGAACACTATATAGGAGGTCAACAATTAGAATCAGATCATATGTTATATATATAAATAAATAAATAAATTTTAATGGTAAATACAATATTATAGTTTAAATTCTTTTGTAGCACTTTCAATTATGTGGTAATCCTCGTCAGCTTTAACTGAATTTCAAATTTTCAAACTTAATGTTATGTATATTTCCATAATCTGGGTATGGCTGTATTCACAACTTGCCTATTAATAACATTATTCTTATATTTATCAATTAATATTGCCTCTTTAATTTTCCTCTTTTTATGATTTCTTTCTTCTATTAATATTTTTAAATATGAAATAAAAATATTAATGGAAGAAAGAAATCATAAAAAGAGGAAAATTAAAGAGGCAATATTCATTGATAAATATAAGAATGATGCTATTAATAGACAAGTTGCAAATACGGCCATACACAGCTTATGGAAATATACATAACATTAAGTTTGAAAATTTGAAATTCAGTTAAAGCTGACAAGGATTACCATGTAATTGAAAGTGCTACAAAAGAATTTAAACTATAATATAGTATTTACTGTTAAAATTTATTTATATATATAATATTTTATAACGGGTACTGTATTTTAGATTTAATATATATATATATGATAACAGATGGCGTTCTACCAAAAACATCGTCAAGAGTAGTTTTCTGTTTACATAAACGTCAGAGTGAGTATTTTTTAACTTGTGTTTTTTTGTTTTTCATATATATATAATTTATGTATTTAGTGTATAATGATCTAAGTATAATTGATTGCTATGTCTTAAGTTATATAACTGTTTGTTTTTTATATGTTTGAAATAGAAGTAGTTAAAACAATTTAGATTTACATTTATAGAGTAAATTCTAACAAGTAAAACTTTGTTTTAAAATATTATTCTCTTATTCATTAACAGCAAATTATTTTTGAATATGCTTCTGATAAGTATTGAAAATCTAAAGAAAATATATCATAGCAATTATTTACTGGTATTTTATTTGAAAAATAAAGTGAATGAATATGTAAACTCATGATTATTATATTGTACTTCAATTAATTATTTTATTATAAAGATGAGAGAAAAAAGTCATTAACTTGCTTGTATTTCAAAGAGTGTATATGTATAACAACATTTTCCATCTCACATAAATATATATTATATATTAAACATTATATAGGTGAATTTTGATGTATAAACATCTATTTTATTAATAATAATTTCAATAGAGATTATGTACCATAATATTTGATTGTGACATATGATTTGAGTGATTACTATTTATTGTCATTTTTTTATATATTTATTGTTAATAAATTTTAAATTCATTTAAAGTAAATAAACTTTCTTAAGTTTTAATAAATTTGAAATTCATTTAGAACAAATAAATTCACTTAAGTTATAACTAAATTTATAATGCAAACCTATTGGCTAATAATATTTGACAGATAATAATCATATATTGACTTATACCATATAGTTTATAATAAATATTCACAAGACTGTCCAGAGATTAAACAATTGGATTGGCAAATGGATGTATAATTATATATTTTCTTTATGGTAAATCTAATAGATTATCATTTAAATCAGGCACAAACTTTTATGTAGTAATAAATTAAGTAATTTGGTATAACTAAATATTAGAAGATTATGACAATTATTTTGTTAATTATATGCAACAGTTATTTTGGACAAAAATTTATATCTGAGATAGTTTGATATATATTAAAGCACAAATACATTAATTGTTTAAAGTAAATAAAGGCAATTATAATTGGATGCCTGCATATTCTTGTAAACTATTATTTATTGGATGAATATTATAGCAATTTAGTAATTAGTTAACAAGATAATATTTTTTTTTATATTATAAAATTGAAAATAACATATATTGAAATTGGTATTTGAGTTTTATTAAATGGAATGATTTACTTGGGTTAAATTTAAAAGCTCATCAGTATAGATTGCAAATTTAGTTTAAATACTAAGTTTTGATATTGACATTTGATTATAATCGATTATTATTTGGTTTGAAAGATAAATTTGTTAATAGTATTTGCATAAATGTTAAATAAGAATCTTTCATTTAGTTCCCCTTATCATAATTGGATATTGTAAACTTTAACATTATTTAGAAGGTTGACTTGCAACACACTGGTAAGATATGCTAAATTAATTAATCTTATATATTGCATTTTATTATAGTTTAGTAATGAGACATTTAATTTTTTATAACAAATTGAGGTTTTCAACTTATAAAGTTTTAAAAGAGAAAGTTTTATATATTTTATTAAGAAAAGATTAATCTTTGAACTATTCTCACTGAGTATACTTGAATATAGCTTTAACTCACTCTCAAACTACTAATTTTATCAAGAACAACATACTGTATGATGATGCCTTTTTTATAATTATTTTACAATTAAAAAATCAATAACATTTAAATTTACAGTTATAATAATGGGGTAAGATCTGCCTTCCAAGGTGCTGATTGGTTGTTTTACATTTTCTACATAAGGGAGCACTTGTCAACAATTTTGACAATTCTAAAATCTTTGTTTTGATTTTCAAAATGAAAATGTATGTTGTATAATATTTTTTATATATTTATTATTATTTTCATAAAATATGTGTGAAAATGTAATCATTTTAGAAAAATATTTAAGATTTTAGTAAAAATTATTTACTTTTTGATGAAAGTAAATTGAGAAAGAAATCAATGATATAGGCTGCATTTTGTAATAGGTTATGAAAAGTATGTTTTATGTTGAATGCTGTAGATTATTTTTATTAATTAGAAATATAAATTTATTTTTAAAAAACTTTTATTTACTTTAATAATTTTAAAAATTATTAATTTGCTTTTTAGAAACTAAATTAAGATGAGTATAATTTTAAAAGACAAAGATATTTTTGCTGATGCTGTAAGTGACCAATCAAAATTTAGATCTTTAAATCACTTGACCAATAGGGATTTTGAACATGGTAAAGATTAATATACATAAGTCTGAAGGTTAACAAGATCTTTTATCATTCTTGAGTATTTTGTTTCATTAGAATTGATTTATTTAATAAGAGCATATTACTATTTTTGGAGATGTTATTATTTCATTAGTATTCCCTTTATTTTCACTTGTATTAGCATTATCTGCATTTTATTCAATTACCATTAGTGATCAACTATTGGATTATATTTTTCTTAGTTAAATTTCATGTTTTAAATTTGCAGATTATACTAAGTTTTCATATCTCATTTTTGTTGTTTTCATTGCATTGCAAATAGCTTTTAAATTTGTAGAGCATATTATAGTTATTATTATTTTTATCCATTCATGAATTATTTTATTCAGTTATAAATAGCATTTAACACATTTAGGATTGGTTTATATTGTAATAAACACTATCACAATTAATGAGGAATACTGAAATTTATCTTCCTCATTTTTGGCTTCATTTTAATATGTTACAAATAAATTATCAAATATGGACATATTGTTATTTATAAGACAGTATTCTTCCATTATTGTTGTTTTCATTTTCAATTTATTACAAATGATAATTAACAATTAGGCTACAGTCTTATTATTTACAAATATTACCCATATTCCTTAGATGATTTGAAGAATTTATTTCACTCATATTCATTCAATTATAAATGCCAACCAAGTCAGTGGGGCTATTAAATAATAGCCTAGCACAATTTTATTATGTTACAAACATCACTGCATTTTGTGGAGCACAATTTAAACTAGGATCATCCTTTCATAGTTCATTTTCATTCTGTTACAGTATATATATATATATATATATATATATATACTATATATATATATATATATATATATATCTGATATATATATATATATATATATATATATTATCAGATGAAAGTAGGAAAATAGGACTAAAGATAAATGTTAAAAAGACTAAAGTAATGTTTAATAGATTTTCTCAAAATATGAAAATAAAGATTGATTATGATGAGTTAGAAGAAGTTAACAGTTACAAATACCTTGGTCAGATTATTAATACAGATGGAAACATAATGGATAAAATTAATCATAGAATTAAACTTGGTTGGAGTGCTTTTGGTAGAAATGACTTGATACTAAAAGAAAATATACCTATGTATTTGAAAAGTTAAATTTTTAATAAATGTGTTTTACCAGTTCTTACTTATGGTTCTGAGACTTGGACACTTAATCGAAGGGCAATACAGAGACTTTGAACCATCCAAAGAAGTATGGAGAGATGCATGTTGGAAGTAACAAGAAGAGATCAAAAATGCAATGTATGGGTAAAAGAACAAACAGGTGTTACTGACCTCATTGAAAAAAATAAAAGACTGAAGTGGAGTTGGGCTGTACATATTGCTAGATGAGATGATAATAGATGAACAATTGAAATTTTGAACTGGATTCCAAAAGATTGTAAAAGACTCAGAAAGAAACCACATGTGAGATGGATGGATGAAATAAGAAAGTGTGCAGGGGTGATGTGGGGAAGAGAAGCTAAAGATCGGAAAATATAGATTGAACTTGGAGAGTCCTTCATCCTGCAGTGGATTGACAATGGTTGATGATGATGAATCTATTTCATTTATACATGTGGAATATAAAATGCTAATTATTTTAAAATAAAGGTGAATAATAATTAAAATCATATAAGATAGTATTAAATCAATAGTCATAATGATTTAAGTTCATATTTCTGTAATTATTAACAGTCAAATTTTAAAAATGTTATTTATTTATTGTCTTAAATTATTTAAATAAACAATGAAATAAATGAAAATTGATGTGTCTGTGTTAATAGATGTGCATACACACATTCATATAATAATAAATTCAATTTACTTTCTTGTTGTTTAAATCATAAATGTTATATTTTAATTGTAACAATTATATTAAAAAGTGTATAATATTAATAGTTATCATAGTAACATAAATGATAAATCTTATGTATCAAAATTTAAGTTGAAACAAAAAATGTTTCATTATTAAAAGATAAATTTAAATGTTATATTAATATAATTATGAAAATATATAATAAAATCAGTTATAAAATCATTTTAAAAGTTTAGAGAAAGTAACTAATATTTAAATTTTGATCAGTGTCTGGAAGCAAATAAAGAATCAGATGTTGGAAAATTTTTCCTATAAATATGGGTTGAGAAGATGAGAGGGGGTTGAAATTAAGAAAATTTCAGAGGAATAGAATCGTAGTCTTTTTATTTTAAATTCAAGTATAAATTTATTATAACCTTATTATTTTGCATTTAAAAAGTAATGCTAATAACATATAAAATAAGGAATATATTTTAAGCAGTTTATGTACCAAGTTAACCATGGAATAATATGCCACACTATCCTCATTGGTATCATATAGGAGCTGATTGGAAATTTATGGTAATAGAAGCAAATCATATATTAGACATGAAATAAATAAATAATGTATTACTAGGATTTTATGTATAAATTTTTTTTTAATTTGGCTGAGCTAGGAGTTAGTTAGTCATTGTTATTTATATGAGCATTCAAGGTAGTGTACAATATATATTGTAAGTGAGTAAAAATGGATATATATTAAAATCAAAAATAAATATGGCAAATAAATAATATATATATATATGATCCAATTATGCTTTACATAATAGGTTTTCAATTGACATTAATTCCTTTAAATGAAAAATGTGATTGTACATCAAACTTCAACTATAAAATGTTAATAATACAATATATGTTTATATAACATTGATGGGTTGTAACATATATGCACTTTTGAAAATATAAGAGAGTCATGAACATTCTTAAACTTTATATACAAAAAACATAGTTAACAAAATAAAAAATACACAAAGATAAATCGACCTATTTGTTCCCATTGTTCTAAGAGAAGAAAATAAAAATAAACACTTGAGGTTAATTTGCAATCAATAAATAGGGAGATAAATATTTTTTAAAATTAAAATAATAATTACTAAGTCATGAAAAAGAAATTTGAATTTAGAAAACAGAACAGCAACATCCGAAAAAGAGAGGAGAATAATACCTCTCAAAACATTGTGCATATACGAACCTGTGTGCTATTACTAATAGTTGAATGTAATTTGAAAATATAAATAACAATAAATTACTTTAAAGATATTCAATACTCAATACTAATTGATGGAAGTAGCCAATATATAACTATAACTCTTTTATACTTTAAACATGTAAATTAAATCTCTACTTAATTTAAACTATACTACTGTTTATATCCTATACAATTATATATACATAATACCAATAATAATAATAATAATAATAATTATAATAATAACAACAACAACAACAACAATAATAATAATAATAATAATAATAATAATAATAATAATAATAATAATAATAATAATAATAATATGAGTCACCAGAGGTCACCTCTAGCTTACCACTCATTCAGATCATGCTCCTCAATTTATTACAATATCATAAAATATACTGATTACAGGTAAAGGTTTTATATCTCTAATAACTATAAAATAGAAAACTAATAGATTAATTTTAAAAAAACGAAGAGAAATACAAAAAGGCAACTCAGATTGATTGCATAATGGACTTAGATGTCCAACATCCAGCCATGATGTCCACCAGCTCAGACACATTTAAAAGTTCCTATGCACAAGTTGCAAAATCACCATCAATGGTTATAAAAAAAAGTGAAAATAATCTGCAATTGTTTTTCTCAAGGAAAACGCAGCTAGCGCCTAGATTTCACCATTCTACAGCAGGAGATCTGATGAAACTAGATCTAACCCAAAAACTACTGAAACCTACATTAACACAATAAAAGAGCCTTGGTCTAATGGTAGCCTTAAAAAAATCTCTGGTTTTTAATCAAACCATCCCTAGGGATCTCTTTAATTCATTTAAACGTTTTTTCACTGAACGCTTCATTGTCATAGCAATTACAGATAGAAACTGTTCACTTTATAGATTCCCTAAGGAGCTTCTATTTGAAGACATAAATAATAAAAAAAACTATGGAATTTGATAGTTCGTGTGGGAGATCACCCGAATCTGCATTATTTGGCTATTGAATTTGTAAACAAAGAAAGCAAAGAATTGTTCTGATAAGAAATGAAAACTCTGGGGCAATACATATTAGTTGTAGTCAATCCCAACAAAGAAAACTTTATTGCTGGCTTAATTAAAAAACTTACCTAGGTTACTCAGAGACAGATTTCATTAAACTTATGAAACCGTTCAGGAAGGTGATAGATTTTCAGCCTTTACAGATTAAAAATACACCCATCCCAATATTTACTAACAATTATAGATTTAAAGTAAAATTGGGAGAGAACATTAATCCCGAAAATATTCCAACACAAGTTGCAGATGAAGAAGCAACCTTATTTCTTGTTATAAACAGTCTAAAACTGCAATGCTTTCATTGTAAAGAACATGGTCATCTTATTAGCAACTGTCCAGCTTTATATTGTAATATGAGCACATCCCCCTTACATCAATGCCCAAAAGAAGATTTTGATAGTAATCAAGAAGTGATTGCAGATGAAGATGTGCCATTGACAGACAATAATATTGAGGGGAAAAAATGATATTGACATTAGCAATAGTGGAAAGGTGATTTTACATACTACAGGGCTCAATAGCATTGAAGTTTCCTCCTCTCCTAATCTGGAAATCTCACCCTCTCTTAATAAACCATCCCTCAAAATAATGAAATCACTCGCAGTTTTGCTGTCCCAACCAGTTTCAGAAACTTCACAATTCACTAGAGAACTGGGTTGGCCGATTAAAAAAAAATCTAATAATAATCCGAAGAAACTCAAAGCTCTAGAATGTGAAAGTAGTGATAATGATTCCCCTCCTCCAGTTTCTAGAAAAAAGAGCTAACATCACACAAAGTTACAACAACTCTCTAATTTCCACATACTCTTCAGAAAATAGTCCGATGGAAGAAGAAACTGATAGTATTACAAACATAAATAAAGTTTCACTTGAAAATCCCTTCACAGACAGGAAAATGAGATCCAGTGATATTTCTCTCAAATCTACAGACAATAATTGAACAATGCATATTTATTGATCCATTAAAATATACTACAGCTTCCTTTATTAAAATATTTAAATTTATCTTAGAATAAAACTTACCTATTCAAGGCTTAGATTCTGATATATATGTGCACACACATACAAATAATGGATATTAAAATAGGAGTTTTTAATGTTAGAGGGTTAAACTCCCCACAAAAAATTGACCTCTTCGCTAAATGGTACAACATTGTTAAACCACAAATCATGGGCATTATCAAAACAAAAATGCACAGTGGCTCACTAATCAACCCTACAGATAAGCTAAATTCCAAGGGCTATACAGCCTTCTCAAACACATCTGACACTCCAACAGCAGGTACAGGCATTATCATTGATAAAGCCTGCCCATTTAGTTCTTTCAAAATTCTACATATTGATGCACACTTGCTAATAATTACATTTACTCATAAAGCCATCACCTTAAACATAGCAATTGTTTATATCCCTCCAGGTTCCACTATTATAAACAGAATTATACAAACACTTAACTCCAGGTTCACAAATGCTATGTATCTGATGATTATTTTGGGCGATTTCAACATGACATATCAGACCTTCACCGGCAAATGGTTACATCAGCTGTCTTTTCCGATGATGAGTGGAAGAGGTTTTTTGCCGGAGAAGGTCCTGTCATTTAAAAATGGTAGACATTCATCACTTATAGATCTGGTTTTCTATTTGGCAACATTACACAACATGATATGCATTCAATTGAAGAATTCCCTCCTCTCTGATCATGCAGCTATTTTAGTGTCACTGGAAATTAATTTTGATAATAGAACAACAATTAATACAGGAAGAACCATCAGAGTTCTACTACCATCACACACACCAGAATATCTTTTTTCAGAAGTACACATATATCTTCGCAAGTTGAAGAATATTACAATGGATCCAGTCCAAGCATGGTGTGATTTTACTAATCTGCTTTCATTTAACATTAATTATCTTACCAGGACAACAACACCCCCAACAAAACTACTAAAGCTTATGGATGATACCTATAAAAAAATCATTGGCACTTCCCAATCAAATCTCGATCATCCCTGTCTGATATCTTTAAAGAAAACATATCAAGAGTTAACAAACCAGCTTAAAGAATATATCTCCATTAAAAAGAAATGGTTATATTTAAATAAGCCACACATGTATGCCAGAAACTTCATTAGATGGGTGCTAGGCCATCCCTCCCAGGTGCGAGTCCCAACAGCTATTAAAGTTCAAACTGAAATTGTCTATGGAGATTTTATGTTGGAGTGGCTTTACATATTGTATAGAGAAAAATTCCAGAGGGTCTCCTCACCAACTCTAATGACCTTTTCACAAGATAGTTCAGAAAATGAATTTAATATTTCTTTATAAAATTTCATTCAAAAAATAGAAGCGATGCCAGATTCATGTCATCCTGGCATAGATGGAATACCCAAGTTTGTATACAAACATATTGATAAAATCACAGCACAATATATGCTTAACCTAGTTTCCTACCTCACTAAAGACAATTATAAAATACAGGGCTTAAATCAAATTATGCTTGTGCCATTCATGAAAAAGAAACAATTAATCTCAAACACCACTAACCTACGTCCAATTTCAATGTGCTCCCTTGGCATAAAGATAATAGAATCAGTGATAAAAAGATAAAACAGAGCAATTCATTTTTCCAAACCTATCAAAAATGCAATTTTCCAAAAAAGAATCCTCAACAGGGCAGGCAGCCTTTCTATTCAAGTCAACTATAGAAACTGTTAGAGATAATAAAAAAATACAGTCCAATTGTTATTCAACTAGATATTGAAGCTGCTTTTGACATGATTTCCATCAGTACTCTCCTTAAAACTCTGCAAAAATACTCAATCCCCAATGCCTATCTAAACTTGCTTGCTAACTTACTTATAAACCATGAGATTTATGTTTCCCTAAATGGGAAAACTTCACTGCCAATAGTGCTGCATCAGTCCATTCCTCAGGGCTCACCTCTCAATGCCTTATTGTTCACTGCCTATATCAACCTCTTATAAAAATAATAGAAAATAAATTTTCAGGAGTCTATGTGCCTACCATCAATGATAACATCTCATGCATTGCATATATGGATGATATAGCAGTGTTTCTATCATCCCAAAATCAAATTCCCAAACTTCTTACTTAACAATTTTACAAAAGAATATAAGCTAACATTTAATATGGAAAAATTGTGTGCATGGCAGATCTTCACTGGTAATAGCATTACTAAAGTTTTCAAAGGTAGATAGACCAAGTGCATTTCTTGGGTTCAACTTCTATTTACATCATTCACCTATGAGATCGCTCATACAGAAAAATTTAATAGAGAAAGTGGAAAAGACTGTCAATTCACTCTCCAAAGCTTACCTCTCTATATATACAAAAATGGTTTTGCTTAACATGCTAGTGATTACAAAAATCTTTTATTTTACTCCAACAATCATTTATACCAAGGCATTTACAAATTAGGATAGACTCCTTACGCAGAAAATTATTCTGGGGAAAAAAGGTTATCTCAATATCAGTAAAATGTCTAAGAAAACCCCTTTCACAAAATGGCCTTGGCCTTCACTCAATACACATCTTCAGGATACAAAAAACATTGAACATAATATCTACATGTGCACAAAAATTCCCATATTTAGAAATTTCTGCCAAGATTACCCTTACAAATAGACCACCTCCTCTCCAGGGATATCTGAACACACTACTTACACCATTACTAACAATCCACACTCTTAACTTCAAACCACCACAAGCCAAATATAAATATTGGTAAGTTCATCAACTTCTACATCGAAGTCAAGATGATGTACAAACTCCATTTCATATCACTAATAAACAATTATTTCGCAAATTCAAACTATGGTTACTTGGATCAAAATATTTTGACTTTCTCCTAAAGATAAATCTGGACTCACTACCTATGCAACTCTTTTTGAAATATCAAAGAAACTATAAAGATATAGATGATATATGTAATCTTTGCCATAGGGACTTGGAGACACAAAACCACCTTTTTTTCTCATGCCCAAGTCTAGAAAACATTCGTGAAATTATTAGCACTTCACTCAAGCATAAAAAATCAATATGAAAACCCTTTTTGACTCTTTTAAAAGGGGTATCATTGCTGAAATAAGAATCTGCACATTTTTACTCTATGCCTTATGGTGTACAAGGTATAATTTCATATATGATTATAACCCCAGAAGACATCCAAACATGTTCAGAAATAAGCTGCAAACCATACGTGAAAGAGACATGAAGATTACAGATCATACTAAGTACATTGACACCTGGAATATACAAGAGCTTATATAAAAGCACTAACAAAAAAACTATATCTAACATGGATCCTTGTGCCAGTTCTGAAGTCAACTGACACAAATTGAGTGATGCATTCCTGCTTTAATTTAATTGAAGTATATCTAATTGTATATAATGTATGATTGAGTGATCATCATTGACTTTGTTGAACTGTTTTTTTCTTAAATACTTCTAGTTTGATAACGCATACAATCACTGATCAAATCATTGTACATTTGTAGTTTTGTGAACCAATTTATATATAAGAACTATGTTGTCAAATGTAACTTGTATAACCTTTTACAATACTAATAAAGCCTTGAAACATCATTGCATCATCATTATCATAATAATAATAAGAGAGAGAGGGAGGGAGAGAGAGGAAGAGGAAGAAGAAGAAGAAGAAGAAGAAGAAGAAGAAGAGAAGAGAGAGAAGAATAATAATAATAATAATAATAATAATAATAATAATAATAATAAGAAGAAGAATAATAAGAATAATAAGAATAATAATAATAATAAGAATAATAATAATAATAATAAAAGAATAAGAATAATAAGAAGTAAACAATCTGATCAATTATCCTCAGATATGACATTTCCAAAATATTTGCTATAGTTTTATATCTATTTCTTAAACCCATAATCTGAATGATGGTTTGGTATTCCAGAAAAAGTAGAAATATCAAGAAAACTATTAGATTCGAAACACATTTTACTAACCCTGATATTGTCCAAATAATGAAATTATTATTTAATCTAGCAGGTATTTGATCTAAGTAACATTATAAGTGTACAAACATTAGTTTATATCCATGATGATGTAATATAAATATTTTTTCTTTCAACAAGCATTTGATTCATGTAGCATTACAAGTGGACAGGTGCTAGTTTCATCCATGATGATGTGATGGAAATTGAGCCAATTTTCATGTTTCATATAAATGATTCATTGATCTCATAAAAATATATTAGCAGGTGAACATAATTTTTATTCCTCATTTTTGTGCTGTTAGCATTTATATATCATCCTTGAAAAGTAAATAATATCGATTTTTAAAGTAAAGATATATTCTGATGATTTTTAAACACTAAAAATTAATTTTCATTATTTCAATAAATTATTGTCTCTTACAAGTTTTTTATAAACCTGTCCAGTTAATGAATGATTACTATTTTTTTCTCCCCATCTTACTATCCATTTAATAATCATATACTTTTAAAAACAAATAAATAAAAAATCATATGAATGAACTTAGGTTTTTTTTCTATTGATGCCAAGATGGACTGAGTGAGTTTAATCTGTTTATTTCTATTTATAAACCTTTTTAATTGATATCAGAAACAATATAGCAATGCTCCATATTAACTTTTTGGCCAATCCAAGCTAGCATCCCACAAATCAAAATCCTATTATGCAAAATAATGACAAAAATAAATATTTTATAATTTACTATATACAACAAACAATATTTATATCTCTAAACACCAAAAATATTTTTTCACTTTAACATACACTAAACAATTAAGACTATATTCTTTCATATTACAATGGAAATATATTTTTTACATATCTTTTTCATATCAATATTATACTAATAAAATGATAAATATAAATGAAACCTTAAATATTTAGATGTATTATTTATAATCAACTATTGTGAAAGCAGTAATGGAAATACATGTAATAAAGAAAGAATAATAATTTCATCAATACCATAAACTTTATTATTTACACATTTTAAAAATAAATGAAGTCAATTTATAATTTTTGTACACCACAATTGTTAATAAACATTTTCCCCTTCAATATTATATGTTGTCATAGCAACATAGTCCAATGCATTCCAGGTTAATATATTTACTATTAAAATCAAATATATATATATATATATATATATATTTATTTATAATTGACATTATACAACATACAAGGGCTTTGCATGTTCTATCCTAGCATTTTAAATATATGAATCGCAAAAGAGCTGAAGGGTAAAGAAGATTGAAGCTTGTCCATTAAAGTTTGAAAATTTGTTATCTTAATATAAACTGAACACTGATTATATATATGTGTAGGAGATGGTGATCTGGACCAACTGATAAGTACTGCTTCATCATAAAATATGATATTAAAGATAATTTAACTTTTTCACATGTATGTGGTCATGTGTAATAGTTATATAAGATGGAATGGATAATTGTAGTGAGCTTGAAATTCTGAGTTCAAGTTCCTTCTAATTACATTAAGTTTAATATAGACATTATACATGTATTTAAATATTACATATTCAACTTGTATTGTGACCATTCCTCTTCTGTACATTTAAATGAACATATTAGGGTCCTATATGTGAGGAGTCAGAGTGACCTAAAATCAACACAAGTATGGCAATAATATTGGCATCAACAAAGGCTTTGAGTGTTCCATCCTTGGATTTTTTAATGATATGGATGGCTAAAAAGTTGGAGGGTTGAGAACATTGAAGCTTGTCAATTAAAGTTTGAAGGCTTGCTATATTAATATAAACTGAACACTGATTGAATATGTGTGGCATATGGTTAATCTAGATGAACTGATGAGTGTTGGTTCAGCATGAAATACATATATTGGAGATCATTTATTTTTTTTTCACATGTATGTGGTCATGTGTATCAGTTGTATAAGATGAAGTGGTTACTTGTTAGGAGATTGAAAGTCTGAGTTCAAGTCCTTTCTAATTGCATTATGTTTAGTATAGACATTATATATGCATTTAAATATTATATATATATATATATTATATTTAATGTTTTCACTATTATATGGTGTAAATAAAATAGTTTTTGGGTTAAACCATATGTTAGTTTTGAATAATTATTAATATTTTGATAAAATAGCATCCACCATTTTTAAGGTTAACTTTTCAAAGAAAAACCATTAGATCTCAAATACTAACAGTATTAAGTGTGAGATAAAAAATGAGATCAAGTGTGAAGTAGTTGAGCATTTAGAATATGTAACTTAACAAAATGTTTATTTTCTTCAGTTTTACCATTAATGTTTTTAAGTTTATATTAGAAGAAAGAGATAAAATAAGTGGTCTCCATAAAGCTGGAATACATTATGGTCCATCAATTCTATTTAAACCAGTTGATTATTTTTAATATTTCAATCATCTCCCTCATGATTCTCAATTTATACTTTTCCAAATTAGCAATTATTTTCACATTATCAAAATCATGTTTGTGACCAATTTCTAAAAAATGTGAAGTAAAAGCTGATGTATTTAACTTCTGATTAAAGGCATTATTATGTTCATTAATTCTGACATTAATTAATCTATCAGACTGACCTACATAGATTTTGAGCACTGTAAGCTTGGAATTTCATAAACCCCTGGTATTTCAAAAGTATCATGCTTTTAGATTTATGGATAAAAGTCACCAATTTTTTTTGCTAGTGAAAAAAATAGTTTTTATATTAAAAATTAGATTTTTTGCCCCATAAATCTAAAGACAGAATACTTTTGGAATACCAGGGAGGTTTATGAAATTCCATATTTATACTACTTGAAAAGCTATGTAGGTCAGTCTAATAGATGAATTAATGTCAGAATTAATGAACATAAAATGCCATTAATCAGAAGTTAAATACATCAGCTTTTACTTCACATTTTTTAGAAATTGGTCACAAACCTGATTTTGAAAATTCCCAAATACTTGATAATTGAAAAACTATAAGTTAAGAACCATGAGGAAGTTGATTGAAATATTAAAAAGAACAAATGGTTTAAATAGAGTTGATGAAGCACAATGTATTCCAGCTTTATTGAAACATTTTATATCTTTCTTCTAATATAAACTTGAAAACAATTAATGGTGAAACTGAAGAAAATAAACATTTTGTTAGTTCATATATTCTGAATGCTCGATTACTTCATGCTCAGTCTCATTATTTACTCCTTCTCAATCTCATTACTATTTAAGAAAAATTAACCTTGATAATAGTGGATGCTATTTCATTGAAACATTGGGAATTAATCAAAACTAACACATGGTATAACCCCAAAACTATTATATATATATCTTAATTGTTTATATAAATATTTGAGCCGCTTGTAATATTTAATAATCTTAAGAATATGATTGCTTTTTGTCAGACTCTAAGGTTTTATATAAAAAATTACCATGCACCATTTCATCTAGAGGAATGAATGTTATACCAGCCAAAAAAATGATAGCAAATTAATTTAAATCCAGTAATATTTTAATTTACAGAGCAAAGGTATTTCTACCTATTTAAATTAATTTGTCATAAATTTTTGGTTGATCTAACAGTCATTTCTCTATATGAAATTGTTCAAAATAATTTTCCATGCAAAAAATCTTGGAACTTGATAAAAAGTGGCAGGCAATTCAGTTATTTCTATTAACAACAGTGGAATCTATCATATCTTACAATTATTAGATAATATAATGATACATCATATATATTATTGTTTTATTATTGTTGCAGGAATTAAACTTTGACAGATATTTTATTTATGTCATATATACATGTGTTGCAATCTTCAGTGTCTATATAAATATGTTGGATCATTAATAAAAGTGGGATTCCACTTTTATTGTTAAAAGATGGTTGCCTTGACAATAGTTTGAAATTCTTGATTGTTATTGATATTGGAATTGGTTTTTAATGAATATATATAAAATAACCTTGTGACATTGTAGTTGAAGCATCCATCTCCAAGCTCACTTTTGAGGATTTTCCAATTTCCAAAAAAAAAAAAAACTTTTTTATGTTAATAGCAAGTCTAGATAGCAATCCCATAAGTAATTAGTTAATGTATTATTAAAATTAGAAAATAAAGCAAGATAAAAAAATCATTGAACATTATTTCAATAGTTCCATGATTGATGTCAACTCCTCTCTTTCTTTTAAGAAATATGTCAAAAAAGTTATGAAGTTTAAATTTTGTTTTGTGTCATATATATAATATTGCATTAGAATAAATATGAAGCAATAAAAACATTAGGTAAATTACAATTTTTTTACAAAAATATCTTCACACGTTTAGTTATGCTTATTAAACAAACTGGTCTTCCCAAATAAAATTTAGTAACAAAAGCATACACATAAACACACACATTTGTTTTGAATTGTAATTACATATATGTATGAATATAGTAATAATTATAATCAGCTCCATGACATCATAGGCAGTAGATTATCATGTATTAATGTTTAAAATACAGAAATGTTGTATAAGGTAGATGCTTTGCAATGGAAGGTAAGCAATATGTATTTTAAGTTATTTCTTCATTAACCCAAATATCAAATCAATATAAAACTCTTAAGAATAAATAAAGTATCTGTTATATTGGCTAGCAAATTTTTTTTTTAATTTAGGTATTAATGTCACAAATATCAATATGGGTAACAGATTCTGGATTATACTCCCGAATTAACAAAGCAGAGCAGCTGTGATGCAGAAGGTAAATGGGATTTCATATCTTATACATCACAAAATAACCAAAGTCAAACCTTCTATACATCATCTTCAGAAACAATATTGCTCTAATATTTACGGTCTATTTACTACATTAGATTTCTAACTATATATGACTAATAGCAACAGTAAAGATGAGTTAAGTTATCAAATTAATATTTATTTACAACTCAATAAATATGAAAATAATAATTGGTTAACAATATTCATGATTTTACATAAATGATAAATAACAAAATACTATCACATATAATTGTTCAACATGGACAATGTACATTGATTAGGTAAGTAAATAAACAAAATAAAATAAAATATTATCCAATGTACTTATTTCTATGCATGGATATGCACACGAATTTAAGATAATACAATCTAAAAATTTATTACAAATGTATTGATTTTATTCTTATGGGGATGAGGATAAATTCACATACAGTCAATGGCACCTTCAATATGTCAAAACCAGAACCAATGCACTTATACCACAAATTATAATAACAATGACAACAACTGGAATTAATAAACCTATGAAATTTGATTATAATGAAATATGAAACCAAAACAAAATTTAAATATCAACTCAGCTGGGTCAGGATATCATATAATCTACCTATAATAAATTGTGACCATAATTCACTTAAATGTCATTTTATGGTCGATGACAGAACATGTGAAACAAACATTAAGAGGAGGGAAACAATGTAAGCATCATAATGTATGGAGACTCTACTCAAACATACATTATATAATGAGGATTAATGATATACCTGTGAGTATATTCATCTGCTTGAGGAATAATGAGCAGTAAGTACCCTGTGGGTTTTCTAACCATCATCAGAGCCACTAGTGTAATTGTAGAAGGTTCAATGGATTAACCACTGGCACTGAAACAAACTTAAAAAATATACAAACCAATGATAATAATTATTTTGCAGATTAGACTAACACAGGATGATATAAAGAATATAATATGAACACTTACTTTCCAGATAAAAGAGAAATAAATCACCCTCATTAATCTACTAAATTGAAAGGCACATGCTGTTTTACCAGCACAATTCAAGACCAAAAGATGTAATAAAACTCTATTACAGAGAACAATTGAGATAACGGATTGACCATAGACCAAATAGTGTGAAGGAATCTTATCTAATATTACAACATGAGTATAAGCACAGAACCCTAGAAAGATGTAAAGGATTAAGCCATGTGGTAATAATACATTATAGATTCATTGAACTAATCATGTAACCCTTCAGAAGCACTGTTCCCTAAATTGACTCTCATTAGTCCATACATCTAAATTAACAAGTAATCATTTTATACAATAGATTAATATGATAATATAAAATACAATAAAACAAAATGCATATTCATTAAATCACTACACTAGGTTCAAATATATGTTATTTAAATCCATTGACTGTTAGCCATTAATTAACAGCACATTTCTTAAACTTAATGACAAATATAATTTAAATATATATATTTTTTAAATAACAATATAGAATCTTAAAAGTTAATTGAATGCTTCTTTGTCTCCTTTTATATGAAATAAGTCATAAATGGGTCAATTTGCATGTAGGTTCTCTGACAATCCATTATATCTGAAAGGTAGAATATTCAAATTATTCTTGAAAGCCAATAAAATTGCATGACTTTGTCTTAGGATTTATTCCAAAATTGAAATATTTTATTACTTTTAATTTATGAACATTGAGTACAAAAAATGATTGTTCCAGTAAATAATTATCCCACGAGTGCTGTGATAATTAAAATAGTTTCTTGGTCAGCAGCTATTGTAATTTTAAGAAGATAACTCACAATATTGTTGATAACATAAGTTCAGATTGAGACTGTAATTAATTCTTCATTGTTCATATGGTAGTATACAAAAAATGTAAATGTCATTACATTCCACACATACATAACACTTCCATATGTGTTAAAGTATATGAAAACAAAATTTATCTAAAGTTAAATACAGTGCTTCATCTCTCACTTTCACAACATGACTATGGGTGTTAAAGTTATGAAGGTAAAACTTTATTTGAGGCTAAACATAGTCTGTAAACAATAAAAAATTTCAAGTAGACTGACCTTTTGGAGCTGCTATCTTTGTTGTCATGGTTAACAACAATTCAAATGCATTTCAGTTGTAGATCTTCTGGAAGATTATTGGCAGTGAGATTCATAGTTGAACAGATTTGTTAGGATTTAGCTATACATTTTCCTATTTACACTTGATAATATTGCAACTTAAATTATTTAAGAGGAGTTTTAATTTAACTTCCTTTTTTATCTTTACATTCTCTCCTTTTTTTAAAGATATGTTTTCATTTTCTTTATATGTTTAACAGTAAAAAAAATTTTTTTTATACACTTGCTGTCATTACAGCAGATTTCTCACCCCACCCCCCAAAAAAAATCTCTGGCAGTTCTATTTTCTTAGCCAATTAAATTTTTCTTCATTTACATATCTGTCTAATAAAAAAAAAAGAAAATGAAAAGAAAAAAAAGTGTGTTTATATTATCGGTATACCATCTTATCATATCCATAGTATACATTAATTTAAAAGAAATTAAATAATCCTTCAATTAAATCAAAATAATCTTTAGGATTATTTAAAGGAACAAAACAAATTATTATACTTGATGTAATATGCTGTCAGTTTTTATTTTTAGATTAAGCACAGTTTATCAAACTTAATGTTTGAAAACAGAGCAAAACTAATACATGAAAGAAAAAGAAGAAAAGGAATAAAAAAAATTACACAATAATAATAAAGAAATGGAATTATATAATCTCACTGTTCAATAAATTTGAACACAAGGCTCAAGCATACTAAATTCCAGCAATGATAATCAAATCACCTGGAAGAAGGTAAAGAAAATTTTTAACTTTTTTTACCATGCTATATATTTTGTACTAAAATATAAGGCTATAATATATATATATATATATATATATATATTATAGCCTTATATTTTACATATATATATATATATATATATATATATATATATATATATTGTAACCCCCCTACTTAACACCGATCCTACACATTATATGAATAAATGCCCAGGGCATTAATTCTATTAATGAATAGAATAAATTAACAACTTTATTTTGCTTTGAATTAATATTGAGACTCTTCTACTTGTGCCTGACTTATAGCTTAGCTCAGTGGAGGGTTATAGGAAGTCAAGAAGATACAGAATATAAATAAATGAAGGAAGACATACTATTGATCATTAAAATAAGATATATGCCTCATTTGTTAATCAAGCAAATGATAGAAATCAATAAAGTTTCATTTATTCAAGTTATTAAACTATAATTTCAATTTGATCTCTTCCATCATCTAAATACACTCTTATATTAGCTACAATATAAATTTAACAGAAAAATATGATATTAAATAACTTCACTATATTGCATATCTTAAACTAAATAGCTAAATTAATATTAATTTTGAACTACGAAATCAGATCTCAGGGAATCTTTAATACAATTTGATTAAAGAAATTCTATTATACAATAACTTATATCTATTATAATAAAAAAATAATGGAATGAATTGAATGATGTTTCACTGGACTAGCAATTAGATAATGAAGGAAACAGGGTACCTTTTAATCTCACATCATTGTCTAAATAATAAACGGAGTATACAACTTTCTCCATAAGTTTACCAAATGGTAAAGTATTTTACACAATGTTTGGATCAAGAGAACAATATTATCAGATTTAAGTCTGTTCATTATCAAATTTATAAAGTAGTGCGTTTATGTTGTGATAGATACATGGAATGTGGAAACTAGAATACGAATGCATAAATAAAGCATTTATTTACATTTTGTAATCAAAGTAAATATAATTGATTCACCGTAGAACTATTCGTTCTAATTCCTAAAGTTACAAATACATTTGCCAATCTAGATTTGATATCTCTTTTTATTATATACTTTATTATTTATGGATTAAATATTTATAAGACATGAATAAACAAATAAAATAATGCCCTCATATTCTAACTGCGAATATATTTTAGGATGTTAATTAACTCTAATTTCTTTTATTAGCAAACAACACTGGATAAATAAATTTCTTATTATGGGCACAAATATACAAGTTGGAGAGATCACACTATCATTTATTGGGATAAAACAAATTAATAACTTTAGCTGTCAAGAGATTAAGTAAGTCAAATAACTCAATCAAATAATCCTTTTAAACAGCTATACTTTTCACACATTCGAAATAAAAAAAAAACATTCTAATGATTTGATGATTTAAAGCTTGCTGTAAACTAATATAATATAATCAAAAATATTTCATTCCTGATGTATAAATTTAACAGTATTATACTCTCATGTCTGCAAAGTTATTTACATTACATGTGTGTTACATCTTATGCTATAATTAAGACAAAATCAAAATATTTACATCTTGTTGGTTTACTTATGAGTTACTAAATAAGTATCATAATATGGATAATGCCATAGACCAACCAACAAATATAACACTATTTCTGCTTTAAATATTCCATAAAGAATTTAGTCTTACTATTTATTCATTTACCAACTACATTACAGATAACTATGATTCTATGATAACAAAAAATATTAAAAAAAAATTAAGCACATGAAGAATAAACAAGCTTCTTGATTAATAAATCTAAAAAATGAATAATGATTCCCCACCTAACTTTGAGGTATACTATTAGTATGGAACTCAGTCTCACCACCAGAATAAAAGGGAAATATACTAATCAATTTCATAAAATATTTCTACAATGCATAAACACATAATCTGGAAATATACTTCACTCATGGCAAATACTTAGATATATTAAGGGAGAGAGTTCTCAATCCCAATCAACATAGAACATATCACTGATAACTTTCTTTTTCATAGCTACTCCATACATTTCATTCTATACCTTGGAAAATAAATACACACACAGATAGGACCCTAGTTCTTTTAATTCTTTTAGCATATGACATTATCTGAAACTGACAGAGAGAAACAAAGTCATAAAACTGAATATTTACTAATTATATATGAAATAAACTGCATAAGATAGACACACATACATATGAATAAGAGCGTATAAATAATTTCAAGTCACATAGTATGCAAATGTTACGGTAAAGTAAATGGTAAACTGAAAATAACAATTTAATTTATGACAAACTATTAACTGTTTTAAAATTTTAAATTGCAGTAATTATTGTCAATGGGATTCACCATTTCTGACAACAATATTTATCTTCATACATTTACTACTCTCTAAACCAATTGCTCACTTCAAGACATTAAATAGAAAAATACCTGCCTTCAATAAAATACATAAAAGGTGTATATATAAACCACATAAGAAATTATATTTAAATAATAATCAATTACCGGCATATTGCTACTTGTAATACACTATCCGAGACATTCTTAAAGTCAAGGAAAGAGCACAACATAAATAAGCAAATAAATAAATAAACCTATCTATCTGTCTATGATATAGCAATAACAAAAAAATAGTTACTCTTCTTTAACTTAAAAAAAATCACTTGCAGAATCTTTAACATAAAGTCTCCTGGATGATGCAGAGATAAGGATGACAATTTCAAATGAGTATGTGTTAGTAGAACATGAAGACAAATTCCTATAGAATAAACATTCACAAATTTAAATTTAATCAAGCAATCTCAAATGTTCTTAGCAATAACTAATTGATCTCACTAATACAATGTGCAAGTAATAAACTTTTCATAATAATGGAGATAATAGATAGATAATTTCAGTTACATATTTGTTTGATATTGACCATTTAATTAATTCTGGAAATTTCCAACTTAGTAATAACTTTAGCAGTCTTCCAAGAGAACATTAACTTCCCATAAACTTGATAAGTTAGCATGAATGTAATTATTTTGGTCCATTGCTAATTATTTATGGAAAATCTGCAATTCCTTAGATAATAACATTTTTCTTTTATAATACATCCACATACCAAGGAGAACAAGAAATATATAATATAAATGTCCTTCTACTCAATTTAAATCAGGTACATATTAAATAAATACCAATTATTAATTAATTCCTTGTGAGACATGCATTCACTTCTTTAATAAAATATTTTATAAACATTAATGATAACCATAGTTATTATCACATAGTAGTTCAAAATATAGCACAATAAATTATACACACATCCTCTCATTTTAACTTAACTTTTATATAATTAGAAGAAAATGTAAACTTAGAGTCTATGATAGGCTTTGTTAAACAATCCTGCATAAATTTCCTTAAAAGATTATAAAGTTCATGCATCTTCATTTTCTCCTTAATAAAAAACATAGGCAAATAAAATCGACTTAGGTTGTAAGCATATAAATACATTTCAAATGATAGTGTTAATTTAAAATTTAATTGAGTGGAGAGTGAAGAAAATATACCTTGTAAAAAAAATTAGCTTGGTTTTTTTTTTCCTTAAAGTTGTCTGGCAGCTAGAATTCCAATACTAAATTTTATAAAAGAATAATGTTTAAAAAAAGTATACTTTTGAATTTAACTGATTTGATTTTTGGAAGAGGGGTTCGAAAAAAACCATGTACACAGAAGAAGTGGCAGAAGCATAATATATTTTATTACTATCACTTAAATACATCATTCCATCAATCAAGAGGTCACCTTATCCTCCACCACCCTTTGCACTCAGATAATTAAGCAACAAATATTCAAGAAATCTTTTCTTAAAAAAAAAATCATTTGATTTTCAAAATTAAATCAAACAAAAAAAAAAATTTTACACTTTTAAAATACATAAGCATTAATTGGCCTGTAAATAAAGTAGTTGATAACACAATTTAGTTTGTCAAATAATTCACTAATCCAAATATCCATTAATCACTCAAAATATACTTGCACTTGTTATCAGAGATATTTGCTGTAATTTTAAATATTTTATTAAAAAATGTAAAATTCTGTACTGTAATTAAATATAAAAATGAAATTGGAAGGTGATACAGACATACCTGCACACACATATGCTGCTATATGAATACTAAATTATCCTGACTAAAATATAACTTATATGGCTATTGGTTTAATATATTTCACTGATTATAATACCTATAATGGATAGGTGTGCCAATAAATAAACAAATCAGAAAACCATCTAAACAAATATCAACTACTATTCTACAAATAAATAAAACAAATTTGCATCAACTTAATTTATACATCAACAACTCCTGTAATAATCCACTCCCCCTTTCTATCATTAAATATTTCATCAAATATTATAATAATACTAAATGCTTATAAAACTTTCAACTAATATCCATAAGCAACTCTCACATAAGGTTTTAGATCATTAACATAAATTTTTTAAAAATTTTAGCGCTCTTTCATTTTTTATAGTTAAATGCAGTTATTCTCCACTGATACAATATGATTTAATTAAAGTTTGTTTCTTGTGCTTATTCAGAAAGTCACAATATATATAACATTGTCTAACATGTGTAAAATAATATTTCACATTCATATAAATGGAAGCAATGAGAATAACACCATTCTGTACACAAATTAAGATACTGTCATATTGCATAAAAAAAATTAAATGAAGAAAAACTCTCTAATAAATCTTTTGAAATCAGGTGACAATATTAATGATGTATGATGCCCAAAAAATAGAGATTCTTTAAAATCAAATCAAAATTTAAAATATATAAGATTAAAAAATATATATTGAAGCAAATTAAATGAAAAACTTTATTTATAAGTCCTAGATAATTCATACCAATAAAATGTAAATGAACTAAAATAATAAAGAATCCTAGTTCTTGCAGTTGTTCTAAACTTATAAGATAAGGATTCAAAATAATATCAGTCAAATAAAATAAACTTGTAATTAATGTAAATATAAAATAAAATTAGAGATGCTGATCAGTCGTGACTTATTCTAATCGAATAAGTGGATACTCATGAATATGTTAATCTCAAACTAATTGTTAAGCATTAGTATAATAATAATAATGTTTAATTTTGCTAAATAATTGAAGCTTGTTTGTCCATCTTCTTTTTAAATATAAATTCTGATTATTGTACTTAAATTGCTAAATAATAAAAACTAAACTTCCAATTTAACAAAATGATAATGATAATTTATTTACAGTAAATAGTAATAAATAAAAAAAGTTAAGAACATTTATGGTTATAAAATTTATGCTATATTATGTTGGATGTTTCAGAAGATACTTATTTCCAAAATCAAAGAAAAATATTATTTATAAATTAATTTTGTTAAAAAAGTATAAAATCATACAATAGATCTTGTAGTCTGTCTATATTAGAGATATTGGGTAGACCTAAACAAATTATTATATAAAAATCTATATACTTATAATAAATTTTAGAAAATTATTGCAATTTTCCTAAGATTATTGTACATGTATAAATATTTGTTCTCACACAAACATGCACTAAATTAATGTTTTAAATACAAAACTTTAATGAAAATAAATAACCTGCATGTAATGATAAAGTATTTATTACCTATAGGTCCTATCACACTAGAGATTTTTTTTTTTCAAATATAATTCATTAAATATCCAATGGCAATGAAGCAGCAGTCATACAACAACAAACAAATATGGACTGCCAAATATTAATTTTCAGCACAGCATCAAAGCACATTAATCCTTTTTTAGTGATTATTACTATATTATATATTATCCTGTGTATTCCTGTAGTTTAAATTTTATTAACATGTGGACATATCACTATAAATAATTATTAATTTTGTATGGATGGTTTAGCCAATATTTCTGGCAATATAATTTTCATTTGAAGGTACTTAATTTATCCATTAAAACATTCAATAATATTTAGGCTCTGTATGGTATAAATACGATTATAGATTTAAATTAAAGACTATCAATATTTTATGATTTAAAATAATTCTACTAGATGTTAAGGATGAAATAACACAAATATAGATCAAAATATTAGCATTTTCTTAATAAAATAATCCTTTCAAATTAGTAAATTAATATTTTTCAGATTCTTATTATATTACTAATTTATCCTTTATAGACTATATATATCCATCATTTCAATGATAGTACATATCTATATAATATTTTTAACAAATATTGTAACGTCTCTAGCTAGCAAATAAATGTGTTTTTTGAAATGTTATGGTAATATATCTTCTCTTGTTGTTATTTCAAAAGCCTAAATTTACATTTTCTTGTCCTGGAAGTAGATGTGAAACTTTCTTTTTAGTTATTCATATTATATGATTTTACATTAAACATCTTTAAAAGTATATACATCGCAATTTTTTAAAAAGAATGTTTATCAAAAAATATAGCTTACATTGAAATAAGCAAACACATACAAACAAAGCAAAATAATAATAATAAGGGGCTTTCAAGTGAATGCATGATATTCATATTATTTGTGTGATTGACATAGCTAATACTCAAACAACATTCTGGATATGCTCAAATTCATTTATTTAGTACTGTTGGGTTAGCATTGAGTTTATGAAAACACAAGTCAGCATTTTTATATATTTTCTTAGACTTTATGACAACAAACAAAATGATAGTAATGACATTTAAATGTCTTATCTTCAAAGTAATTATCACAAATAATACACTTTAAATGTCAAACATTATCCTTATAATGTTTGTAATTTTAAAATTAATATATGTATATATATATACTCACACATAAGAACGTAATCTGTTATTATGAGTCAAATCTATCATTATTAAAATATATAAATAGACACCATATTTCTCTTATTTTGTCCCAACCTTGTATCTTTTTTTTGTATGTAAGTGTAGTAGATATTTTTCTCTTTTAATTTCTAATAGCATTATAGAATATCAATTTTTGTTATTTGAGTTTTAAATTTTCTTGTAAATAATGTTAATGAAATTATTGTGCCAAGTATTTTATAAAAGATATAATATATATAATTGGTTAAATAAAAAACTTTAATACAATAAAAACACGAGCTACATTTCTCACATATTACATATATTTTAATCACATGAATAAAGAATTCTGAAAAAAGGCAAATTAGCAAAATAAACCAGCACACACCAGTTAATCTAAGTCACTCAACTCAATACATACCTTTAATTAATGTATATATCTTAACTCATAATAATTAATAATAGTTATTACGAAATGTTCTCTGGCAAGAATGATATCATAGTCGTCTGTGCATTACATTTTGCAGTTTCACAATTATTTTAATAATTTAATACAATTACAATAAATTTAAATATATATCAGCAACTAATTCATACTTATACAATTTAAAGCTCAAGTAATATACTAAACGTTCTTTTTTTTCTTCTTCAATTTTAACAACTGATAATTTTGATAATGGATATTGATATGAGAATAGACAAAAACTACGTAAAATATTTAGTATTTCTAAAATGTCTCAATCTGATAAATTGATAATCATATCCTCTTCAAAACATTTAAAAAGCAATTCCTCAAAGAGAATATTGTTTACTTCTGCTGTTTAAGCATTGTTTAATGCTTTATTGAAATTTAAAACATGTTTTAAACTTTTACAAGAGGTCAGTTGTCCAGTGATCTTTCAAAACGCATTATTTTTGAATGCATTATTAAACAAATATCACCATTAGTTATAAGGATCAATTCTTGTATTAATAACATAATAATTTCACTTTCATAAAACATTTATGACTACTAGCTAATCTGTGAACATTTTATGTAAGATTAGGAATTAGAAAAAAAAAAAAAACTCAACAATACACTATTCGTACAAAGTCTAAATTTTGCATTATATATATATAAGGCGCATATGACTAAGCTTATATACAAGGAAGTCTATGTGAGTGTATGAGTGTTTATTTTTTACATACATATCTAAATGAATATACTCATAAATTATTATCAATTATTATATAATGAATTGTGCAATTTTAAAATATTAGTAACAAGTTAATCCGAGTGTCAGTATTAATAAAATAATAAATTCACTGTAATAATATGGAGAATCTGTTGTACTCCAATAAATTCATGAAACTTATTTATTTCCTGCAGTGTGATTGGTTACTTTTTAATATTTTGTAATAATGGAACAAATAATTTAACTACTGCTTTGAATCTTAATTGCACCTGTCCAATTGAGTACATATATTTAGTAGTACAGTTAACCAATTTAATTTTATATATAATTTAATATTTTTAGCAGATTTAGTAGGTGGTAAATTATTTAATAAATGGGAATTTTAATTTGAAATGAAGTTAAATCTGTGGTCAAGATTTTTCTAAGTGCAGTAACCAATGAGAGGAGTTCTTCAGACTGAAAGAAAACAGTGGTAAACTAATCCAAGTTACTTCTAATCCAAAGACGATTGCTTTTGATTAATACTCAAACTCTTATTTATGAATTAGTAGCAGGACATTATACTTATAGGTCTTGAGATACAAAGTATATATTTTCTTATATTCTAAATGATAATAAAGACATTTTCAGAAGTAAGCCAAGTAACATAATTTAATACTTTTAACAGATTTAATAGATGACCAATTATTTAATAAATGGAAAATCCATTTTTAAATGAAGTACATTAACCAATCAAATCAGCATATATATATATCATCAATCAATTTCAAGTTGAAAAATAATCCAAATTTAATACACTTTCTTTTATACATAACTTTTATTTTCCAGACTTTGACAATCTTCCTTATTTCATACAGTCATTTCACATATTGTATCACTCAAGATTTTTATTATCTTTTGAAAAATAATTTAAAGCTTCAACTATTCATTTATTATCATTGCTTTTAGTAATACTCTGTACCCATTTCCTTTTTATTTTCTTCATTTTTTTTATAATGCCATATGGTATCTTTTTATTCTCTCACCCACATATTTTACTTTTAATCCTATCTTGTTATTTCCAATGTATACATATTTTTGTACTCTGTTATGTGGTCTCAAATTTCTCTGCAATGATTTTATTTTAAACAACCAAGTCTCAGATTCTTTACATAAGAACTACCATGGCAAAAACACATCTAAACATTACATGATCACCATTTCTTATGCTTGCTCCTGGTCTTATTCCTACATGCTAATGGAATGCTTCTACCTATTCTGTCAAGATTTGGTCAGATTGTGTAGCCAATTTCTCATCCCTTTGCCTCTTAAATTATCTGGTTTATGCATCTGAGCATTACTGGCATTAATGTGAGGGGTATGAACTCTCTCAAACGGATGTTTACTATTAACAATTGGATCTCTCAATTTTCTCCTCATATCACTTTCTTCTCTGAAAATAAACTTCATGCATGATCAGATATCAGTCTTCTTAGACATCTGGGAAAATTTAGGTATTTACAATTTTTTACTTCAAATACTCCAGCTGCTAGGGTAGACCTTTTAATTCATAATAGGGCATTATTTGAATCCTTTAATATTCTTTATCTTGATCAAAACATGATTATCATTACTTTTCATCATACTGCTTTCACAATTAATATAATTTATCTTTATTTATATAACAGAACAACTCTCATACATCACTTAATATGCCATATTAACCTTACTCTTTAAATCAACCCTTGAGTTTGTGGCTAAATACCTACATCTTATTAATTGTAAACTGATGAATGATGAAGGATTTCTCTTTATATACTGTGAAACACTCAAGTCTCATTGTTCTTTTATTTTATTTCTTGATCTGAAATTTATAATTAATCCTTCTTTGGAATCAGTAGTGTTTTCAGAAAACTTGGCACTATTTGTACAAGTAGATTTAGATTTTCATACACAACCTGGTTTTAGCTACATTAATACAATAAGAGCATTACTCAGAGTTACATCTCCAGAGGCAGTAATCTCAAAAATTTATATTTATTTTAAGAAGATATGCATTCTTTTTCAACTATCTACTGTAGCTTGGTTCTTGTTTATCAATATTATCCAATCAGTTATTAGCCACTACTCTAGCAAAAACAAATCACCCACAGCTTTAATTAAAAATCTTGATGCTATTAATTTTAAGTTAAAAGCTGCTTCCTGTGACCCAGCTTTTGTTCCTTCTAATAAGTCTCCTAAATACCATTATAAACCTACTCAATCTATCTTAGCTGAGTATCTTTCTGTTAAAAAGGCTAAAATCTTTTTGGCTCAACACTACAACTGGTCAAAGGGGTAAATTCACTGGGCACTATCTTATAAAAATAAAAAGTCAGTCTCATCCTCAATTATAGTAGACAAACATCTCAGCACAGGTCTTAACATGATGCCTGATAATTTCTACCATTTTAAATCTAAGTTGCAAACTCCTCAACTGCCCAGAATCAATTGTTTTGGCTTTTGGTAAAAGTCATCAGGGTCTATCACAAAGTCTGATATTACACATAAGCTTAAATCTTTACCACAGAACATTCACCCTGGTCCTCATACAATCCCTAAATATCTTCTTATGCATATGAGTTACTTTACTGTACCAATCATTATGACCATGATAGACATTCTTTCTAACCAATTTCAACATATTGAAGGATTGTATCCAGTATCCTTAGTTCCATTTCTCAAGCAAAATACTCTCCCATCTCCTTTTAATAATCTTCAATGTATATCTATGTCACTTGTACTTATCAAGGTCATTGAATCCATTATTGAAAATAATATACAGCCTATTATACTACCTGCAATTTCAAATTTTCAGTTTGCTAAAAAAGAAGGTTCCACCTCTGCTATCATGACCCTTTTTAAACTTGTCATTGACCAAATAAGATTTTTTAAGAAAGCAGGTCTCATAGTAGTACAACTAGATGTCTTATCAGCTTTTGATTCTGTCTGTACAGATGTTCTTATTGAATTGTTAAAATTGCATAATATTCCTGTTTCAATTTTTTATATTTTCATCAACCTTTTAATGAATAGGGAAATTTTTATCACACTTAATGGCAAAATTATATAAGTATTCAAACTCCATAACTCTATTCCACAAGGTTTACCATTGTGTGCACTGTTTTTTATAACTTATATAAACCTGTTATTAAATAAAGAGAAAATTGCCTGATATATACATTTCAGTGATTGCTAAAGTGATTGAATATATATCATTCATGGATCATCTTGTTGTATTTCTTCCCTCCAAGAAGTACCTCCCTACCCTTATTGCTATTCTGGAAAATTATATGGCTCAATATAGTCTTCAGTTTAATCTTAATAAATCATAAACATGGAGCATCATGACTGGTAAGAGTATTCCTTCTCCATTCACTGCCCTGCCTCATAACTTCTTGGATTTTCCATTTACAAATCTATGGCTGCTATGAGAACATCCATTCAAAATTCTCTCCTTACATCTGCTGAAAATTTAACTAAATATTTATCTAAAGTGTATCTTTCACTCCATGTTAAAGTATCTCTCTGATTTTTCCAAAGATGACTTATTTACATGCCAATTGTTAACTATACCAATGCTTTCAAAAAAAAAAAATCAATTCAATTTGCTCAAAACTAATTTGGAACAAAAAAGTGGTTGCAATCAGTACTAGAACCTTACAAAAGCATGCCAAAGATAATGGTCTCTCTTCAGAGATCATTTAATACTATTTCTAAATTCATTTTTGTTTATCCAAACACTATGAAATTTACCCTAGTCATTCCTACTGATACACTTCCACCCTAGAAAGTTAATTTTTCCCATTCATTAATCAAAGTTTCTTGTATTGACATTAACGTTCAGACATTTTCCATGAAAATAGTCTTTTGGGAGACTTACAACAAGGAGCATAATACTAACCAACCACTTCCTTCTCCATTTATTTTAATATCACTAAACAAATAATCAAGAAACTAAATTGTGGTATCTAGAACTAAAATATCTTGATTTCATTATTAAAATTAATTTGGAAGCTCTCTCTCTCTCTATTAGTCATTTCTCTTCACAGAGAAGATCTTTTATAACATTTATCCCATTTGTTCTCTTTGTAATCAGTCTGAAGAAACAATTCACCATTTTTCTAATCCAGTGTCCTGCTCTTCGCTTATATAGAAATATCATTGAGTCATTTACTAAATATCATATTGAAACAGTCAGCTTTTCAACCCAACTGTTTCACCTACTATATTCTATAGTAGTATTCTTTTATATATAACTACCACTAGATTCTCATATATTATACTAATATTATCATAAAAATCTGGCTAAATTTAAACCTAAATGCATTAACTGTATATGTGTGTGTATATCTCTACATATAGAGAGAAAATTGTATTTATATACATAAATCTCTAAAAATGCACACATATATATTTCTAATGGGAATTAAATCAAAAACGAGTTGTATGTGTAACTTAAGACTAAAATATATACTAGAAGAATGATGTTAATAGAATTTAAAACATTAAAGATTTCTTTATTTTAAAATATTTATTAAATTAGTAATATTTGAAATTATATATTTCTGCATATATCGCTAAATTAAACGCTCGAGTTACATATATAACAAATTGTTTTTCCAAAGTTTAGATTTGTTTTGCTAGTCAAAGTGACACCAGAAAAGTTCATCCTTGTCACTGAAAATGGATCCAAATTATATTTAGAATTAAAATTAGATTTAAATTAAAAAGATTGCATAAATTACCGTGTGTCACGGAGGTTAAATTGACCTAATTAAAAGTTAATCACAGCAGGCTTCCATGATTACTGGAAATAAGCAAGTAAGCTAAGAAAACGAATCTAAAAATAATATAATGAAGGAGAGAGGGGGTATACTGGTATATAATGGGTAGCAGCCATCTTTAGAGAACTCAGAAAACTCAGATACTCAGTCTGATAATTTAAAAAAGTACTAAAAAGGTATTAATGATGGATCATGCTGGGGTAAAGGCCTACAATCTTGCCTTCTGCCTCCAATGAAAAGCTACCTAATGCAGGGAAAGATAAATTAGCAACCGTACCACCTAAAGAAGTTCCGATGAAGGAATAACTTGCCAGTATAGAAGAGAGAAGAAATGGTAAATACTCATTCAGTTCTAAAGCTTTTAACTAAACTCAACTCTAAAATGCTAGCTTAATCTAAATCAATGGCCATAATAATAATGTAAACTAAACTTACATAAATGTAAATTTTATTTTGTTTTATTCCAATCCTAAAATATTGCCTAAATTATAAATGATTTAATAACTTTATTTTAATCTTAAAACCTTGCCTGATTTGAAAATACATTTAATATTTGATTACTGGTTTCCTATTTAAACTGATTTAAAATGATATAAACTGATTTCATATTTAAAATAATTTATAAACTGATTTAATATCTGATAACTAGTTTAATAATTTAATGTTTGATAAATACCGATTTAACTGCTTTATGATTTTACCTGAATTATAATTTGCATAAATAACACCTTTCATTTATTGATATGATTTCTTTATTTGTTGGTTTACTTGTAGAAATTATATATGATTGATTTAGTTACATATTAGTCTTATTCTAAGTAATTAAATGCTATTCAATTTTAACTTGCTAAAATCTATAATTTAAATGTTTTAATATAACTTAAGTTAATGATAATATTTGCTGTCATTAATCTTATAAACTTAAAATTATCGAAACTGAATCAGTCATATTTCAGCGAATGTCACATAAGTTTGATTTTAAACAAAGCCAGATTTCAGATTTCACTTACATGAAATCTTATTGTAGTTTAAATCTTGCATTTCTTAATTAAATCTATGCCAAATTTTATTATTTTTCATTGTGATATTGTTTATGCTATATGTATTCAAAACTGAGTTTTATTCGTAATTAAATCATTAGCGAGAATTAAATATAGATTCTCACACATGTCATTTCACATATATATGTAATATGTGTAATAATGCACAAACTAAAAGCTCTGTTTTGAAATGGATAAAATATCTTAATTAAGATATAATTACAAGTGTACAATTATTCTAAAATAGATTTGCTTTTAATTATAATATTTAACCAATATTCAGTTGAAGTGATAAAATGCAGCATAAATCTCTAATTCTATATTGTAATTTCCTTTACTATGCTATAGCCCTCCTTAGATAAATAAAAATCTAAATAGATAGCTTTATAACTTGTATTCATAAACTTTCCTTAATAGTATAATTATAAATACTATCATTCATGAAGGAAACTATTATTTAGCGTCTTAATTTTTATGATATGATAATGTTGTCAGCGGTGCATATGTGTCTTAAGAAATGCCATGACATACTCGCTTGTTGCTGTCTTCTTTAATGGTTGTATGTGGTCACGCTGCACCATTACTCTTAATTTGGGCAATTTTATTCTTCTGATGGGATTGATATGCACCTCCCATTCTGCATCCCTAGAAATGGAGCATGAGACTCCCACTTAAATAAATTGCTCGATCATCCGGACTAAAGGACCCCTATTTCACAGCAATGAGTTTGGTCAAAGGAAACCATTACTTGGTAAAAATCCTGTGAATAAGGCACATATATGAGATGCAAAAGACTCAGAATTGTATGTTTTCCATACGCCCTAGTATCTGAAGTCTAGCTGCCAATAATCAGTTCATCCCTCCATTATAATTGTTATTTTCAGCTTTGATCTGAATTAGAATCCAATTTAAAAATATATATTAGCTTGTAGAAAATATATTAATTATTTGCGCTTGGTAAAATATGTTCTTTATAAAATTTTATAATCACTTCCACTAACTATAAAGCAAATCTAGATTCTATTATGGCATAAACTAGGCATAGATAATCATGAGCAAATTCCTTTAGTTATAAAATAATATTCAAGCTCATGAAATTGTAAATTCAATTGTATTATAATTTCATCAGCTGCGAGTGATAGATTCATATATATATAAATAAATAAATTAGTTGTAACCTAAAAACTATAATCACCTGTGAGTGATTAAAATGCTATATATAAACCGGAAGTGCATAAACCTTAAAAACTCAAATGTTTGTAACTATAAATTTATAATCACCTGCAAGTGATTTTATCTATCTCCTATATATGTAAACCAAATCATATATACCTCAGCCATAAGAAATTATATATCTAAATCCATCACTTGCATGTGAACCCAAATTAATGTAAACATCCCTTAATCATCTGCGTGTGAGATCAGACATCTAGCTATTGTAATATTGTTTTTAATTGTTTTAATATTTTAACTTCATTAAATTAATTTTAAATTTAACCTTGCTTCATGTCTTAGTCTTGTTCACCGACTCATAATTATTTATCATTTAGTAATTATTTTATTATTGGTTGTTGAAAATCATTTCATTGTTTAATAATCATATACTAGCCACATGATACCTATATAGCTATACTAGCTAGAATGCCAACTTTCTCTCAATCTTTTGCTCGACTGATGTGTTACTACCAGCACGTGAAGAAGGGAAATACTGCTGTGGCCTCAACTGTGTTATCCGAAAGGTGGTAAATCTCTGAGCAATGGTAAAGGAACTAGGGTTAGGCCAGAGTCATGGCATCCACCACCGTAAACTGTTTGGCCTTGGGATGATTTACCAAAGTTCTAAATTTTGTTCCACGAATGTACATATTTGACCATTACAATATATACCATTTGGTTCCTAAGATGCAATCTTTGCTTCAACCCAATATCTAGGAAATTAAAATCACTGTTTTTCAATAAAATCGTTAATGCTACATGGAGCCTTGTTAATCTCCCCACCCCATTATAATGTTTTTTAGTATTATTAATTTATTTTTTCATGTCAGAGCTATGTATGTAAATAATGAATTATTTGTAATCTATAAATATTGTACTTGTCTATCCTTTGTTGTTATTGAATTCAAACCAAATTTTCCATGCTTGTAGATAAAAAAAATTTTAGGACAATAAAAACTTGTTTTAAAAGTAATATTGGAATAATAAAATGAATGTGAAATTTTGAAAACAATTTTAAAGATTTAAAAACAAAAATTCAATGATGATGGCTTAAAATGTAAAAGTATTAAATCAATTAATATGTTTTTATATTATATATTATTTCAATTATAAGGACACTACATTATATTTTAATCATCTTTTAAATATTGATATAAGAATTTAAATTGCTTCTTTTTTATGATGTATCCATCTTAATAATTAATTTAGATTTGGATTGATATATCCAGCTTCATGAAGTTAAGTGATTTTTTGTTGAGGCAAAAAATGGAAAAACTTCAATTTATTAGAATGTGTAAATCCATGAAATAATGCCACTTTTCTATTCATACTACTTATAGTAATTAAGAATATAGAAATGGTTAAAATAATTATCATGAGAGATCATGTTATTAGCTGAAGAAATAACTATTTTTTAAAAAATTGCATTAGATAGGGCATCTTTCATAAATGAATGACTGATAAAGACCCAGAACAGCTTCAAATAATCAAAAATTCCTAATATAGTGAACAAAGACATTTTTGTTGCAGTTAACCAAAAAAAAAATTATGACAATTTTTAAAATTAGCTAATGTTTATTCTGAAGTTTATACAGCTTCTGCATATTATTAACTAATTTTAAACTGGTGATAAAATCAGCTGAGGCATTTAATTTGAAAACTTCTGGCCCAATAGAGATATTTGTAGCTATAATTTCATTGCATATTAGCAATTGTGATATTTCTAAAAAATTATAAGCAGCTTTAGGAATTAGGTATCAAGATATCACAAAAGTCCTATGATGGAGCTTTTACTTTTATTAATAATTGCTTGACTATTTTCAATTTAAAAGATGATCAACGGATTAATTATGAATGTTTTGAATTTACTATTAAAAATGTAATTTTATTATTTAATCTTAAACAACTTAGATACCTTATGCACCCATGATGGGAAAAAATGTTGAACTACTTTGACTCATAGAATAATTATCTCAGTAGCTTTATAAACAAGGTGACAGACATCAACAGTGAGGTCTACCTGAATTTCAACACTGCATAAGAAAATAACTACAACTAAATAAATTATAAATAAGGTTTATATATATTCAAATTTATTATAAAAAATTGAGACATGCATCCTATATCATAATAACAAAAACATTATAAATTTTTCATTTAATAAAGATTTCATAATATGTTAAAAATATAATGACAAGATAAAGTACCAAGTAGTTGGTGTATTCTTCAGCTTTTCAGTAACAATGAGAATTGAATCTACTTTTGTAAGAGCAGATCTTTAATGAACTGATTTGTAAAAGGAAAGAATAGTAAAAAAAAAAAACTCCTAATAAGTATTTTTTTTTATTATGGTTTGAATAGAAAAGGCTTATTTCATATACATTATAAATACTATTTTAAAGATAATCTAGAGAGATATAATATTTGTATTCTTATATTGGACTATTTTCATCATCTAATATATGCATTGAATGTCTTTAGAAAATACAACTAGAACACCATCATCACAAACCTTCAGGAAAACACTAAGTATAATATTTGTTTATTTTAGTAGAAAAATATTGCAGAACATAAAAAATAATGCATAATTACAATTAGATAATCTGTTAAAGGGTTTTAGAAATAAAAGGTTTATTAAAAAAAGAAATAGCAAAATATTAAATAAACTAAGAGAATGGCAACTAATAAACTAATATTTGTGACCATACAATTCATCTTTTCTTTTTCTTTTTATATCATTTTTTCTTCTGAATTATAATACCTTATTCATTCATAAGTATGCTAATAATGATGATTATGACATTATAAAGGCCACTTCTGGATGTTGTGGTTGGAAAAGATACAAGAATACAAAGTAAGTTTGATGATATTTTATTAACTAATAACATGTGTTATATATTCAATAGTTTTATAGACTTTCTTTGATTTTTAGTTTGAAGACTTTTCCCCAATGATGGTAATCCACATTTGAAAGTCAATAAATAACACAAGTCTTAAACCATTGTTTTGGAAATTCCTTTTTACATATAGAAAATTTTACATTATATTATAATATTTATGTGATTTTATGATTACTATTTATACATTTTTACTTTATTTGTTTCAGGACATTTACAATTAAGTATTTGTTTACCATGTGTTGATAGTGTATTTCAATCAATAGCATGTTTGTTGCAATATTGTTTAATAATTTAAGTATATGCTTTGTATATCTATTATAGCATAGTCATGATTGTTTTGGAAAATACTTCTATACATTTGATGATTGCAGACATCCATGCAAAATTAATTTTCTTCTCCTTTTACTGTGTTGCTTTATTTTTATGGCTGCAATGTTTCTATTGATGGCCAGATTTGTTGATAGTTATGTTTTTCAACTATTTTTTTACAATATTACAAAAATCACTGCAATGTATTGTAAATGTAAAGTAACCCTATTACAAATAACATTTATTAAGGTACTAGTCTAATTAGTCTTTGCACAGTGGCTGAAAAAAAATGAAAGTATCTAAAATTATGATCTCTAATGCCAAGTATCACAATTTAACTTTATATTACTTAACCAAAGTAGAAACTTGGAAAAAGTTGTTTGCAATATATAAAAAAAATAAAGCTGCATTTTAATTAAAATATTCTACTGAAGAATAAAATAAGGAAAACTTTTCAGGTTTTTCAGTTGCTGGGTAGTGATGGTTGAGTATTTTTTCATCCTTATTTTATCCTCTAGCTAAGGATACCTAAATATCTATTTCTGATCAATATTGAATAGTTAACCAGATTGTTTATAATTCAATTACCTGAGAGAAAAATCATAAATCTCTTGACAAGAATTTCATTAAGCTCGAATTCAAACCCAGAATGCTTTTCAGAGTGTAATATTATATATATTATATTTGTGATTTTTTCCAGAATGGCCTTAATATAGAAAAATAAATATAAGTCTTGTAAAGAGTAATGTGGAAGCTTTTTTTTTTTTAAAAAAAAAAAAAGATGAATAAATAAATCATCTAATATTTATTCGTTTGAAGCTTGAAAAAAAAAAGGTAAAAAAAAAAAATAACAACACACACAAAAAAGTTAGAAGGCAAGTGCAGAGAAATGCCAAAGTTTAACTATTTGTAAAAACGCATTTTGAAGAATGACAGGTCTCATCTATTTCTAATAGCTTCCCATTGGCAGAAATGTACAAAAATGATGTTAATCTCTGTCATTATTAAAAGTAATCAAGTAATAAAGCCTAAAAATGAACATCAGTTAGCTATTTATTCCTCAATTTTTAGAAATAAACACAGATGTCTGCTTCACACTGACTAAAGCATTTAGAGTGGAATTGAGGGGAAAAGATGAAATGTGTATCTATTGCTTAGAATTGTAATAAAAGAACAATTTGTTTTGATAGAACAGTTGGTATTTTCTTTTCTGATGTAATAAAATGTTTATAACCTTTTTTTTTTTCTAAAAAAAAAAAAAAAAAGAATAATACTGCAAATATCTTTTTTGTCACTATATAAATTATTCATACCTGGAAATGTGTTTTAACAATTAGGATTGACAATTATCTGAATAATGTAATATATATATATAATATGTATAAACACATACACACATATATATAATATTCATTACCCAGTCAGTGACCGGTGTGACCCAGCACAAACGTCAGTGTATACTTTTAGTGTAATAAATTGAACACTGAGGAATCTGGATGTGTCATTTATGTATAAACACTTATGGAAAAAATAATTAAACATTCATTATCCTCTTATATTAGTCATCTTAGTATACTTTATCCGCTTATCATCCCAATATATTGCCTGTTCACATAATTTAAATAAATCCCTTTCATGATTTAATGCAGAAGTAGTAAATTCTGAAGCTGAAGGTCTGCAGATCATAGCCTAATTCTTTTATTTTGATTTGTGAATTCCTCATAAACTTCGATTCAATAAATGATTCCATTATTATTTTATTTACTTAAATAAGTTGAGATTTAATCTCACCCCGTAATAGAGTAAATTACTAAAATAACATTAAATCAGGTCAAAAAAGCAACAAAAACCTATATGTAAACAACATATATATATATATATTATAACGTTTTCCGTTTTGCTAGGCCTCTACATGCTAATATAAACTGCGCACGAGTTGATCAAGCTATGTCAAAAAGAAGAAAGTTATATTTCTATTCTAAAAACATAGCTATATTTCCTGATCAAACTCAGCCTATTAATTGTTGAGAATTATGCTATTGATGATATCAGCTTTTAATTTATTTAATATGGGCACCAGGTCCTTTTATTCTAAAGAGACTGCTGAAATAGTCAAATAACATCTCACAAATAAAAAAAAGAAAAATACTTTTAAACTAATCCGTATTGCATCATACCGTAATAAGAATTATTTTTTGAGATTATCCTTGGGTTTATTCAAACATATTGGCAAAGGTAAATTAAATTCTTAAATCTTCCTAAACTAAAAATAAATTTAATAATAAAAACGAATAAATATTATAGAATAACGCACAAATAAAAATTGATATTAGAAATATTTTTATTCTAATAGATTAAAAATGTTTGAAGTAAATTATTTATCAAATAAATTGGAGAGAACACACATAATTCAGACATGAAATATTAATAAAATGAAGCAATTAACATAAGTAATTAAAAGTTCTTGGGTACACAAGAGTCTCTTGATTAATTAAATGAAAGTCTATATCGGGGTCCTGTTATAAGCTTATTTTTACGAGTAGTTTGTAAAATGGTTAAATTTGTCACAATCAGGATAATGAAGCATAACTTACCGATAAGTTTTAGTGAATTCACGATGGTTGTAGATAACTATGCATAGTTTTTCGGGGTTAAAATGAGCTCACAGCCATTGATTATAAATTGATCTTGGTGCTGGTTCCATAGGCTAGTCGCGTAAGCTTCTCTGGTGTCCATTGGTAACGATGTCAGCTAAAGCTCCGATCTACACTTGTATGAAGAACTTTTTCATCGTAGAGTGGTCTGGATTCTTTAATCCAAAACCAACCAAAAGAATATCAGGCAAACCAAGACGTTCCTCCAACCGAACCCCTCCTTTTTATACTAGAGGTCCAGTTTTCAGACTTCTGCGCATATCTTTTGTTTGTCAAAATATACGTTGATAATCTTATATATTCTTTATAAAATTTATGTTACAAAGTCTTTATTTTTTTCAGCATAATTCTGCCATCTTTAATTAGTTGAAATATTTTTACTTTCTCTTATCTAGATTGGTAATTTGTGACTTTTGTTCTCTCCAATTCTAACTTTTATTTCTAATTAATTAAAAAAAATATGAAAGAATAATTTAACTTTCATTGTACATTTTTTTTTTTTTAAAAATTATAGTCAAAAAAAAATCTAAATTTACTTTTATTTTCTTTAGCTTTTACCAAATGACAATATATTTGTAACGTATATAAATAAACGTTACTATATATATATATATATAGTGACTAATGCATCAGATTGCCTCACCCATGGCCAACAGTATGAACTCAGGCTGCTTAAATGTTGGAAAAAATTTTCAGGTAACAGGTAGTACTAAGATTTTTGCTTTAGACAGTCACTATCTAATCATCCAGTATTGTTAATGAAGAGTACAAATTTCAAAGATAATCTAAGTTAATCATATGAGTGATAATCTTCTGATGTAAAAACAAAGAAAAATGCATTTGTAATATGATTCAACATTTATCCCTATTGGAAAAGATGTCATATTTTTATAGATGCTAGTCTCATAATTTATCCTTTTAGTTCATAAAAAAGTAGTAGTTAAATTATAGTGCTGAACTGCATTAAACTATAAACTCAACTTAAGTGTTATTAAATTTGAAGAAAATTTAAAATGAAAAACATTAATTTGAGACTTATTTAAAAAGCAAAAGGAAATTCTTTTATTACTGAATATTTGCTTTTTGTTTATTCTTAAAGTGATGAACATATGTACAATCTGATGTTTTCTAATTTACATAGTCATAGGACTTAGAACACAGACTCTCAACCCCCCTTAAACTATCAACTCTATCTCATACAACTGATGCAATATGATCACACACATGTAAAAATGATAAAAATTATCTCCAATATATATATTGTGCTGAATCAGCACTCATCAAGTGTTCCAAATCATCTCCCACACAACATAAAATATGTATATTGGTGATCATTTATATTTTCACTTGGGTGTGGTAATGTATATTAGTTGTATGAGGCAGAGTGGATAGCTGAAGGAAACTGGAAAATCTGTTCAAATCCTCTATAGTTGCATCTAAACTTCAAGTATATAAATTGTATTTGTATTTAAATATTATATATATATAGTCATATACACATTAAATATGAACTTTTGATACAGTAATATAATTTCCATAGGGGTTGAATAAAACAGCTTAGGATTTGGTTTTTTATCATAAAGTGCCTATCACTAACTACCCTATATTTATTCAGTAAACAGGTAATTTAGTTATTACTAGCTAAAGAATAAAACAAGAATGGATAAATATTCAAACTCTTACTAACAGACAAATATTACTCTTGATAAGTAATATCTTTTCATCATTCTTATACGAACAGTTATTGATGTCACCTTTGATTTGCAGTAGATTATATAATTTATGATTTCTATATTACCTTGTATTATTTACAAAACATAAGTATTCAGTAGTTTAGTTTTATATTATTTGAATATGGTAAACATAGTTATGAAAATATTTTATTTTATTTTCTTATAATTGGTGCTTATATGCATATAAACAGAATAATTTTATTAAACAACTACATCCAAATACTGATGAGCTAGAAGTATCTTTAGTTTCTGAAAGTATAAAAAGTAATTAGGCTGCAGAAAAATAAAATCAAACAATAACTCTTCATTATTGACAGCGGTGTTGTGGGTAATTCAGAACAATAGGAACAATAAAAATTCTAAAGCTATCTGTTAAGTAGCATATAATCTTGTAAGCAATTACCATTTAATTATTTTAGTTTAATTTAGCATCCCAATTTTAAAGCTACATTAAAATTTTAATAATACATTTATTGCTATAAATGTGATAATTTTTCATTATTATTGTGATGAAATTTATCACTTGCAGGCTTTTTTGTGGTTCTGCAACATCACCTAGTGGCCACAGTACATGTAACTGAAAACTACCAAAAAATAATTACAAAATTTGAAACCCAAATTTTCACTGTCCTTACACAAAAGGAAATGTGAAAGATCATTTGATATATTTAACCTATATATATATATATATATATATATATATATATATATATTATAACACATACCGATTTATATATATATATATATATATATATATATATATATATATATATATCAAAACCAAAACTGTCTAACACTATACTAGCAAAAAATAAAAATGCAAAACCATAAAACAATACAGTACTAGATTAAATTCAAAATTTTACCAAAATCCTTACACAACCATGGTTTCATCTACTACAAATAGACCTTCTCAAGTGTATTGTTTTATGGTTTTGCATTTATATATATATATATATATATATATATTAAATACTAACTAACTATATATATATATGTTAAAAAAAGTTTGCCTTAACAGCAGTTTGCGATTGTTGCTTGTTATTGACATTGGGATTGTCTAAGAGTTGACTGGTTTTTATGATTAAATATATATGTAAATGAAATGGAAGCAGACAATTTCTGATAAATAAGAATGAGTGTCCTTTTGTGTGGGTAAATGTAAAAAAATAAAGGCAGTTACTCATTACTTCAGTTTCGATGGTATTTTATCAAACATTTATAAAAGAAAGCTGGAAATAAAGCATTCTGTTTATTTAACAGTCATACTTTAAATATGATATATATCATTTTGAGATCATAGTTAAGTATAACAAAATGAAGAGATGATCTCATTTAATAAAACATATAATATCAATATAAAGAAGTTTGCCTCTAAATATAATTGTATTAAATACTAAATACACATAGTCAGATATGTATAAATATATTAAATACCTTGAATATAAAATATATTTGTAAATTAAATAGAAGAAGATAATCTATGACATCTAAGAATATTTGTGCTCAAATGTCAACAAAAAGAAAGAAGAAAAGGATGGCCAATCCTAACTTCAGCTTAAGCATTAAATAAACAAAAAAGTGAGAATGTCTCCTCATCTTATAAAACTTCAGAGTGATTATATATATATATATATATATATATATAAATCAGAGTGATTATATATATATATATATATATATATATATTATAAATATGACTATTAAATAAACTGAATTTACTTTATTTCCAATATCATCAACACATGTTTGCTTACATAATATCAGATCTGAAGGTAACAGTGGCCACTATTTAGTGCTTGATATATGAGGACATTAAGAGAGTGATCATTCTTAGCTATCTCCGGTTAACTGCTTCTGTTTAATTTACTTATATATTTTAGAGTTAAGCATATTTAGTTTTTAATATATTTATGACAATCTGCTACTTACATATTAGACCTGTTATGCCTTTTCACATCTATGTCATTCCGCCCAAACATTCTAACCTTGCAATTCCATCAAATAAACTCTGTGATCTCACCAAATAATGTGAACACCGAAACTTCTGGCAAATTTAAGTGATAAATTTGTGCACAAAAATAATAAAAATGCATTACAATACTAAATGAAAACAAGTAGTTGTGAGTTTTTGTTTCATCATGGCAGTTGAGAATAGAACAGCAGCAACTGTGATGGAAGAGATCGAACAAAATGTGGAAGAGGTTTCAACAATTTATTCAGATCACTGAAAAGAATATAAAACCGAGGAACTACAATCTGCCAGTGAAAACTGAACAAAAAAGATAACACTTTTGTTTGCATTTTAGATGACATTAAAAAGTAAGTCCATCACATTGATCATTTTAATAAAAAATTACCCCCCTCCCCCGAAACTAAGAAACTATGATCTGCTGGCTGCACAAACTAAAATGATATTTTTGTTTGCATTATGGATAATATAAAAATAATGAGTCCATCTCATTGATTTTGTTTTAAATAAAAGTTTACTATTTTTGTTTTCATATGTTTTTTTTTTTTTTCCTGTAAAGCATATAAAATTGAAAAACAATGATCTGCAAACTCCACAAAGAAGATGGCACTTTCATTTGCAATCTGGCTGATTTAAAAAAAATCAGTCAACCTCATTGATTCAATTTTAATAACCTTTTTTTTTTACATTTTGATAAAATTTTACTATTTTTTTGTTGTTGTTGTTTAACAAAACAAATGTAGTTAGACATTTCACAAATCCTGTGCAACCATTATATCACACAAACATATGCTTTAACTATCCATTTTTTTTAAATTTGACTAGATATAAGTAGGGCTTTTTTTTTTTGATTTGTCCATATTTTACTTAGTCATATTATTATTTTTTCTTTGCATTGCTGTCCATTTTATAGTTAAAATACTTATTATTTTTGTAGTTAATAAATTTATTTAAGTGATTGAATAGTTATAGTACTGTAATGTGTGTTACAAATTGTGGATTATGCAAACACTGAGTGCTTTCAGGAATCTTTAGATCCCATACTCATAGCCTATCTTAGGAGTATAAATAATAATTTTATTTCATTATTGTAATGTGTTTTTATTATTTTTGTGTTCAAATTTATATTTTTCATATACATACATATCACTTTGCAAAAAACTTTCTAAATCTTGCAAAAATTTAATGAAATAACATGTACACATGGTCTATATTGACAAATTTAAGTTTGTTGAAAGTTCCAGTGTTCATGTTATTTGACAACATCACAAAATTAAAAAGTTATCTACAGACTGATACTGATGTGAAAGGGGGTATCAGATCCAATATGTAAGTACTGATAATCTTTATGTTGATTTTATAAGGGCTTTTAAAGTGACAGTGTATTTGTTTGCCTTACAATACTTAACTATGATTTCAGAATGATATAATCTGTATTTAAAACATAGTTATTACATAAATTGAATGTTTGTCTCTAGCATCATCAACCAACTTTTGTCTAAATAGCATCAAATCTGAAGTTAAGAATGACTGCTCTTTATTTTATGTTTCTTAACACATGAATATGATATTGTAAGTTGTCTGCCTTTATTTATTTACGTATATGTAAATATAATGTAAAACTACATAAATTTGCAATAATATTACTACTAGTGAATTTTAACTACTCTTTCTACAGAAACTTTTCATAATCTATCAAGCTTATGAAAAATACCTATAAAAGCCATAAATTAAAATTAACATTAGTAATATTATATATATATTTTATTAAAAGCCAGTCAACACTAGACAATCTCAATATCAATAACAATCAACAATTTCAAACTGTTGTCAAGGCAACTTTCTTTTAACAATAAAAGTGGAATCCCACCTTTATTAATGGTCTAATATATTTATATAGATACTAAAGATTGCAACTTGACCACAAAGAATGAAATTGTTGATACAAAGAAGTTTAAACAAATCTTTTTAAATAGATAAATATAACCTATTCTGAATACAGACTAATAAATATAACATTACAAATTACAATTATAATTCTCAAATTGCAACCAAAGTATATGTTTTTTAAAGGATTTTGAGAATTTCATCCTCAGATTCCCAATGATAAGGATGGCTGAAGAGTTGGAGAAGGGACAAGACTGAAGCTTGTCCATTAAAGTTTGAAAAGTTGTAATTTTAATATAAACTATGCAATGATTGTATATATTTGTTGAAAATGATTATCTGGATCAACAGATGATTTGCCTTTTTACATGTATATGATCATATGTATTAGTTATATAAGATAAATTGGATAGCTGTGGGGAGTTTGAAAGTCTGAGTTCAAGTCTCTTATAATTACATTGTTTAGTATAGACAATATACATGTATTTAAATATATATGTAAATAGAGGAATGTAATCTTAGAAATATTTTTCTGTCTATATTCATCCACCATTCCATCTCAAACAATGGACACACATGACCAAATACATGTGAAAAAAATAATAAACATTCAGTACATCTATAAATTTTAAATTATAATAATGGCAAATGACAACAGTAATAATATATAAACTAAGCAAAAGTACTCTCATTTCCATTGCAATCATTATCAAGTGAAGTCACATATGCAAAACAAAATAACAATAATAAAAAGCAAATATCATGCAAAAATCATACATTGAAAAAATGAGATGTACTTTGGAAAAAGATTAATATAATACCAACTACTAAAATATTATGTGCTATAAATAATCAGTCTAATATTGCTTCAGCTTTCTTTGACATAAAAATTCTTGCAATTTTAAATTTATTTTCACCCAGATCATACACAATATTAAATGAAAAAAGATGACATTAAAAAAGAAAAATGTTTTGCATTGGTGGTCGAGAGGTCAGCGCAACTGCCTTGCACTTGCAGGCAGTTGCCCAGGTTGCGGGTTCGCATCCCGGCCTATGCTATGACACTTAAAAAAAAATTAAAAAGGAATATTTATATAAACCAATTTAAAGATTGTTTACTAAATAAACAATCTGCTATTATAGTATATTATTTTTATCGATAACTTTTTATTTTTTATATATAATATTTTAAACATGTGTGATGACATATATTCAAATAATTGTGTTTAAAATTTTGTTTAGCTTATTTCGAATGTAATATATTGGTACGAATTCCTACCTTTAAAAAAATATGTATATAGTTTATTGTAGAAGCTTCATAATAAGTATATGTATTGGATATATCCGTTGTGAAAATTTTTATCTTTAAAATAAATATAGTGTAGCAATATTTATTTTTCTTCAAGCCAAATAAAAAAATCTATAAATGTCATTATTTATTTTGTTAAATTCAATTTTTATTTATTTTAAGTACATTCTAAAACAAATACATATCTATATGAACATTTTCTATAAATAATTAGATCTAAATTAACAAAGGCATATATTTTTTAATGGGATTTAAAAGATTTGCATTTGCAATAATGAATTAGTTATACTAAAACAGTAATAATAAAAGAAACATGTATGAAAGTTTATTTTAGTTCAATTTGTTATCATTTTTAACTTCCTATTTTAAAATAGACTTTGTCTTATTTAAAAAAGTAATAATAATAAATACTACATTAATGGTGTTATTTAATGGGAAATGAGAAATGAAAAAGTATATTATTTTAAAATATAATTTGCTTGTTTGTGAAACAATATAATTTATGTTGAAAAAAATATTTGTTTTAGAATTTTAAAAAATTATTGTGGAAAGTTTTTTGAATGAATTCTGGAACGTGCCAAAAATATGCAAAACATTTTTGAGTGGTAGAGCATGATGACTTCAGGGCATTCAATGGTTGCTATGATTATTTTTTTTTTTAGTTTCAATAATAATTTATTATTTCTAATGTATACAGTAATGTGTAACCATACAAGTGAGGTTTACATTATTGTTATAACTATCTTGTTATTTCCATTTGGGTTCTGATGAGTCTATGTTGTGCAATATGGTGTGAACATTAAATCTTTCACATATTTGTTATCTGATTGTTAGCCCCCCCCCCCCTTTTGCCTTGTTGTTTAGTTTGGCATATTGTATAATGTCCAAGTGTCCTCAAATGTTTTTGATGATGCCAGGAGTTAGTCTCTCTTCTGGATTTTAATCATTGTTTTGGAAAAAACCTGTTTTGTAGTAGGTTGTGGGTGTTCCATGATTAGTTTACAATGTGTAACCCATATGACATAGTTCAAAAATACTGAGAGACATATTATTGGATAGGTTTTAGTATTGATACTATCCTTCAGAGATGAGATCAGTTGAAAATCTATCTTGGTGTTGGAGAGTATGATTTCTCAGAACACTCTGAATCCCATTCATTGTGAGAAGAGGTGTTCCGATGTCTCATCATCATTCATGCAAATGCTGCAAGTAGGGTGTAGGTTGTGACCTTGTTTGTAAAAGAGGAAGTGATTAGTAGGTAGTCCATTAATGTTGTATTTAATGAGGAAGTCTAGATATTTGACCTCTAGACTCCATCTTTTAAAGTTGGATACCAGTTTCTGATTATTGTAATAAAATGTGTTGATTATAGGATGTAAGATTGGATGGAGGATTTTGTATGCTTGCCATAATGATATTTTAGAATTGAATGTGGAGTTAGTTATTGGGCAGTGCTGTTTGATAAGACTTGTGTTTCTGATCCATGTTTGTCTGTCTGGTGGGGGTCGGTCAGTGGGTGTTACCTTTTGAAGCAAAGCTTTTGGAGAATTGTGTTAAAACCATATGATGCTACCAAGTTGTGTATGACATTGTGGGTGTTTTGGTAAATCAATGCCTGAATGGAGTGGAGAGCAAGACCATTTAGCTTTTTTGGTCACTGAGTGCCTTTGAGGCTGATCGTGACCGTTTTTCCTCTCCAGAAAAGCCTTGAGCACAAGCCATTTATTTTATTTATGAAGCTTTTGTTGCATTTGATAAATGGAAGAAAGTATGATATTTTTGGCATCACATTCATGTTAATTAGTGCCACTTTGCCAGGGGGGAAGGTAGACTTGTGACAAGGAAGTGATGAATTTTTTTTGTTGTTTCCAGGATGTTATCCTGAATCTCTTTGGTCATTGCTGTGGTAGATTTGAAGATGGAAAATACAAGATATCTCCATGGCTTGGCAGAGAAGAGGGTGTTGATTTTCCTTCCTGAAACAATTTTCCAGGAGGCAGACTTGCTAGGGTTGAATTGCAGCCTGTATTTCTCAGTATAGCAGCTTAATATTGTTTGTAACAAAGGAATATGTTTTCTTGATGGTAGGATGATCATTACATCGTCCATGTAGGCAAACATGTTGAATTCTCAGTTTAAATTGGGTATAAAGAGACCTGGTAGATTTTTTCAAAATCCACCAGGAGAGGATTTATAGGTGCGATGAAGCATAGGGCACTGAGGGGGGAACCTTGAGGAAGAGCTTGTGTCAGTTTAAATCCTCTGATGTTACCATCAATAGTGATAAAAATTTCCCTGTTGTATAGTAAATTGCTTATGATTTGGACAGCAGCCTCAGGAACATCATACTTGGCCAAAATATTTAAGAGTATGTCTATATGTACCAAGTCAAAGGCTGCAGCAGTGTCCAGTTGAATAGCTATCAGCCCCGACTTCCGGTGGATTCTGACATAATCAATGATGGAGATTATGTTGCCCATTGCATGTGCAGTAGAGGATCCCTTCTTGGCATATTGGTTGTTAGATATGTGCTTTAAGTCATTTGGTTGGATGAGGTCTTTGATCATGGACTCTATAGAAGGGGTGTTATGGAAATAGTTCTGATGTTTGAGAGATCCATAACCTGATTTTTTTTAATAAATGGAACCAGTGCCACTAGGTAAAGGTTAGGTATCACTCTATTATCAGTTGCTAAGTAATCCACCATCTTCTTCATTATGGGAATTGCAAATTGACTGAAGTGTAGAATTAGGAATCTGGGAATCCCATGTAATCCAGAATGTACACCATCTGGAAGGGAAGATATTTTCTGTTGGAGTAGGTTTTCTGCAATCCCATGTGGTGCCTGTGGATCAACTTCAGACCAGGATTGTGTGCCATTGAAGATTGCAGTTTGCATTCTTTGCCGGAAAGTGTTCTTTTATTGTGTTCATCAAAGGTGTTCCCAGCAAGGTTTTCCTGTCTGCAATGATGGAGGTGGGAATGGTTTTGTTATTTTTCCCTCCAAGTTCCCATCTCAAGTAGCCTTTTGTCCAGGGTTGTTGTTGAGATAAATAGCATTTGGCTCTCCTAATGGATAGGTATTCCACCAGGGATTTTTGTCTTGATCGGTATAGGTTTTATATATATCTTGTGTTTTGATAGGTTGACTTTGGAGCATCTGAAGATGATTCTCTATTTGTAGAAGATCTCTGAAGAGGCCATTAGGGCTTTTGGCTTTCATGGTGTGGTGTTTTAATATTGTCTGTAGGATGCCTACAAATGAAAACCAGGCTTCTTCAGCTGGTCTTGAAAGGATGTTGATTTTGTGAAAATATATATAAGATTCAGACCCTATGGCCTCTGTCATGTTTGATTTTGTTACCATACGCATGGTTTTGTGAAGAGCATCTGGGGTTGGGAGGCCAGCCATGGTTTCAAGAGTAACTACAAGGGCCATATGGTCTGAAAACGAAACTGGTAAAAGTTTTGCATTTAGATGAAAATGTAAATCTGGTGAATAATATAGTAGGTCTATTAGGGTTTGGTGGGATTTGGTGTAAAAGGAGTAGGATCCAGGAGGAAGGAATCCTTCCCCACACATCAAGTTTCTGTTTATCAGTGGAAGAAATTTTAAGTTAAAGCGACCATATGTGGTGTTAAAATCTCTCAATATAAGTAAAGAGCCTGATTTGTTGCTAAGGATAGTATTTAAAGTCTGAATGTTTTGTGATCGATAGTAGGATTGTTTGAAGTGTATATATAAGCTAGATTTATGCTGTAGCCCCAATAGTCTATTTCTAATAAGATTAAGTTGTTATCCAAATAGAGTATACAGAATTTGTTTGGAGGAAATGTTTTGTTAATTAATACTCCAACCCCTCCAGCTGCTGAATGTCCAACTGAAAATTTAGTGAAGCTCATGGTGGCAATTAATGTTTCTATTTTAGTGTCAGTGTTATTATGGAATTTGGTTTCCCCCATTAGAAGAAGGTGGGGAGAGTTAATGCTTATCCAATTTCTAATTGTGTGAGCATGGGCCAACGAGTTAAGGCAACAAACATTAATCCCTGCAATTTTATAGCTCATAATATAGTGTTCCTGCCCCCTCAGCAGGCCCATGGTCTCAGGGAGAGCTTGGAAGTAAATGATTATAATTGTTTTCTTGATCTGATGCTTCTTCCAATGAGAGTTGAAGTTGATTTGATTCCATGAGTATTGGAAGGTCTTCATTTTCCATAGAATCTGGTAATTCCAAATAGGGATCATCTTCCATTGGTGCTGAATCAGTATCAGAGTGCTCAGAGGTTTTCCTTTTCTTTTTTTCCCATGACACTCTGTGTTTACTTTGTGATTCTTGTGAATCTGATTTTAATGTAGGTAGTTGTGCTATAAACCCAGAATTCATATAGTCATCTGAGCTAGATTTATCCGGAACATCTGATTTCCATTTATTAATTAATATTTGGTACAGTTTGTCATGTTAGCTCTACTTCTTGTGAAAGATCCTGATTCCAATGTCCAGACAAACCATCTTTTTCCCCCAGGTTTAGAGTTTTGGTGTGTGATGTGTTGAGTTTTTTCCTTGGTTTATTGGTTTCACTACTTTCTTTTTGAGGATGTGGAGTTATTGTATTTTGTTTACTTTGTGACTTTCTAGGTGATTGGGTGTTATTTTTGTCTATTTTGATTCCAGTGTCTGTTTCTTCTATTCGAAGTGACTTCAAATCTGAAGTATTGCCAAGCATTAATTCATAGCCTTTTTTTTCTACTGTTGTACTGTTTATTGGCTGAATATTATCTATGTATTGGTTTGTAATGACAGAAAATGGAAAATTATAAAAGATATCTTCAGTTTCTTAGAAATGTCTTCTTTCCATTTTTGTTATCGTTTCATTATACATGGTGATAAAAAATAACTATGAAGGAGTAAATCCAATCTTTTATCTCAAACATTGCTGCTTCACAAGCCTTCTATTTATCAAGCACCATCAGATAAAAAGATTATCTAAAGGAAAGTCAACAAACTTCAAAGAGTCTACAATATCAATTGTTTATTTAAAATTTTTCAGATTGGAAAATAACAAAAAATTCATACATCACTAATGACTTTTTGAGTAATTTATTTATAAACAGTTTTAATTTTGTAGAGTTCACAGTCTTTAAGAACTTTTCACCAAGCGGTCAATTAGTTTAGATTTGCTAATGGATTGCCATTTGATAATCATCTATAATTTTAAATCAACATTGCTAGAGGACAGTACAAAAAAATAAAGGACTTTATTGTTTATTTTTGTAAACAAATATATATATAAATATATTTTAATTTTCTCTCACCCAGATATTTGAACTAGGGAAGTTGAAGTTATAAAAATACATTAATTATTATTACTGACATATTTTTGCTTTCAACAAGCACACATTTATTTAATTTGATTGTCTTGAATTTTATTTTTAGATAGTAATCATATTTATTAATTCTAAGACAGTATAGAATATTTAATGGTTTATAAGATTTATTTTAATTTCTTAATGTTATGAATATAGTAAACGTCTTTATATTTGTAGCATTTATTTAAAAGTATAGCTTTATTGGAATAAAATTCTCTTATTATATTTACATAGTAGTATATAAAATATATTGAGATTTTGAAGCACTTATAAATAATGGATTATAGCAGTGAATTATTACTATTATCTGAAGTTTCTGAAGATGTTAAACTCATTGTTTATTTATATTCACTTAGCTTATAAATTACATGTTTTAAGGAAATAAAGACCGATATGTAATTATTTTTATAAATCTAAAAAACATACTTTATAAAATACATTATAATTGACTTATATGTTTAAACAATTATGTGCTTGTAATGAAAACATAGACAAATCATGTTTATATCATTTATAGAATAAATCCATATTTATATTACACATCACATTATTGCATACAAAAACAGGCACATGAAACATATAGTTTATTTCTAATAACATCTTTTCTTAGGAAAAGAGAAACTGGAAAAATTTTATTTAATTAAATCAAAATTTATTAATTGTAATTAAATAATAAATATTTCATTTTAATAGATATAAATAAATTTAATTTAAATTTTTATTCATTAAACTTGACTATTTTTTCTTATTTAATTGAGATTATATTGTTTACTCAACTGTCCATAGGCATATTTTGAACTCTGAAATATATTCTATGTAGATATTATTTATTTATAGAGATCAAGTGGAAATATAATGAAGTGGAATATTTTTAACCATGGTATCCAAATGAAATTAGAAATATATATGTAAAACATTTATTTACAGGAGAAATAAGAAATATATTAAAATTTACTTCATATTATTAAAATTTGGATAAATTTGAATCCAGTCATTGCAAACTCAAACAAATGTTTATTTAATTAACTGTAGTTTGGTTGCAATAAAATACACCCTTAGGCTTCATGCTGCATCAATGACTGCATTCACTGAACGTGTACAGGTAATTTGCTATCCTTTAGTCTTATGAATCATAATCATATACATTATGTTAAGTTATTATATATATATATACAGATAAAATGTCTGTTAATTAAAAAACTATTGTAATATATATATATGATCAATAGATGGCATTTTACCAAAAACACCGTCAAAGCATATGTTTGTTTACATAAATGTCAGAGTAAGCATTCACTATCCATTTCATTAGTTCCACCCTCAGATCATGATTTCAAGATGATTTGCTATCATCAGTAAAGGATAGGAATAAGAAACTAGATCTAAACACTAACTCCGAGCGTTTATGAAACAATTTCTATTCAGCTTGCAAGCGTGAATCTTTTAGACACGTAATATCTTCAAACTCAGCATAGCAAGCCAGATAGCTATATGGATCTGATATCAGACCCATATATCTATCTGGCTCAAAACACTAACTCCAAGCATTTATGAAACAATTTCTATTCAGCTTGCAAGTGTGAATCTTTTAAACATGTAATGTCTTCAAACTCAGCATAGATATCAGACCCATATAGCTATCTGACTTGCTATGCTGAGTTTGAAGACATTACATGTCTAAAAGATTCACGCTTGCAAGCTGAATAGAAATTGTTTCATAAACGCTCAGAGTTAGTGTTTAGATCTAGTTTCTTATTCCTATCCTTCACTGATGATAGAAAATCAGCTTGAAATCATGATCTGAGGGTGGAACTAATGAAAGAGATAGTGAATGCTTACTCTGATGTTTATGTAAACAAACATATGCTTTGATGGTGTTTTTGGTAAAATGCCATCTATTGATCATAAATACAAGTGTTAGCAAGTTTAACTTGTTTTTTGTTTTATATATATATATATATTGTGCCCTTTTCTATAGGTCAATGATGGTTATAAATGGTCAATTACTAAAAAAATTTAAAATTAATATTATATAGTATTTAAAATTATAGATTATATTAAGCAGTAAAAGATTAATATGATATATTTAATAATAAATATTGTGATGGTGAGAATTGTATCTAATTCTATATTTTTCTAAATTGTTTTTCAAAATTTTATATAATTATTTTATATAATATAAGTAGCAAAATTATTAAGACAGATAAAATTAGACTAAACACCGGAAATGACTACGTGACTGTCTGGAATATTCTATGTATAAGCACCGGTTTAAATTAATACTAATAATTAAAATATTTAAATAGTATATTATAGAAGTGGATGGAATTGTCACACATCATAATAAAAATAAGTAGTATACACCTTTATTAATTATTGTTTCAAAATTGTTTTAAAGGTAGTTAAATTGTAATAGATAATAATTGATTTAAAAATAATAATGAGTTAACATTTAAGTCTATTACGTCATGATTTTAAAACTTTAGAAATTGTTTATAAATCCAAGTAGGGATTGACCAATAAAATATATAGATCTTGGCAGACAACCAAAATCACGCCAACTAATTGTATAAACGGGGGAGAACAAAAATGTGTTGACTCCAGAGCAGAGGTAAAATTTTAAGCTCTCTAAAATTTTTTTTCTCTTCAATTTATTAGTCAATTTTATTATAATTTTAATAATATCTTTGAAAGAAACCAACTGACAATTTAAAAATCATCTGAAGAGAATCTTAGAATAAAATGTTTTAAAAAAAAAAGTTTTTCATAGTAATGTTTCATTAACTTTACAGTAACCTGCCAGTGGATTCTATCGAAATATAATTGGAGTTTTCAGTAGAAAATGGATAGATTCTTAAAACCAAGTTGTAAATTTTATAATGTTCCAAATATGTTAATGTTATTCATTGATATAGTTTATATAGCGTATCACTATGAAAGCTGCTTTTGTGCATATAAAATCAATGAAAGGACATTGTGCGCAGAGTTAATGAAGATAATGGAAAATAAAAATAAGTATTATTCGTATAAGAATAAATGGACAAAAAGGAATTTTAATATTGAAATAGTTTGAATTGCTTTCTTTAAGATGACTTGAGAAAATACTCTAGAAAATAGTTAAAGATCGAAAGTAGTGTATATAAAATAATAATGAATGAAAGTGAAGTTTACCATGGAAAACACTTGCCTAAAGAAAAAAAAAAATTTTACAGAAGAGAAATATAAAATATTGGATCCATGGAAAATGCAATTGGTACCGTAATTATTAAATAATTGTAGTTTAACTAGAAATAAAGATGCATCAACACGCCAAGGTAATATTCACCAGAACATTAAAAAGCTTCGTGGGATAACTAAATAAAATGTTTTCTAATAATTTTGAATTAAATACTAAAACTAAAGATCATCTAAACAGTTTATTAAATGAACTAATTTATTTAAAACTTTAATAAGCAGAAAGGAGAACATTCGGACAAAAGAAGAAATAATAAATATTATGGGACTAACCAAGATTTACCGTCAGAAAAATATGTGATTATGGTTTGAATTATTTTCTTTACTAATCTAAGTTAAACATTAAGTTTTAGATAGCGATAGGGAAAACAAAATACATTAATTCGTGATATAACATTATATGAAATAATATGTTTTGATTTTGAATTTTAAAATAAAATTGTATGTATGTGGAAATTTGTATATTTGCGATGCTCGAAGAGAAAGAAACCTACTACGAACTCTGATAGGAAGATAAAGATTGTTTTTGGTAACATTTATAATTATTAATGATATATAATGTATGTTTTATTTATTTAGATCAGCTGAGAATCGAATGAATGTAGCGCAAAAGTTTTATTGTTATTATTGTTGTAAAACGCATTTTTGAAAACAACACTCTAAAACACTTTGATATGTGATTAGATTTTTAAAAATATGCATACAATAATCATTTTATGTGTTATTAATATAGTTCAATATAACCGATGGTTATGTGATATTTTCTGTTAATTTTCCGATTGGGATATTTAAATGTTATTTTAACAAAATGTAAATGTTGAACCTACAGTGTAATAAAGCAAGACAAATTGTTCTTATGGAATAGGGAAATGTTTTTATATTAGCAAATTTTGTTTATTGTTTTTAAAAAGTAGTTAGTATTTTATCGATGTTGAATACAGTAAAAATCTTGAGAGATAGTTTGGGTAGTGACTTGGTAGTTCGTGGTGATTCGGAAACCAAGAGGATGTATTAAAACTAGGATGCTATAGGGAGTGAAATAATAGGTAGTTTTAGATGTTAATCAGCGTAGTTAACAAAGCCCTATGACTGGTACACATGTTGTCTTGGACAGTGGTATTTTATATATTTCTTGTGAGTCGTACTAGATGTTTGGTAAAGCTGAGTAAATAGCTGCCACATCACGCTTATCGCCAAGGTTATTAGACAATGAATGTCGGACCTATTCACACTGTTCCATACATTTTTGAAGTATATTGCGGATAAGTTATCTATCTATTTTCCCGATATCCTATACATCTTTCGCTATCTTTATCTGTATTTCTTGCAACTACATCGTTATATGATAAGTCTATTAAAAGGGAAACAATAGATATTTTAGAATGTATGTCATGCTATTATTTGGAATAAGAATAGTTAAGTGTTAACGAAGAGTAGATTATGATTATTGAAAGAAAGATGCAGATATCCTAAGAAGGGAAGGAGTTAGAGAATTATTTTAATTCTTTTTAAGAAATGAACTATAATTTTATAAAAGTATATCCAAATAGAAATATACAAAAAATATTAAATATAATTTCACGTTTTCTTATTGTTAATTATATTTTTAAAAATATAAGTATTGCATATTTAAAAAATACAATAACATTCGATAATTATAGTACATGTGAAACTGTAACAGGTGATAATTAAACCCATGTTATAGTATTATACATGAGTATGGCTTATGGAATAAACATATTATAGTTTACGAGCATTGGAGAACAAACGTTAAAAGTAATAATAATATTTGAATAATATGCGGAGTGACTTATATAAAGTTACAAGAAAATGTAATTTTCTTTTAAAAACCATATTGATTGTAAACTTATGATGTTATAAATGATGTTTATCCACATAGATAATTTATAATACAGTAACTTTAATATTAAAAGGTAAAGAATGGTGTTACCCATAAAATAGTTAAAATGAGTGATATGATAAACCTAATGAGAAATAAATAAATAACTTTTAAAAGGCATAATAAGTTTAATTAACGATAAAAGAAATATAAATGTGTATAATTCAGCTATTGTAGTGTAAAGAAAAATGAGGATATCCTTTGTAAATAGATGTAGATGGATTTGTTTGTTTTATTTATTTTATTGATGTTAATAAAATTTTAAAATTTGTTTATTAAAACTTGTGTCTGAGTTTTGTTTTCTCTACATCATTGCATGAATTCACAGGGTATGTTCACAACCATTAAACTAAGTATATGATTGTTTGCACAAAAGATAAATAGAGAAGTATGTTTAATCTTAAATATTTATTGATGTTCTTGTAATTAAATAATTATAAAATTGCATTGCGTTACTGGTCATCAATCCATTATCATAATATTTTGCTAAATTATATGCTATTAGTTGCCACTTGCTTTATTTATCAGATTATCTAAACACTGCCACTTATTAATTTATTTTATACTTAAAGATAAAAAAAGGGGATATTAGATTATTAACTAATTTATTACGGTTATAAATTTGCGATGAAAGAAAAGCTGTACTAGTTGGATTAAGCAATGAAGATTGTGATTATTATTGTTTTATTATTAATATAATTGCAGAGTAGTAGATTATGACATAAAATCCCTTATCATATTTTGCTACCATATATTTATTAACATATGAATAAATTTAAGAACCTGAGATTATTTCATTTGAGCTAGATGATTACTATTATTATTATTAGAGATAAAAGATTAATACTTTAATTGTTAAATGAATCTTAGTGATTAGAAGTTGCGGAAGTCATAAGAATACTATGTAGTTATTATGTGTAATAGTAGTATAAGGGGGAATAGTGTTCTTATGCCATTGAGGTGGTATCCTGTGGGATATTGTCTCAATGTAATCTACCTTGTCACCCGTATTTTCACTTCTAGTCTCATGAATTCCTGAATATTTATTTGAGTTAGTTTAAAACAGAACGTAAGTTAATTTTAAGAAACTTGAGCTAGTAAAGCATTTAATTGAATATTTCATTAATTATTAGAGCTAGAACCCGGTTAGGTGATTTTCACTATATTATATTTATTTTGGGGGAAGTGGAGATGCGGGAACGAGGCGGTTAGATTATGGCCCTCAACGTGATTGGCTTGATGTGTAGTGGAGCCACACACGAAGACAAGGGCAGAATATATATATATCTTTAGTACCTTGAATTAAATGTAACAAATTGCATTTGTGAATTTATAATACACTTCTTATTTTGATGCACCTTTAGTATCATATTATTTTTATCCAAGGAAGGTAAACTATTATTTAAAATAAAAATAATGAGAGACAATTCACATAAATCAAAAGCCTAAAGCTAAACTAATAAATGATCAAAATTACTCCAAATTCAAAACTGAACCAGACTAGCCAATAAAATAAACTCAAAAACAAAACCAATGGTTTCACTGCTACAAACAGAATTGTTAAGTGTAAAACTACAAGATAACAATCTATTTATAATAAACATTCCCACAATTTCACTTACATCCCATACATTCTTAAAATTAAAATAAAGTTTAAATAAGTTAAATTTTGATGAGGCTAAGGTTGTCTTCTTTGAGAGAAATGAAATAAAAAGAATTAAAGAATCTTTATTATTAAAAATTTATAATTCTGAAGCAATTAATTTATTTAAAAGTTTCTTTAATATTAAGAGTGTATGGGATGTAAATGGAATTATGGATAGTGTTTAAGTTAGCAGTGAAACCATTAGTTGTGTTTTAGAGTTTATTTTCTTTGGTTAGTCTGGATATATATATATATATATCCAGACTATATATATTTTTTTATATATATATATGACTATATATATATATTATATATATATATATATATATATATATATATATAATGAATGGCTATAAATGAATAATCATCTCTTATTAAGCTATGCTATGTTTTATAATGAATTAAAACCAACTGCAAAGTATAATAAAAAACAACCATTCTCTTTTTATATAAACGATTGAATATGGCTATTAGAGAAAAAATCATTTATTTATAGCAACAATACTTCAAGAGAGTAAACTCATGCATTATATATATATATTGAAACTGTTTATTTTTCTAAAGTCATGATTTCAGCTCCATATGAATTTTTAAAAATGCAATGATATCTATCTCTGCCATGTATCATGTGTTTTTAACACCACACTATTACTTTCATTATTATAGATATGTGTGACTGAATCAGAATTTTTCACAGTTTTAAAAAAAAATATCAAATTATAATTACAATACATATATATAAAATCCAGATACTTTGCATGATTTAATACAATAGTAGTAGAATTTAAAATGTTGGAATTCACGGTTTATAAATTATGGCCTTGGTTATGATGCTCAAATTACTTAAGAACTCCTTAATAAAACTTTTGAACTTTTAAAATCAAAGCATTCTTTTGGTATGGAAATCCCATGTTCAAACTTCAAAAATACCTGTTAAGGATAATTTAATATCACACACATAGATATATAAAATCAGATAAATATACTGTAGATTTAATTCCAGACTATTTTCATTATATATATATATATATATTGCAATAGTATAAATTAGGACATTTTTTTAAATATGACCTATGCATTTGGGTACACCAAAATCTGTCATGTTATAAGTCAGCCAGCTGAGTTAATAGGACTACATAAATTGAGCAAGTCAAGATCAGTAATGGAATAAATCTGAACAATAATTGAATCTAAGCCAAAATCTGTACTGGAACAAAGTTAAAAAATCTACCCAACTGGATGATGAAATTGTAATAAGCACATAAACAATAGTTTATTTAAAATTTATGATAGAATATATTAAATAGTAGTTTATACAAGAATTAATTTACAAAATAACCCTTTCATGTTGTGCACTAAAATTTACAATAATTTAAAATAATGAAATAGAATTATTTGAACTTGACAATTATATAGGACAGTTTGCATTAACAATTTATCAACTAGCTCTTTATGTTTGAATAATACCAATAACTCATCTTGTTGAATCCTAATAAGATAAAATTTCAGTAATATTTATTAAATATAAATATCAAAATGTAAATATATACTGATAATTTATTTCTACCCAAATAATCAGTTAATGTCTATAAAAATATTAGGTTCACTTTTGATAATTGCTGAATTCTAATAAAGTATAAAATATATATTATTTTGACTATTAAATTGCAAATGTATTTGTAGCTGCATAGAAACTTTGAATTATTATTATTATTGTTGTATTATGTATTTAATAAATAAAACTATTAACTCAAATTTAATAACTGCAGCAATAATTTTATTTACAAAATAAATACGATATATATAATGAGTAAAATATAAAGATGTCAATCAATAAATTCAATAGTTTGAAATAGTTAATTGTATAATATTCTTATGGTTTCACCTATCATATAATGTAAAGACAGTACACATATTTACCACAAAAATAATATTTATTTATATTATCTTCAATAAGTGATAGATATTAAATATACAAAAAATATTAATCTGTTTTAACTGATTAATTTATTCTAGTTATTTTTAGATACATATATATTGTTTGTTCCAAATAATAATCAGTCATTTACTTGAATTATATTTCAGTTTTATATTTAAGCTAAATAGTAAATGAAAGGGAGTTATTAAAATAAAAGTTTACTATAATTATTTAAATAAAAAAATATTAACTTCATTTTTAAGTTAATATTTATTATTTATATTTTACGGGAAGTAATTTATTTTATAATTATTTAAATTATTATCTTGGAATTATTAGAATTTTCTTTCTCATTAATCATATATATATATCACATCTATACACATACTATCTTAAATTACTTTAATAATAACAACAATACAGATAATTATTAAATAAATAAAGCTTATGACTTGTTGACCAAATGATAATAAAATACTAAAAAATGTTTACACATTTAAAGTTCATTAATCCTAAAATTCATTGTTAAGTCCAGGTAAAGAAAAAGCCATGAAGCAATAATATTTTCAAAAGCATAGTAATTCTAAGAGCTTATTTCCCTTTATAAGTTCACAAAGTTTAATAAGATAGGTAATTTTTAATAGATTATAGCAATGTTTACATTTAATTAATACTGAATAATAAGCAGTGTTTTATCCTTCTTCAAATAGATCAGATCATAATCGGATTAAATCCAAATCATTATCCATTTGAAACAACACTTGATGAATTATTTATTTATTGGCACACATGAGATGTGCATATATTAGTTCATGTAGAAAAGCTTTATATACACTTTTATAATTTTTAGAATGCAGTAAAATGATTCCACCATTCAGTTGTTACAATAGATATCCTCACAAAAAAAGAAATGATTGCTTGATGTAAATGTTATTTCTTATTTAGCCCTCCATTGCAAGATTTATAGAAAACATATTTTTAAATAAATGACATTTTAAATTCCACTTTCAGCAAATACAGTATACCAGATAAAATGATAAAGTATTTTAACTTAAATCATAGGCATTTTTATATAATTTATTCATTGACATAACATTTAGGCAATCAACTTAGATACAGTATCTAATGCTTTACTCAGGTTTCCTGCTTCCAATTATGCTGAATTAATTATTTCACTTTATTAGAGTTTTTGCAAACACACTGGCAATCCTGTATAAAATGTTTTCTTTCAATTTAAAAAAAAAAAATTAAAAAATAATAATACAATGATTTTACCATCTCTTCTTATAAAATTACAAATCAGTTAATATAATAAATAAATACCTAAAAAAATACATATAGTTTATTTAACATAAAATATTATTATATTTTCAGATACCTTTTATAATAATATTATTTTAAAATACATGGTTTTAAATTTATATATAATCATATGTATGTGAAACCTTAACTTATTATTTTTTGTTTAAGTTTATTGTGATTAAAATATGCAATAAATAAAATATTAACATAAAAACTATTAAAATATATATTTTTAAATTTATGTAATATTTTATAGTAAGATATAAAATTTAACCTAATAAATTACCTATTATATTACTTAAATAAAAAAAATGAATATAATTATGCTATTTAGATGTATCTACAGCAACACCAAAATTAAAATAAACACTATTTGATTATCTTAAACTGTTAATAAGATATAAACTAAGACAATATTTTTTTAAAAGAAATTGACCATATATATTTTGAACCTAATGAAGAATGATACACTATATATATATATATATATATAGTGTATATATATATATATATATATATATATATATTAATTAAATATTTATATGGATTTTATTATGTAGATATGAGGAGATAATATCCATTAAATAGAGAAAAAATTTAATTTTGATGTTACTAAAAAAACTTTCAATTACTACTAATTGACAATTCCTGAAAAAAAGCAAGTTTTTCTTATAACAGCTCTTTTGTTGGATTCTTTATAGCAAAAGGGCTTCTCTTTTTCTTTAAACCCAATTTCTTATAGGATTTTAAACCCATAAATCTATTCATTATAATTGTGACAATTTTACTCCTAAGAACTTAGGTTTAAAGTTAAAGATTGATACTTTTGCTTTAAAGATCCCCAACAAAAGAGCTATTATGAGAAATAATTGCTTTGCCACAGAAATTGCCAATTAATAGTAATTGATAGATTCTTAGTAACATAAAAAGTTAAAGTGCTTCTTAATGGATATTATCTCCTCATATCTATATAATAAAACCCATATAAATATTTAATTCAACATATACAACTCTCTGAAGAAGTTAAAAATATTATCTGCAGAATGTTAAAAAAATTGTTATTCTTTCACAGCTATCTGGGTTTACATCCATATAAAAACTTGGTTTAGGAAAAGAAGATCCCTATTGCTTTCAAGACCCCCAACAAAAAGCTATTATAAGAAAAACTAGCTTTATCTCAGGAATTGTCGATTAGTAATAATTGATAATTTCTTAGTAACATCAAAAGTTAAAGTGTTTCTCTATTTAATGGATATTATCTCCTCATATCTATCTATCTATCTATCTATCTATCTATCTATCTATCTATCTATCTATCTATCTATCTATCTATCTATCTATCTATCTATCTATCCATTCATCCATCCATCCATCCATCCATCTATCCATCTATCTATCTATCTATCTATCTATCTATCTATCTATCTATCTATCTATCTATCTATCTATCTATCTATCTATCTATCTATCTGTCTGTCTGTCTGTCTGTCTACCTATCTACTTACTTACTTACCAATCTATTTACCTACCTACCTTCTTACTTACTTACCTACCTATCGATCTACCTATGTACCTACCTACCTACCTATCTATACACTCAGAAAAAACTGATTTGAATTTTTACATTGAATAAGCCTATGTTATATATAAAAATGAAATATTTTATTACATTTTATTTAGGGGAGGAGGGAGTCTGATATTCTGCACCAGTAAGATTGTTATGATACTTGGAATTAAGATAGATGAAATAAACAGAAAAACAAAAAAAAATTGGCAGTTAATTAGCATTATAAGTCATATCTACTCCTTTACTATTTATCAATAGATTAAGAAATGAGTCTCTCTCTCACACACATGTACATGTACATACATATTTAGATGGGAGTGTGTAATTGCTTGACATATATATATATATATATATATATATATATATATATATATATATATATATAATAAAAAACAGTAAAATTAAAATTATTTGAGTGCATTAAAGATTCATCTCAAAATCAAAGAAATGCTGAAATAATAATTATTAATGGGACCAAAAACTAAACTAAAATAAATTAATTCTTACATACAATTATAATAAATTTTTAATTCTTTTTTAATATTGTTAATAAATAATGTACAGAATTACAAAACAGCACTAAAATAAATATATTGATAAAGAAATCATAATGAATAATAAATAATCTACTTATTAAAAATGGATATAAATATATTTGTGTAAAGTTTAAATTCAAAAAGTGTAATTGTAAAAGTAATAATTTACTTTTACATTTCAATATAAAACTTGTTCATTTAAAAAATTAATATTAAAATGTTTAAAATAATTCAAGACTTAAAAAAGATGTTTTAATCAATAAAATAACATGTCCCAGTAAAATAAACTTGAAATATTACATTAAACTTAACGCTTTTATTTCTTCTTATAAACATTATGTTTTTATTAATTCATAATCTAACTTTGTAATGTGAAATGATTTAAATAGGCATAAGTTAATTAAGTCATGAAATTTAATTAGCACTTGAGTGAAAGAGTTAGTTCATTGTATCATATAAGCTGATGATATAAGTCTTGCAGAGAAAAACAAACAGAAGCAAAATGCTAATTATAATTGATAAAGTATATAAAAAGTTTGGACTAAAAAGAAATGCAACTAAAACGGGGAAAATAAAATAAAAGAATAAAATGATAACTGCATAGAAAATTATCAAGCAAGTAGTTTATGAATATATGTAAACTTATTTAAATAAATAATTATTAATTACTTGCTGAATTTAAACAGAATTTGATTTTAAGATAAAATCTGGTATTCATTTGCAGATAGCCACTTCACATGATAATGATACACCATAGAAAAGATGTTGTGTGTCTATTATTTCAATAAAAATTTTATTTTCTACAATCTTGTTGAGAAGGTAGCCTAAGTAAAGATATCAATAAATATGTATCAAATTAAAAAACTAAACTATGTTTAATATAGCAACAAAACAGATTCTCTAAACTTCAAAAATTTATAGGAAAAAAGTTGTGAAAAAATTTTAAGTTAGTAGAAAAACAAATTCAAAAGGAAAATAATAAATAGAAGTTTATTGACAATATAGCCTAAGTAAATGTAGCAATAATTATGTATCAAATTATAGAACTAAACTATGTTCAATGTATCAGCAAAACACATTCACAATTTTTACATAGACAAGGCAAGAAAAGACATTATTTTTCATTTGATGATTAAAATGATAAGTAGATCCACAAATCAGAACTATATTAAATGTATGTGCCAAATTTCAAATTTAAAAAGTAATATTTATGGTTTTATTAGAATTGGCTTAAATTTGCATCTCTACAAAAGAATACATTATTATTTGATTTAATAACTTTGCAAACCACTACAATCTACTACACAACAAAACTTAAACCTGCATAGTACTAAAGTATATACTTAAAGTGAACAACTGTTTTTTGTACAAAAGGAGTACGAATGGAATTTCATTGGATATGGTGATTGGGTTTGTAAAAAAAAAAAAATTAATTCTTGAAATTATATTTTTGTGTTGTAGGAATTTCTTTGGCTAAATGTAAATTTTCTTCAAATAGCACACACACTTTAGAACAACTTTCATCCACCATGTTGATTTTAACAGTTAAAACTGCAGGTAATATTCTTATGGATAATTGAAAATTGTCACAGCTCTAGTAATTATTACCAAGTAAAAATATTCTTTCTACAGCAATATTAGTGACAGGACAACACAATGCACATTCAATCAATAATTTTAAATTTTTGTGGGGATATATTCTTGTTTAAAATGCAAAAATATTTCTACCCACCTTCTGTCCATGCTCACTTTTTCATCTATCCATTTCTTCAGTCCTTTTTTATTTAAATACATATCTACTCTTCAAATTTCTTCAAACAGAAAATTGTCATCAATAACAATATCTTTCCATTCTTTCATTATGAATACGATTGTTGAAGAAACATCTTTCCATTCAATTTTGCCTTTTAAAAGAGTCCATTTCAAGCAATTTACTTCAGTAAAGCTGATTGACTATTGCTCAATGTATTCATAACAAATTTTTATAAAAATTTCTAACTTCTTTTAGAAATTTATCCTTAATCCCAGGATTAGAATTCTCCAAAATTGTTAATTTATTCTTTAGCATTTGCAGTATAAATCCATTATTGTATCTCATTCTGTATTGTAAAATAAAACTTTTTAATATATCACTAATTCCTGTAGCTGAAATTTATGATATTCAATTTCTAGGGTAGTTTTACTAAAAATGATGCCTGACTGGGGAAGAAATAAAGCATAAGTTCTGATATATTGTTTTGAAAGAATGCTTTCAGAAGTGTAGGGCATTTTTCTAAACTTAAAATATATGAACGAAGTGGATCATATAATTATAAAATGCACTCTATTGCTGGAGTCAAAGCAAGCCACCTCACTTTTGAATAGCCGAGAAGCTTTTTATATTCAACATCATCCTCTTCACAAAATTGTTTAAGACTTGCTACTCGTACTGTGAAGTGACTAAAATATAAATATATGTTTGTAATTATGACTTCCACATAAATTGAAATGGAACTAGAAACTGTATAAATGGCATTTGATAAAATATGCACATTGCAAACAATTCCCAAAATATTTCTTTTGAATAGACCTTTTAGTTTTGTGTGTACATTATTGATACCTCTTCGGTTATGTCCACCAAAATTCGTATTCATATTATCTGCCAAATAATGGTAAAATGTTTGAATTCAAATTATTTTCAGATATAACATGAAACAAGTGATTTGATAAAATTTCTGAAGTTTTCTCCTTCAATAGATTGAAAATTTAAAATCTTAAGACGAATGCCACTTTTAATATTAAAATATTTTACTAAAATTGATATAATTTTATTTCTTTGTGATTTGACACATCTGATAAAACAGATACAAATGATACAGATCTCAAATATTCTAATAGTATTTTCTTGCAGTATTCATTAAACATTCCAGTTATTATTGACTCATTTGATCCAAAATTATAAGTTTTAAAAAATGTAGTTAGTTTGGACATTGAAGCTGCTGAATAAAGAGATGTTTTATGTTTATTAGTATCAATGTGCTTTGTTATTACACTTCATCCCCAATCTCAAAAGAAAATTTTCCATTGCAAATTGTACATTTATCTATAGAATTATCATTTTCTTTGTTGTCTATAATAAATGGAAACTCCTTTTTTAAATTTTCATTAAAGCAATATTTATGCATCTTTGAACCACTCATATTGCATTCTAAAAAAAAATAATCTTATTTTATATTTGCACTAGTAATATTTAATTAATAAAAGATTAAAGTTAAATGTCAAGTAAGTTTGAAGGAGTAATATTGCTTTAAAATTAAAAGAAACGCAACATATTCAACATTTCATTTAACAATAATAATTAATATTCGTTCAAAAGTACTTACTCTTAGAAGCACTTTAATTTTTCTTAATTTAGAGTATTTAGTAAGTAAATAATACATTCATTCAAAGAAATTCACTAAAAGTATGCTGAGTCACTTTGTCTGCTCTAAGGGGAATCTTCCCAATCCTTATTTGGTAAACAGCAAATATGTACTCTGTATCAACATTACAGAGGATTCTAGATAATCATATACTGGATGGAAGGTATGCACAGACCCAACAAGAAAGATGGTAGAGACCTCTTGGGTTAATAACTTGAAGTTATGAGAATTTGACTTCAAAGTATCCATATTTATTGCATCTAGTATATGATTATCTAGACAATCCTATGTTACAGTGTCCACACAGTCATGTGCACACATATCATAGACAACTTTATGCACATGAATGCATAAAATGTTGCATACAATAATCATTATAGTTTTTATATTTTTAGGAGTACAAAGGTGTACAAAATAATGCAAGGGAGTATTTTTGGAGTACAGGTTTTAAAAGAAGTATGATTCACAAAAATGAATATAAAACTCCATAAAAGAGTACGGTTGGTCACCTTAATATAATAGCATTTATGCAGATTTGTCATGTATATGCATTTCTTCAAGAATTTTACATTTCTCTCTCTCTATTTATTGAATAGAATCATGTTTTTTAATTTAAATGTTCAAAGTCACCATGTGAATGTTTAAGAAAAGAAGAAATTTTATATTAATTTTCATGAGCACTTGGTGTGATGCAGTTGTATAATGACTTAATGATTGGTAATTTTTCTGTGCATTGATATAAGGGATTAGCTACTGAATCATTTACATGCTTGTGTATCATTTAACCCATCTGCAAAATCCAACATTTTTCAACTCCCCCCCTAATGGTAATTTGAATTCATAGTTCAAATTTTATTTTAGTATTAAAGCCTTTATTCAATATTGTGAATTAATAAATTATATTTGCTTTATTAGAAATATAAGTTTAAAATAAATAAATATATTTAAAATTGTTATTTGAACTCTTCAAATTTACAAAACAAAATAATAAAATTAAATAAATAATAAGAACAATTACCTTTTTCGAATAGGCTAATTATTAAAAAAAAAATAAGTCAACAAAATCTTAGTCAACTGAATTTTATTTCATAAATATAAATAATTATAAAAACATAAAATTCTACTGTAAAATTCAAACTTGCATTTATAATTATTAAAATATTACAAAAGTTCTGCACTACAGTATTTGACAGAACATAATGATCATAATTTTCTTTTTATCATTAATTGAATTTCTTAACATGTATTTTTAAAAATAAAACATTTAAAACAAATTCTAAATGCAAGCATGAATATATTTATTTTTTAATAATTACTGTATAAATATTTTTTTTAAATAACTAATATTTAAATAAATTACAAATTATATAATTTTTTCCCCGATTTCTCTATGCCCAAGATCAAAGAACTTATCAATGCAGAACTTTGTAAGCTTTTGTTCTCTCATTTGTAGTTTTACTCAATGAACTATCTATAAACTTCTTAAAGTAATACATCAATATTTACTCCCTCACCCCATTTTTACTGTCAAAGAAATGTAAAATCAGCAAAATAGCACTTATAATAGCTGCAAAACATGGTTTAAAATGGAAGTGCAATACCATCATAATATTGCATGAAGCACTCAATCTCAGAATCATTGAGTTAATTAAAAATATTGTTATATATGTATATGGTCGTATGTGCAAGTAGTATGACATACTTTTAATCAAATATCAGTAACCTGATGTTAGACACCTTAAAAAATTACCTTTTGTTTCGTAAAGAGATCCAGAATAATAAGAGATCTTACATTTTACATAACTCAGATTTTCAAAAATTTAATTTACTTAAATCACATTTTAAGCTTAAAGACATGCAGTTAAAAATATAACCACAGTACAGTAAATAAATTAGTAAATGTGCATATTTTAATATATATATACATACATCACGTGACTTATTTAGCTTGTATTTACAAATGTAATCTAAAGAGCATGCTAATCGCTCTAAACAAGCTTATTTTATTTTATTTTCAATAAATACCAGCAAGAGAACATCAGTGGTGAAAAGCTAGGACATCCAGACACCAGATCCAAAATACAAACTCAAGCCCAGCATTTATATAATACTTAACTATTAAATAAAAAAATTGAAATTTTTAGACATCTATATGTTTTCAAATCCAACTCTCCAACTCAAATAGCCATATGTGATTGAACTAAATTCAGATTTACCATATATTAATAGCCTTAGCAATCTAACATAGCCAAAGCCTTAGCAACTAAATTATAATATTAATCGAATCAAATGACTTAATTAGCTTGTATTTAAAAATATAATATAAAGTGCTAACAGTTCTAAACAAGCTTATCTTTTTATTTTATTTATTTTTTTCCAATAAATACCAGCAAGAGAACACATTCAAAATCTCTATCTAAAATTATTCCCATCTCCAAACTGGTTTCAAACTAATAGCTTCACACTATCTGAAGATCTCATTGGCCAACCAGATTTATATAAATCATTCCATGTTACTTATTTCATGCTAAAACTAACCAAAATACCAAACTCTTGCTATCCAGAGCCACATGGAATTCCTAAATTTGTATTCTCACATTTCAGTCAGTTTACCATCACATATCTATGTGATTGAGAAAAGTATCTATCACAAAGGTTGTTTAACATAAAGGATCTATATCCCATCTCCTTAGTTCCATTCAACAAAAAACAAACTTCAATATCCAATCTATCTAATCTGCAACCAATCTGTGGAACAATGTTCTATGCTTAGCTAATCATCCCAATTAAATATATCTGATCATACAATTCTATAATCAAACTGTTATTTTGCTCTAATTTCTGTAGATGAAAACAAACAGAGATACATAACTGGCATATTGAAAAATATATACCTAGGTCATTTATGTTACCTTTTGCCAATGTTGTGAATTAAGTGTATTCGTTTTTTTCTTTCACGGGATGAATTTGAAATCTAGATGTAATATAGCAAATTTGAACACAGTCTTTCAAGCTCCCTTCAGCCATCCACTCTATCTCATACAACTGATATACATGATCACATGCATGTGAAAAAGATAAATGATCTCCCATATACATATTTTTTGCCGAACCAGAACTCATCAGTTGGTATTAATAAGGGATTTGGATTTTCCATCATCAGATTTTGGTTGGCTAAAGAATTGAAGAGTGGAGTAGAGTGAAGCTAGTAAGTTAAAGTATAAAGATTTGCTATCTTAATATAAATCAAACACTGAATATATATATATATATGGAAAATGTTGATCTGAACATATATTACATCTAGATTCCAGGTATATAAAATATATTTGTATTTAAAATATTATATATAAATATATTAAATATTGCCCACCGCTATATTAGTCATAATAAATAAAATAGAAAATCATACAACATTACAATTCTAGCCAAAAAAATACCAAAATTTTCTATGACCATGAATTATATCTATTAATAAATAGATCTTTGAAATGAAATTCAACCGGATACAAACAGGGAATGTTTAATAATTTTGCTAAATATTTTTAAATCTGAATGATATAATACTAAATATATTAATTTGTTTTATTTTTTTCATAACAAAAAAATAAGTTCTTCCTTTTCTTTCAGAAAATAGAATAAGAGCATTGTATGTAAGAAGAAAGAGGATAATGGTAAAATATGGAGATTTCCAACTATCTCTATAAAGAATACTACAAATATAGTTTGTTAAATTTAAATAATATTTCTAAGATTAAACACAATATAATAAATTCTAGCCTAATCAAAAATGATTATTAATCATTTAATTATGCAGTAAATGTGATTATTTTTGAGAAGTGCTTCGTTCAAAGTAAATTTAAATAAATTTAGATGTATGATAAAAGCTAAAAGTAAAATATTATTTAAATAATCTATTTTAGGATAAAGGCTTCTCTAAGAGACCCTTATAAGAGAAATAATGGAGAAAAAGCAGCACACATTATACTTTTCTCTTAAGTTGTGTGGATTTGGACAGTTTTTCAATCTTCTTATATCTTCTACTTAAGACTAGCTAAATATTTATTTACTGACTAATACTGACTGGTATATCTGAAGTGGTGCATAAATTTCCACTTAAAAAATTCTAAGTATGACTAAATTCTAAGTAATTTGTGATTTTATTAATTCTGGATTCAACCCAAACTGTAGGTATGGTAAAAAAAAATCACACAATTATTTCATATTTACATACACATAAATGCAGTATATACAAATTACAGAAAATATTGACAAGTGCTGTACATATTTATTCACTTAGATATAAAGATTGTTAGATAGGAAAACGTATAGTAAAGACAAAATAGCATACAAGCAGAAAAACAGATAGGAAAATAAATAAATAAATAACAGATAGAATATACCGATTTACGATGGATAATAAGTCAAGTAAACAAAGTCACAGACAGACAGACAGACAGATAGATAGATAGATAGATAGATAGATAGATAGATAGATAGATAGATAGATAGATAGATAGATAGATAGATAGATAGATAGATAGATAGATAGATAGATAGATAGATAGATAGATAGATAGATAGATAGATGGGGATTATATTAATAAACAATACATAAGTATATAGTATTAATAAATTTTATAACTGCATATTAAAAAAATATATTCTTATTTTCTAATGAAATAATATTTCATAAAGGTAATATAATAAATAAAAATCATGAGTTTTGTCCTCTATCTTTTATTTTAAATTTCACTATTAACTTTTAACAATTACCAGGTTTGGTATGGTTGCTTGGAAACAGGAAAATTCATTTCTCCCATCACTTACTTCGAGTTTTAAATGATTATTTATTTTCTTTACATGCCTCAGATATAACAATGAAAAGCCACACCTTCCTTTACTGGAAGAAAAATACACATATGATACACGATGAGAAACTTTAAAACTAATGATTAAGTGAAGATGTGCACTAATAAATCCCAAAAATTAATAAATAACTAATTTTCATTTTTATAAAGTATTTTGTAAAACCTACATTTATTATACACTTGTCTATATACAAATCATGGTTACTAATTTTTTTACAAAAAAATATCAATTAAAGTTGTTTTTTATTACCACCAGTTAGTTAACTGTTAAAAACAGGTTCCATACGCCAAATTTAGCTATATCCTCAAGCCTTTCTATTTCTAGCTGCATTTCAAAATAATCATAGCTATTAAGATCTTTTTTTCACACATCACTTGCAATTCCTTCCAATACATTTTTCATAATTTCTATGCCTGTAAGTAAATATCTAATACAGTTTCTTTTTCTCTTTATGATTTTCTGTGGTTCAGAGATTGAAAATATGCACACTTTTTATTCTTATCACTTTGCATCTCCTAATTCTTTAATTTTATTGTATATATAGATTTTTTAATAATTTTTCATATTTACATTTGGATCAATTTCACTTCCCTGCATATATTTTTATTATTTTTTTTGGCTGCAGGGATATATATATATATATATATATATATATATATATATAATATTTTTTTTAGATTGGCTACAATTACCTCATTTATGTTTGGCAGTGCAAGATAACATCCTAAAAAATAGTCTTTATGATATTGATTATAATTCTCATTTTATATTAAAGTTTATACTGATTTTCCATTAATACAAAACAACTAAAAATAAAAGGTGAATTCAAGTTTAATAATGATTGTAGTCATATAGATCATGTTCAAATATTAATAAGAGTTTGAATGTTGATCAAATATCAATTACATTTTGCAATAATTTCTTTTAGATTATGAAGTAAGTCTATTTATCAAAACACAGGCTTACCTAAAACACATTTAGAAAGAATGATTATATAAAAAAATGAGACTGCTCTATTTTTGTCAATTATAGCCTAATGCTAGATTAGTGGATTATTCCAAGAAATCTCACTGAAATTTGTGGGGAAAAAAGTTTTTTTGTTTCTCATTTCCTGGGGAAAATAATTCATTGGAAAAAAATTAAAACAATTCCACTAAATACCTAATATATGGCCACTTGTTATGAAGTCCAAAATTGAAATCTACAAATTTATGTTTTTTAATATGAATGGCAAGTGTCTTAATAAAAGATAACATCTTAATAAAAATAAAATAATATTATTTTGCAAAACAATTAAAGTCTTTGATAGGAAATGCTTATGTATCTATATTGTGCTTCTTTCTAAAAGTCCCCAAAATTCTTTTGCCTGAGGCACTATTCTGTAGTATACTCAGGTATGTGTTAAGTGTAGTTTATGTTGATAGAATTTCATTAGCAGGTTATTCTGTAAAATTCTTGTCCCAATTCTCAGTTTGTGGTTGTAGTATTGTAAGTGAAAAAAGAAGTTAAGTCAGTACAATTAGCTTTACAATTGGATGTGCTCCGTTGTATTTATGTAGGTAAGTTTAATTTATATTTAGGTATATCATATACAAAACAGGTTCACTATTTTCTTTTTATTTGAAAAACGAAAAACTAAAAATATGTAATCCTTATTTAAATTGTTTAAATATTATAATAAAAATAGAATAACAGTTCCTAAGTCAAGCATTGGTAGCGGAATGGTTAGCACAGTTGCCTTACAAGCAGTTGTTCTGGGTTCTCTTCCCGGCCAACACTTTGACATATGAAAAAAAAACAGTTCCTAAAATTAACAATAAAGTTCTCAAAAAAATGATAAATAATAAAATAGCAATATGCACCTATAAAAAATATAAAAATATTTTGAAATATCTGAATGATAATTTTATTAGATAGGGACTAATAAAATTAACATTTTAAGAATGGACTCACAAATTTTTCAAAATTTTAATCTTTTGTCTTATATCTTATATCACAATAGATAATATTTTAAACATTTTTTATTAAAAATATTTTTTTATAGAGAATAAATTTAATAAATTCTATGTAGATATATTTCACAAAAGAAAAAGGAGGTGAAAAAGTGAAATGTTTAGAATGTCTAAATAAGTTATTAAGTTGTAAGGGATGAACAACTGGCAGCCTAATAAGGCATGTGCAACATTTTTACATAATTAATTTACTGAAACAAAATGCAAATGATGATCAAGTCATTGGTCCAAGCAATGTAGAAAACATTTTGACAAAATCAGCAAATCAATCTTCAACTCTATTATTATTTTTTACTAAAAAGCAATCTACATCACAGATAGTAGTAAGACATGCAGCCATTGATAAATTTTCAATCCAAGCTAATATATCTAAAAATAAATTTATTTGCCAAGGATTCAAATATAGGCAATATACTTTAACAACAGGTAAAAATAATGCAATTAAATAAATTCATGACTTTTACATATTGACAAAATGGGAAGTAGTAGCAAAAATTAAATCTCATGAAGATACTTGTGAAAAACTCAGTCTTGCCCAAGATGAGTGGATGACTTTATGGAATTGGTGGTACTTAAACATAAACATCCATTTTAATAAACAATACATTAACTTAGGATTAACAAGAATTGCAAGAAGTTGTATAGCTGATATGATAATTGCACTAGGCAATTCAAAACTATCTGATTTTGGTATACATTTATTAGATGTAGATGCATCAACTACCGATGGTGCTGTGTTATGGTAAAATATGGAAAATTGACTGTGTATATCCATCAATTATACTATAATCATAGCATACATTTAGCTGTAGTAGATGTAAGTTATAAAAAATTTAAAATTATAATGTTGATCAAACTAATAGCATTGAAAATAAATATAGCTTAACTAATAATGACTTCTCTGAATCCAATATTGGTGATGAATCAAATGATGATTTAATCCAAAAATGTAAAGTAGAAGATATTAAACCTGTATTGGAAATGGTATGAAAAATTGTAGAGTTTTTTAGAACTTCACTGATAAACTCAATATTACAAGAACATGTCAAGTTAAAGCATGGTAAAGAATTAAATTTGATTCCAGATTGCAAGACCAGTTGGAATAACATTGTGGTCATGGTTGGAATATTCCTAAAAATAGTTGACTCAGAAAAGTATTAAAACATTTGAGTTTCTTAACATTACTGGATGATAATAATGTTCCAATATTAACCCTTTTGTAGATTATTTAACTGCAAATATTTCTACTGGCCAAGTGAATTAAATGTCTAAACTTTTGATTGATCAATTACAGAATCAGCAGTAAAATATATATTTGGTTTTGTTTTTTTTAAATTATACTTGTTTTAGTTTAGTTTTTAAAAAGCAAATTAATAATTTGTCAGATTATTAAATTGAATGAAAGATTTTTAAAAATAAATTTCTACTTATAATTACTAAAAATAATCTATAGTGGACAACAAAACCTACTTTTCTCAATCAATTACAAAATGCAGCCATATATCATCGATTTCTTTCTCAAGTTACTTTTGTGTAAAAGTAAATAATTTATAGTAAAATCTTAATTATTTTTCTACAATAATTATATTTTCACAGATATATTGTAAAAAATATAATAAATATGTAGAAAAAGATTTGAAAACATATTTTATTTTGCATAATCAAAACAAAGAACTTAAAACTGTCAAAAGCATTGACAAGTACTCCCTTGCAATGAGAAGCAACAACACCATGGAATGCAGACCTTATCTCATTCTTATAACTTTAAATTTAAATATTGATTTTTAGTTATAAAATAATTCTAAAAGTGGCAGCATTATTCAATATGGATTTCTCAATAAAACAACCATAAAAATGACAAAGTAACATAAAAAATAGTGGCTTGAAAATGAGTTAAAGCTGCATATAAAAATTTTCAGTGAAAAGAAGAAAAAAGTTAAGGAATATCTGCAATTCAATGAAGCCAATTAAAATGGTGGTTGAAGCATTAAGAAGACATGATGCAAATATGCTTATGGCCAAACCAATTTTAAAGTTTTTATTTGATTCTTTATTTAAAAATGAGGATAATATTTCAAAACAGTTGTTGGATGTTTCTTGCATCATCAAACAAAGAAACCAAGATCTTTTCTTTAACAAAACTTCTCCAAACATTGCATTTCCAATCTACAACTACAGAAGATTTTACTTCATCATCAAAGTATGCAATCACTTGATATGTTAGTGAGATTTTTAATAAGATATTTGACAAAGACATTGAATGTGGAAGAGTTGAAAAGGAAACTCAATGTGAAAATTCATGTGAAAAAGATAATGAGTAAGTTTGTAATATTAATGATAGATTCACTGGTGTTATCAATACAGCACTTAAAAATTAAAAATAGAAGGAAAAAGGTCAGATAATCTGACAAAAAATCTATAAATTGAATTTCAAATACATGGAAGTACAAGAAACAATAAAAATTCTCCCAAAGTTGTTGGATGCTTTGATCACTGTACAACCTACCTCAATTGAAAGCAAACAATTATTCTCTGCATCATCAAATTTTTGTTCCAAAAAAGATCATCTTTTAGTGATTTATTTCTGGAGTGTGTGACCTTTTTAAAATATTGTTTTTTGAACAAATCATAAATGAAATACATGTTTATTGTATGTTTTTGCATTTACTATATGTTTTTTTTAAATTTGTTAATTAAATGTGATTTCTTGAAAATATTTTTATTTTACCTTTTCTCAAAATTTTTACAATTTTCCCTCATAGTTTAATTTTTTAAAGATTTCCAGGAGTCACAAGATTCCCAGAAATATTAATTTTAAATTTCTCATTTCCTGGTAACAAAAAATTTCAGGGAAATGTTACCCAATATGCTAGGTTATAGAGTATTCTAAAAAGTATTTATTTTACAGTGATATGAGTCTAAATCTCAATTATTGTATATATTGAAGCACTGGGGGTATTGTATTACATATTTTTATTTCTTTGAATCATTGTTTAAATTGAGAAAACTAAACTCTCAGGCTTGTTAACTATTGAAAGAAATCAATTTGAAACATATTTAGATACATATTTAGATAGTGGTTTAAATATTCATTTTTTCTATTAATAAAGAAAGCACAGAGAGTGCAGCTCCATTCATGTTAATCATTGCCTTATTCTAAAATAAAAGTATTTATTGCACAATACCATGAGTTTTAATCTTGGTTTATATATATATATGATAAACAAAAATGCAAGTTAAAAAACTTGCTAACGCTTGTATTTATGTCCACAGATGGCGTCCTACCAAGACTGCCAATCAAGCGTATGTTTTGTTTACATAAACGTCAGAGTAGTTAGTATTCACTATCTCTAACTATAATTCCACTTTCAGATCATGATTTCAAGCTATTTGCTATCGTCAGTGAAAGACAGGAATAAAGAAACTAGATCTGAATACAAACTCTGAGCATTTATGAAACAATTTCTATTCAGCTTGCAAGCGTGAATTTTTTAGACACGTAATGTCTTCAAACTCAGCATAGCAAACCAGATAGCTACATGGGTCTGATCTCAGTTCAGCATCACCACATAGTAGAAGCCTCTGCAATCTATATCATTGCAAGAAAGACCTCAAAGGTACATTTATGATAAACAAAAATGCAAGTTAAAAAACTTGCTAACGCTTGTATTTATGTCCACAGATGGCGTCCTACCAAGACTGCCAATCAAGCGTATGTTTTGTTTACATAAACGTCAGAGTAGTTAGTATTCACTATCTCTAACTATAATTCCACTTTCAGATCATGATTTCAAGCTATTTGCTATCGTCAGTGAAAGACAGGAATAAAGAAACTAGATCTGAATACAAACTCTGAGCGTTTATGAAACAATTTCTATTCAGCTTGCAAGCGTGAATTTTTTAGACACGTAATGTCTTCAAACTCAGCATAGCAAACCAGATAGCTACATGGGTCTGATCTCAGTTCAGCATCACCACATAGTAGAAGCCTCTGCAATCTATATCATTGCAAGAAAGACCTCAAAGGTACATTTATGTAAACAAAACATACGCTTGATTGGCAGTCTTGGTAGGACGCCATCTGTGGACATAAATACAAGCGTTAGCAAGTTTTTTAACTTGCATTTTTGTTTATCATAAATGTACCTTTGAGGTCTTTCTTGCAATGATATAGATTGCAGAGGCTTCTACTATGTGGTGATGCTGAACTGAGATCAGACCCATGTAGCTATCTGGTTTGCTATGCTGAGTTTGAAGACATTACGTGTCTAAAAAATTCACGCTTGCAAGCTGAATAGAAATTGTTTCATAAACGCTCAGAGTTTGTATTCAGATCTAGTTTCTTTATTCCTGTCTTTCACTGACGATAGCAAATAGCTTGAAATCATGATCTGAAAGTGGAATTATAGTTAGAGATAGTGAATACTAACTACTCTGACGTTTATGTAAACAAAACATATGCTTGATTGGCAGTCTTGGTAGGATGCCATCTGTGGACATAAATACAAGCGTTAGCAAGTTTTTTAACTTGCATTTTTGTTTATCATAAATGTACCTTTGAGGTCTTTCTTGCAATGATATAGATTGCAGAGGCTTCTACTATGTGGTGATGCTGAACTGAGATCAGACCCATGTAGCTATCTGGTTTGCTATGCTGAGTTTGAAGACATTACGTGTCTAAAAAATTCACGCTTGCAAGCTGAATAGAAATTGTTTCATAAACGCTCAGAGTTTGTATTCAGATCTAGTTTCTTTATTCCTGTCTTTCACTGACGATAGCAAATAGCTTGAAATCATGATCTGAAAGTGGAATTATAGTTAGAGATAGTGAATACTAACTACTCTGACGTTTATGTAAACAAAACATACGCTTGATTGGCAGTCTTGGTAGGACGCCATCTGTGGACATAAATACAAGCGTTAGCAAGTTTTTTAACTTGCATTTTTGTTTATCATAAATGTACCTTTGAGGTCTTTCTTGCAATGATATAGATTGCAGAGGCTTCTACTATGTGGTGATGCTGAACTGAGATCAGACCCATGTAGCTATCTGGTTTGCTATGCTGAGTTTGAAGACATTACGTGTCTAAAAAATTCACGCTTGCAAGCTGAATAGAAATTGTTTCATAAACGCTCAGAGTTTGTATTCAGATCTAGTTTCTTTATTCCTGTCTTTCACTGACGATAGCAAATAGCTTGAAATCATGATCTGAAAGTGGAATTATAGTTAGAGATAGTGAATACTAACTACTCTGACGTTTATGTAAACAAAACATACGCTTGATTGGCAGTCTTGGTAGGACGCCATCTGTGGATATATATATATATATACTTAAATGATAGCTAAATGTAAAATTATATTCAACAAATATTTATGAATCATAAATAATTAATATATCATATGTATAATCTAGTTCTTGACTCAACATCAAAATCTTTCATCAAACCAAAAATAAATAACTTGTAAGATGAAAGAGATATAAAAGTTTTCCAAAATATGAAAAAAGAGATGATGATTTGGAAATACAGAAATGAGCTTGAAGAAATCTTAATTTTGCATTGTTCTAATAATGTTTAAAAGGTATAATCAGTATGAGTATATATATATATAAACTTTAGATTAAACATAGCTTAATATACAAGTAAGCAAAGGGAGTAAATCAGCCTTTTCACAGGCTATGAATTAAACACACTTTAAAAGTTAAACAAAAAATCAAGAATGGATTCAGAAATGAGTGAATTCATTCTATTCTTAATTCTTTATTCAAAATTTAGTGTTTTAAGGTCAAAGCCTGGGTGGAGGTGATTTACTCCTTTGCTTATGTATTATCATCAAAAGTATTGCATTCCACGGGCCAGTCTAGAGAGTAGTCACATCATTAATTCATCCACTTTCCATTCCATTCTCTTCATTTCCCATCTCTTAAATTCTATAATACTCTTTTCATCTCTGATATCATCTAACAATGCCAGTCTTTTTCTTTCTTTCTTTTTACTTCTACTCACAATCTACTCCAAAACAACTTTCCTTAAACTATACTTTCTTCTTAATATATGTGCAATCTTGTTTCTCTTTCTCATTATAATTTCCTCAATCAATTTTGTTTTTCATTTTATTTATTTCAAAACTTCTTTATTTTATTCATCAAATTGATTTTTTCCATTCTTCTACATGTCCACATGTCAAAGGTTTCCAATCTGTTCTTAATTTTATTATTCATTCTTCACATTTCGCAACCATATAATAGCATATGTATATTGAATTGAATATTTATATGGAATTTATTATATAAACACAAGGAGATAATGTCCATTCAATACAAAAACACTTTAATTATTGATGTTACTAAGAAACAATCAATTACCACTAATTGACAATTCCTGAGGCAAGATATGTTTTTTTCATAATAGCTCTGTTCAGTAAAGATTTCCTATATTTCCTAAAACTATCCAAATGGAAGGTCTGTGGTTAGGAACCATATACCACACACCTTGGCTCACAATATAATTGTGAGAGCTCTCAAAAATTAAATTATGGATTGATTGACTGTTGCTCATTTTGCTTTGATATTTTTGAAGGTAAGTTTGAGCCCAGTATATATTTTTTTCTTACATGTATATCTGGTTCACTATTGAGGTTGACTTGCATTTGTCAGTTTCTTTTAATATTAATAGGGATTAGTGCAAATATTTTCTTTTAGTGTCATAAAATGGCTTGTTTCAATATAGCTAGGGTCACAAAAATATATATTTTGTGTAGTTGTGGGTAGAACTATAAGGATTTTATGCATATAGTCAAATATAATAATGAAGAGTTAAGGGTTGCATAAGAACCTCAAAAAGATAATAGAAGTCAAAACACCATTTAGCCTTTGATGATCAGATTTTAAAGACATGTAGAGCTTCTCTTAGATTGTGCAGTGATACATTTAATATTGTGGAGCTTTTTGATAATATTATCATTGGTAAGAAGCAATGTTGATGGTAGTAGGAATACATTTAGAATTTACTTATTAAGCATGAAATATTGATAAATTAAGTTTGACATACATTTACTTTTTTTTAAAAAAAAAAAAAATTTAAGAAGGGAATTATATCTTAAACCTTTCAATTACCCAAGACAAAGTAAAATATATTGGATCCTTAAAATACTCAAGCAAGCAGAGGTGGTGTGTTTTATCACTTCATCATCCTCAACTTCTTTTCCAATATTTTATTTAGATATAATTAATGGTTAATATATATATATATATATATATATATATATATATATATATATATATATATATATATATATATATATATATATATATATATATATATATATATATATATATATATAATAAATAAAGTTTGATATCTGTATTTGTTTCACAATATATGTAATATACAAATCAATATATATATCAAAATACAGTACAATTTATATAAATTATATTCTTTTAGAAGTACTTTCGACTATACACTTTGTAGTCTTTATCAACTATATAACGTTGAATAATCAAAACAAGACAACCCTTAACAATACCCATAGTTCAATTCAGATTTCCCACAATTCTGTTATCTTAACATTTGATGACTGGCGATTCATTAACATTTGACGATTTCTTGAAATCAACATAGCCTCTTTTATTTTACGTTTATTATGACAATGTTCAATTTGAATAATTTTTATATTTTTATAATCAAATTTAAATCCATATTGACAAGATTTATTATGATCAAATATAACAGATGATGAAGGTTTATTTACATCTGTTCCATATTGATTCTCTTTTTGAATTCTATTATATAAAAGCATATGTTCTTTTATTCTCTTCTCAAATGTACACTTAGATTCACCAATGTATTGTACACCGCATCCACATATTGTACTGTATTTTGATATATATATTGATTTGTATATTACATATATATATATATATATATACATATATATATATATATATCTGTTATAGTTAGAATGAATCTTTTTTTATATATGAATATATGTGTGTGTGTGAATTGAAGGACAATATTTGACACTTAGTTGAGTTATCATTATATATTATGTTTTACATTCTAATCAACTTATTTAGTTTTCTTATACTTCAAACTTGAATAAGTCATAAATTATATGAACAATAAAAGAGAATAACTGTAGGTTTTCCTTTAATTCCATATTTGTTATTTGTCTAACATCATCATCATCATCATTATCAACCATTATCAATCCACTGCAGGATGAAGGTCTCTCCAAGTTTAATCCATCTTCTCCGATCTATAGCTTCTCTTCTCCACATCACCCCTACACATTTTCTTATTTCATCCATCCATCTTACATGTGGTCTCCTTCTGGGTCTTTTACAATCTCTTGGAATTCAGTTTAAAATTTCAATTGTCCATCTATTATCATCTCTTCTAGCAATATGTCCAGCTCAACTCCACTTCAATCTTTTAATTTTTTCAATGAGGTCAGTAACACCTGTTTGTTCTCTTACCCATACATTGCGTTTTCGATCTCTTCTTGTTACTCCCAACATACATCTCTCCATACTTCTTTGAGTGGTCTGAAGTCTCTGTATTGATCTTCTATTAAGTGTCCAAGTCTCAGATCCATAAGTAAGAACTGGTAAAACACATTTGTTAAAAACCTTTCTTTCAAACACATAGGCATATTTCCTTTTAATATCAAGTTATTTCTACCAAAAGCACTCCAACCAAGTTTAATTCTATGATTAATTTCCTCTATTATGTTTCCATCTGTATTAATAATCTGACCAAGGTATTTGTAACTCTTAACTTCTTCTAATTCATCATAATCAATCTTTATTTTCATATTTTGAGCAAATCGATTAAACATTACTTTAGTCTTTTTAACATTTATCTTTAGTCCTACTTTCATCTGATAACTCCTGCAACATTTCCTGCAGCTCGGAAGCATTATTTGCAAAAACAACTACATCATCTGCGAAATCTAAATGACTTAAATAATCTCCATTTACTTTCACTCCTTTAGTTTCCCATTTTAATCCACAAAATACTTCTTGCAGCACTGCTGTAAAAAGTTTTGGAGATATGGAGTCACCTTGTCTTACACCTTTCTCAATGTTGACTTTCCCAGTATCATTATGTAATCTAATTGTTGCTGTTGCATTTTTATAAATATTCTTTAAAATATGACAATATCCTGGATCTATACCTTGATGATCCAATGCTTTAATCACTGAAGAAATGTTTATAGAATCAAATGCCTTTTCATAATCTACAAATCCAAAACATAATGACAACTCATATTCATTTGTCCTTTCTATAACTTCTCTCAATACTTGAATATGATCTACTGTACTAAAACCACTTTTAAATCCAGCTTGTTCTCTAGGTTGGTGAAAATCCAAGGTTCTCTGTAGATGAGTTGTAATTATCTTGGTAAAAATTTTATATAAAACTGATAAAAGGCTGATAGGTCTGTAATTTCTAATATCTTCTTTATCACCTTTTTTAAATACTAATATTATTACTGCATTCTTCCAATCATCCGGTACATCTTTATCATTTAGACATTTGGTATATAACTTTGCTAATATTTTTCCTGTTTCTTCACCTGCTTCTTTTAATATATCAATTATAATTCCATCATTACCTGGAGCCTTTCCTTTTTTCATACATTTAATTGCATTTCTCACTTCTTCATTTAAAATTCTGGGCAATTCGGAAGATGTAATAGATATAGGAGGTACTTGTTCTTTATTACTATATAATTCTTGATAAAAATCTTCTACCAATTTCATAATGTCATCCCTCTTTTTAGTAATAATTCCATCTTTTTTCCTTATTGCAGATATAAATTTCCTACCAATACCAAAATGTTGTTTTACATTCTTAAGACTTTTATTTTCTTCTACAGCTTTTCTTGCTAGTTCACAGTTATACTTTCTTATATCATTTTCAACTCTTTTCCGCACCATTTTACAAAATTAGAGATATTCAATTCTTTTTAATGCATCATTCTTGCATATCTTCATATTCCTTCTTTTCTTCATAAGTTCTCTAGTCTCAGTAGAAATTTTATTAGTCAATTGCTGCTTTTTTCTACCAGCTATCTTTGTTGCAGTTTTTAAAAGTGTATCAGTTATTTTCATATTAATTTCATTCAAATCTGAATCATGTTCAAAATCTACTAATACTTGAAACCGATTTGTAAGTTCTAATTTAAATTCATTAGAATGTTTCTGAAGATTAGGAATATCAACTGTAAATATAGTTTTTCTTAATAATTTTTGTCTCTCTAGTTTTACATTAACATGTATCTTACCCCTTACTAATCGATGATCACTTCCTGTGTTAAATTTATTAAGAACATTACAATCTTGAAATATGTATTTCCTGTTAGTCAAAATATAATCCAATTCTGCTGTACCTTCATTTGGATGCTTCCATGTCCATTTCCTTCTAACATTTTTCTCAAAAAAAGAATTCATAATATAAAGTTTTTCCTTCTCTGCAAACTCCACAAGTCTATGTCCTCTCTCATTTCTATTACCATAACCAAAATTACCTACAACACTTTCATCTTTCATTTGTTTACCAATTCTAGCATTAAAATCTCCCATAACAATTTTAAAATGTTGTTTACTCTGATCAAAAGCCTTTTGTACATCCATATAAAAATCTTCTACTACTTCATCACTGTGAGAACTTGTTGGGGCATAAACCTGAATTATCTGCATTTGATATCTGCTATTAAGTTGTATAACTAATCTTGCCACTCTGTCTGATACACCATCAATCTCCACAATATTGTTCTTCCACTTTTTATTTATAATGGATCCTACTCCACTTGTATTTCCAATATTTGTGCCTTTATAATAGAGCATATGTCCACTTTTTAAATCAATTGTCTCTTCACCTTTTCTTCTAACTTCACAAAGTTCAATAATATCCCATTTAATATAAGAGAGTTCTTCTTCTAATTCTTGCAATCTTCCTTCACTTGAAAGTGATCTGCAGTTGTAAGTACCTAAATAAAAAGTCATCATCAAATGGCAGCCTGGATCCGCCTCCAGGATATTCTTAGCACCCTCCGCCTTCGGCCACCAACCGCTGCCTTGGTTGGTGACTTTACAGCCTCCTGGGATTAAGGGCCATGCTTTATTTTTGTCTGTCATAATTGTATAATTGGGAAAAATCTTTAACATTTACACAAACATTCATTCTGCCTTATCAGGCACTGAAAAGAAAGACCATGGTATTTTTTGATCTTAAACTCAGAGGTAAAAAGCCAATAAACTCACCACGCTGGCTAATGCGTGTTGGTGAGCAGCCCATCCATGTTCGTATACTATATGAATAAACATATAGTAATAACAGTTGCAACGACAAGAACGTATGGAGTGGACATTAGGAATTTGCCCTGCTCAGTTCCTTTAAGGCCTCCAAGAGGAATCAAAGGGTCTCCTTTCAGTTAATAGCAAACTCCTGGTTTAATGCATTACATAAACACAACACTTTATATTTTTCATTTAATATCCAACCAGAATTATTTATGAAGTATATTACAACTAAATGTAAATAAATTGTTTTGTTTTTATTGATTAAAGCAATGTATCTACTCCTTTTTTTAAATAAGGTATGGGGATAAACAATGATCTGGAAGCAGATAATTTAGTTAATTTTATATCTTATCATTTACATCAAATAAAAATTAGGGTATTAATTTATAAAGTTTTCTCCTCATAAATATCAGAGCTAGCATTCATGTGATTTCCTATAGCTTTTAGATTCATAATTAGTCTGACTTGTATCAGATCAGGAATTAATTTAATGGAACGCTAATAAATTTAATGCATATAATACAAATATAACCTCAATTTTGTGTTCAGTAGAATCTCTGTTCGCAGAGCACCCTATATTCTCTTCTATCACAATCATACCATTACAATATATATATATATATATATATATATATATATATATATATATATATATATATATATATAATTTTAATATTCTCACAGATAAATGATAAATTCATAGTATTATTTCTGAGAGCTTCCATGTAATAAAAATATAATAGATAAATAGGTGACATTTCAATACAATAACAAGTACTTTTCTCAGAGCTTCTTCTTTCTCAAATTATAAGATTAAACTATGCATGCTTTGCATTCCATATTTGTATATTTACTTCCATGATACTATGGTTTATTACCATTCTAGTGACAGTATTGAAAAGTATATATTTGCATATTTATAATCTATTATATAATAATTAGTGTAAAGTTATTTTCCTGACAATAAGGTTTAAACTAAAAGTAAAGATTGAAACAAATAATTTTTCAAATGAAAAATAATCTTAAAATTGTTAGGTGAACATTTAAATATAGAAAAAATATTATAAAGTGAGATCAAGTAAAATACATAATGAAAATAATTACTTTTTTGTTATTGGATGATTACCACAGTGCTGGTGAAAAATATATTTCATGAAATCTTTGTTTATTTTGAACTTCATTTATAAAACATGAATAAATCATAAATTTATAAAATTATGTTCTAAAATTTAAAATTATGTTTATAATTATTAAAATATCATAAAAGTTTCATACTATTGCATTTAGCAAATTGTTATCAATTGATAATACTTTCCTTTTTATCAATAAGATAAATTTCGTTAATCTATATTTTTAAAAAAGAAAATCATCTTTAACTAAAATCAAAGTAAAATCATATATATTTTTGTTTTAAATAATTATTATACAAATATTTTTTAAAAATAATTATAAATATTTAAATGAAGTATGAATCATATATAGTTGTTTTCCTCATCACTAACAGCAATAAAAAAGGAGTTACAATTAGTCTCATAAAAAACTACCAAACAGTAATGGAATAGATGTATATTGTATAATTTGTAGTATGTTTTGGCTGTAGACTACTGAACTTTTCAGATTTTTAAAAAATAATTAATCAATATATTTTGTTTCCAGTTTCTGCCACAAAATAACTATAAACACAACAAAATAGCATTATGGATTAATGCAGGAGAGCAAAACAAACCCAAAATCATACCAAATGAAATACATTTGTATGCACTAACAAGATAATTCATTAAAAACTGAAAAAAATTCCTAGTTCAATTTTGTTTTGAAATCTGTTTATGGAGGCATCAGGAAAATGTGCTAACATTTCACAACTGGTCAGTTAACAGATGCCTTGTTAATTTTTACTGAAAAATAACTATTTTGTCATAATAACTGCTCCAATAGTTCCCAATTACAAAAGCACAATTATAAAACAGAATGTTCTACACTACTAGTGAGGGGGGCTAGTACATTGTTTGTGCTACATACATGACTTTCTATATACTGAATTGTATTTTTTTTTAAAAAAAAATTTAAATAGCAAAACTGATCATTTTATCATCCATTATATATTTGGCTACATTTTTTTTTTTAATAATAAAAATAAGTAAAAGATTTAAAATAAAACAAATTTATCAATTTTTTTTAAAAAATACACTTCTAATCTTATTCACAAAGATTAAATTCTGATTTCAACATCAATTTAATCCCATCAATCACCCACATATCTAAATTATGAAAGATTCTTTGATTAGCACAAGATAATAAAAAAAATGACATTGAAACTCTTTTGGCAGCCAGAGCGACCCATCAGAAAGCCTGAGCAGATGACTGGGAGTGAATTAGTCATGATTTAAAGTGAGATCTCCCATTAAGAAGAAGAGAAAAAAAAACTAATGATATCAATAGAAAATTATTACAAAGATAACATTTAGGATTAGAATTCACTCTTTTTTTTTTAATTATTAAAAAAAATCATATTATAAACGACATAATACAGATGGTTGCAATATTAATAGTCTCAGATAAAGAGGGGAAAGGATTGATCAAAGACGTGATTGAATTAATGTTAGTATTGCAAATTACCTTAAGAAAGACCATGGGAATATATTAAAGCTACATCTTCATTAAAACACTCACAATTATCACCATATCTGATTCATAGCTAAAAACAATTTCACATTTCCTACAACTAGATACATTTTGCAATATCAAAAAGCAAATTTTGATTTCATTTAGAAGTGATCATTAAAATGTATTACACCATATTTATACATTATTAACAGAAATGTACGTTTTAGATATTATTTATATGAAAACATATATAAGTCATATATTTAAATAGTTTTACATGTAATATTGATAAAAGTACTATGTATATATGTTACATATGTGTGTATGTATAAATGTACATGAATTTGTATATATATACATACACACTGTATATTATAAATTTAATATTAGGACCTAGATATATATTAATGATCAGAGTTATAGCATATTTTTATTACAGTCAAATTTCTAACATTAGGAAGTATAATCTACCTTAAAACTCAGATCTCTCTCTCTCATCATTATAGTTTTATTTCAAATATACACATATCATTTGGAAGTTAATTTCTTTCTAATAAAGGCAATCTGATTAAAAACAAAGAATTCACGTTGAAGATAGATAAGCATAGAGATCTATTATTTTATTAATGTATTCAAACATTAAAAACAAAAACAAATAACATTTGTGATACATAATTATAAATGTCAGACTTTTGTTCTGATATAGAAATTAGGCATTTACCTCTACCTTACTGAATGATGATAGATTTATAACTGAGAAATATGTATAGTGATAAAGGAAATTGTGAGATTTTTTTGTTGAATGGTAGTTTAAGTTTGAATGAAATAAAAAATCTATTCTAAATGCATAAATTTGATTCATTGAATCTATCTCTGATACAATATTTATTTATTATATATAAATCTTGTGGGTTAATATATATTTGTGGTACACAAAATTATAAAATAAGATCTAATATGTATGTTCACTATTTGGTGTCTGATTAATATCACATTATTAGTTCAAACACCATATACATGTTTGTGTAGGATTACAAATTTTATTTCTAATATATAAATGAACAAATCATATTTGTTTTTATAAATAAATGAATCACATTGTTAATGAATGATTTTATTGCTCAGGAATTCATAAGAAATTTGAGAAACATAAGTGAAAGAGATGTTTGCAATCCAAAAATTTTAAGCACCAGAATCTGCCGATCACTGCCCAAACCATGCAAGTTTGATTGTTGATGTTAGAATACATGCACAGTACAAAGGGATGGTGTAAATTTTTACACTGGACAATAGTTTATAATTTTATAAGTTTGAATTTAATGAGAAATGTAAAAATTGTAAAAAAAAATCTGATTGTTACATAATATTTAAACAATGCACACTTATATTCATGTGTGAATGTTATATATATATATATGAGTACATGTTTGCATGAGCCCCATGGTGTAGTTCCCAGCATACTCATAAATTATAATCTCTAACTATGTAAAATTTTTAAAAAACTTTTTTTGATTCTAATTATATTTATAATTTTTATTTCAAATATCATGTCCACAGCTAATTCAATTAAACATCCACTATTAATTGTCAAATAAATAGCTACTGATTTTTATCTAAATTGTAAAACAAGATTATTTAAAAACTGTTATAATATATATATATTACAATCGTATCTATATGATTAAATTAATTTTTCAACTGGATGCACATAAATAATAATTGAATTCAAAAACAATTTACTCAGGCTAGTGATTCTATTTTAAGCTTTTTTATTACATGAGACCAATTTGAAATAATCTCAGGGTTCAAAGATTAAGTATAATAAATGATACTTAATAAGAAAATTTAAATATTTAATTATAAGTTGTTATTATTAAGGATATGATTAAATAACAAAGGGTATTCTATTGTATTCAATCAATATTGTGAGTTTCTTAAATGATATCCAATAATAATGATAAGTTTCAAATATTTCATATAACTATAATATGTTATTTTTATTTCCCCATTGTGGGATGTAATAAAGAATTTGTCAATGACATTTTTTAATTATAGTATTTCTTTCAAATAATTTTATGAAGACTAAAAATTCATGAGTTAAAATTTATTTTTAACAATAATTACCCAATATACAGGTATTTATCAAAAAAAATCTAGGTTAATTATAGTGAATGTAATCCTAGGTGAAATTTGGAGAACAATAAGTTGATTCTGTGATATATATAAAAATATATAAAATATAAAATAGCATACCAAAATGAATTTAAGAGTTCATATTTCAATTACAATTTTAAAATTTTCTTTGTTTTGGTGCACTACCAGATGATGAATATTATTACATATTTTAATTCTTCATTTAGGACAGTTTCAAGGTATATTTGCCAAACAGAGTCAAATGTTTGTATAGTTATCTCCTCCATTGTCATTGGTCTTCAAGATGCCAGTATAGCTAACTTTAAATTTATTCGTTTTATAGTTCTGCAGATAGTTAACAAAGGAAAAAAATCTTAATAAGTATATAGATGTGTGTCATGTGATTAATTAGATCATCTTTGCTAAAAACATTTCACTCTTTTGGCTTTGTATGAAAAAAAAAATATCATTGTTGCTAAGAAACTATATGTATCAGGAAATTTCTTAAAATTTTAAAAAATTATAGCATCAGTTAGTAATGAAATTATTTTTAAAATTACAAAATAACATTTTTAAATATTTAAAATACAATATTACATTAATTACTCATATTCAAATACAGATTATCACACTACAAACAAAATATTCATAATGTAAATATTTAAATAAATGATATTTTTATTTTATTTACTTTTATTTATATTCTCACCACAATTAATATTTTTCCCACCAATAATAATAAATTTACCTAAATAATTTGTGATTATGCACATTAAATTTATATATATCTAAGAATATAAACATTTGTGCAATCTCACACAAGTGTCTAAATATTATGTTAAAATTTCTTATTACTATTAAGTCTAACTATAATCATATATATATACAATAATAAAACTATTACTATACTAATACTATTTTGAATAACTTATTCCTGTATTGTTGGTTTTATGCATTTGTATTCCATGTAATATTTTTTTAAAATTAAATTTGTGTGTGAGAGTGGTTTAATAACTAAATATAAATCACGATTTAAAAAAAAATTGATACAAATATTTGAAACACTATATATAAAATATGTATAGGAAAACAACTTGGTTTCATTCTAAAAAATACTGTATAATATTTGAAACACTGTATATAAAATATGTATAGGAGAACAACTTGGTTTCATTCTAAAAAATACTGTATAATGTAATATTATCAATAATATTAATATAATTTTAATATTCTTATTTGTAGCAATGATAATAATGATATTTATAATAAATAATAGTTGCAACATTAATAAGCCAATAATTTTTTTAAAAATTCTGATTATTGTTGCTAATTCATATACTAAATATAATACAAATAAAATCTCCACTAATTAAAAACTATTGTAATAACAATAAAAATAATAAATAGAATGTTAAATAACTATTTATATACAGTCTTTCAATGTGCAGAAGTACTTTTGGTTAATTCCTTAACCCTCTTCAACTGCAATTGAAGAGAGTTAAGCAATTAACTGAATTACTTCTGCAAATTGAAAAACTATATATAATAGTTAATTACCATTATATTTATTATTTTTTGTCACTACAATATATATATATATATGTACTAATATTATGATTCGATGTCTGTATTTTTAAAGCAATATACGTAATTATATAAGTGAATATTTGAATATTAAGTTACTGTATTTACAAATATTCAGTTATATATATATATATAATGAGCTGAAATTGGAGAATCAGACTGACAAAATGTGTTTGAGAATGAACAAGTGTTAGTGCATTTCTGTAGTAAAGATCCCTTCCCTTAAAAGATGCTACTATGAATTTATTACCTCATCCACTTTACTAATAATAAATAATAACTAATCTATTAGTTTACTTAGCTATGTGTAATTCTACTTGTACTAGTATCACAATATCTTAGTTTATTCTCATATTCTTTAATGATATAGTCTCAGAGTATTTTAATACATATACTAAGTTTATAGCTTTATTTTGGATGGGTATGTAATGCTTCTCATAAAACTTCATGTTTTGTTCTTAAGAAGGGTTATCAAGTTATGTCACACCCAAGTTACACATAATTTAACACTGCTATTTATCTCATGGTTCTTAATAAAATTCATAAATAATTATTATTTTCTAGACAAAATTATGACTTATAATTTAAAGCTAATACAAATAGCAAAGGGATTTTATTGGATCCCATCATATCTCTATAAGTTCATTATTATCAAAGGGAAGCAAAATAGGAAACGGTGCAGATAAATCCAACAAAAATATTTTGTTTTACAATAAAGTGTAAATATGACTATATTTATTTAAAAAAATTTCTGGATGGTGATGGTGATTTTCAGTAAATGAGAAGCAACTACATAATAAAACATAACTAATTTATTAATTATAAACAATCATATAATAAAATAGTCAATGATAAATGTAATTATAACAATAAAAAGTTCTCTAAAGATTTCAGATTTTATTGAGCTGTTATATCTATGAAATGTTTACTAATCTAAGTTGTGAATACCTGTGTGTTATCAAATAATGTGACTTGAAGAACAAAAATCATTCTATTGGAGATTCTCCAGGTAAAATACAGGAATGTTTTATTGCATCCTTATGTGCCTTAATAAATAATAATTCAAGTAAAAACCAACCTCTTATTATCGGTATTTGAAATTATTGCTTAACGGTTCTAGGAGCAAATAAAATATTTATTCAATTTATAGTATTGTTATCATTCAAATGTACAACTTAATAAGGCCTGATAATCATGACTTACTATGCTATATAGATTCCAGTATATATTCAAACTTCAAAATAGTGTTAGGAGTCTGCCATGTTTACCTAATATTTATGATCACCAATATCATAAAGTATTTTAACATAGGGCCTAGTATTCACTTAATCAGATGAATATTTCTTGGGTAAATAGAAAAGTTAACCCTTTATGGTTAGTCCACTGTTGATTAAAATACCTTTGTTGCAGAAAACACTGAGGTTGATTTTAAAAAGATTAATAAATCATATAATAAGGTAGCCATTAACTCAACTGTAGCAGATTCTACCTTAGTTTAAAATATAATACAATGGATATTTAATACAAATAGAATAGCAAACTTACATTTATATCCATTTTACTGATAACCATAAGGTATTATTTATACCTTATCCCACTGCTTCCTGGAGAACTCTATTTAAAATCACAACACTAATAATAATTTTAACATTAAAATAATTAAAGAAATATAATTATATAATATTCATGAGCTGATAGTCCATGGTCTCTAAATTATTTCTATGAAAATTTATCTAGGTGCATGTAAATATTCCAAATCATGTCAAAGGTTAAAAACAATGAGCATTGCCAATTGTTCAACAAGGTTTGTGATAAATGCTTAGCCAGAGAAAGCATTTAAAATATCTCTGTCAGGAACCCCTCCCCCCCAAACCTCTGACCATGGTTTCATGCTTTCGCACTCCTCAGAGAGGCACTAGGATAGTTTCAGACACTAGATCTAAAAATACCAACCCAGCTTCAGACACTAAATCTAAAAATACTAACCCAAGGGTTGTATTTTTAGATCTAGTGTCTGAAGCTGCCCTAGTGCTTCTCTGAGGAGTGCCAAACCATGAAACCATGGTCAGAGGTTTGGGAGGGGGGGTTCCTGACAGAGATATTTTAAATGCTTTCTCTGGCTAAGCATTTATCACAAAGCTTGTTGAGCAATTGGCAATGCTCATTGTTTATATCTTACAAGCTTAAGACAATTGAGTTATGTGATCTATGACTCTTATTTTGACTATTTATGTCAAAGGTTATCTGGAGTTTTAATAAAAATTTCACAATAAGCCATTAGCACTTAATCCATGTGAGATTATGATCAATTTTGGAGGTTGATTTTTCCAAAACTTTTAAACAGATGACAATTATTTATTAGCCTTCCAGAATATTTTGCAATCTATTTATAGAAATAACTTTTGAGATTTTATAACAATTCCAACATATTTCTGGAGATATTAAACTAATGAATGTTAATCTTTTATTCTTAAAGCTTGCACTATGCTATAGTACCATACACAAATTAATTTATTGATTAAATCAGCATTGACAGAATATCCAAGGATTTTGATAGCTTTCACAAAGATATTCCATAAGTTCAAGTGAGTTTATAGTATTCAGTTATAGTTTAGATCATTTTACTATTATGACACCAAATACAGCAATTAATCCAACAACTCAAATTTATTTGTTAAGACTAATTTGCAGATTAAGGTAGTTTTTTCCACCAACACAAAATTACTATTACTTTAATCCATAAATTTTTTATGAAATTTTATTATGCTCTGTGTAATCCTGAAGTAGCTATAGAACAGTATCACTTTCAGAAAACTATTTTAGTTTTAGAAATGAGATGAATGATTTTTGCAGTGTGATCAAAAGTAATAATATTTCATAAGCAATCATTAAGCATCACATGATCATATTTCCTATACTAGCACATTAATTGTTGATAAACAGAGCAAAACTCTCCATACAGTATTGCCACCTGTGCTAAACAGAGTAATCAGTGGATGCCAGAAGGCTTGTGCATAAAATCCCTATCTAATGCCTACTCATCCAATATCCCCAGACTAGTTTCTGGGTTGTGACCTTCGTCAGTGAGGAGCTTTGGATCTAATGCAACCCTATGGTTGTAAAAGAGCCAAAGACACCAAAATGTATGGGTGCTGAACTGAGTTCAGACTATATAAGCTATTGAGCTTAGATTGAAAATATTTTTTGTGTTTTCAATTTCATTCTCATAGTTTTGTAGTTAAGTAGAGATAAAAGGTGTTTGCTAGAGGGTTGCATTAGATCCTAAGATCTAGATGATCTCAGATAAAGCTCTACTGACGAAGCAAAGAAAACTAGTCTGGGGATATTGGATGATAGGCATTAGATAGGGATTTTATGAAACTTCTGATATTTATCTTTTAATATATTATAGGTTTTCTGTTTATTCATAAGCAATTTTACATTCTTCATTAATGAATGAAAATACTACATTTTTTCCTTATGAGTAGTAGCAAATGATTTTCATTGCTAATATTCTTTAATTTCTCCATTTATGATGACAAAAAGAAACATTTACCAACTTAGCAACTGCTCAACTACTTTTTTTCTATCAAGCCATGTTGTCAAAAGCTATAAATGGCTGAACTTGTGTGATTCTGCAGATACAGTAATTCAAACAAAAATCTTCAAAATTTTGGCAGGTAGTCTGTGATCTGTGATGTTATCAAATATTACCCACAATACTTTATTTTTTAGATTTGTACAGAAGTTTGCTTTGATTGCTAGAGATGATGTGAAGCAGGCAATTTTGAAAATCTAGCAAATTTTAGATTGCCAATTTTGAATCAGAAATATTTTAAAATAATGATTAAATATTAATTTTGAAATTACAACATTATTATATACATTGGCCACAAAAATAAATACACAATTGTTCATTTTATATATAAATATAAAACTAATAATTTTATTTTATTAAATTTTAATGTTCTCATTTTAAAATTAATAATCTGTTTGTTCAATATTAATACAAAATTCTTTTAATTATTTTATGATTACTCTTGTTAAACTAATTAGGTTTTAACAAACTTTCATGCACACACACATTTACTAATATTAAAATTTTCTATTCTTGTTAAGTATAATATTGGTTTGTTTAGCTCTCATAATAGGATTATTATTGTACCTATACTGTCCTAAATACTATCTTTTACTGTAGTTAAGATAGCATATTCTATCTTGTGTATTTTTCTTATAATATTAGTTTTATGTGTGTATGGTTTTTATTTTTCTTAAAAAAATTATCTGCACTTTAAAAGAAAGAAAAAATTAGATGCATTTATTTTGGTATGCTACAATCAATAAAGTCTCTCTAGAAGACATCTTGAATAATATTATTAATCTATTATATTATGTACCATTATAAGATACATATGGATGTCACTACTTAAATTTATTATTGATAATAGAAATGAAATTGGTCCTATTTAATAAGCCAATAAAAAATTTTGTAGTTTATGGATATGCATATTAATTCAAATGTCAAAATATAACGCTAAATTGAATTATGCAAACTTAATCATATGAATTATATATATATATATAAATTCGCAAAGACAAATAGAGTAAAAACAACGTATACCAATTTATATACATACATATTTTCATTAGACAATTTTATTTGTTTTGACAACAGATTATTTGTGCATGCTATGGTTTAAATAAACTTTGGCTATTATCATGTGGTATATACGTGTGTATATAGGAGTCTCATGATATAATGATCATATAACTTTTTTTTCTGATCATGTTCAGATTAAACTCTAACCTGGAGATCTATAAATATTAAATCAATACAAATCAGTTACAATTCTTAAGTAAAGCTGCTTTATTTAGACGTTGCGTTTATAAATATAAAAAGCGTTTTTGAAATGTGGTTTATATTGATTTACCATATCCAAATTTCAAATAGCGATGTGCAATCGTTATTTTAATATATATAAGAAATCAGCTAAAGTGCCAGATAAATATCTGTAACCAATCAAATCTTTCAAGTGATGGAGTAGTCTCTCATCTCATCATCGCAAATAATTTGTCATTGTCTGTCACATTTAAACTATTTTGTTTTAAAATTTTACTGAGAGTTACATTATAAAAGATGGCCGTTCTTGTCTTTTAAATAAATCTTGTGTTAAAGATTTGCAGAGGTCCCTACTGTCATTTTTTCAGGCGCATATTCTTAAGGTGTTAGCCTTAATAAATATTACGTTAAGTAAGAGTATGCGCTTTATAAATATAATTATTACAAATTATAATATAATGTAATCTTCCATTATTAAAACTAATGTTAAATATGGACCTAAAAATCTTTTTAAATGAAAGCAAGTTTGTGTCAAGCGTTGGTGGTCTAATGGTTAGCATAGCTGCCTTCCAAGCAGCTGGTCCGGATTAGCTTTCCGGTCATCAAATTTGACCCAAGAAGAAGAAAAAATGAAAGTAAGTTTGTGAATCACTTATTTACTGCTTGCTTTGCTGTTGTTTTTTATAACTATTGTTCATAATTTATTTCCATTCACAAAATTGTTCAGCCCTAAATTTAACCTGACTCTGAATTTCATTCTTTTTTTTAAAAAAATAAATCTTTTTTTAATCTAAAAAAAGGGCATGCATATATTTTTTAAATATTTGATTATCAAAAAATTTAAGTGTCATATATATTTATATACTAAATTAAATTAAATGGCATAATAAACAATATGTAACCAATCCTTTTAATATTTGCAATGTTCTCCTCCAAAAATTATAAATCTTGAACTGGTACACACTGTAAAATTTCCAAGACTAATCTCTCTCACAACATATGCATTTTAAGAAAAAATTTCCAATCATCACGTGAGTTGAAGACTTGATACTCAAACATCCATACAGAAATAATAGACATTTCTATTTGTTTCTTAATAACAACTACTTTGATTTTCATGCTTTAATATTATTAATAGTTTGTCTTACCCTAAACATGTTTAAATGTTTGTGTGTTAGTGTGCATGATAAAAATCTAGTATGTAATTCCGATTTGGGTTATTATTTATATTTTTTCAAGTAAAGATTCAAAGCCAACACATTAACTGTCATTAAATAATTATCTAAATATTCTTTGTTAGAAGATAAAGTCTGGACTTAATATTGGTTGTTTAGAAGAATAGCAATTCAGATGACTAATGTAAAACACAAATTTAGTATATGATTTTCACTATTACTGAGGTAGATAAAATTGTCCTACAGGCATTGCGATTATGAAAATTTTATAAATGTTTTATAAAAGTAACAATCTCATATTCAAGAACTTCTAAAAAGTAAGACATCTAACAAGTGGTGAAAACTACACCATACAATGATTATGGAGAATTGTTCAGCTAATGTTTTATTACAGACATGTACAACCATTATTTAATAAGGGATTCTTTCACCAAATTAGAAAATCTTTAATCAATTTCTTAGGTCTGATTCCAGTGAACAATTCCCCCAACCAATGTCACATAAAAATGATTATCTCACAAAATGTAAAGTTCTAAAACTAAGTTACTCTCATATTGGTAGTAAGGTATTATTTTTCCAGATAGCAATAACCTCTCAAGAACAAAACAATACATTTATCTATTAACTGCTATTCTGAAAAGGCAGTCCAATCCCAACATTCTCCTCATTAAATGGTTTACATTTGGCTAAGAACAGTGGTGGAGTGACATATTATGAAATATGAAGTCCTAGGATTGATTCAAAATTCTGGCACTTGAATTTCTTTGACTTCCGAACAATTAAGCCATTCAATTTTTTTTATAAGTAAATAAAAAAATTCAGAGCTTTTAACATAATATTAATAAATAACTTGTATATTAAAGGTACAATAATTAATATTTAAACTGCTTATTATTATACTATCAATGCATATTCATCTCATTAAACTTGATTAATTTAAGACTTGTACTTTCCATATAATATTAATTAAATGTCAATTTATCATCAACTACTGAATGCCTATCTAAGTTGGTTATGAAACATCTAACCAAAGAAAAAAATCTTAGTTCTGAATCTAACTCACATGAAAACATGAAATAATCTTATAAAGATTAATTATAAGCCATTTTGCACTATACTATATACTTATGGAAAATCCCTATATTTATGGATAAGTATATAATTTAATAAAAAAAAAATGGAACTATTGTCAAATTTTGAATCATACAAATTTTAAATTTTAACTATTAGTTATATGAGATTAGAATATTTGCACTGTGTGATTTCTTGTAGTGATAGAATTAAAGATCCACAGATCATGTATTTTATTCATTACTTCTAGTGTTCAAACTTGTTATGGAGTCCTAAGAAATAAATATAAATACATTTGAAGAGATGTTTGTTCCTATCAATATGTGCATTACATATTTAATTGTGGCTACCATAATACATGAAAAAATCGATATATGCTTTTATCTATTTATTTTATGTTAGAAAATAATAAGTTCATTTTTTACTAAATTTATCTGTTATCAGTTGATTAAGTCAAATATGTGGTGAGTTGAGTAGCATACCTGGACATATTGAAATAATAATGATAAGATTTGGTGGAAGTAATTTTTTAAAAATTGTTGTATCATTGTGGATTTATTAGACTGATAAAATTTCCATCACTATGTATGAAAAGTAATCAATAAAATTATTATAATTGGTATGTTAATGAAGCCTTATTTATTTATCTAGCATATGGACTTTTTACTGTTTGATTATTAACAAAATATCATTAAGAACCCTATTAAAATTTCAACCAGGTGACAGAATTACCACTGTTTCTAAAATCACTTTCTATCATACTTTTCTCTTTACTAGAGATATTTAAGGATTGAAAACAGAGTATTGTCAAAGACTTAAAGTAAATAATTTGACCAAAATTAAAAACATATTCTAGTTAGTGAAATATAAAAAAGAGCTTTGGAAATTATTTTTAGACCCAAAGAATTGATGCAGAGTATATAGTTTTTAAGTTGTAAAAATTAATTAGAAAAATAAGTTTATAAGAATATTTGATATATAGTTTATGTAAATATTGTGTTGTTCATAGAACAGATAATAAAGGATTCTAAGAAATCCCATTGAAGCCCAAAAAGAGACAATAATGTTTTTATCTATAATATACTTTGAGAGGCATGATTCATATGTGGAAACTTTGATAAGATTAGTTAAGTTGGTTGAAGATGATGAATATAAAACTTTTATGAACAAAATAGATGACTACAATTTGACATTTTTTTAAATATAATATTTGGTTTATAAATAGATCAAATTACAACTAATGAATACAATAGACATAGAATAATAAGATCTAGAAATTTAGAAATAATGATGGAATATGCTCCACAACAAGAATAAGATATGATTTCAGATGTATTTTGTGTGTGATTTCATTATACTGTGTATAAAAAATGAAGTGAAAAAGTAATTAATAACATAATAATCTCAAATTCTTTTAATTTTATTTTAAAACATTTCAAAATTTCATGAACAATACCAAAATTTGAGAGAAAAGATATGCATAGTTCAGAGCAACTTTAATGATATATAAGAAATTAGAAAAAAATATTTTGCAATTCTGAAAAAAAAGCCTATTTTGATGATTAAAAAAAAGGAAAAATAATTAAGTTTCTTTTGCAATGAATAAATGAGAAAAAATGCAGAATTTGGATTAGAAATATTAAAACATATTTTATTTTATTATATCTAGTTTTGACAAAATTAATTAAAATTTTATTATAAATTAATTAAATTTTAACCAAGTAGTTGATGGAGGTTATTCAAATATTGTATCAAATTAGTGTACACATAGAACATAATGAGATGTAAAATGTCTTGGAACAGACTTTTTTTCATAGTATAGCTTAAATTTATATTCAAACTAAAAAAGCAATGAGACAGAGCATAATATGAGAAAGTACTGCAGAAAATATCAAAAGTGGATCTCAGTAAAAACAAATAATACAAAGTTATCAATGACTAGAAAACCTGCTAGTAAAAGTAGCTCAAGTAATAAAAGTAAAGTCAACACTGATGGTTTGAGATTAATTTGTAAGAGTAACAGTTCTAGGGGCATGCAGAATTCAATGTGTAGTACTTTAACATTATATTTGATGTTGCAAGTGCTGACATGAAAACAAATAGGATCATTATTGAATTAACCAAAACATAGCATACTTAAATAATTGTACAAGTAGTTTATTATTAAAAAACACTACTCTTTAGGCTGCTTAAAAATCTTAAAAATATCACTGCAAGATTTACAATAATGACAAATAATGTGATGATTGACATGAATAATGTCATATTTGTTGATGGAGTGCTCTAACTGCATTAATAGTAAATTAAGACATTAGAGTAATACTTTAAGATGACTATTTTTAGGACAATAATTTCTACTAGAACATCATTTTTTGATGACAAAGCCATATTTAGTACTAGTATGTGAAGTTCTTTTTCAGTTTCTGGTAAATTTAGATAATGTGACATTATTGAAATATGAAGACCTATTAATTAAATTATAATATTGTTGAAAATCAGTATGAGCAAGATTTCATTGTTTGAGATTTAAAATGGAAATTGTAAATAAATTGTCATCATATTGCAAAGCAACTATATTACAACTGCTGAGCAGAAAAGCATCACCATCCTTGCTAGTTCATTACGATGTTGGTTGTTGGTGATGGGGAGTGATTCTTTACACTGATTAGAGGACATGTGACATGAATTAGATAATATTCAATTAATATAGCAGTGATTATTTGAAAAATAAATATTTTCTATCATCTACAATTTTTTTTTATGAGAATCTCAGCCTCAGGGTGGCCTTTGAGTGTTTCATCATCAGATTTTCAATTGAATGGATAGTTGAAGAGGTGGGGTGTGAAGTGGATTGAAGCCTGTTCATTAAAGTATGTAGATTGTCTATCTTAATATATATCAGAGCACTTATTGCATATATGTGTAGAGATGATAATTTGGACCAACTGATGATTGCTGGTTTAGCATGAAATACATATATTGGTGATTATTTATATTTTCAACATATATGTGTTCAAGAGTATCAGTGTTATGAGATAGAGTGGAGAGTCGTGTGAAAGTCTGTGCTCATATAACTCTATATATTACATATATTGATACAGGTATATAATAAGCCCATATTTCAGTTAATATCCATTAAGGTTAGTAATTTTTCAGCAAGTAGCATGATTAACAGAAATTCATTTAAATTAGTATTTAATTGCAGAACTCATGAAATATAATGCCTGATAGTGGAATATTTGCCATACAATATTGCTGTTATTACATATATTGGCTTGCATTAAGATCTAATCTGACCCAACATGCCACTCTTAAATCATAAATTCTTCTGTACATAATTAATAATAGCCACTATAATTATTAATAATAAAATGTTTCTTTCTGAAAAATTAATTTGACATTTGAACAAGAGGAGTGACTAGCAAGAACTTCAGATGACTTTTAATTGTAAAAAAGATTCTAAACAACAATCTTAAAAAATGCAATAGGCATTTTGATTGATGAGTTATCTTGCTTTTCTTTAACAGTGGCAATGCATGCATTCAAAAGATGTCAAAAAGCACATAGACATTCTAGTAAAATCAAATAGTTTTCACTAAAGAAATCATAAGATGTTCAAGCATGAGAAATGATATAAGTGAATTATAATCCATGAATCTGGAATTCTACCATTGAACTAAATGATGCAGTAAAAATAATATATATATATATATATATATATATATATATATATATATAATATATATATATATATATATATATATATATATATATATATGGGCTGTATAATGTTGGAAATAGCACATTATAAGTGTCATTAAGTAAAGTCAAGCAGAGAACATGATTATATTTATTGCATCACAAAATATGCAGATTTTGTTTTGGAAGATTGTTTAAATACATTTTTTATGGATTGATGAAGTACTTGTACGTTTTACCAAGATGACATTTCATATTTTTGATAAATATAATTATGAGGGCTTGTAATTTATAGATGATGTGTTAGTTCTTAAATTAAAACAAAATTTAAAAAATCAATTGTTAAATTTAAAAAAGGAATAAATTCAAATAAATTTCATTAAGAAGCTTGGTTTTAATTTTTTTTTTATTTATATTATTATGTGGGAAGGATGAGACTACCTAACATTTTGTATTTTGATTCAATTTAGTGTGTTTCTATTGAGCAGTATTTTTTTTTTTTTTTTGGTAAATTGTCACAATGATGAAAATTTGGGGCTTTCCTGTCACAGAACATGATGCAGTTGACCATTTCCAAAGGTACAGGATTCTGCCCTCCTGAAAAGTATGCATTAATAACACAATATGATTGCATACCACTGACATAAAAAAGTATAAATATTCTATTAATATATTTCCATTTTTCTGTTAATATGTTAATCAAAAAAGAACAAACAAATGTAAATATTGTAATTAATTTTTCCACAATTTCTTTTTTAAAAATAACAGTAATAAAACATAAAATGCAATTATTAAATATAACATTTCCTAGCAGACATTTTTTCTGTAAACATTTATGGGAGCCCTGAAACTAGATTTATCAAAAATATGGACTGCTCTCTTGCTTTACTTGAAACTCATAAGTGCCATTGATGTCTAGTTAAGATTCAAAAGTGAACATTATTAGGGACTTTAATATTTTTCCAATATCACATTTATCAACTTTAGTTAATACATTGTACAAGCTTAAACCTGCATTTATATATGTAATATATGCAGGGATCGAACTCAGACTTTCACACGACCCACAACTCTCAGAGCCATCTCATATTGCTGACCCACCTGATCACACACATGTTGAAAAGATAAATAATCACCAATATACGTATTTCAAGCTAAACCAGCAATCATCAGTTGGTCTAGATTACTATCCTCACACATATATATATAATCAGTACTCAGCTTTATATTAAGATAGCCAATATTTATACTTTATCTTTTTAACATGTGTGTGATCAGGTGGGTCAGCAATATGAGATGGCATTGAGAGTGGTGGGTCGTGTGAAAGTCTGAGTTCATCTTTAGTTAAATAAATCTAAAACAGAAGACAGAAAATAACAGGTTGTCTATAAAATATATCATAATTCTAAATTAGTCTTGTATAAAGATGAATAATCAAGTTGAAAAAATATATATCCAGAAATTCTTGAAGGTCACAGAGATGTAAGAAATGAGTTTGTTTTTTATGTAATTTTAAGATGTAAAGTGTTTAAATTAACAAAGTTTTTGAAGCATTTAGTTTTAGCATTTTGTTATTTAAATCAATAAATTTTCTCTTTTTGTTCAAGGTTTTCATGTTAATAGTCTACCTATTCATAAAATGTAAATAATAACATTTTTTAGACTAATAATAAATGTAACTGACCATTAGTTTGTAAAAAAAAAATTAACAGCCGACATTTGCTATATATTTAAATTATTTTCAGTGAATAAAGTTATAGGTCACTTTCATGAATTCTTAGACCATGAATGTTCAAGTATTGGAATAAAATATTAACGTGGACATGAAAAATATATTCAAAGATCAAAAAATATTTTTTGAGACTTCACTATGTAATCAATAATAAAACAAAATGGTATTGCGTTTACTTTTAATTTCAGTACTAAGTAACGATAAAAGTTGTATTATTGCAGTTTGATCTACAAATGTCAAATTTATTGTATTCATATATTTGACACCATTCACTTTAGATGCCCAATTAATTATTAGGCTAAAAATTATTATATTTATTTAACTCGGATATAAACTTTAAACTTCATTAAAGATTAATATATCTATTATTATTAAATATAATTGTATTATTAACCCAATTCCATCTTTTTCATACGTATAATATCTCTAGATATTATACATACATTATAATATACATATACACATTATATTTTGTATTACTCTGTTTGCCTGATAACTTTTCTCTTCTTAAGACTTGAGGCAATATTATAGGCACAGTCTTTAATGTGAGCAGAAATACCTTTTTTCTTAATATAGGTAATCCTTTTCTTTCATAGATAAAAGGCTAGGTTTATGAAAAAAAAAATATTATTTTGCTAGTTTTGGCTGAAGTCTCCATAAGTTGAAGAAATTGGATCTTAAAATGTCAAAAATTGGCGAAAAATGTAATGGAGAATAAAAATGTTCACAAAAGGCTGTCATCTTAAGTACTAACTTCAATATTAAAATAACATCGACTATGTTCACATGTGCCCAGACTTATATATATAAGTGTACATACACGATTCCCAGTTTTACAAAACACACTATTTTTTGTAAAAAAAAAAAAAATTAAGCAGGAAAAAAAAAATGAAACATTGATTATCCAAGCTGTTACTCTTGAAACCTTTTGATTGGTTTTATAACTTACAATCTGTCATGACCTATGATAAAAATGGCTACTAGTCAAAATGTGTTGCGTCCATTATAGCTATTTTTTCTACCGAATGGTACCATGCTGGCTAACTAGTGTTCCAATGGTCAATAAACATAGAACTGGATTGTTGATAAGAATTACAGAAATCTGTTGCATCCATTATTTCTCTATGAAGTAGCCTCTAACTTTTATGTTTCCAAAGCTCTCAAACGTCTTTTAAACTTGTAATAAATAAAATAGAAATCGTTTGAATTCATTTTTTAAAAAAAAGAAGAAAAAAGAAATATGTCAGGATCCTGACACATTTTGTTTCCTAGGTTTTATTGTCAAGACAGACTGTTGTTCGTTGTCCAGCTGTTACACCCGCAGTGACAAGTTGAAATGTCCGTGATAAGAATTCCTCAATAAATGTATGACCATTCAAAGCACTAATCAAGTGGCAGGAAAAAAAGTGAAAAATAGATCAGTAAGAAACTATTCTTAATATATGGTTACAATAATACTTTTATAATCTTATCTTTTTCAGTGTATACATATGTTTTTATTAAATTGAATTACTTTATTGTTTTTCAGGTTAAAGATAAATAATCTATTCACTTTTTAAAAAAATAATGCTATTCTGATTTTTCTTATTTTAAATACAGTATGTATTAATATAAATGTTTCAAAAATGAAAATATGTTTTATAATATATATATATGTAAGTGTATATAAGTATAACATTTTATGCTAGCTTCTACACTATAATGTGAATGTTTAGTAATGACAGTTTATTATAATATATATATGTGTGTGTGTAAGTACAGTCGTTATACCTAACCTATATTGTATAATGTGAATATACAACAGTTATTCTTTTAAGATCTATGTGTGGCTGCATGTATATGCAATCAATCAAACTAATTTATTTCCTTCCTGTACACTCATAAGTTATTATTTAGCAAAAAAAAAAAACAACAACATAAGATTGACCCTCTCATTATACATATATTTCTCAGAAAAACCTCTTGATCATCAAGTGATTGAAATACATAAATCTCTCCAATATAAATGGTAAGTTTTTTGTTTAGATATTATATTGCGTTTTTTCCCCTAATGGTCAATAGTTCATGAAAATTTGGAACTTACCTTAGGAATACTGTGATTTAATTTTATTCATGGCATATGTTTCTTTAGTATGGTTTTTAATTATTATAAATAATAGTTGTGTTTGTGTATGTGATTATAAAGAATGAACTTAATTTATATAGTACTATAATGTAAATTTCAATTATGAATGTGTTTGTTCTGATATATATTTAGACAATACTTTGAAAGTTTTTCATTAATTAGTGCTGATTAATGCAAATATTGTATATTGATAATAAGTTTAATTATGTACAAAGTTATTAAAATAAATACTTAGTGATTGTGCTTTATGAATATAATTTAAGATCTATACATTGATTGGATGTTCATTTTCATAATTAAATTTATCAAACTTTTTCTTTCCCTTATAATTCCATAGATCACAATTGACATATTGTTTGTTTGCAGTTAGACTTTGAGATGATGAGACTTTCAGTTAGCTTCCATCATTTTAATTTTAATATTATATGTGTTTGTAGCTACAGAAATGATAACAAACTTATCAATTAAACTGTAATATAAACATGTAATAAAAAGTGTATGCCATTTACTTATTGTATAATCTATTGATTGAAAGATTAACTGATATTCAAGACCAAAGTCGACATTCGTCTACCCCATTCTCACTCATAACTTGGTATGATGAGCCACTCTGTCAATACTTGAAATCACATTGACATGTAAGATAAAATTCTCCTGAGAACATTTGTGAAGTCAAAATATATAGCCCTAACTACCACTTATAAATATGGGTTTGGTAGTCCAAGCTACTATAATTAAATGCAATTTTTTTTATCTATTGATTCCAACTCATATTTTAGACAAAATATAGGCTGAGTATTATCTTTAATAATTCTTTATAAAAGATAAACAAAAGCCAAGCAAATTTTAAACACCCAACTACAAAGAAAATATCTATGCAACAGCTTTTTTAAAAAAAAAATCAATGCAGGAAAAGGCATTACTTATCAAAATCCAAGCCACCTAGTGATAAGAATTTTTAGAAAATTTAGTTCCTTTATTTATCCTGTACTTGAGAAATGATAAATATCCTTTTATTACCTATAATTTTATTGACTGATGGGATAAAAAATAAAAATGGTTAAAATCTTATCACCCAGTGTATGTACTAATCATTATGTTCAAACTTGTATAATTAAATTTCTTTGAAATGAATGATATAGAGTAATTTTGGAATGATGCCATAAAGTGTTGGCATAAAAATTATTGGTGTCAAAGGTTGTTTGAATCATATCCTATATATATATTATATGACTCTCAATTGCTGTATGATCTCCTCCCTATTTGCACTGCTATAAAAGAGCAACTTCTACTATAAAAAAGAAATGGTCAAGAAAGAAACAATTTGTTAATAATGGATTAAGATTACCATCTTAACAATTTAAGAAAAATGACAATCTTCAAATAAATTATAAAGTCCACTTTTGAAACAGTATCCTTACCCACTTCTGTACTAACAATTGAGATTGAGTCCTAGTTAAAAAATCCTAGCAATATTTCCAGTTGCAAAACAGGCTTAGGATTTTTTTAAGATAGTTTATAATAAGTCTGATAGATATCTACCATAAATAAATGGTGTCTAATTATTTTTTTCTATAAAGTTCCAATTTATTTTGAGTTTATTAGATGAATGTTAATCCAATGTCTATAAAAATAAAAACATATGTGTGAAGTCTGATGAACATTTTTCTAGTTGCGAAGAGTATCACTGAGCTTGCAGTTAGGTTTAACATACTTGTGGCTACTTTGAGTGAAACTATCATTTTAGTGAACAAGTGATTTGGAATTTCTTCATCTGTAATGATTTAAAGAATTACTTCTTAGCTCTTAAATATTTTTATATAAGTATTATTTGTTTATTAGCTATATATAATTGTATGTAAAATAACTAATATTAAAAAGTAATTTAAGATTGTTTTTGTAATGAATATGTAATATATAATGTTTTCATCTAAATTGATTATGTTGATTTATTGAATTAAGTGATAACTTTTAAATGTTTTTATATAGATATTATTATTATTATTATTGGTTAATAATTCCATATAAAATAATAAATACTAACAGTCATTTTTTTTTTTTTAAACTTTTATCAGTTCTTCCCAAAATCATGAATTTTCTACTAAGTGCAAAAAAATAATTTTAAACTTCAAACCTTCATTTTTATATATATATTTCTATCCTTAAATAGAAAAGTTGAAACATTGTTTTAGCTAACTAATATTGATAAAATCATAGATTTGATAGTATTAATTTTTATTTTTGCTTCACAAAGTATAAAATTAATGAAACATATATTATTCTAAACTGACATTACATATTTCTTGATAAAGATTTCACTTATATCAAACCTTTGATCAAACAGTTATATGGGACTTAGATTCAACACTTTACATGATTTTATAAATAAAAAATGAGTTTACTGAAAGTTAGTAAAACATCTTTTTTAAAATTTATTTAATATCATTAAATTATTTTTTTCAACTTGAAACCTTATAAGATTGGGGAAAATATCTTAAATGATTTGAAAATGGGAAATGTAATAAATTTATAAAATTATTACATATACACCTGGGTCTCTTTTTATGTGGACTTATTTAACACGATTTTGAAGTTACGTGATTCGTCTTTCACCGGAAATCGAAGTCCGATAATGCGCTATTACTTTAAATAATAAATTTTGCGCACTTACGTTATATTGAAAGTAATAGCACATTATTGTAATTCGACTTTCATCTTAGTAATTTCAATATTTTCAGTGCTTTATAATAGTAAGATTTTATGCAATAATGAAATTAAAATCATGATTTCCACATTTTATGTATGCACACATTAAATTTTACAAGATTATAATGTAAATTTGTTCAAACATTGTGCGTGTTAATTTTGCATTTTAAATCACATTCTGTTTTTGCTTTTTAAAAAAGAACGTAATCAATTATTAATCATTTAGTGTCCACAAGTTTATTTTTAAAAGGTCAGTAATAGCAGTGGGCACAATTAAAATCTGATTTTTAATTGTAATTAACAATTTAAAAATTACTTACGGGCGACTTGAAATTAATGTGATGTAAAACGAAATTTGATTTTTAAACGGAATTGAAAATTAAAGACAAAAATAAGAATTTAATTTTTAGTTGTTAGTTTTAATTAAAATTTTCCCCGCAGTGGTGAATAAATGTCTTTTTATTATCATAAGTCTAAGTTCATAAACAATTAATAAAATCATCATCATCGTCAACAGAAAACCATTAACACAACATGAGAGTGAACTTGGGCTAATTGTATTTTCTCTTGTGAGAATAATTGCTGAGATATTCTTGACTTCGTTCAAGGAGAAGCCAAATACATTACATCACATCACATGAGAATCTGATTTTTTACTAGTTTGCAAATGAACGTCTTTTGGGGCAAATAGCGATAATAATTCAAACGTGTATAAAAAAAATTAAATTACTGTACTGTAAATTATGCATAAAAATATATTATTTTGAATAAAATTAAATATTCTAGTTAAAAAAAGTTTGTCTTGTATCATTTTTTTTCAAATTTGAAATTTTTTATTAGTCATATTTTATTTCCTTATTTTTTTTTTTTTTTGCGCGAATTTTAAAGTAATTTTACGTTGGTGCTTTGCTTTTATGCGAATTTTGAAAAATCACAGACCGCATCCCCCATTTTTCAATGTAAATTATGTCTATTTTTGCGCGATTTCATTTGTGCGTGTTTTCTGAGGAACTATCTATCGCGTAAAACGAGACCCAGGTGTAATGTTTTTGATGAATATAATTATATATATATATATAATTTTCATTTCATTATTGAGAACCCATTGATCTTAGATTGACTTAATTATACAGGATACAAATTGTAGACCTATTATATATCTAAACTTCAAAGATAAAATTATTTTTGTGTTTCTATTATTGTTTATTAATGAAATAATTTTTAATAGACAAAATACATGGGCTATATATATAAAACTTAAATGAATGCAGCACTAACATATATTTGTAAAACACAACGTTAATGTTTGCTATCAATAAATTGAATGCCTGTGTTCTGTTTTTAAAAAACTTTGTATGAATGAAAAAATCTTTATTTTTATGGTCCTAAATTCTAAAAGGCATAGTTTCTTGATTGAGGGAATTATATGATTAAATTCAAACTCAAACCAGATATAAATACATTATTAATTTAAATTCACAATCAGTAAATCACACATAAGTGACATTACATTTCATTTGATTTCATCTGAAGACATAACAATAAACAGTCATTTTTTATTCTTATAGATATTTGCATAAAAAAATGATTGAATCATTTATATTGCCAGCACATAGAAAAGTTGTCAGTTTCCATTTATTTTATTTAACGCATATATTAAATCTATTAGAAAAAACTTTTATTGTAGTTTATTTGTCTCAGTTGATTATATAATCAGACTTCAAAAGATAAAAAAAAGTTCTGAATTCATAGGAATTAGATGCATCTATTTAAATACTTTAGATCATTATATTTGAGTGTTAGGGTAAACTAAATCCAAAAATGAACTATTTTGAACAATTTATAGTTATTTAAACCACTCTGATACTAAATATAAGTTTGAGAAAAATACTACTAAACACCATAATATAATTAACTAAAGTTTTTAAATAGATGCATCTATGAACTTGTAAATAAATGAACGTGAAAGTTATGATATGAATATTATAAGCTGAAATAATCCACAAACTGTCTTTAGGAGTTTAGTACAGCTATAGATTTGGTAGGTTTTAGTTAAAGTTCAAAGATTGTTTACTAACAGTGTAAAATAAAAACGTGACTGTCTGTCTTAATGAGGCTGTTAAATGTTCAGTCTTCCTTAAATGTCATAACTAATCACATGAGTACATTTATTTTATTCACAACTCAAAGTCTAAATATATGTCATTCATTAAGATCACATAAAAATATATATTCTGATATAGACATGCTGCATTCTATAGTTTCCTTGTAGTGAATAAATAACTAAATAAGGAAAACAATTAAAGGTGATATATTTAATAAAATATATTTTATTGTTTTAAGTGAATCTGGAATAAGTGAACTATTTATTTATTAAATTTTAAAAAGAAATATTTTGTTTAAATTATTACCAAATGATAACATTGCTTTATTAGGATTAGAAGAACAAAAATCACACGTTGACAAGCCAGTACTTTAAAAATGGAAAAGACTGGGTTTTGTGATTACCATAGTTATAGAAATGATTTCAGCAATGAGCACACACATTTTCTTCAGCTTAAAAATTTCTGTTTATTTTATCTTACTTTTATAAATATATTATTTTAGACTCATACTAAAGAAAGATGCACTGCATGGAGAAAAACATGTAGAAAGGGCAAACAAAAGTTTTCCTCTGTTTAATATTTTTATGACTAAAATGAAATGGATATCAACAAACACTATGATGACTGCTATGGATTTAAGATCATTGAATTTATCATGAATTGTAATATCAACAGGGAGAATAATTGGATATCATCTAATAATTCAAATAGCTTGTGTATAACTATGTTTGTGTTTTGATAGCATAACAGCCAAAAGAAACATCATCAAATAATAGAATCTCAATTAAGTCATATAAATGCTAAAATGTGTTAACAGATGCTAATAAAAAATTTCCTTTAAATTATCTATATCAGATAAGTTTCACTTATTAAAAATGGCTAAAAGCATAATAATAACTTTGATGATAAAATATTTATTGAAGACTTTTTATTAATAATTTTAATTAATATAAGGTCATTACCATTTGATATAAGTTAAATAATATGGGAGATATAACTTTCTTTTAAAAAAGTAACAATATTAAGTCTTTTCACTACTTTATTTTTTTATATTGTGAGAAAGAGTTTGCCATTAATCCTTTTATGACAGTATGCTTTAAAAATTTTAAATATATATTGTATTAACTAATTGCAAACAGGGGGGGAGGTAAATTATAAAAAATATATTATAGGATATTAGATTCCCATTGATAAATTATAGTTATGATCTTTACTTTTGTCACCCAGTGAATTAATGCTTATTTCAATAAATTTATATTATTATTATTAATCTAAGTACTTTGCTTTTCCAATTGCATAAGTCATTATAAAATTTTATTACACAATTTATTTACAAATAAAATATTCAAATGGATATTCCTTACTATAGCTTATTAGTAAATAAAATATTATTTATTGAAGTATATTTTCTTTCCCAAGCAAAAAGTACTATTATGAACCATTGGAACCTTACGAATACATGAATCCATTCAATATCATTCTAAACTGCCATATACTCATTTGCAGATTAACATATTTATTTGTCTTTTTATACAACATTTATGTAGTATATTTTATATTGCCTAAATATTTAGTGCATAAGTGAAGAAAACTACTTGGTTCATGATTTTATTATATATGATTACCCAAATCTATGAGGCACTTGTAGGCTAGATATACATGCTGTTATAATATTTTTATAATATTGTTGATTATCCAAATCTGGAAACTATTCAGTAAACAGCACTTATTTTACCATTATATTTTGGCAATCTCTATTAATTTTTCTTTACATTTTCATGCCCAACATAGGAATTGACTATTTATCCATGACCTATAAAAGATGTAAAGTCATATAATAGTAAGTAGATAAAATTAAAATATTTGATTAATGATCTTAATAAATATCAGCTATTTTTGTGTATATTAATGTTATATTAAATAGAGTAATGACTCAATAGATAATTTCTAAATTTGTAGTTGTGCTTTGTTAAGAGTTTGAATTTAGACTGGGTTGTTGAATTGTTTTCTGAAAAATAGAGGTGTAAGAATACATGAGTTGAGAAATAGAAAAGTTGTAAAATGCTTTATAAATAAAATGTTTTATATGTATGCCAAAAGAGGGCACATGAAAGCAAAGTATGATATGATGATGTTCGTACATGTTATATAATAATAAAAATAAGAGTTTATGTATGTGACTTTAATAGCACTAGATATGTGCTATATGTTAGTGAAATGTCAGATGAAAGTAGACTCATTTGTAATAAATATTAAGTTCTCATGAAGTAAATGTAAAATAAATAATGAAAAGTATTTGAAGCTAGCTTATTTTTTAGGAGATATTGTATCCTAGTTATTTTGTGAAATAAATGAAAAACATTGGTGTTTATTGTTCAAATTTGTTGGCAAGCATATGATATAGAGTTTTTTGAGCATAGTCACAAAATTTATACTAAGTTGTATGCAATATAATTTGAATTTAAAAAAAAACATTAGTTTAAAATGATAATATTGAAGATAAGTAATATAATTACTATTAAAAGGTGATGTTATTGCAGTATTTTATATTAAAAGGGTATATTACATGAGTTAAAACAGGCAAAACTCTTCATACAGTATTGCCACTCAGTGCAAGCCAGAGTAAGTAATGGATGCCAGAAGGCTGGTGTATAAATCCCCATCTAGTGCATACTCATCCAATATCTCCAGACTAGTTTCAGGCTTGTAGCCTTCATCAGTGAGGAGCCTTGGATCTGAGAACCCTGCACCTAGATCTTAGGATCTAAAAATATATATTGTGATGTACACATGTTGCATTCTATAGTTTTCTTGTAGGGTATAAATAACTAAATAAAGAAAACAATTAAAGGTCATGTGTTTAATAAAATATATTTTATGTTTTAAATGAATATGGAATAAGTGAACTATTTATTTATTTATTTATTATATTTTAAAAAGAAATATTTTGTTTAAGTTATTATCAAATTATAATATTGCTTTATTAGGATTAGAAGAACAAAAATCACATGTTCACATGCCAGTGATTAAAATAAGGAAAAGACTGCATTTTGTTACCATAGTTACAGAAATGATTTTATCAAGAAAACACCTAGTTTCTTTTGGTCAAAATTTATGCTTGTTTTACCTTACTTTTATAAATAGATTCTGGACTTATAGTAAAGAAAGATGCACTGTGAGTAGAAAATAGTGGAGGGGGGGGCTTCAACTTTATTTGGTATCTTTATGATTAAAATAAAATGGATATCAACAAATGCTATACTGAGCACCATGGAACTAAGATTGAATTTACCATGGGTTGTAATATCAACAGAAATAATAATTGGATATCATTTAATGATTCAAATTGATTATGGATCCTTATTTTTATGTTTTTCTAGCAAAAAGTGCCAAAGGAAACATTGTCAAATAATGAAATCTCAGCAGAAGTCATATATATGTTAAAATATGTGAAAAGACACTAATAAAAAAATTCTTTTAAATTATCTCTGTCAGATAAGTTCTTAAAAACATGATTAAAAGCATAATGGTAACTTTAATGATAAAATATTTATTAAAGACTTTTTTATTATTAATTTTCATTAATGCAATCTTACTTACTATTAGATATAATTTAAACAATATAATAAATATAACTTTCTTTAAAAAAAAATAACAATATTAAAACTTTCTTCTTACTACTTTATTTTCTTTTATTGTGAGAAATAGTTTGACGTTAACCCTTTTATGTCTGTATGCTTTAATAATTTAAAATATATATTGTATCTACTAATTGCAATCAAAAAGGGGAAAGTGTAAATTATAAAAATATAAATTATATGATATTAGATTGCAGTTGGTAAATTCAAATTATCTTTATTTTTCCACCTCAATGAGTTAAAGCTTATTTCAATAAATTTATATTATTAATAACCAAAGTATTTTGATTTGCCCATTGCATGAATCATTATAAAACTACTTTATTATACAATTTATTTTACAATTAAGATAATTTCATTATAAATCCCTTACTATAATTTATCATGAAGCAAATCATTACTCATTAAACTATATCTTCTTTGACAAGCAAGATGTTTCTCTGGATGATTGACACTTTACAAATTCATGAGTCCATTGTAAATATGAATCTAACTTGCCATAGAGCCATTTGTGGATCAACATATATTTATTTGTCTATTTATTAGTTACATATTTTAGTTGCCTAAGTACAACACTTATGTAGTATATTTCAGATTAACCAAATATTTAGTGCATAACTGGAAAACCCCACTTGGTTCTAAATTTTATTTATTATACATGGTTGCCCAAATCTGTGAGGCACTTGCAGACTATCTAGCCCTGCTTAATTATAATAATTTCTGTTATATTCATCATTACCCAAATCTGAAAGTTATTCAGTGAACAGCACTTATATTACCTTTACATTTTGGCAGTCTCTATTAGTTTTCCTTTAATATATTGTGCCATTACAATTTAGTCACTAGCTAAATTTATAGTAATGTGCATGTAGAAAAGGTAAACCAAAAATCATCATCACATTTTTATATAATCATAAATGAAGCTGTAGGGCATCCAAGTTCAAACCCTACCAGATCAAAATCTTAAAAGCTTTAGACAGAAGAGAGTGGGTCAACAATTATATGCTTTACTTGTTTGTGTGTTCATAGAATGGTCAAAACGAGCACATTTAAACTATTTAATATTTAAATTTTCTGTTAAAAAGCAAAGTTATAATGCATACATATAGGCAATGTATGTGTAAACTATTTAATTGTTTTATATTTCAAATATTCAACATTTTAACTTTCTTTAAAACTAACCTATGCTTGATCAATTTTAATGTCTTATTCTATGCTTCTATTTTGCTTTTCTATAATTGTAATTGGGATTTAAAAGTTACAGATTTAATTTTAAATAATAGGGTTATAATTACTAAGCTAGCAATTATATTATTTAATGTTAGTTTATGAATGATTTGAAAGAATGAAGGATGTGTGTACATTACATACAGAAATTTACATTTACTAAATATTGAAAGAAAAGGAAGGATTAAATCTGTCAAATTATTTTTTTTTGTACAATTTTATGTTGAAAGAGGAAATCGGTTTAATCAGATATTTATCTTTGTAGCAATTTTTTTTTTTGTAAATAATTGTTTTTCACTTTGGGAGCTTATAATGGGTGAGAGCTCTAATTTTGAAATTGTCTTATCTCAAGATCTAAAGAAGGAAGCTCAAAGATTTGAAATGTTACCTGGATGTTAAAAAAAAAAAGAGAAAAGAAAGGAAATAAGGATTAAGTCTATTTTTTTTTAAACAAAAGTGTCTGGAAAAAGGATTAAACTTTTCAGTTGAAAAATAATTTAGTTGAAAATAAATTAGAGATCTAATTAAAACAAATTTGTCCAAAAATAGCAAGTGACGCTATCTCTGATTGGTTAAGTTAGCTAAAAATTGGATATAAAAAGTGTCTGGAATTATTTTTTTTTTGGTGATTATGATTCAGATTATTAAACTATCAAATTGAATGTTGAAAATATAAGAAATGGCTGGCTAGAAAAATTATATGTATGTCCCATCTTTTCCGGACCATCTGGAGGAAGCTGCACATCATAGAGGAAAGAAAAGATGTTGTGTCTAAAATAATATTCTACACCTTTCAACTGACCAGAGAAATAAGATGTTTTTAATAGAAGGAAGAAAGCATTCACCTGCATTCAAAGAAGATGAATTAATCTACTGATAAATATTAATCATCAAGTCCAATTAATTGTTACAACAACTGATTTTAAACTCAAGAAAATTTATAAATGTGAAAACAACTGCTGTATTTCATCCACATGCTTGACAGGAAGAGAAGAAAAATTAATATAATGATTTCCAAATTGTCCACTAAAGCAAATAACCTCAATAGAGTCATCATCATCAAATAGTTATACACCTCAAGAAAGAGATTGTTCCCACGTAAAACGGAAATGGTAGCTGCAGAAATATAGACATTATACAAGACAAGTTTGAACCCTTGGAAATTCGCCACAAACAAAAGATCGGTAATATGACTTTTTATATCTATTTTCTTTATGATATCAGTCTTAATAAACATTTTAGCAATAAAGTGGTATATTTTATTTAAAGAACTTTTAAAGACTATTCAGATCGATTAAAACAAGAATGTCTTACTAATAATAACTTTGAGCTTCATAAATTATCTTGAATGTATGAAAATTATTTGTTTATTAATTTTACAGTTATGAAAAATATTAATGTGTAAAACAATTTTTTTTTATGGTATTATGATTTTAGTTTTAACTAATATATTATTATTTTGGTTTTAAATAATATTTTGTTATTATGGGATAAAACACGCACATACATAATGATATTTTTATATGTGTATAATTGCGAGTGAATGTGAAATAATGAGTAGTATTAGAATATTAGATTAGTTTGTTTCAAGTTAAGTATAGCATTTCAGAGGTAGAAGAGAGGGGGGAGAAAATAATTTAAAACTTGTTTCTAAAACTTGCTCTTTCAATTCTACTAACATTTTTTTTTTACATTCTATTTACATGTTGGATTTTTAAAGTATGTGTGCTAATGAGCAGATAATTTTTTTTTTTCTTGAAATACTTTTCTCATGGAGTGAAAATCATGGTCAATGTGACGTCCAACTTAATACAAAATACATTTGAAGGGAAAGGGGGAAGAACTTAAAATTAATCTGAGGATTGTTATATAATCAATTATTATCATTATTATTATTCATGTCAATTTTCATATTTATCTAGAAATTTTTATGTATATGTTAGAAATGTAGTAATAAATATTAGTTTGTTTTATTAAACGAGGCGTATATATTTCATTAAGTGTAGTCTTTGTTAAGTGTGATTATTCATCATCATCAATGGTTGAATATTAGTTATTTAAGATATAAGTAAATATGCTAAAATTAAGCAATAATTATGAATTTCTTTATAAAAATTAGTTTTATGTTTAGGCTTAGTCCTAGAGCTGTAGTTGAAACCCTTGTCATTATTGTTATTATTATCATCATCATCATCGTCATCAATGTTTTAATTAATGAGCTGTTTAACTGTTTAAAGGCCATAAATAAATATTGATTTTATAATATTTAGTGATTTCTTAGTATTATTATAACCACATCCTGTCATCTATTTCATGCAAGGATGAGTGAATTGCCATCCTAAATTAGTTATATATAATCTGAGCTAGTAAACTTATAAAAATATTGAAACACATTTGTTATGCTAAGATCTGAGAAATGATTTATGTCTAATATACTCCACTTTGGTTTATAGATGTTTTACTTTTACCTAAATATTAGTGCTTATAGTGATATGGCTCAAAAAGCAAAATCTCTCATTTTTATTAGAAATAAAGTACCAAAAAGGGATTCAAACCCGGTACATGTGAAAGGTTATTAGATATAACCGTGTCTAGATTCAGATAATCTAGTGGCGCCCTGCTAGACCATATTCACTTAGTATTTGTTTAAACATGCACTTAACATCAAACCAAGAAATGAAAGTGGATAAGATCTACTGTCTGTATACCTGAGTTATATTTTATTGAAATTACTAGTGTACTCACTTCACGTGATTTCATATACCTGAGTTATAATACTTGTTATTAATAATTTGTTTATAATTCTTATATATATATATTTTGGACTCAGATATGGTAATAGTTATATTGTAACCATCTATTTCTTTTGAATCTTTACTTTAATTTGAATGACCCATTAATTATGTTACAATATATATATATATATGTGTGTGTGTGTGTGTGATTTGTTTGAAAGAAGACAAAGGTTTGCGTATGTGCTTGTTGATGAAATGTCAATATATTGATAAAGTTAAAATGCAAATGGAGAAACTTGATTTTTTTTTATTGAAGAACATAATATGGATGGTCAAAGAATAAAATTTTTTAACAATATTTTAAAAAATGCTAAAAATAAAGCTTTAAGTAATAATGTATACTATATGATATATCCTTCTTGTGCTATATGTCCTCGTATTTTTCAAATATAAAATTACATAAAGAAGATAATCCTTTGTGAGTTATGATAGATTTTGGTGTTTCATTCATGTATCAGACTTCTAAATATATTGATACACTTTTACAAGACTTTTTAGGATTTGGGGAAATAATATTGCTTCATCATTTGACTTTGTAAATAGTATTAAAAATTTGGTGATTGATGAGAATGATGTTATTGCTTCATTGGATGTTACAGAAATGTATGGATCTATTGATAGAATGAATTCCATAAAAATAATTGAACATACATTAAAAAGTAAAAGTATTTGTAAATATGTGATAAAATTTATAGTTGATTCTTTAAAATTTTTTAATGATAACATTGTTGCATCTTTTGAAGGTCAATATTATAAAATGTCTAAAGGTTGGCCTATGGGTCTGCCTGTAGTTGCACAAGTTTGCAATTTCATTTCATCTACATATGAGAGTAGTATTTTAAATATGTGTACTTTTGGAGATAATAAAATTTACAAAAGATATGTAGATGATGTTTTAGTTTATGGAAATACTAATAATATAAATTTGCTTGTAGATGAATTAAATAAGTTGAATGGCTTGAAATGGACTATTGAAAAGGAACAGGACAAAATATTAAATATTTAGATTTAATTATTATAAGAGATAACAGTATATTAAATTATAAATTAATAATTAAGCCACTATGAAAAAGATGATATATAAATTGTAAATCAAAAGTACCAATGATGCATAAGATGGCATGTTTTAGATCTTTTTTGTTTTGGAATGAAAAATTATGTCATTACCAAAGTGATAAACTGAAAAATATTGAAATATTTGCCAAAGAATTGCTTGCTGTTGGTTATAAAATGGAACAAATAAACAGTACTTTATGTCAATTTAAAAAAAGTTATAATGATTTAAAGGAAATGAAGATTTGTAAACAATGGATATCTATTCTATTTATTTCAAATCCACAAGTGAAATTTTTTAACGATATATATATATATAAGAATGTGTTTAATGTTTCATTCTATATATATATGAAATTTTTTAACGATATATATATATATAAGAATGTGTTTAATGTTTCATTCTATGTTCCAAACAATATTAATAAATTAGTCAATAATTCTAAGGATGTCATAACTGTCAAGCAGAAAAGTAATGTCATATATCAAATTTTTTGTGATTGTATGCTATCATATATAGGTGAATCTAAGTGCAGTATTGAGAAGAGATTGAGGGATCATGAATTGTTATATAAACATGTAAAAAGTAAAAATAATGGTGATTTAATGTCTCCTTCAGTTTTCTTTGATCATGAAAAAACATGTAAATATAAATTTAAATTTGATTTTGAAAATCTGAAAATTCTTCATGAAGAGAGAAATCAGATTAAAAAGGTAATTTTTATAAACAGGAATAAAATGCATTTAATAAATTGACAAGCTGCTAACATTAAAATACGAGATTTGTGGGATTTGAATTGCTGATGTTTGCTTCTGCTTTTTTTTAAAATTTAATGGCAGTTGAGGCAGGTTTAAGAAATTAACCGAAAGATTTAAGGATTGTTTGGAATAGTTTGTAAACTGTTAAATTTATTATTTCAATTATAATTACAATTCTGTTTTTAATTAATGGACATTTTATTTGATATATATATATATATATATATATATATATATATATATATATATATATATCACATATATATATATATATATATATATATATATAACTCATGTGAAAGTGATTGACAAGTTAACCATGCACATGTAATCTATTATTGCATGCAGTGGCAATTGATTGCATTATTCACAAAAAAATTATACATCTAAGTATTCAAAAACTAATTAGTTAAAGATCTACAAGAAATTATCAAAATAGAGAACTTTATTAAGATACTTTCACTCATTGGTTTAAAAATATATGCATTAACATGAAAGTTGTGCATCTTTTTTTATATATTTAATAAATTCTTATTGAAATTCATAGTATGTCTATTAAGGACACATGAACTGAGATTAGAGGTCCATTCCTATCTTCCCAAAACAATCTTTTCAATGCTGAGGAATTTATAAGCAATGACTTAAGCCGTTGTTTTTCCTAATATGATTTTTCTAATTTGGATTTGTAATAAATCTCATTCGACTTCTTCCATAGTTCATGCATAATTTCATTTCTTAAAAGTGATTTAGAGTTATAAATAGTTAAGTAAAATCTCTTCATTAAACAGTAGCCTAAATCTATATATTGGAGAGCTTAACAAATCTACTTTAAATTGCCAACCATAATTTTGGATGATGACTTTACAATCCTTTGTGAATGAGAGCAATAATTAGTTTCATTTATAATTATTATAAATATAAAAAGAGTGACTCATTTTTGTGGCCTTCAAAAAATCTCAACATATGTTTCATTTAACAGATATCAAATAGTTGATATAAAAGTTTGTAGTGCTTTTTGATATTGATGAGAGACCACTCTCGTTCATTTATCATATATAAAAATCCTATATTATAATTAATTGTATTTAATGTATAAAAAATACATATTACAAGCTGTTCTGCTTCATTCTTTTGCAACTTGAATAAGGAATCAAAATTTTGATTTCCATTAATTCCAAATAGAAAGCTGTTTTACAGTTGTTGTGATAATACCCAAAAGTTATATATATATATATATTTACATATATAAATAATAAATATAATGGTAATTAACTATTATATACAGTCTTTTCAATCTGCAGAAGTACTTTCAGTTAATTCCTTAACCTTTCTCATCTGCTGTTAAACTAAAAAAAAAAAGGAATGGAAGCAAACATCATCAATTCAAATCGCATAAATTCCAAATTTTAACATTAGCAGCTTGTCTATTAAATATATTCATTTTATTTCTATTTATTAAAATTGCTTCCTTAATTTTACTTTTATTTTGGTTTTTCTCTTCATGAAAAATCTTAACACTTTCAATATCAAACTTACATATGCTTTCATGATCCAAGAAAACTGAAGCAATCAATCATTATCACTTTTACTTTTCACATGTGTGTATAACAATTCATGCCCTTTTAATCCTTCTCAATACTGCCCCTTGATTCACCAATATATATATATATGATAACATACATTCACAAAAACAATGATACACAGTAATACTTTTCTGCTTGACAGGTATGACATTTTTAGCATTATTCACTAACTTAATAATGTTTTTTGTAACACAAAATGAAACATGGCACTTTTGATTTTCAATTTGCATATCTCTTTTTTTGCAATGGTATGATTATTAATTTATAACTCAACTTACTATTGTCTCTTGTAATAATTGGTCCATTTCAAGATATTTAAATTATTTAACTTCTCTAGAAGCAAATTTATAATATTAGTATTTCCACAAACAAAAACAGTATTCACATATCTTTTGTAAATTTTAATATCTTTAAAAGCACACATATCTAAACTATTATTGTCATATGTAGACAAAACAAAATTGCAAACTTGTGCGACAACAGGCAGACCCATAGACCAAACTTTAGACATTTTATAATATCCACCTCCCAAAACAAAAAGCAACAATGTAACAGTTAATTCGAATGTAATAATTAATTACCATTATATTTATTATTTTTATTGTTATTACAATAGTTTTTAAATTAATGGACATTTTATTTATATTATATATATATACCTAAAAGCAGCCAACACTTAAATGATGCTAATATCAATAACAATCAACAATCTCAATTTGTGGTCTATTGAAATCTTAATTTTAACATATTATTTGATTACATCGTTGTATAATTTATTTAAAATACATATAAACTGAAGTTTCAACCAGATCACTGTTATCAACTGGGTAGCAAATATAAAATAATTATAGCATCTCTGTAAATACTGATGTATAGCAATCATGAACATTCTTTTTTTCTTAGTGATGACAGTTTATTCATCAAAAAACAGGTACAAATACAGTTAAAAAAAGGGTTTACAAAGAAGTGATTACATGGTAAAATGAAATTTACGAGCAACATGGTGAAAGGAGAAGGATATATAAAAAAGGGAAAGGGATGTTGAAATCATGTGTAGTCCAGGCCAAGAATAGCCATTGGTTGCAAGTCCGAGATGCATGTCCTCTTGAGCGAGTGACCCAATGCATCACAAGCATTCCTATGGATGAGTCCTGTGACAGAGGCTGAGTGAGTGGGAGTTGGAGGATTTCCCACATATCTGTGAGTAATGGAGGTGGGGCTAGTTTGGTATCTCTGGTTTTGAGAGAGTGAGTTAGGTCCAATAGTTTTTGATTCACTGAGTGTACTTTCTGATCAAAAATATTAGCACATTGGAGCAGCCAGAGAGCATAGATGAGAAAAACTGAAAGTCTGATAGTTGCAATGACCCCTGTTTTGATGGATTTTCAGTGATTGAAGATGGTGTTCTTGTGCAAGGGAAGGCAGGAGTTGATGACACGTCTCACTCCAAGCAAAAAGGGACCTTAAGAGTAGGAAGTGTTGGAGGGTTTCATTGTCAGTTTTACAGAGAGGGCATAGTGGGAGATCTTGGTGAAACCCCTTGGTTGACCAAAAATTGATTGGTGGGAAGGGAATGAAGGTTGATTTTGAGGAGCAAATCAAGGAATTTTGCCTTAAGGGACCACCTTTTGAATTTGAAGATTAATTGAGCATTGGTAAGTTTGAGGAATGTAGGAAAGACAATGGAGGAGTCTATGGTCTGATTGAGAAACTCCCAGTACTTTAATTTGAAAATTCTTTTAATAGAAAATAGAAATAATAACTATCAGAAATTATTTAGATTAATGACTTCTTTTATAAAAAAAAATGTGAATAGAAAATAATTTGCATACATCATCACACTTATTGATACATTCTGGCCTTTTAAAGATATCAATCTGACAATATTGGAGAGTGTCATATCTAGATAGTATGAAATAAATTCAGGTTGTGATAGTGTGAGTGAGGGTATTAGATTTTCATACATATGCATATGACTTTATTGTAATGAAGCATAATTCTGTAGTCTTAAATTAAAAATTCTATAAATATTAATAGAGTCTCTAGCTCATGGGCCATATAAATTATAGATTTCTCACCTAGGTCTCTCATTTTTTAATATATATGAGGTAAATGTTTTTGAATCAATTCTATAATCATCACATACCAACTCCCTTTATAATATCTTCGATTTAATATATATATATATATACAAAGCCAATCAGAGGTAGCAGGAGGGGCAGCTGCCCCATGCCTCACAATATTGTGGGCCTCAACTTGGAAACTTAATATATTAAACCAAAATGTAGGAAAAGGCAAATCAATGTCATAGCTTATAGCAGGGGTCCTCAACCCTATGCCCGTGGGCACCATGGTGCCCACAGACCATTTTACGTGTGCCCACTGCTATCCGAACACGATAAAAAATTATTTATCTGATACAAATAAATTAATTTTTTTTAATTTCTTATAAATTATTGTATTATATTGTAATCAAATTGTAGGGCATACTATACTTTTACAGCGTAAAAATATAAATGTTAATTATATGTTAAAATTTTATTTTTGAAATAATTAAATTTTGTACATTACATGTATTATTAACAATATCCAACTATAAATTTACATTGAAAAAATAAATGGTGCCTGCCATCTGGTTGAAAAAATAAATAGTGCTCGCCACCTGACTGGTATTATAGAATTGTCTTAAGTGCAAAAAGGTTGGGGACCCCTGGCTTATAGAATGGCCTTATAGAATTGTCTTAAGTGCAAAAAGGTTGGGGACCCCTGGCTTATAGAATGGCCTTAATTTCACAGTTAAACTTCCCAAAAAAATATCTGAGAAAAATTTTTCCAATCAGTTATACCACAAGTCAAAAATATAAGCCATTTTAAAGATGAGGTGTCAATTTGATGACTCTGTGATGAAAGCGGCTGCAGAACTCGGCAACTGGCAGAACTAATAGTCTCAGCCCCCTGTCAGTTCTATGTTGACAGTGTTTTACGATACTAACAATGCTAGAATGAATCTATCCTATCCAAGTATTATCTGGATCTGATCTGCTTGCTTGTTTCTGTGACTCATAACTAACTGCTCCCAGAATCCTGTTTTTGGTCCTATAGGTAAAAACTTTCATTTCTTTTCTCTCCCCATGTTCTTATTTTAAATTTTGAAGGGCCTCTAAAAGATTAGTTACCCCAGGATCATATTTTCTCTGAAAGGCCCTGTATATATATATATATATGCGTGTGTGTGTGCGCGCGCGTGTGTGTGTGTGTTAAGAGGCTATTTATGCAGAGAAAGAAAAGTAGAAAGATAGACCTAATAGTTTCTAATGCTTATATAAAAAACCACTATAATATTCATTGGGCAATGTATTATACAAAATTAGTTTAATAGAAGCAACGCAATAAAAGTGTAAGACGTTTTGGATGCCTTGGAAGGATTATATGGTACTATGATTAAGCATAATATGCAAACTAGCTTGAGATATTTCGATAACAAATATTAATGTGTGTATCACATAAGTGAATAAATTAACAAAAACCTAGTTGCAATAATTCTCAATATTGTTTTCAATATATCCAGTTTTTCATTAAGTGAATCAATCAACTGTATTGAAATTCATACGAATTTTTCCCGTTTTAATTATAATCTAAGCATAAATTGCTATTGTTTAATATTGTAATGAAGCTTTTTATAATTTGCAACAGTTATTAAGTAGAATTGTTCTGAGAAAGATAAATGAAATTTCAAGGAATATTTTTTCTAAAAAAAAAAAAAAGGGTCTGTGAATGACATCTAAAAAAAAAAAAAAAGTGCAAACTATGATAAATTCTTCCTATTGACACCTTCTATAAGGTGTTTGCCAAATATCTAGTTTTAAATTTCCTTTTGCATAAGTTTAAACAAAATATCTCTTCATCAGAAAATACTATATTTTAATATATACATACTTATAAAGTTTTGTTTAAACTATGTAAAAAAAACTGTCAGAATTTTTACAAATCTAGATTAAATAATTTTAAAAAACAAATTGATAGAATTATAATTAATAATTTATTTTCTTTGAAGTTACATAATTCTGTTTAATAAGAAGAATGAAAAAAAAAAGGTTATTTTTTGAAATACTGTGAGTGTATACTAAATCGAAGATTTTCACAGATAAAAAATGTGTATCACGATGCATTATTATTACAGAGAAGCCTGGAGATTTCAAAAAGCCCGAACTATATGGGGCAGCTTTTTTACAGAAAATTATAAAAATTAGCCATTATATTTAAATTAATTAAAATCCTGTTAGACGATTCTCGCTGCTTTATGTTTGATTTTGATTTTTTCATTCATTATTATTACTTTTGTTATCTGTTATTTTGATTTTCAAAACAGGCAAAAACTCACTATACGCATTGCCACCCTGCAAACTAAAGTAATCAATGGATGCAGAAAGCTTGTGCATAAAATCCCCATCTAGTGCAATACGTATAGTGAGTTTTTGCCTGTTTTAATAACAGTTATAAGCAAGTATAAGAAATGGTGATCATGTGATTTTGGTTTTCATTGGACAAAAATAATAAAAATTTTAATATAATTCTACTTATTATTCTATGGTTTCATATGTTCTATTTTTTTCTACAGATCATAATTAATTCTTTATACTTTTTTAGGTCTTTGCAGTGACTATAAAATAACTTTTACCACTTGAGAGCAAATATTGCATATATTTGATTATTATAAAATAAAGTAATCATTCACTCTGAAGTCTGCAAACGATTTGGATTCTCTCTCGTCAACAATCTAGAAAACAACTAATCTTCTGCAAGTTTAACAACCTTTCTTCTTATATTAATAACATTAGATGACCAATATGATGCTTTAATTTCAAATTGGTCAAATTCTAATATTATAACTATAAAAAGATCAAATGGAAAAGCCTGGTGTGACTCTAGCAATCTGATGGGAATCATAAAATGCATTTCATATTACAAAATGATTGGCCAATCTTTTAAATGGTATAATGATCAACATTGTGACATTCATTATGAGTGAACTAACATCTATCAAAGTTTGTTTAGATCCATAATAGTTTTAACTATATTTGCAAGGAAAAAATGGACCAGAAAACATGACATTTTATTTAGTCATAAACCTATTTATTGGTAGTAAAATGATAATTAAAAAACAATTTTAAAATATCAGCAAGATTTTATTTGTTTTCCAACCTTGATTTGTCTTGCAACTAAGAATAACTATAGTGACACCCATTATCAACCAACATTGGCTGTTTAACTGGGTTAGTAAAGGCAGACTATCTTTAAAAAATCTGAAGACTGATAAGAATCTGCAAAAACTTCTAATTTTCTATCTCGTGAACTGGGAAAATGAATGTGCCATTATTATATCATGATTTAATGTAAATTGTTCCAAATTAAACATATTGAAAGTGAGTCAAGTTTTAATATCTATGAAGTTGAACGAAAAAAACCATTTATTTAAAAATAAAAGATAATATTCTCTTACTGATTTTTAAACAATGAAATCATTATATATATATACACACACACGCATGCAAACCATGAACATAGTTCATAGATACGACGGTAGTTAATGATAATTATTTGTTAAAACATACTTTTTTCAAATATTATTGTTTGAATATATAGAAAAAAAATTATCTATGCTTCAACAAAAATAATAAACTGCTGAGGGGTTTCTAAAATAAGTAAATTCTTAAATAAGAGACAAGGATAAAATCACAAAGCATAAAATTATTTTAAAAACTAAACTGATAATAAATGGGGAAAAAAAATTAACATAAAAATATATTTAAATGTAAAAAAATAAAAATTATTGGCCGTATATTCTTTTTTTTATATATTACAAATCTTGTTTATTGTAAGAACTAAATTTCCATATGTATATATTATTCTTATATATATATAATAAAATGTTTGTAATATATTAATTATTGTTATAAAATTGTAATGAAAATACTGAATTATAACGGTGACACTCTATTTTATAAATATCTATAATAAACCACAGAAGTATTTTCATTGAATGACTTAACCCTTAACCTTCCTCAAATTAAGTAAAAGTACTTTTGTGGTTATTATACATGTTTATAAATTTTATTATCACCGTTATAATTCAGTATTTTTATTATATGTATACACACACACACTCACAAATAATTACAAATAGACACTGGAAATGATTATAAAATATGGTGAAATAGTTGAAATTACAAAATAATATACACAGATGCAGAGAAATTTAGTTCATACAATTAACAAGATTTATAAAGAAAATGAATATGTACACCATAATTTTTATATGTTGAAATTATAGGGTCGAGTTTGGAAAAAAAAGTTATTTATTTACTTAATTAATTAATACAATACTATTATGTTATGCATGAATCTAAATGCAAGTGGATAAGTCTAAAAATATTTTTTATACAAGAAATTGGTATATAAATAGATGTGGATAGATATATTGAAATATCTATATTTAGCAAAAAACAAATGTAAATATGAATAATGTACTTGAATAAAAAAAAAAATTGTATTCAATATTATCATCATTTTTAACCTTTATCAATCCACTGCAGAAGGAAAGCCTCATCAAGTTTAATCTTGGTTTTTTTTTTTCAATCTTTAGCCTTCTTCTGCACATCACACCATCAAACTGCCTGGTTTTATTCATCCATATCACAAGTGGTCTCTTCCAAATCCTTTGCAATGGGTTGAGATCCAACTAAAGATTTCAATTGTTCATCTATTATCATCACTTCTGGCAATATGTCCAGCACAGCTCCACTTCAGTCTCTTAATTATTCAATGATATCAAGAATATTTAATTGTTCTCTCACCCAAGTATTTTATTTATGATCCCATCTTGTTATTCTTAACATATATTGAAACAGTAAGATTTGCTGTACAAATCTTCGTTTCACCTTCTCTCACTTCTTTCATACCCCCATACCCTATTTTAAACCCCAATTTATCGTAGTGTGTCTATACTGCCGCTTATATGCCGAAATCCCGCCTACATTAGATCACGAATGTATAAATGTTTGTGATATATATAATTTCAAAATCCTAACATTAATAATTTATAAATTGCGAGTATGTACATGTTTACATATTCAGTTTAAAAAGTAGGTCATATAAGTCGTATTTACACACATATTGCGATAATATATTTTAAAACTTAAATAAAAATAATAGTTTCATTATTTAAAGTTATTTTGTTTAAATCTATTTATTTTAGAATATTACATTCGTAATATTTGTTTTCATTTAATAAAATAATATTTAGCTTTAAATAGATTTAAACATTTAGAATTTAAAAGTAAATAATTTTGTTGTTTTTAGATTTATAAAAATCATGCCACAAATTTTATGTAAAAAGTAAATGAGGGTTGGGATGAGAACAATAGTTTTAATTAGTTAAATTTTGAAAAATTTATTAATTAGTGGCTTAAATGCATGCCATCAGATAAACAACAGATGTTCACTCTGGTATTTTTAATTAAAATAAGTTAAAATCAAATTCTAATCCGAATATCTTAAAAGTAAAATTTATATCTTAAAAGTAAAATTTAATTATAAAATCCCTGTTTTCAGATATTTGGATAAGTTGTAGCTTTTGTTTTGGCATCTATTTTTGGTTCTAGAGTGACCGCCACAGGGTAGTTCTATTGTGAGCTCTTTTGGTATATATAGAGCCAATTTTATTAATTGATATATATATCCTATGCTGTTCTAAATAAATATTCTATGCTTTTCCAATTATTATATTTTATACTTGTCTATTCTGATGCTGATTCTATTCTGATTCAGAGATGTTCTTAGTTAGTTAAACTTTTGAGATATTATTTTAAATTTATTCAGTTGAATTAGCAGCTGAATATATTAATTTGAGAATTTATTATCATTGAAATTAGTGAAACTCTGTATACCAAGAAGCCAAACTTGCTTTAATTTTCAAATCTGTAAAATACCAGCCTTTGCCAATTGAAAGCAGAATGTCTGAGTAGATGGCAGGAAGACTCTCTTCCTTCTTAGGAAATGGCATTCCTGCAGCATCAGACTATCAGATGCCCCATGCCTATTGTAAACTGCCACTGCTACTGAAAATGTATCAAATTTGATCATGAACCAAGAAGCTGCCACATCAAGATCAATGCTGCTTAACTTCTATTAAAGCCTTCAATTAAAGTTGACATAAGAAAACAAAATGTACAACAACTGTCCAACTTATATGAGGTAACCTCAATTAACCCAAGAGCTCTTGTTATATATATATTCCTTTAATGCTAGCTAAATTTTAAATGCATTTTTATTATAAAATTCTATAAAATATTTATAATCTCATTTGTGTGCTTTTTTCTCTATCCTTGGGTTAATATTTTTCTATTTTGCTAATTTATCTTTATGTTTTTCATTACGGTAGTGTGCTTAGATAGTCATCGAATGAGCGAATTATTTCTTTTCTCTTTTATTAGTATGCTGCCATATTAGTGCAGATAAATTGTATAACTGACCCCCTATTAAATGTCTTTTAAAATCACTCACTCGAGGGCTACTTTATTTCATATTTTATTAATCGTTTAAATAACTGTTTTGTTTTAAGAAAGGTATATTTTCATTTTTTCTTTTATATAATGCGATGATATGCACAAAATTAATAAGTGAACTATATAATATAGAGAAATGCATGATTACATATAATCATATGAATCCCTGTATAATCATGTGTCCCCCTCCATTTTCTTATTTAAAATAACTTATTTTATTGTAATGATAGTGTAATTTGTGAACATTAAAGTTGAGGTTGAGAATGTGCTCACGATCTTCAAATTATTTAGGAATTGATTAAGCACCTTTGCTTAATTAGAGTCACCCATTTTTGTATATTCATTTATGCTTTATACTGTGTGTTACGAGTGTAGGTATACTGGTTGTTTTGAAGCCTGCTTTGTTTTTTCTCCTGGGACTTATGGCTCAGGCCATTCCCTCTCCTTCTTGCAGTTTCCAGATGGAATCTATGCTAGGAAGCCATACCTGGGAATTTTATACCTAAGTCACTCAGCCATGGAATTTACATGGTATGATGCCAGACTCAAACTGATGTGTGATGAAACTTTTCCATGGGATCCATGGTGAGATGCTATGCCATCTGTTTTATTTTATTACATTACTTTATTTTATTTTACAATGCAATGCGGTTTCAAAGTACCGCACACCATCCTGTACATTAAACCGTCACTGCTACCACCAATCTCTTTTAATATTAAATGTTAATATTTCATTCAATTGCCCTCATCTTAATCACTTCCAGGCCTCTAGCTCAGCGAGCTTTCATCTGCACTATTCTTGAAGTCAATATAAGTTCTTTTCTCAAATATTAAATATAAAATTGAATTAAGCAAACACTTATTATATTCACTATAGACCTCATACATTTTTTGAAATCTGCCTTTCTTCACCCAACTGTATTTTTGCTTAAGCACATTATTATAATATATTGCATTAACCCAAGGAATAGAGAACCTATAAATTAACAAGCCATTTATGTAAAGGCAAAAGGCACTTCATTTAAAGTTGTTTTAAATTTATCTTTAAATGATCTAATGACATAGTCTGGCTTATCCAGACAATGCTTATATTTATCATGTTAAATTAATAAATCTATTGAAATTTTATTAACTTATTTGAATCTATTTGTTTCTTTTCTCAATCCACACCATTACCTCTGTCTATATTCTATTATAAATAAATATATATATATATTGTGTGATCCATAGTCATTAGTTAGTGAATCTAATGATGTATTTTAATATAGTCTCTTGCTTCTCCCTAACCACCAGCACCAGCAAGATACTATGCTATTAGTAGTGTCAGATGTGTTATCACATAGGTGGCACTGTGAAGTAGAAACTTTAGATTTGAACTTGGGATTTCTGGGAGGCAACTCCTAGAGTGTTGAGTTTCATATCTGGGTTTGAATTCTGCAGTGTGTTAAGGAGGTACATGATTCTGACTGATACAATATATCTCCATACTTTACTGAATGATTTGAAATCTTTATATTGCTTATCTAATTAAGCATCCAAATCTCAGTCATAAGTAAAAACTAGTAAATCAACACACACACACATATATATATATATATGAGTGTGTAATCTTATAATTGAATATTTATAAATACAGTAATTAGATATATGTAAAGTATAACTTTAATTTTTTTTATCTACTTGGGAGCACTTTCGATTATCGTAGTAGTCTTTATAATGGATGAGTATGTAGAATTGATTAGGAATTTGACTATGATAAAAGAAGGGTAGGAGCAGTTGGATTATTACCAAGATTTTATAAGAGATATTTGCTAGATAGGGTTTGTTTTATAAATGAGAGATTGAAAAAATGGTGTGAGAGAAATAATGTTATGTTTGTAAATGTGTGGGATTGTTTTATTGGAAAGAGGGAGTTACATAGTAAAGATGAGTTGCAATTAGGAAAACAAGGAAGTGAAGTTTTAGGAAGTCTGATTTATAAACAATATTTTTTGGGAAACTTATAAAGGGGGGGTAGAATTTTAAATTGCAATATTATTAAAAAGAAAAAGAATGTATGGAATGTAAGAAATAAGCAAAAGGAACTTGATTTAGATATAAATATAGATATGGAGAAGGAATGGGTTTGTAAAATTAATGGTAAGAAAGTTATTTATAAATGTAATGGAGAAGAAAGAATTAAAAGAATCTATAAAACAGTAATTAAGAAAAAATAAATTGTTAAAATTGGATTTTTGAATATGCAAGGTGGTAGGAGACCAGAAAAGTGGATGGAATTAAATAAAACAATTGAAAATAAAGAGCTTGATGTATTAGCAGTAGTAGAAACACATCTAAGAGAAGAAGAACCTAATTTAGAACAGTTGGTATGCCAGGGTATAAATACAAAAGAAAAAGGGGTGGTGGTATAGGTGTTATATCAAAAAGTATTTAAATATTGTTAAATGTCAAGAACATTTGTGGTTTGAAATAAGGTTGGGTAGACAAGAATGGGTGGTGGCTATAGTTTATATAGCCACTGGAGATAGTCAAGTTATAATGGAGTGGAACAGTAACATATATGGATGTCTAGTTAAGGATATACAAAGTTTTAAAGAAAAAGGGAAGAGAATAATGGTTATAGGGGATATGACTGGACATATTGAAGAAATTGATGATGTAGATAATAAAAATGGACAGCTTTTGAAGAAATTTTGTCAGAAAGTGAATCTGAGTATTGGATATTTATTAAATATTTATGAGGGACAATACTCATGGTCTAGAAATAATATATTTCATATAATAGATTATGTATTGGTAGAAAAAGAGGGAATGAATAAAATATGGAAAATTAAGGTGTTTGATAATGAAGAAAAAGTATGTACTAGTGATTATAACTTCATTGTAATTGAAATGGTTAGTAATGTGATGGAGAATAGAAATAAAAGTAGAAATAATAGTGAAATATATGAATGGAGAGTGAATGATAAGAATAAGTTGGAAGAGTATAAAATACAAGTTGAAGAAAACATAAAGGAGTTGGTTGGGTATGAGCATAAGGACTGGTGTAAAGAAGTAGAAAAAGTGGCAAATAGGATTTTAGGTGAGAATATTCAGAAGAATATAAGTAATAAAAAATGAGAATTAGTAAAAGTGTAAAAGAGAGGAAAGAAGCATCCAGAGAATATAAGTGTGCTATTAAGAACAAGGAAAGTGAAAAATGGAAAAAGTACTTAGAAAAGAAGAAGTTGGCTAAAATAGATAATTATAGAGAGAGAATGAAATTGAATAGTAAATTGTTGGAGGATATTAATAAAAGTGGAAGAGATGAGAGTAAAAAAATTTGGAATTATATTTAAAGGAGAAATGTAGGGGAGTGAGTGATAGTATTACTAGATGATGAGGGAATAGAGTGTAGCTCTAGAGAAGATTTAGAGAGAATCTTAAATAGATATGAAATGAATATAGAAAAAATGTTAGATGTGAAGGATAGAGTGATAGAAAACATGAAAGCATATAGTAATGGAAATATTAGGTTTTCAGAAAATGAACTGAATGAGGAGAGAAGAAATTGAAAAGTGGAAAGGTAAGAGGTTTAGATGGATGGGCAGCAGAGATGGTAATGAATTTAGGATATATGGCAAAAGTAAAGTTATTGTCCTGTTTTAATAAGATGGCACATAATAGAATTTTCCCAAGTAGTTGGAGTAATACAAGAGTAAGATTATTATTTAAATGAAAGGGTAAGAATCATAGAAAGTTAAATAATTATAGACCGATAGCGATAACATCAGTTTTATATAAAGTTTTCTCATATATGGTGGCTAGAAGAGTTGTAAACTGGATGGAAGGGAATAATGTAGTGGGAGAAATGTAAGGAGGTTTTAGATTAGATAGGTATATAGGAGATAGTTCATTTGTAGTTACACAACTTATGGATATAACTAAGAATTCAGGTAAACAGTTATATATGAGTTTTATAGATATAGAGAAGGTATATGATAGAGTAAATAGAAATAGATTATGGATAAGTTTAGCAAATTTGGGAATGGATGAAGCTTTAGTAGATATTATTAAGAAATTATATGAAAATAATTATTACATATATCAATTAGGGAATATAGAATCAGTTAAAGTTAAAAATGGGATGAGACTAAGACAAGGATGCCCTATATCACCTATTTTGTTTGTGTTGTATTTGAGTGAAATGGAAAGAGCAATAGAAAGATTAGGAAGAGGGATAGACATACCTTTAATATGTAGTAAGGGAGTATATATTTTGTTAGGTCTTTTTTTTGCAGAAGATATATTTTTGTGTGCAGAAAGAATAGAAGATATGGAAATTATGCTGAGGACATGTGCAAGGGTGGGTAATGAGATGGGAATAAATTTAGTGAAGAAAAATAAAATATAATGATGGTTAATATTGGGGAAAGAGGAGGTGTAGAATTTTTATTGAGGGATATTAAGTTAAGTGTGGTGAATAGATATAGTTATTTGGGAATTATTTTAAGTAATCAGAAAATTATTTGGATGAATGGGAGAAAAAATTGATAAATGAAGCAAAGAAAAAAAAGGGATTGATAAAGAAATTAACAGTGTTTCATATAATAAATATGATGTAGCTAGAATTATATGAAAGGGAGTTATAGCAGGGTTAACATATGGTAATTATGCATTGTATGTTAATAAAGCGGTATTAAATTACTTAGAAAAAGTTCAAAGGGAAGTAGATGTATGGACAGCAAGTTGTTAAATGTAAGTTTTATTTCAAAGCTTGCATTATAATATAAATAAAAACGCTACTTATATGCAGTTTATATATGTGTAAGACGTGTGATAATATATTTTGCTTTAAAAGAAATACAAATTAGTATTTTAAAATTCTATTTCATTATTAGTTTGCTTTTTTTAAAAAAAAGCATTTTATAACAATTATATTTTTGTAGTTGATAAGCAAATATAAATTTCTCAGAATTTATTCAAACAAAAGTTCATAACTTAAATAAAGAATGTCTCTTTTTTAAAAAAAATATTCTGCACTTCAAGATATTAAGCAGTGTTTTTTTTAAAAAAACGAAATAGAGTCATAATAATAATAAAATATTCTTATTCTAAATCTTTACTTCAACTGTATCCCATTTTTTTTACAACAACCAACAAACTAAAAAAAACTGTTGCTTAGCTTTTTTTTTTTCACATTCCAAAATCAACAAATGTTTACTTTGTTTTTACTCTTTTAAACAAAAGAAACTTGGTTGGTAGCATCTCTTAATGTTAGATTATTATTATGTCTGTCACATCATGATTAAAACTATTAAATCTACAATGAATAAATGTGTATGTGTAGATGTCCTAGTTTACATTTATTTTAACAAAACAACATATAAATTCATTCCTTTCTGAGGGCATAGTTATTTATATATATGTGAGTCTCAAAATATCCTAAAATTATGTTTTAAATGTTGGCTGCCTATCTAATCTTCATACTTGTCATTCCAAAACATCAGTTATTTATTATTATTTTTTTTATAAGGATTGGGCATCACCATACAATATATATATAGATCCTTAATAATGACCAAAAGAAAATAGTTGTCATTGTAAATATGTGGAAAATATGGATCCATGAAAATAAAACTTAAAAAAAATAAAAAAACGGGAAAATTTTTATTGAATATTTTTGTGTATGAATGATTATTTGGCACCATATATTTAAATGAGACAAAGAGTTTAAGGTTATTAATTTATTATTAATAATAATGATATTGATGCTTAAAAATAATATTTTTAACAGGTGTAACATTTCATTGGTGCTTTTTCTCAATTTCACACAAAATTTGATGTTAATAAGCTGCTCAAAATTTTGATCACTCTTTTTTATAACAAAAGTGCATATGCAATCTTTAGTATTTTTCCAATAACTAAATAACAAATGATTTTATAAACTTAAAATTTATACATCTATTAGTGCAAATATTTTCAAATGTGAATACATGCATAATTATAATGTAATAATATTTTAGGCAGCATTATAAGGCCATATCAAAAATTACCTGGTCACATTTATAAATATCTATGTGTGTGTGGGTGTTTACATATATACATGTATATATAATACTATATGGTATCAAAATGATTATTGGTTATTTTTTAGACATTGATGTGAGAGTTTAGTTTTTTACGTGCTTATGTGTGGTTTAATTAACCGTTTTATTAATTATATTTAAGCATGTTTTATGTCATAGATAACAGCCATGTAAAAGAAAAAAAAAACAAATACAAAAGAATTAAATAAATAAAAATGCAGTGAAAAGATAATAAAATATATGTAAATAATTTATATAGTATGAACAATAAGCTTTTATTTATGTTTAGTGAAAAAAATAATATAAGAGTGAAATAGGTTATGTAATAATAATGAAAATAAAAAAAATGAACGATTTAACTGGAGTAAAAAATAACAAAGAATAACAAAAACTATGTAATTGAATTATGACTTTTGAAGGAAAACAGTATCAGGGTGCACAAGGCATAATGACAAAATTAACTAATCTTACTTTTCAACAAATTGTGCATAATGTTACAACAGCAGATTGGAGTTTTGGTATCCATTTTAGGACAGTTGAAGAAGACTGATGATGATCGACCTCACAGTTTTACTCAAATGTTCATCTTGAAACCATCACAAAATCCACTTGGTAGTTTTTTTATTGCCCATGATATTTTCAGGCTGTCACTTTATCATGGTTAGATTAATCAGACATTCATGATGCGTTAGTGCATGAAAGATTGCATCATTCTGAACACTACTTTTGTGTCATTTTCAAGAATTATCATTTAATTTTAGCTAGTTTTATTTGTGCTCACCAAAAATGCTCTGTATATATCTGGATAATTCAATTTATATCTTTGCCATCTGAGGCAGTGTGCTCACAGATTTTAAACAACTGATTTTTTTTTAATGCAAAACAAAATGTGCATTTTCTTCCTTTCAGACAAAGAATTTATAACAATCATCTGTTTCATTTTATAATTTTTTTTTTTCATGTTGAAAATTGAAGCAACTGTAAATGTGAGGCAACCTGCTATTCCTAAATTTTTCTTCATATATACATATATTTTTTTTTTTTCTTTGCTTTATTTTTTTATTTGCTGGTACAATATTGTTCCGACTACTATGCATTTTATTAATTCAACAGTGGTAACAGAATGTTGTGCTATAATTATAAAGCAAATTATCAGCTAAATGTCTGGAATAATTTCTATATATTTTTTCTTTTTCTATCTCTTAAACATCTATGATTATTTAATTAGTCTAGTTTATTAATCAGTATTTTAATATGAAATATTAGACTGGGGTTATATTGATATTTTCTTTATTACAATAAAAGTTTTGATAAAATAATCATTAGAGATATAATGAACACCTCCATAATTCACCATTCTTTTTAAATTCATATAAATAAAGATATAATAAAAGACAAATGACCCCCAATATGCATTTCGTGCTGAATCAGCACTCATCAGTTGGCCTAGGTCACTATCTCTCATATATATCTTTATTATATGCAAAATATTTATCTAGAGTAAATTGTTACGTTTTCATTTATCATTGTCAAACTTCCTCCACTCCCAACATTGACGCCATCCATTTTAGATAAATACACTAATGATTATTACTAATCAGTTTCGAAATTAGAGATTATCTCTAGCACAAATATAAACTTTAAACCTCGGTTATATATCTGATTTTTTAAAAATTTACGCACACAGAGTTATTCATCTTTCTCTGTTCCGTTTGCAATATCTTTATAGATATAATAAACACCTCCATACTTCCCTATTCTTTTTAAATTCATATAAATAAAGATATAATAAAAGACAAATGACCCCCAAGACTCATGAATGTAACACTTAATATTCTTTAAACAGTTATGGAGAAAAGACCTAAGGCAATAAAATATAAATATTTTAAAACGATTATAGCTCATTATAAAATCCAGCTATAGTGTTGATTTGGGTTAAATCTAATGTGAAGTCTGTATTTTAAAAATATCAAAGAATAGAAACATATAATTAGAATATTGAAAACTATTGTTGAGAAATATGGAAAGAAAGGAAAGTTTTACAAGCTTCATTGATGTTATAATGAGATGGTTATTCAAAAAATTAATGAATGAATTAGAAGATCATTGTTAGACTTATTTTACCATTCTTCAAGAAGAGATAGGACGATTTTAAAGATATTTTTTAAATATCCCAATATAGAACGAAGACCTTTCAAACAAATATTATTTAAAGAAAAAGTATAGGAAATTTTCTAATTGCAAATTGATGAGGTTTAGCATTATCCACTAGTTAAAAATAAATAGTTATCAGTCAATTTTGAATAACTATCTAGATAAATTACGGGCCAACTACATGAAAAAAATCATAAACTGATTAAAATCTGGAAAAAAAAATTTTTTTAATAAAATGGATATGAATTGAGAAAGAAGTGATAAAAAATAAATTAACAAATGATATTAAGAAAAAATTGCACATAATTACTATTAAGAAGAAGAGAAAATATAAACAATTAAGAAATATTTAAAATACAGGCACTCTTCACATACTTGGAGCTTAATTGTAAATATGGGGGATTTAAACTCAGACTTTCAATCACCCTTCAACTATCCCCACTATCTCATACAACTGATACACATGACCACACACATATAGAAAAGATAAATAATAATCAATACACGTATTTCGTGCTAAAACAGCATTCATCAGTTGATCCAGATTATCATCTCCCACATATATATATAATCAGTGCCTATCCATTAAAGTATGAAGATTTGCTATCTTAATATTATATAAGCACTGATCATATATGTGTGTGTATGGGAAATGATAATCTGGACCAACTGAGGAGTGCTGTTTCAGCATGAAATATGAATATTGGTGATTATTTATCTTTTCTACATATGTGTGATTATGGATATGAGTTGTATGAGATAGTGTGTATAATCAAGAGTGCTTAAAAGTCTGAGTTCAAATCCCCTATGTAAACAAATTAAGAAGTAAAACAAAAAAAAACAAAAAACCTGAAGATGACTTGATTTAGTAGATAACAGATCCCCCCCCCCCAGATCACCCTTGTTTAGAAAACAAAAGTTTTCACATCAATGTCTTTGAAGTTTTAAAGATTATGCGATTTAAGGTATTTATTAAAATACTCTACCATTACCATTATTTTTAAATATGTCTACAATTTTAATCATTTATTTTGGTTGATGAAGATATTTAAAGTACATAAATAAGGCTCATTATCTATGCAAGGCAAAAGACTATCAAACATAACTAGCCTTATGTTAATTTCCTTAATTAATGTTTTTTTACTGTACCTTTCTATTTTTTCCAGCTTTAAAATACCTACTCTTCCTCCTGTCCTTTTTTTTAATATTATACTTCAGTTACATACATTTAAACCCAAAAAAAAATTTCAATCGCACAAAGGAATGCATTTCCAGAGTATATGACGTCATAGTAATGTGGCTGTCAGAAAATATTGCTGAAAAAGCCTATTCTTTATATAAAATTTTTAATTTAAATGTATCATAAATTTCATGTCAATGATAGTCACTTATTAAATCTTCTCAACCTGAAAAAAAGCATGCTTAATGATTGTTGAGCTCTTTTTAAATGAAGTACAAAAAAGACGTAAATCTATATTGACTAACATTTATTAAGCAGTATACATTAACTATTAGTTTGAACTTAGATATGCACATAATAATTTGCACTACTACTCACACAACGTATTACATATCATGAATATAAGATCATCATAAGATAGCCTATGTAATAGTGAATGAAAAAATAAGTTCTAAACACACTGCAAAATTATCTATTTATAGAAAATCAAATAATGCATTAGAATACACCAAAAGCACTGGCACAAAATATAGGCTGTAGCACAGTCAATAATGCATCAGTATAGAATTTTAAAATGTTAATCTTTATAAATAAGAAATGAGAATCACAGGAGACATTTAATCTAACAACTTTAAATAGTTGTGATATTTTTTCTACTTAAAAACAATTGTCTATACTAAACTTAATATAATTAGAAGAGATTTGAACTCAGATATTTAAGCTTCCTACAACTACCACTTCATATTATACAAGGGATACACATGACTCCAATTTGAGTTAATACATACAGATTTTGTTTATATATGGAAATGTGTGTGTGTGCAAAGACTGTTAGTGGACTGAGGTTATCATTTGATGATGATCTTCTATTTAGGTGTTTATAATGGCAGATCATTTTTCAAGTGAAGAATATTGCATGAATTGAAAGAAGAATTGCCTAATATAACACAGGACATTATTGGAATTTGTGAAGTTAGAAAAAAAGATGAAGAGAAAGTTTATTTAAAAAGTAGATATATCTTGAACTATAAAAGCACAAAACATTGGAAATACAAATGGACTGGGATTCATTATGAATAAAAAGTGGAAGAATAACATTGTGGAGATTGATAGTGTATCAGACAAAATGGCAAGGTTAATTATTCAAATTAATGGCAGATCCTCATTGCAGATAATTCATGTATTTGCTCAACAATTTCTCATTATGATGAAGAAGCAGAAGAATTATATATATACAAAGGCCTTTTGATCAGACCAAACAACATTTTAAAGTTGTGATTGGAGACTTTAATACTAGAATTTGTAAACAATTGAAAGATGAAAGTATTTTAGTTAAATTTGATAATGGTTATAGAATTGAGATAGGAATCAGAGTTCTGGAATTTATATATATATATAAAACTTTATATTGTAAATTTTATTTTAAAAAAATACTAAGTGAAAATGGACACAGAAGCATCTAAATGAGGGTTCCATAGAATTGGATTATATTTTGATTAACAGAAAATATGTATTTCAAGATTATATTACTTAATAAATTTATGCACAAGAAGTGATCATCAATTATTGAGATGTAAGATAAGTGTTAAGGCAAAACTAGAGTGACAAAAATTATTTAAAAAAACCCACAGTTGATACTCCTAATCTTCAGAAATTAGAACTTGCAAATTATTTTCAAATATTAACAGATTCTGAACATGATTCAGATTTGAATGAACTCAATAGGGAATAACTGATATAGTTTTAAAATGTGTAACAAATATTGGTTGTACAAAATAAGCATTTGTCCAGTAAAATTTTTACTGAGATAAGACAATTTATGAAGAAAATTATAATTATAAAAATATATAAAAATAATGCATGAAGAGATATTGAATGTCTAGAAATTTGTGTAATGATATGAAAAAGAGGTGATAATGATATAAGAAAATACAATTGACAATTAGCAAGGAAAGCTATAGAGAATAAAAATCTCAAGAGTGCAAAATAAACACAATTTTTCCTCCATTCTTACTTATTGATCTGGGATTTGAAAACTTAGCTGAAGAGCAATGTTGAGACTTCAGACTACTCAATGATTTATGGGGGGATGTATGTAACAAGAAGAGACCAAAAATGGAAATACATGGATTGGAAAACATTAGGGTTATTGGTGTCATTGAAAGGATTAAGTCTTAATAGAGTTTCTCTGAACATACATATATGTTAAGTGGTTGGTCACTGTGTGTAATATAAAATAACAATCCTATCAATTGATTTATTGCTAGGAGAATACAAAAATTCATATAAGTCCAACTTTCCTCGCAGCTTGAACATTAGTCAGTTCTGATCAATTAGTCTTGGTTGACTTTTTGTTTTAATTATGTTACTCAGCTAAGATTTGATGTTGGAACCTTCAAATTTAAATGCTCAATTTTACTACAGTTCTAAATTAAATTTAAGTAGGTTATCACATTATTACATATATGTAATCACCAGCATGAGGTAAAAATATTCATTTGATTACTGCAAAATTCTACCAATTATTCTAAAGGGAAAATGCGTCACAAGTACAACTCCTTTCATCAGCAAAATGAAAGGAGCTTTTACAAAACTAATGAGTAAAGCTTAAAGCTATTTAAATTATAGTTTTGTATACTAGATATTTATTTTTATCTTTTCAAATAATTAATTGTAGTAGTAATTTAAAAATCTGAATATAGAAAGATGCCATTGAAGATGGTATCAAGTTTATTCTGAAATATTGCAAATAATAATTAATATAAATATATTGCAAATGTGTTTGTCTATAATTTAAAATAATAGTAAATATTATTAATTTTTAAAATTAATATTTAGTTTAAAATATTGGAAACTAAATGTAAGTATATATTCATTCAACATGATTGATGAATTTAGAAAAAAAATATTATTACTGACTGATTCCAGGAAAATAATTGCAATGTTCAATGCCGATTAACAACAAAAAAAGGTGACTTATTGTTTAAACTGACCATAATAAAACTGCAGTACTTATTTTTACATATTTGAATATAATATATACAAAGTAATACTCACATACACGATCAAAGACATATGTATATATACATAAAGAATGTCAAATGACAAATTTTCATGTGATAATAATATTAATAATAACAAGAACAAGTTAGGAATTAAATAGTAAGGGAACATTTATTTTCCTTTTACGAATTTAGTTTTAAATAAATAAAACAAATATGTTATCTTCTAAATAATTTTATAAAGAAAAGATTCAACATAGTAACCATAAAATTATAATACATCTTTCATGAGCAGTAAAGACGACACTATATTACAATGAAGACGACATTATATTACAATGTTTATATATGTATAATATGTAAATATATGTACCATTTTCTGTACTAAACTTAATGTAATTATAAGGGACTTGAACTCGGACTTTCAAGTTCCCTAAAACTATTTAATCTATCTTATATAACTGATACATATGATCACAAATATGCGAAAAAAATAAATGATCTCCAATATACGTATTTCATGCTGAACAAGCACTCATCAGTTGGTCCAGATCACCATCTTCCAAACATATATACAAACAGTGCTCAGTTTATATTAAGATAGAAATTTTTCAAATTTTAATAGCCAAGCTTCAGAATTCTCCAACTTTTTAGCAATTCATATTATTGAAAATCCAAGGATGGAATGTGAAAAGCCCTTGCTGATGCCAACATTATTGTCATACCCATGTTGGACCATAAGTCAATCTGATCCCTCATACATTTAATTATTCAGAAGAGGAATGGGTGGAATACAACAGAAAAGGTAATCTTTAAATACATGCATAATTTCTATACTAAACTTCATGTCCCTTATAATTAAGTTTAGTAAAAAAAATATACATGTATTTAAATATTACATATTGTTCCTGTATTCTCCCCATATCTCTTCTATATAATTAGATGGATATATTAAGATCCTGTGTGTGAGAGGACAGATTGATTTAGGGTCAACATGGATATGACATTAATATTGACATTAGCAAGGCTTTCAGTGTTCTATCCTTATATTTTTATTGATATGGATAGCTGAAAAATTGGGAAGTGGAGAAGATTGAAGATTGCCCACTAAAGTTTGAAAATTTTCTATCCTAATATAAACTACAGGATTGATTTATATATGTGTGATAATGGTGATCTGGACCAATGGATGAGTGCTTGTTCAGCACAAATTATATATATTGGAGATCATTTATCTTTTTCATGAGTATGGGGTCATATGTATTGGTTCTATAAGATGGATTGGATAGTTGTTGGGAACTTGAAAGGCTGAGCTCATGTTCCTTATAAATTACATTAAGTTTAGTAAGGAAAATATACATGTATTTAAATATAACATATTCAGATCGAATTCTGCCCATCCCTTTTCTGTATAATTAAATGGACACATTAAGATTCTATGTGTGAGGGGTCAAATCAACATGGGTGTGACAGTAATATTGGCATCAACAAGGGCTTTGTGCATTCCTTCCTCAAATTTTCAATGATATGGTTGACTGAAAAATTGGAGAGTGGAGGAGATTGATGCTTATGCATTAAAGTTTGAAGATTTGCTATCTTAATATAAACTGAGCACTGATTGTATATATGTGTAGGAGATGTGATAAGGACTAACTGATGAGTACTGTTTCAGCATGAAATACATATATTGGAGATCGTTTATTTTTTTCATATATATGAGGTTATGTATATCAGCTGTATAAAATAGAGTGGATAGCTGTGGAAAGCTTGAAAGTATGAGTTCAATTTTTTTTTAATTATATTATGAATAATATAGTCCAGGAGTCGGCAACCTATGGCACCCATGTCATGCTTGGCATGTCAACGATTATCAATGGCACTTGGAATAATTTGAAATAGTAAAAAAATATATATATTAATTTCAGCATCTTTTTTTTTTTGATTTTACATTCAACATTGAATTTAAAATTCATTTAAAATATATTTTTGTTTGCAAGTGCAAAAAAATTCTACGTATTCACATTTTACTTCTGATAAAATTAAAAAATGAGATCGTAATCCAAATAAAAAGCTTATTACATTATTAATTCTAGAAAGCTATTTTCTGTAGTTGAATGGTAAATAATTGATGCTCATTGATGGTGCTTCTTTTTAAAAAAGAGATTGTTATAGCATAGTGACTGAGGGATTTCCAAGATGTCCCACAAAGAACAAAAACATGATATTAGCTCTTTTCAAGACTCTTGGACAAATGAATATGAATTTGTACAGCAAAAAGATTGTGCTGTGTGTACATTATGCTGTGAAAGTATTGTATGTTGTATCTCAAGTGTACAAAGACATTATCAAACTAAACATGTGTTCATTTTAAAAACTCAGATGAGAAAAGTGAAGCTATAAAGAAAGCTAATTCTGCCTTTAAAAAACTAAAGTAATTATTTTAATCAAATAATTGGAACCCAAAATATAGCCAACAAATGTAGTTATACAATTGCTCATTGTGTAGCTTTGAAAGGCAAATCTTTCATAGATGAACAGTTTATCAGAGAAACATTTTTGAAAAATGCTGAAATCTTATTCAGTGATCTACCAAATAAACAAATTATACTGTCTTGAATTAAAAAAATACCAGCTTCAGTAAGATCAATTCAAAGAAGAATAACTGACATGGCTGAAGATGTAACAATAAAAGAGAAAACCAGTTTACAACAAGATATTGATTAAAGCACTGATGTAAATGATATGGTGCACCTAGAAATGGTTACATGATATTGTGACAACAATCATATTTATGAAGGATTGTGTTGCTTGATTCCTCTTACTGGTAAAACAAAGGTACATGATATTTTCACTGCATTTTTCAATTATTTTGAAAATCAGAAAATCAACATAAATAAAATATTTAGTGTTACTACTGATGCCAGATGTGCAATGGTTAGAAAGGAAAAGGGATTTGTTAAACTTTTTGAAAATCATATTATACATCGAATATTGAGTTTCCACTGCATTATACACCAAGAAAATTTAGTTGCAAAAATCTCATCACAATGCTTGAATTCTGTAATGGACACTGTCATTAAAATAATTAATTTCATAGTTTCTCATTCTTCATTAACACATAGGCAATTTAAATCCTTTTTGCAAGAAATAAATAGTACTTTCCTCTATACAGCAATGTTCGTTGGATTAATTGAGCTAATGTCTTGAACAGGTTTGTATCATGTGTGAAAGAAATCAAGATGTTTCTTGATGAAAAAAATGACATTATCCAGAAATAAATGATGAAGACTGGTTATGCAAATTGATGTTTCTGACTGATATAACTTAACACCCGAATGAGTTAAACTTGCATTTGCAAGGGAAGGGTCAAACAGTACTAGAACTTTTTGAATATTGGAAAGGATTTGCATCAAAATTATATATATATATATATATATATATATATTGGTGTGATATTATATATATATATATATATATATATTGGTGTGATATTACCATTAACACCCAAGTACTTTCCAAATGTAAAAGCCCATGCAAATCAATTTAACATTAACAAAGATGATCTTCAAAAATACATTGAAGCTCTTAGAGAAGAATTTTCCAAATGATGTAAAGACTTCCAAATACACACACCCATATTTTCTTTCAAACCTAACTTAATTAATTTAAAGATAACCCCATTTGATTTATTTCTTTTTAAGTGGATGGATATTGATAGTTTTGAAATGGAATTAATCCAATTAATGTCATTAGAATTGTGGAAAACTAAATTTGTAGAATTGCAGAAAACTCTTGAAGGGAACTGTCTAGAAAAGATGGCTGTCGTTCTCAATTGTTGGATATCATTACCTGAAAGATTTAATTCTTTGAAAAAAAAACTGCTTTTGCTCTGCTTTTGCTATTTGGTTAAATTACTTATGTGAACAAATTTTCTCACATATAAAAAATATTTTGAGTTCACAAAGAAGTTGCCTAATACCTGAACATTCAGAAGCATGTGTGAAGCTAAAAGTGACCAATTTCATACCTGACATTGAGCAATTGAGCAAAGAGGTACATTAATTTATTTTAATAATAAAAAATGGCTAATCATATTAGAATTCATGATATTTTTTCTTATTTAAATTATATATTTTGTATAAGTAAAAAGTTGTTATTTATAATTTGTAATATAATTTTAATTAAGCCTGTTAAATATTACAAATTTTAAAAAAGGTACTTTTCACGTGATTCTAAGTATTTTAAGATATTGAATGACTAATAATAACAGATCCAGTTATAATGAACTTCAAAAGTATATATTATATAGTAGTCTATATTATATACTATAATATTATATGTAACTTTGAAGCCCATTATAACTGAACCAATTTTGATAATATAATATAATAAGGTTGGTAAAATCATGTCTGCATGCGTAATAACATTGTAACATAGATTCAGCACCACACTACTAAAAGATTGCTGACCACTGGTATAGACAATATACATATATTTAAATATTATATATATATAGCTTTGTTAGAAACAAACTGTGTGTATATATATATATACAGTTTCTAACAAAGCTATTATTATTTTATGACATTTTTTTTTTATTTAAAGTATTAACTTTACAATAGTGTAAGTAAATAATTCACAAGAAATTAATAAATTGCAAAAAATTCGAAGTTCTCTTATGATAGTGCTATATGTTTGTGATACTTGTGTTAGTTATAAAATAACTTGGACAACAATTATTCAGTCTGCATATAAAAAATTTAAGTTGAATTGTTACAAAAAAACATTAACTAATGTATAGATTTATTTTAGTATCGAAATGGTAAAAGTTATTAACAGATAAGAAAGATTTAAATGGAAAAGTCAAAATTCAGAAATCAAACTGCACAAAGTAGTAGCACATATTAATATTTTATTTGCCACAGAAAGGATACTAATACTTTTTTTCTTTTCTAAGTAGGTCTCATTATTTTTAAAGTTGTTTTAATTTAATAAATATAAAATGTAATTTAATAATTATTTTATGGTTTCAGAAAGATTTAAATTTTATTATAGTATTAAAACATTTGTTATTCTAGCCAGCATAAAATGTTTTTTTTTCTTCAAATAAATTTATTGCTTTAAATATTTTTTATTTCATTTACATATAAATTAATTTTAGCAATAATTATGCTAAATGTGTAGATTGGGTTTGCTATAAACATTATTTAAAATGAAGGACACAGTCTAAATAATTTAATTTTGCAAAATTAATCATGATTATAACATTTTCTTAAAAAAGATTATGGGGTGAAGTCATTTAAATTTTGATTCTGAAGTTCCTAAATAAAACCGTAAATATATATATAAAAAATATTACTAGTAACAAAATCATAACAAATATTTTTGAAAATTGACAGAACATTTTATATATTTTAACTTTTTCAATTATCATTTTGGAAGTTTTCCACAATGGAAATGCTTCTTCCATTTTGTTCAGTTCAGTTCTCTTGCAGATTTATACTACACTAGTAACAGACAATTGTTTAGTTTTTTTTTCTTTCTAGATCATGTTTATTTATAAAAATGATGACTTTATATTCCATTTTTCAGTTTTGTTGATAGATATCAATTCTAATTATGTGACAAATAAAGTTTTAAAAAAAATACTATTTTCTCACATGAGGGCAGTGATATATTTTAATGTTAGGCTTGGCAAGAAGAAAGGTTTTATTTTTCCATATGCTTTTTTGAATGATATATTATTATTAATAAAAATAAGATATATTCAACTTTGGCTCATAAGTTGTTGCATTTTTCTAGTTCTCACTAGAAAATAAAACTAAAATAATTTTAAAAATTATTTGATTCCTTTTTTAAAATATATATATACAAATTTAGATTTTTTAGAACTGAAATTCAAATTGAAGATTATATATGTATATAAACATAAAATTATTATTTTAGATCTTGCCAGGATTATGTTTAATCTATTGAGAATATGTTAATTTTGTATTTATAGTTAAAAGTTTAAAAAATAATCACTGAAACATTATTCAATAATAATAGAAAAAACTAATTACAATATATGTGTGCCCATATATATTCACAATAGTTAATTGTTGGTGGTTGCAAAGACAGCAGCTCAAAAAATAATGAATGCACAAAGAAATAATATATATTTCTATGATGTTGATTTAAGAACCAAAGAAAACTAATAATGATTATTAAAAAAATAATGCATGCATAAACAATATATCAGAAATTCATTGCATATATACAAAATTCACCAATAAAATAATTTATTTAAATAAACAAAGTACAGTCTTTTATTTAATAAAATTTATAAAATAATTAATATCATTATATAAAACTAAGCAAATATGAAATTTAATGATATATTTTAAATATGAATTTTATGCATATATATAAAACCAAATAATGCTAATATCAATAAAATTATATAATAAAAATTAAACAGTTTTTAAATTTGGCTTTCCAGTAAACATTGCTCAAATGTAATGCTATAGATGAGTCATAATATGCTGTAATATATATATTGAATTTAGCTATCAGAGTTGATTTCGATTTTGAAAACTATGACTGACATATCTGTATATATTGGTGGACTGAAGCACAGATCAAAAACAATCTATTGATCTTCGTATAGAAAATAAAGAAAGTGAAGAGTGGATTGAATAGATATATAAAGAATTTTATCCTCTTCTTTAAGAAATCAATACAGAGAATACTAAAATAGCCATTGTAAAACAAATATTAACTTTCATATATATATAAATTTCTGATTTTCATCAAAAACAAACACATATCACATTTAAGTATATAAATATATGTATAAATTACTTTTTAATAATAAGGTATTTATTTATAATTATTTTATCATTTTTCAGCTGCTTATAAAATGATAGTTCACTCGTTTAGTTGAGTTTAAGAATGTAGCTCTAGATTTAATTATTTAGATGGGTATATTTAATTAAAATAATACTAGTAAACAATATCATGATTATTTTCCGTTTTTCTAAACATTTTTAAGATATTATAATCTCCATTTATCTTTATTACTGTAACAGACCTTAAATTTTATTTTCACAATTTATTATTAACAATATAAAAATGCTCTTATTATTAAAGCTGTAAAACGTGTTTTAATTATACAACCGTTTACACTATTGTTTGAGGATATTTTTTTGCATCTATAAAAATTATATTATTCTAAAATTATAAGAAATAAAATTTAATAGATATATGGCAGTTAAATAGACTTTAAACTTTGCTTTAGGAGATTAGTTGATTCCATTTATTGTGCTGTTACAAAATAAATAATAAATTTTAGCAGTGGGTGGTGGTATTGCCATATTCAAGTCCCCAGGTTAGCACATAATATCTACTAATTACTCATACTAACAATAGACGACTCTGAAATACAGAATGTCGACTTGGCTACTACTAATAATAAAAATACTAAAGTAGTCTGAAAGAGTTACATGCTGCTTTGATTGGGCTTTCTATTTCATTTTAATATTAAAATAATCAACTGGAAAATGTTTAGTGATTTTAGAAACTAGACTTCCAATAATGGGTATTCTCATCCGATGTGTATAGAATGCTGATGATATTTTTCATCTATGTAAACTTCAGTTTTTGGTTAATTATGAACATATTCTTTTCATATAAAATAATAATAATAATAATAATAATAATAATAATAATAATAATAATAATAATAATAATAATAATAATAATAATAATAATAATGATGATGATGATAATAATAATTGTAAAAAAAATAATACTTATGAGTTTTCCAGTAGACCAAGATGGCAACCCATATTTTTGATACTATACAGTTTCAAGGACCTACAATCTACCAAAGATGTGTTAGTTGTTAAATTACAACAAAATTAATAAATCGATTGTTAAATTTAAAAAAAAATCCTAATAAATGGCTGTCTGAAAGTAATAGTAAGGCACATGTGGAAGAATAGCAACCTTCCAGTCATTACTAAAAACATTATTACAATTTTTTTTACTTATATTATAATGTGGGAAGCAATGTGATGCTTTTAGCTTTGCACTTTGCTTTAATTTAACATGTTTCTTTTTGTCAGCATTTATTTTTTTTTAGTAAATTGTCATAATAATAAAAATTTGGGATTTTTCTGTTGCACAACATGGAGCAGTGAACCATTTCTAAAAGTACAGAATCCTACCCTCTCAAAAAGTGTGCAATAATAGTCACAATGTGATTGTATGCCACTGACATGAATAAAGTGTAAATATTGTATTTATTTATTTTTTGATTTTCTGTTTATAAGTTAACCAAAAAATAAGAAAATAATCTGTAAATGTTATAATTAATTTTTCCCACAATATTTCTTTTTTAAAATAATAGTAATAAAAAATAAAATGTCAATATTAAATACAATGTTTTCTAGTAGGTATTTTTTTGTAAACACTTTTTGATGGGCTCTGAAATTATAGATTTATCAAAAATATGACCTTCCATCTTAGTTTACTGAAAAACACACAAGTTCCAAAAAAAAAAAAAGAATTATAGATCAGTAAACCTCCAAAATAAAGCATTCTATGTTATCAATACATTTTCTCATCATAATAAGAATGAAACAAATCAATTTCACTTTTTAGAACAAAATTTTATACATATATATTCAGTATGAAATATAAAATATGATTCACAACAATAAAAAAAGTGTAATTAAATATAAAAAATAATATACACCTGGGTCTCTTTTTACACTGACTTATTTAACATGATTTTGAAGTTACGCAATTCGTGTTTTACTGGAAGTTGATTTCCGATAATGCGCTATTACTTTAAATAATAAATTTCACGCACTTATGTTATATTGAAAGTAATAGCACATTATTGGAATTCGACTTTCATCTTAGTAATTTCAATATTTTCAATGCTTTATAATAGTAAGATTTTATGTAATAATGAAATTAAAATCATGATTTCCACATTTTATGTATACACATATTAAATTTTACAAGTTTATAATGTAAATTTGTTCAAATGTTGTGTGTGTTAATTTTGCATTTTAAATCACATTCTGTTTTTGCTTTTTAAAAAAGAACTTAATCAATTATTATTTTCTTATTAATGACACTAATAATTAACATGCTCTTAAATTCCAACAAGAGCTAAATGGTTGTATGTCTGGATATCGCGAGCTTTGTAAACAATTAATAAAATCATCATCTCAAAAAATAATTACTAATTACGTTGTCACCAAAAAAATCATAATAATTAAAACATGTATAAAAAATGTAAATTACTGTACTGTAAATTATGCATAAAAATATATTATTTTGAATAAAATTAAATATTATAGTTAAAAAAAGTTTGTCTTGTATCAATTTTTTTCAAATTTGAAATTTTTTATTAGTCATATTTTATTTCCTTATTTTTTTTTTGCATGAATTTTAAAGTAATTTTACATTGTTGCTTTGCTTTTATGCAAATTTTGAAAAATCACAGACTGCATCCCCCCTTTTTCAATGTAAGTTACGTCTATTTTTGTGCGATTTCGTTTGCGCGTGTTTTCTGAGGAACCTATCTATCACGTAAAACGAGACCCAGGTGTATAACCATTACTAAAATTATACAACTTTATATTGCACTAAATGTAATAATAGTTTATTTCATAACATTTGTTATTATTTTGCATACTGTCCACAATGCTTGAATACCTGAAAAGTATGCAATCTCAATAAATTAATCTTATGTAAATATTAATTTTTCTTTTGTAGGCATAATGAACATCAATTTCTGTTGGTCATATGAATAGTATTATTTCTCCAAAATAACCAGTCATTGCTTGTTTTTTTTAGCCTCCTCAAAGGCAAATTCATTATTGTTCTGATAAAACCCTCCATTTAGTCTCTTCTCTCTTAATCATAAATCTCTTAAAATATTTAACACTTAACTAATGAGTTATATTATGGTAGAACTTAAATAGAATGATTTCATACTAGTTATTTGAGCTTCAAACAAGAGTTTAAGTTTGATCTGATTAAGTGGTCAGTATTTGTTTTACTTGTTGTGCATCGAATTCTCAAGAGTTTTCAATAAATGATAGTTCAAATGCATCAATATATTTCCCTTTTTTTTTTTCAGTGTTCAACTGTTCTCTAAATAATTGAAGAGTACTTTGTTTGAATATCTTTGGAGAAAGTAATGATGATCATTCAGTTTTTCTTTACTTTTCCTGCAGTACTATTTAGTTGTTTTTGTATTCCTTTGATAGTAAAAAAAATTAAATTAAAATAGTATTGATTTATTAACAAAAACATATGATACGGCAGTATTTCCCAATGACTAGAAACTTCAAAGTAATCTAGTCTTGCCTACTATGCCAATTTAAATATTTATGATTATTTGTACACACAATTTATATAATAGTAATTTAAAACAAAAGTATACATGATTATATTTCAATTTTATTTGAATATGGTTTAATTGTTTATATATATATTAACAAATTCAATCATAATGGTAAGCATAAAAGTATACTGCTGAAATTGATAACATTTTGTTTAACAATTTGTAACATAGAAGTTCATAACATTTGTCATATCTTAAAAAAATATCAATGAAATTTAAAATTTTAAAACAGAATTTTATAGAGTTATGATGACTTCTATTAATTCATTCAGGTTTTAAAAATAAAATTCAGTCAACAAAAATTTCTTTTTTTTTTTTATGATGGCTTTACAAGCTTTCCTTTACCCCAGTCCATCAGAAAAAATTGTTGTTCTCATTATATATTTCATTGGTAATCATATTTCTAATAAATTAGGTCCTATTTATTAAATTTTAATAAAAATGTAATACTAAAATAAAATAGCAAATGATTATAAAAATTGTGCCCAGGAAGAACAATGGAAATGTTTTCTGCACTGAAGAATAACTTTGTTCACACACAGTCACCATCAACACCAATGCCTAAATAACTCTGAGCTTTATTTTTCTAAATATGTCCTTACATCTAAAAAATTTTCCACAAATTTCATTGCAATTTAGCTAGTCTATGATAAATTTTTAAGCTGCCTGCTAGAACCTTCATTTTTCATAAACAATCCAAATATACTAAATCAGCCAATCATGTTATTAATTTTAAATTCAGCTTATTGTAATATCATAATCTGAGTTAATATGAAATTAAACATGGACACATATATAAATATATTTTTTTAGCTTGTACAATAATCATTCTTAGCATTGCAAAATAAAAAAAAAGTTGAAAAGACTGGTTAATTTGAAACATATATTATTTTCTTTTTTCTGATGTCTTGCATTGATTTTTTTTATTATTAAAAACAAATAATTTATTAAACAAGAAAACAATTATTACAATTGTTAAATTGAATTTACGTGACTTTGAACTAAACTGTCTTTTGCTTCAAAGAAGCTACTCTGGTTCTAGTCCCAAACAAGTTGTTTCCTTGTAATTTTGAGGTATGCTTTGAAAAATTGTTTATAAATAGGTACCTTATTCCACATATCCTGAAATAAATTTGAAGGCATGAGCATTTTGTCTATTTAATTTTTTTTATTACTCCAATGTAGGCATTCAAGGCACTGAGGGTGTTTTGTTCAAAGATAAATTGGCATCTGATAATCCAGACTGCATAGGAAAGGAAAATAGCCAATCTGATTATGGAAATATCCCCACTGTTGGTGGCTGTCTTAATAGATAATAACATTCTAATATCAACTGTGACTTTAGTTGATATCAATACTTTAATGGTACTAAAGTAGGGACATGTGTAAAGGAGATGTTGAATAGTTTCATCAGTCATTTTGCAATGTTGACTTTGAGGATCGATGTTATTAAAACCTCTTTTCCACACTAGAAAGTGGTTAGTGGGTAATGCTAGTAGGTTCAGCTTTATGATAAAGTCAATAAATTTTGATTCAATGTACCAACTTTTGAGTTTTTTGATTAATAATTGTTATTTAGACCAATTTCACTGTGAAGTAAAGCTTGATCCTCATAAATTAGGCCGTAAATTTCTCAGTATGTCTTTTTGCATTGGAAGGCTGTGTTTCATTTATGAGTCCTTTCACAAAGTTTAAAATTCCCACAATCCTCTTATTCTCAATGGGAGGGGGATATCTGTGGGTTCTATTGGAAGAGGAAAATTTGAATTTCCTTGTTCTCTATTCATTGCTCGTAAGGGACTAAATACTTTGTGGGCATAGCATGTGGAGACTAAATGCAGTCCCATCCCATTTAATTCTTTGACATATGCATTTTGGCTATACTAATAGAAACCACTTTGCCCTTCCAAAAAAGTCTAGAGCAGATGGAATTAATCTTATTGACAAAAGACTTTGGTTGGTTTGATTATAGGCAGGAAGTAGTTTATTCTCGGCAATATCAGCATTGATTATTTATGAAGTAAAACACTGAAATGTCAACATAATTATTAAAATACTTTTATATATAAAGAATGCATGAAAAAACACCTTACTTTAAGATAAAATTTATTGCATTCTAATAATTTTTAAGCTTCTATGAATGTTTCATCATTAAATTTAATTAACGTGTATATCCGTAAGAAAATAAATTTGATATCTCAAATATAATGGACAATTATATGATATCTGACAATTATTTTGATATCTAGAAATTGAAGAACTTTGAAAAATAAAGCCAATAATTTGAATTGTTTTGCAGTATTGTTATATTAAAAGTATAATTTTTAAAAATAGACTTTGAGACTTTTAAAATTATGCACATTCAAATAAATACAGTTTCATTTTCTTATACTTTATTTATTATTATAAATTCTTCACCTAAACATTTATTTATACCAAGGTTTTACTTCATTTAATCATTTTTATTCAGTTACATTTTATAGAGATGAAATAGACTAAGACTACAATGGTCTGAGACTAAGTAACTATTTTTATTCTAATGCTTCACTGTTTCCATTTTTCAGATTATATATATATAATTAAACTGAACACTAGCATATTAAATAACATCAATTATGTTTATATTATGAATAAAAGAATAAAGACAGTGTATTGGCATAGATATCAGGTTTTTTTCTATTGGCAGGAAATGTTGTTTCTAAAACTCATGCCATGATAGGTATTGATTCAATAGTTTGTCATATAATTTGAAACAATTTTGTGTAATGTAATTACATATTTGAATAAATATTAATATACCTTGCTCTTCAGTAACTCATGTAGATATAGGTTTTATTGAATTAGGACGTTAATTTAATTAATTATACTTAAAATAGTCATGCAATTGTATTTGCTTATTAATATAAGAATGATGTTTCCTTACATATTAGTACAGAAATTGGCTTTCTCTCTTGGCATCTGACATTTAATTAGCCACTAAGATGTCATATAATATCTATGGCAATTAAAAAAATTAAAAATTATGATTATGGCTATGTGTAAGCAAATAAATGCATTTGTAGGCATAAATTCTTAACTTATATGAAACAATAGGCAGTTGTCTACTTGTATAAGTAATTTATTCATTCCATGAATTTTTACATAAATCAGATCTTCTATTCAAATGCAAAGTCAGACATTAATCATGGATTTTATAACATATAAAAATTACAATATGTTACAAAAATTATATATTCATAAAACATGAGACACAGTAAAAAATAAAGTTGTATTGACTTGATCATTGTATTAATTTTTTGCATATAAATATTGTAACATGATTAAAAAATAATGTCGGGGAGATGGTCAACCTAATCTAAATAAAACATATCCCAATCATTGGTCACCATGTTGTAATGGACTATTGATTATAAAGTAGGATGATAATATAAAAAACTTTACTATGTCTCAGAATTGAAATGTCATTCATAATAATGTAGATCTAGCCTAAACATGGAATGTCATTTTATAAAAAACCCAAAATTCATTTGACATTTTATAATAATTACTATATGTGCATGAACATCATAGGCTAGCATTGGGTAGCTAGTTTGTCTCAATAATAATGAATTTTCTATCTACATTTGTTCAGTCAACATTTTTCATAAAGAAATGCCCTTAAGATTTATATTATTTATTATAGAGCAAAAACATGCATAAACAAATAATAACTCTGGTGGAACTTGTGTAAAATTATCAAGCTCAGTTATTGATCACATTAGGCTAGGGATGGGAAAATAGTGGCCTGTGGGCCAGTAAGAGTTTTGTGTGTTCACCAAAACAGTCAGAAAAATCTGCCTTGAACTGAGATTTCCTTTCCATGTGCAACCGAAGATTCATCTCATATTTTCCACTAGGACAGCCACTTCAATATGCATGTGCAGTGTAGATACGATGCACAGTGCTTTTCTGGTTGATCTGGTTAATTTCAATTTTGTCTTTGCAACAGTAAATATATAAAATTTCCAATTTTAGTGAAACCATGAACCCTCCAAAAACATGTAAAATCAGTGATGAATGTCATGTGTTTAATGAAGAATTGGACAAACAAAATACAGGTAATAAAGCAATGTGTTTATTGTGTCATGAAACAATATCTGTATTTAAGGAGTACATTCTGAAATGACACCATGAACCAAAACATAACAAACTTGGCTGCAAACTTTCCAAGGAAGGATAAAATAAAAGCTATGGAGTGCATGAAAAGGCTGAAGAAACAACAAACATTATTTACAAAGCAATCAACACTTCAAAATAGCACCACAGAAGCAAGTTTCATGGTAACCTACAACCATACTAAATGCAAAAATATTTTTTTGGATGGCAAGTTTATGGTAGAGTGTGAAAATGTATTGTGTCCTGATGGGAGAAGCAAATATGAAAGCATTTCATTGTCAAGAAGGACTATAGTGTGGTGCATTGACTCAATTAGTGACAAACTCACAGAACAGCTAAAGACTGTGAGCAAAGATTTTGTTTGGTTTTCTTTGGCACTGGATGAGAGTCCAGATAATGAAGACATTGCACAATTACTCATCTTTATCCTTGGAATTAATGAAAATGTGTCATCACAGTGGGATTACTTGGTGTAGAATCAATGAAAGATAGAATCACTGGTCAGGAAATGCTTGAGTGGGCTGTGAATTATGTGGAGAAAAGTGGCTTGTCCTGGAACAAAATGGTAAGCATTTCAACAGAAAAGACCAGAGATTTCAGTGGAAAAATGTAAGTATGGTTAAGCTTTTAAAAAACAAATTACAAGCACAAGACACAGACAGTGATATCTTGTCTTTTCATTGAATTTTGCATCAGGATAGCCTTTGTAAAGCTGCACTTGACTTAAAGCATGTGGTAGATCTTATTGTTAGCATGGTGAATACAATCAGAGCAAGGGCACTCCACCAACAACAGTTAAAATCTGTTCTTGGGAATGTGGAGGCAGAGTATGAAGATGTAATTTATCATAACAGTGTGAGGTGGTTGAGCCTGAGCAAAGTGATAAAAAGAGTCTGGGTATTGCCGAATGAAATCCCCTTATTTCTGGACATGAAGGAGAAATGTCATGATTTCATTACAAAAATAGGATGTGAGTAGTGGAGATACTAGTTGATGCTTGCAGTATTTGAAAAATTGAATGAACATGATGTTACAGGAAAAGGGGTTGTTTGCACATAAAATATGGAAGCATGTAAAATCATTCAAAGCAAAACTAGATCTATTTGCAAGGTAAGCAGGTAAAGGCAATTTTTGACATTTCCCTTTATTAGGAAAACAGAGAGTGCCTAAAAATGTTTCTGCTAAGATTAGAGATCATCTGCAGAGTTTAGAGGATGAGGTCACAAGAAGATTTCAGGATGTTAAGAAAATTGAGCCTAAATTCAATTTGCTCTCTTATCCATCACTGCTGATATAGACACAGCACCTGAAAAGCTGCATATTGAACTTATTGACATGCAGTCAGATTACACTGTAAAAGAAATGTCTGATGCTATGACATTAGTTGACTTTTACAAATCTTTGGCTGCTGAAAAATTTCCATTTATGAAGAAATTTGTTAGGAAAATGTTCTCTATATTTGTGTCTAAATATATTTGTGAGCAAAGTTTTTCTTGTTTGAAGATCATCAAAAATAAATATAGATGCTCATTGACAGATATTAACTTGCAGGCTGTGATGAAAATCTCAACATGCAATCTCCGGATTTTAAAAAAATTGTAAAAAAGTGTGATAGGGTACATTTGTCTCATTAAACTGATTCTAAAATTGAATGTGCTTGCAGCTATAGATGATATGAAATTAGCACAATAAGTAAATTGAATAAAACTGCCACTATTTTATTTAATTTATATTTATTGATTTTTATGGTACAATTTATATCTTTTCAAAAATGCAAAGTTAACTAATGAATGCAATCATTGTAAAAGTTGCAACCCTCTGCTAACCTCCATTTCCACAAAGTGGTTCCTGAGCCAAAACAATTGCCCACCTCTGCACTAAAAATAACAATATTTTCTATATATAATTATTTAAGTTGTTCACTACACCATCATAAAATACTAACAATCTCTATTAAAATGTAATTTATTCAGATTATATTGAAAACTAAATAAAGCAAATGAGATCATCACCTCAGACATCAACAAATCTATTCACACTTCCAAAGTAAGTTGCAATAAGCAGTGAAATCATATATCATTGCCTCAAACAATGATGAATGCTTAAGACATCTATTTGATTGATAATTGAATAAAACTAAATTTGAATCAATAAATAACTGAATTCCAACATACTTTACTAATCTAATATTATGTAAAATAATGCAAATTTACTTTAATATTTATTAACATTCTGTTTAAATCAATTAATTTCTAAATAATTATAATTACATTTTGAGAACATTTTCTAAACTATACAATATTTATAATGTTTAAATGAAATAAATCTTTACTCAGTTTTATATCTATTTTAATAAAAAGTTAAATATGATATCAATATTTCATTCATACGCTACATTATAGTGATATGAAATTATTACTTCAGTTATTTTCTAAAATGAAACACTGGACAAGGATTTATTATCAATAAATTCCATTAGATAATTTCACATTTTACAGTACTCAATTACATTATATAAAATATATGATAGGTTTCTATTGGATACTTACTGACTTATAATCACTGATATTATTATTCATCTACTTAAATCTCCAATCATTCAATTATAAAAATGGATTTCATAACAATTAAACTATATATGATGAAAATTGGCAGTTATCCAAGCCAAAGATAATATTCAGTTCTCTACTAGTTAAAATTTATGATCTCCACTTCAGAGAAATTTAAGAAGGTAATTAAGACAGATCATTTTGACTAATGGTAAAATAAAAATCTATTAAAATTTTTGTAACTGGATAAGATAAGCAAATAAATAATCAACTCTGAACTAATGAAATTATTTCTACTAGTAATATTGATTTAGATAAGTAAACAAATATTTAAATGCAATAACAAATATAAAATTTATATGTAATCGGATTTAAAAATGATATATAAAATATATACATATTTTGCTTACAAAATGGTTCTAATCTTGGATCATATTTTAAGTACCAAAATTATCTTACACATTCAAAAGAAATAATTAGACAGATTCACCAGATTTTAAATCAACTCTAAATTTATTGGTTTATAATAAAAGTTTATAACAGTAATAACCAAAAATATAACAAAAAAAAAAACAATTGATGTTTGCAATAGACTAAAATCAACAAAAATAATAAAAATATCTATGTGCGAGAACTCCAAAAATGTGAGTCAAGACAATAATACTATATATATATATAAAATGGGAGAAATTTTAAACACCTTCCTCAAATTTTAAATAGCATATATAATGATAAAATCAAATAAAAATTGATCTCTATTTATTCATAAGTGTAATCTCTAAATAATCAAACAAGCATAAAGAAAAATTGGTTATATTTAAACCCTTTTCTAGCTGAATCTCCAAGTTAAATCTTGCACAAACTAAAAAAAATTAAATATTTGAAAATATCAGGTTGTATTAATTTATATCATCAGATAAGAATTTAAATAATAAGAATAAAATGAACATCGCTGACCCTTTCATTGTGTGAATTTTATCATACCCATATATTGTAGCGGTTGGTTTGATATGTTCATATAACAAAACCTAGAATACCTGAAATCCACCCATGCTCAAGATGCATATGTCCGGAGCACTCATGAACTTTGCCCTGTTTGCCTGTTTTCCAGATATATCAACTTATAAACAACAATCCTGATGATACCTAATCTATTTTATCTTTCATGGCTGGGGCCACAGCAAAGAAACAAGGAGACACTGTTTAGACTGACATCATGGTGAAGCCATTAGCATACTCACAATTACAAAACGTTGAAAATGTTTAACAAAAAATTGTGATCGTTTATGTCATTTAACAAATAAATACTAGTGAGATCTGATCATCTAACCATAGCTAACATAGTTTGCATACTTCAATACAATAATATTTGTTAAATAAAGAACAATGATTCGATGTGACTGCTTGAGTTATATATATCTATTTTAATTAACATGATTATAAACAAAATGATTCTTAAACTTGATACAGTAATTCTCCGGTTATTCCTCATCAGCCTCCTTTTACAATCTATCAATAGACAAAGAACTTTATTTTACAATTTAGCAAACCACTCAGAGGTACTCATTAACATGTTACTTTGGTGTGGGCAGATTGATATGCCAATAATGGATTGATTACATAATGCTGTAATATAAAGTACAATTAAGATTCTTTAACACACTCCCTAGTGATAAACAGCAGCACTTGATCAGCTTTAAACTAGCAAAATATCATCTGGTTCTTTTTATTATAATAACAACAACAACAACAACAACAACAACAACAACAACAACAACAACAATAATAATAATAATAATAATAATAATAATAATAATAATAATAATAATAATAATAATAATAATAATAATAATAATAATAATAATAATAATATAACATACATGCAATTGACTTTAATAAAATGAAAATAATTTATTCCAGCCTGTACCAGCCATAAACATATGTGGAAGAGTTCATTTTTGAGAAAGGTAAAATGTGCTGTACCAGCCATAAACATATGTGGAAGAGTTCATTTTTGAGAAAGGTAAAATGTGTCACAGAATGGCATACATGCAAGAACACTAACCATTTAGAAAAAAATATGTTTGGTAAGATCACAACATTACAGCTGATAGATATTCATGATGGCAACTTTATTTGTGATCCAGTCTATGGATTCAAAGAAATGCTTCATCCTTTTTATTTTTAGAAAGATAGACTGATTTTATTTTCCATGTCTCTAGCAGAATCAGTTCATTTGATGAGAGTGCCTCAGTGGGAGATGTGATGGGATTGTTGTCATTTATTGGTAAGATTTACTCTATATATATATTTAATGTTAAATAATGTCATTTCTTATTTTATTTTTGTAAATATTTTATTTTATATCATGTATAACCTTATTGTAATAGTATAATATTGCTAATTTATAAATAAATTTGTTAACTGTTTTTTTTAAACTTATATTCTAGTCAAGTTGTGATTTATCTGCATGTTGTTTATTTGATTTTTCATTCTTCATGTGTGATCCACAGAAATTAATAATTTGAAATATTACTTATTTCGCACATGATTCCTAAGATTACTTCAATGTTATTTCTATTATATTTTATTGAGTAACAAAGTATATAATTATTATTATTATTATTATTATTATTATTATTATTATTATTATTATTATTATTATTATTATTATTATTATTATTATTATTATTATTATTATTATTATTATTATTATTATTATTATTATTATTATTATTATTATTATTATTGTAGATGATATTATTATTATTAGTAATAATTATTTTAAACTGATACAACATCAATGAAAGATATACTTGATATTTCCACAATATTCAAATACATTATATTTTAAGAATGCCACACTAAACAAAGAGAGATTGTACAATGTTTTAATTAAAATTTTATTATATAATTTATCTATTATTGTTGCTAAACTTTAATCATTAAATAGATTTCATGTTGACAGTCATTAAGTTATTTTAGTTGCTTATTGTTGTTGTTATTACTCAATGTTTAAGTCTATGTACCTTACTGAATGTCTCATGTTAAGAGTTTAATAGTTGGATTTGTTATTTTTAATCGAACTGTACTTTATTTGTAATAAGGAGTTAGTTATAAGTTATTTTATTAGTTAAATGAGTAAGTTGAGTTCTAGTTGAAATCCTAATTATTCTAGGTGAACACAAGTTTATTATATTTTAGTTTAATAATGACTGCAAAAAACAAAAATATTAATGTTATATGACACAACATTTATTGTTGGTAAGAATGTATTTATCATACTCTTTGAAGACATATTTATTATATATTTACAGATATTGAAAGCAATAATAAGCGTTTGTATTTTTAACAAAGTTTTTTTTCTATAATATACTTTAAAATTTGTGCTATATTAGAAAATCAAGAAGCATCTTCCATTAAACTGCATAAAAATATAAATTATTGTATTAGTAAAAGATCATGTGACAATTGAGACTTCAAATATCAGACTGAGTACAACTGTTAGCCACATTGATGTTTTCATTAATTTTTTTTAATTGAGAGTTGATCTTAAATCTTTTATTCTCTAGTCATAATGTATAACTTCACATATGTATATATGGATACATTTTATTAAAAAAGCACCAATATTGGAGCATAACAATTTCAACTCAAACACTTAATTTAATTATTTTTGCAAATTAAAATAGTTATGTGTTATACAGGAAGTTGCCTTGACAACAGATTAATGTTGTAGATTATTATTGATATTTAGAATTAAATGGTGACAGCTCTTATGTATATATATATACAACACATGATTAATTGATTAGTCAATCTATTACGGGATCTTATAAAAATACCCTCATCTTTGTATGGACCAGCATTACATATTAGTCTTTTTCGTCCTAGCGGTGAAAGAAAATTCATAAGAATTTACAAAATCTGTAATTGTTTACAGAAATTGTCATAGTTTTCTGGTCATACACTGAAGTATAATACTGCACTAAAGTTTAGATTCATCTTGTACAATCCAAGACATGTAAATAATTTCCTAAGATTGTATCTAAATCGTTAACCCTACGTCACAGTAGAAAATAAAACATTTAAATTTTGAATATATCACGTGTTATATTAATAAAAAGAATGTCCTCATTTATTTTATGTAGTATCATGATAAATTTATGCAGTATTAATTTGCTTTAACTAAATAATAATATTATTAGAACTACGCGCGCCTATTAAAAAAATATATTCGCGAAAGTCAATACAAAAATCTTGACAGTAAATAAGAGTGATTTTTCAAGTAAATACTTAAGCTTAAAGGTCTTAAATAAATTAATGAGGAATGTAATTAGCATACCCTTGATGGCAATCAAATTGAAAGTGTTAAGTGTATTTTTTTCTAGTAAAAAGTATGCAAATAAGTCACATTCAAAATTGGTCTCCTTAAAGTTGACATTTGTTTAACACTAATTGATCCCACACAAATTAGAAAATTCGTTTAAGTTGTTTTCTTTTTTTAACTTAAAATTAAAAAGATGGTTAAAAAAATTAATAGACAAACATAGCAATTAACAATTAAATAAAGCTTTTCACATGAACACCAGATTTTTAAAAAAAAATAGAAATTTTTTATTTTGTTTAATTTAACAAATTTTGTACAATAATAATAATCAAAATAAAATTGAAGTAATATGAATTTTATAATTCACGTATTAATAATTATAATACTTACATCTTAATATAAACTGAGCACTGATTATATATGTGTGTGGGAGATGATAATCTGGAGCCACTGATGAGTGCTGGTTCAGCACGAAATACGTGTATTGGTAATTATTTATGTTTTCTACATGTGTGTTGTCATGTGTATCAGTTGTATGAGATAGTGTGGATAGTTGAAGAGTGCTTGAAAATCTGAGTTCAAATCCCTATACTTACATATAAATTAGGAAAAAAAAACAATTTCTTGTTGTAATCAACGTAATACTTAGGTGCTCGAATAACCGTGTGATCTTTCAAGCAACTAATCTTACAATTATTTATTTATGTTATGTTTGATGAATAAATATTAAATACTGTAGAGACGTCGATAATTAAAAAAGACCCTTAAGATGGAATTTAATTCTTAAAAAAAAAGTATAAAAACAAAAATTGTTTATTAAGAAAATTGTAAGGTAGAAAAAAAAAAGAACGACTATTAAGAATTAGTGGAATTAGGAAGTATTTTTTAAGACTAAAGCAAAAAAAAAAACGATTGAAACAGGCAAAACTCACTATACATATTGCCACACACAGCAAGCTAGAGTAATCAATGGATGCCAGATGTGATGTTTGTTGGCTTAAACAACGATTGATGATTTTTAATAAAGGATGAAGTTAAGAGTGTTTAAAAAATAGATTACGGAACAAAATGATTTAGAGAAGGTGTCCAAGTAAACATGTACAATTCTGCCTTTTAGATGATAAATTTTATTACTACTTTTTAAATATATTACAAAAAAATCCTACACTTTCGTTATTATTATTTAGACATATCATTATAACATTAATGTTACAAAGTTTGGTGTGTTTTCTTACTTGTAAATTTATTGATTGAATAGTTAACTTTTTGTAAAATGAATGATTTTTTTTTTATAGTTGGCAGATCAGTTTAATATCGTTGCTTTAATATATATATATATTAAAATTAATAAAATACTTGTTAAATTAATTTATATTATATAAGTAATTAATTTACTCATGACTGAACAGTAGTAGTAGTAATAATAATAATAATAATAATGATGATGATGATGATGATTATGATGATGATGACGATGATGATCCACCACTGATAATGACTATGCCAATTTTAACACTAAAAAAAGACAGAGAAACTATTCCACAAATGAGCTTTGTAATAATTATACAAACCAATTTGTGAAACGCAAATACATTCCCACACAGAATATGTTGGTCAATTGTCCTGTTTATTTGATATTTTAAGAGGTTTTTTTTAAATTTATTTAGTAGAAAACTTTTGTTTCTGAAATACTTCAACACCATGTCTAGTTATTCTCTGTCATGTCTTCCAATGAAAACAACTAACAGTACATTTCTTTAGAATGACTTTGAGATAATACTTATAATTAAGATAGAGCCTACCTCTCTCATAAAACACATGCTCATATTTACTATAATACACCCTTTTGATAAATCTTCCATTGTTCATTTGTTTTACATGTCCAATCCAATGAAGGTGTGATTTTACAATACTGGACTTAATAGTTTCATGTCCAGTAAGCTTGATTTGTTTTATGATTTTGCCATTATATTTTTAAAATTTTCTGAGCATCTTACAAATGAAACTTTTCTAATGCCTTTATATAGCTCCAATAAATGTCTAAAAGTTATTATCAAATAAGATCTTATTCCATAAAATTATTTTTATCTTTATTATGATAATTAGAATAATCACTTGATTGCTCTCTTTATGTATTGATTTTCATTTATTTTTGGTATTGGAAATCAAGTACTAAATTTGATTTTCATTTTTACTCTTCTGTCTAAAAGTGTGTTTTATAAAATTAACATTAATGTTTATAGGTTAATGGAGAAGCCTATTTAGCTTCAAGGAGATTGCCAATTAGTAATATGGACAGTTTCTTGATATCAAAAGGCAAAAGATTAACTCTGTTTATATGTATATTATCTCCTTATTTGTATTTTTATTATAATAACAATCCATGAAAATATTTAATTCAATATATATATATATATATATATATATATATATATATATATATATATAGTACCAGGAACTTATCTCTCTATATTCTATCTTTTAACCTTACACAATTACTATATGGTGTATTGTATATTTTTGCTCAATTAAACTAACTATTACAGGCATTACATATTGTGGAAACTACTTCACTTACTGATATGTAAACAATTCACATATGATATTATTTAAAGCCTAGTAAAAAGACACAGATAATAAAATCTATAATTTTTTTTAAAAAGGGGGGATCAAACTACTCGTCTCCCTCTTTAATAACCTTTATAAGGATTAACCAAACTTGCTATTAACCAAGCATTTATGTAAGGCTCATGAATCACATGAACATTACACACCACTTTCCTTAGAAAGAATGCTTGAGAAAAAGCATCTTATAGAGACATCCACCTACAGTTCTCTACAGCATATCCAAGATTCAAGTTCAATACTTTTAATTTTTTAGGTAGTCTATAGTGAAAAAAAAAAATTAGCAAAACCAATAATTTAAATTTGCAGTGAAATGAGATGAGAAGACAAACTGAACACGAAGTGAAGTGATGATTTCAACAATAACATTTTTTAATATTAATAAAACCTTCAACAGCAATTTAAAACAAAATAAGATACTAAAGAATACCTCATATATAGAAAGAATATATGTGAAAATCACCTCACCCTTTTTCTTTACTTATACAGATATATATATACAAAAGTCTATATAAGTATATTAGATCATTAATAAAGGTGAATTTCATCTTTATTGTTAAAAGGAAGTTGCCTTGACAACAGTTTGAAATTGTTAATTGTTATTGACATTAGGATTGTCTAAGTGTTGACTGGTTTTTAATGATATATATATATGATTATGTATAATTAATAATTTCACTCTCTGTAATCCAGTTGCAATCTTTAGTGTCTATATAAACTTGTTGGATCATAGATGAAGATGGATTTCTATTTTTATTGTTAAAATAAGATAGTGTTGACAACAGAGTGAGATTGTTGATTGTTATTGACATTGGTATTGTTTAAGTGTTGACTACTTTCATGTGTTAATATATATGCACTTTTTTGTTTTAAAAGTTAATAAGTAATTAAAGACAACTAAATCAAAAAAGAATAATTAGATTTCAATTTTTTAAAAAGTCACATGTAATCATCTATACACAGATACCTGCATATTTATAAATTAAGTAAAAGAAGTATTTGCATATAAGAGAAAAAATGTATCAATAAATGTAAAAGTTATACTCATATTAGATTATGGAAATAATCCAATATATAAATACAACACTATGCATATACTAACCCATGTGCTATTACTAATAGTTGAATGTATTTAAAATATTTAAATAAAGTTAATTTTTTTTAAATACATTCAATACTCATATTAGATGATAGAAATAGTTCAATATATAAATACAACTAAAACACTATCATCACAAACCTTCAGGAAAATACTAAGAGATTATATATTTCAATAAACAAAAAAAAAATAATACTTCATATATATATATAATATATAAAGTATCTGTTAATTAAAAGAAAATTGTAATTATAATTTTAAAAAAATATAGGTTGATTGATCAAATGTATTTACAAAACATTAAAATTAAGTAAATAATTACTTTAATTCCAGAGATGTATGTTTTTTTCCCTTTATAAACATTTAAATTACAAAATCAAAGAAATATCTACTATTAAAAAGTTTGGTATTTATGTATTAGTCCTGCAATGTAGGAGAGATGGTATGTCTTTTCACATTCATGATAAATGTCTAACCTTGCAATCCCATCAAATAAACCATGTGATCTCATCCAATCTTGTCCAATAACATGATAAATTTACACTTTCATTTATTGTACAGATTTAATATGGACAAATTCTTCTCAAAGTGTTTTTTACTTCAGTGCTGATTTTTTTAACAATTTTTTGATTAATATTACAACTTTTTTCTTTTCTTTTTTTAAAACAGAACAAAATGATAAACAATGTGAGTTTACCTGTGATGAAATCAATGCAATTTAAGTACATCCAAACTTTGGATAAGCGATGGCATTGTAATGTTCCAGGATGTAATAATAGAATAGGCATTCATAAGGGAACCTGGATGGAGGGTTCCATAATTCCATTTTTGACAGCAATCCAACTTATTTTATAGCTGGGCTCACAAATTAATCATCCATAGAATAGTTGAAAATAGAGCTTGGTTCAGCAGAAAAACATAAAATTGGACACCCTAACAAAACCATTGACATTGATGAGAGCTTTTTGCCCCCCCCCCCAAAAAAAAAACCCAGATGATTTCTTCCAGAACAGTGGATGTTTAATGGCTTGTACAGGGAGACTGATGAGTGTTTCATCATGAGAATTCATGGTAGAAGAGTAGAAACTCTGGTGGAAGCTATCAAACAAAACGTGGAAGAGAAATTGACAATTTATCAGACTTTTGTGAAGCCTATAAAACTTCTGAATTATGAGCTGCCAGTTACTGACCATTTTTGGGTGAATCATTCTGGATGACATCAAAAAATTAGTCTATCACATAAAAAAAATAATAAAAGTGTAGTAATTTAATTTTTTTAATTGTTTTTGAAAAAAATACATGTACAACTTATTAACATTTCTGGTAAAGATCCTGTGCTGGCATTATATTGTACAATCACATATTGAGTAAGTCTCCATTTTGGAAAAAATAAATTTTGCTTTTAGTCTCCATTTTTAATAAAACACTTAAAATAAAGTAGATAACAGATGAATTGATTGTTTTATCATGATAAACCTTGTTATATATTACATGATAAGTACCATATGTGTATATTTTAAGCATTTTATAATTTATTGATTGTTTCATCCATATTTAAAGTAACACTTGGACATTGCATAAAACTTTTTCAGATTTGTGTGAAATTCTTATTTTTTTATTATTGTTAAAAATTTATCTTTTCAGATTTATTTTTGTATAAAATTCATATTTTTAGAATTGTTAGAAATTTATATTTTTAGTATTGTTAGATTTAGTCTAGTGCAATTACTGTTGCATATTAGAACTGCTACACCTTTTCACTTATGTATTCAGACTGTTGATAACTTTGTAAATCTTGTAAAAATATCATGTACACATTGTCTATTTTGACAAATTTATCATTTTAAATTTGCTCAAGAACCAAGTGTACATATTATTTGGTCAGATCACAAGATTAGTAAAGTTATCAGCAGATTGAGACAAATGTTAAAAGACATAGCAGGTCTAATACGTTAAAGGTCTATGATTCTTATTTCTTTCTTCTCTTTTTTTTTTTTAAAGTTGATGACCTGTTTAAGGCTTAAGGTATTTTCTTCATGTGTAAAACTATAAAGACTGGAGGCACAAGGATTTTGATTTAAATATCTTCACAGTAACTTTTTTTAATAGGCAAGCATTGGCAATCAGAAATAATATGTATGCTCACTTGATGATGATAAATGTGGCTAGTTACTCTGGAGATGTTTATTCTTCAATGTGGTTTTGTTTTGATCACATTATCTATTAGCATTCTGTCAAAGTAATAATTATTAATCTGCACAATAGCAATTATTGTTCCTTGAAATTGAGTTTTGCACTCTGAAATGAATTCTATTTGAACAATTCTCATCATCACTGCAGAGACTTTCAGGTCACGTGTTTCAACTAACTTTTTACCACCTAATGTTTCCAATCAAAAGCATAGCTTCTCAATCATCAGTTGTTTTTGCTCTTAGGGCTAACAGTAATCCAAAATCATTGACTTTAGTTTTAAAATACTATTTATAACACCATGCATAAAAGAAAATGCTGTCAGCTTGTTTTTTCTTATCTTTTTTTTTATCTAATGGAATCACCAGATATTTTTTTAAATTAATTAACGAGTATGTTACTAGAACCAAAAAATACAAATATATATATATCTTCAATGAGGCACTAGGATATTTCAGACACTAGATCCAAAATACCAACTCAAAGCCAGCACTTATCTGATACTTAACTATTAAGTAGAAAATCTGAATTTTTCAGACACCTATAAGTCTTCAAATCCATTTATCAATAAAGCTCTTTGTTATAGCTATTACACCTCATTATTTTTATTTAAAATATATATATATGCATTTGCAAAAAATGTGTGGTAGTATGGAAGTTATTTAATACATTTATAAAATATATTACATATAAAAATAAAAGTGAATAACTGCATGTATGAGAGTTTAATTTAAAAAATATTAACATTTATCCGAGTTTTACAGTTATATATGGGCTAGAGACAATCTCTAGTTTTGTAAATGATTAGCGATAATCTTTACTTTATTTATCTAGAGTGGATAGTGTCAATATTGTGGATGGAGTAAGCTTGACACTTGTAAATCAAAATATAACCATTTACTTTTTGTAATCAATGTAATTTTGATGAGGAAAAAAAAAGATTATTTTCTCTTTTACAATATATATATATATAATAATAATTACAAATTCCTTGATAATTTTACTCTATCTATTTTAATTAATTCCACCCTTACAAGATAAAAAATATATTTATCTCTTTTTTTAAGTTTTTTATATACAAAATAAAATATAAATATCTTTGTGAAAATATATATATGTGCAAATAAAAGAAAATTCTTACAGTGTATATTTTATAATAGTTATGAATAAAGTATAAATGCTGAATGAGTGTGCACATATTTCTACAAACATATATATTCTTTCTCAATCTTTTCCCCTCCTTTAAGATTTCTATTTCTGTCATCAATGCATTTGTTTAAAAGAATAGCTGATACTAACTAGTGATGGGTTTCTATAATCATTATCCTCATCACAATACTCTCTCTTTTAATAATGTCATGAAATGCATGCAACCATTTTCACAGTTATCATGCATATAAAGTGTAATATATATATATATATATTTAAATGGCCAAAGTCCTATACATGAAAGGTCAGAGTGAGTTAAAGTCAACATGCACATGACAATAATATTGGCATTACTGAGAGATTTGGGCTTTCTATTATCAGATTTTCAATGGTATGGATGAATAGAGAGTAGGATGGTGGAGTAGACAGAAACCTGTCTATTATAGTGTGAACATTTACTATCTTAATATAAAGTGAGACCTGATCACATGTGTGTGGAGATGATCTCCACAACCAATGAGTACTGGTTCAATAAGAAATACATATATTGGATATCATTAATCTTTTTTGCATGTGTGTAGTCATGTGCATCAGTTGTATGAGATAGGGTGCATGGCTGAAGAGAGCTTGAAAATTCTATGTTCAAATCCCCTAGATTATATGAGTCTTGGCTACTTTGATAAATTTGTTAAAAGTATTTTATTTAATAGTAATAATATTTGTAATAATATAAAGGATAAAGAAAAATAGAATTTTATTTTTTGTCATTTAAATGATCTTTTTATATAGTTATACATAAAAATAATAATTTATTTGGAAATAATAAAATTTCTTGGAAAAGGGGTATATATTAAATAATACAAAAAAAAAGTTTTGATATAAAGACTAATCATTGAGTAGTGTATATTATCTATTGTTTTTGTAAGAAGATATATAAAGGTCAGAGTAGTTTGAACTTAAATGAAAGAAAAGTAGATTTAGAAAGAAATATCTTAATTCTGCTTTATATATCCATGAAAAAAATTTGATGAGGCTAAGGTTGTCTTTTTTGAGAGAATGAACTAAAAAGAATTTTAAAATCTTTATTACTAAAAATTTATGATAATGAAGCAATTAACTTATTTAAAAGTTATTAAATATTTACTTCATTAGCATGTAATCTATAAAATATATATGTGTTTGATGCACAGATAATGAAGTTAGTAAAAGCAAATAATACTCAGCAATTTAATGAGCTGTGCCCTTTCAGGAGACTTTCTCTACACTTCAGTAGCTATGATTATGGGAGCAAAAAGACTCGTGAAACTGCTCATCTCATTAAATTGCAGACTATTTTTTGCTTTTACTAACTTCATTATTTGTGTGCCAAGCATATATATATTTTAAAAGTTATTCTAATATTAAGGGTGCATGGGGTGTAAGTGGAATTATGAGTAATTTTTAGTCTAAATATGTTATTTTGTAGTTCTTTAAACTTGAGAAGTCTGCTTGTAGCAGTGAAACCATTGATTATGCTTTAAAGTTTATTTTCTGTGGCTTGACTGGTTGAGTTGTAAATTTGGGCAAGTTTTATTATTTTGTTAACCTGTTTAACTCTAGGCTTTTAATATATATATATATATATATATATATATATATATATATATATATATATATATATATATATATATATATATATATATATATATATATATCATCAACTATTATCAATCCACTGCAGGATGAAGGTCTCTCCAAGTTTAATCCATCTTCTCCGATCTTTAGCTTCTCTTCTCCACAACACCCCTGCACATTTTCTTATTTCATCCATCCATCTCACATGTGGTCTCTTTCTGGGTCTTTTACAATCTCTTGGAATCCAGTTTAAAATTTCAATTGTCCATCTATTATCATCTCTTCTAGCAATATGTCCAGCCCAACTCCATTTCAATCTTTTAATTTTTTCAATAAGGTCAGTAACACCTGTTTGTTGTCTTACCCATACATTGCGTTTTCGATCTCTTCTTGTTACTCCCAACATACATCTCTCCATACTCCTTTGAGTGGTCTGAAGTCTCTGTATTGCTCTTCTATTAAGTGTCCAAGTCTCAGATCCATAAGTAAGAACTGGTAAAACACATTTGTTAAAAACCATCCTTTTCAAACACATAGGCATATTTCCTTTTAGTATCAAGTTATTTCTACCAAAAGCACTCCAACCAAGTTTAATTCTATGATTAATTTCCTCCATTATGTTTCCATCTGTATTAATAATCTGACCAAGGTATTTGTAACTGTTAACTTCTTCTAATTCTTCATAATCAATCTTTATTTTCATATTTTGAGCAAATCGATTAAACATTACTTTAGTCTTTTTAACATTTATCTTTAGTCCTACTTTTCTACTTTCATCTGCTAACTCCTGCGACATTTCCTGCAGCTCTGAAGCATTAATTGCAAAAACAACTACATCATCTGCGAAGTCTAAATGACTTAAATACTCTCCATTTACTTTCACTCCTTTAGTTTCCCATTTTAATCCACAAAATACTTCTTGCAGCACTGCTGTAAAGAGTTTTGGAGATATGGAGTCACCTTGTCTTACACCTTTCTCAATGTTGATTTTTCCAGTATCATTATGTAATCTAATTGTTGCTGTTGCATTTTTATAAATATTCTTTAAAATATGACAATATCCTGGATCAATTGTCATATTTTAAAGAATATATATATATATATATATATATATATATTTATATATATATATATATATATATATATATATATAAATCTGCAATTCATTCATGCAGATATCATGGATAACTTAATGCAAGTTAACAGACATTATGGGCATGAATTGAATTTGTATTATTATAATTCTTTTCTTTGAAAAATTCAACTATTAGGATACATCAAATTCAATTTTTGAACCACTATTACAGATAAAACAAGGATATCTGTTAAAAACATAAAGACACTTACTAGATTAAAAATTTCAAGACAACACTCATAATAAAGCATAAAATGCCTCCACATCTTCATAATGGATACAAACCTTTGCTCATGGACAATTTCAGAGATTTATAGAATGATTTAAAATCATGAAAAGAAAGATTTAATCTTGGAGAACACTACACCATGTTAACCTTCCAGTTGCTACATGTGTGTGAGATGAGGATTTAATCAAAATGAGTTTTGGTCACTTCAGACTAAGTGGATATTAATTATAAATTAACAGAGTTGGCACAATATATGCAACAGTTTCAGATTAACTACATAAAGATCTTCAACCAACAATAAAACTTTAATTTATTTCTAACAACAGAAAGTATGAAAAACCAGAATGAACATAATCCTATTTTGTTGAACATCTACAAAGCTCAAAGATGGATCAAAATTTATGAGATTAATAACCATACCTGTTAGTTTAAATCTGCTACTTATTCTCTCCATAATTACAGAGACATATATTTTTTTATAAATATTTTTAGACTAACATTGAATATTATTGTGAATTTCTCTTTCTTTTTTTTTTAGTTATGAGTTTAATGATTAGTAATATAAAATATAATAATTGTTTTTTTAAATTATTTCAATTGAATACATCACAAGATTTATGTAGTCATAACTGAGGTTCTTATTTTTCATTTTCATTTCCCATACAAAATACTTCACTTCTATATCAAAGCATGTTGGACCACTGCTGAAAGTTGTGCATCCTATCTGACATATAGTCTTTATTAACAATTTTCTACTGAAGTGAACATTTTGTTCTTTTGTCAACTCTCTTTCTTCTATTATTTTCTATTGCAATATTAATATTTTTAACTTTTATGTTTAACTCCTACATGATTCCTAAATCTATTATTTTATAAATTTCCATTACATTTTCATCATTTTTCTTTTCATATACAATCTCATATATTTCCATCTTTGCCAGCCTTTCTATTTGCTCTGCTTCTATCCATTTCACAATTTGTGACTTTGTCAACCATTGCTCTTTCATGTTATGGAATTTATTATCAATACTTCTCTTCAAATTTATTTTCATTTTTTAGTAGGACTTCATAAATATCTTAAAACTTTTCATCAAAGTTTTGTTGCTTTTCTTCTATATTCTGAAACTTTTGGTCATATTTTCTGCTGTATAAATTTGATAATTTGGATCTTCCCAGTAATGCTTTGCAGCAAGTCATTAGACTTTTCTTCATTCTGCTATATTTTTTGCAAAATTCTGAAACTTGTTATCTGTGCTTTTCTGCTTCTCTTCAACATCTTCAAAATTTACACCTAAGTTTTCTTGCTTTTCAACATTCTTAGATTTTATGTGCATGTTTTATTCTTTTTCTTCAATATTCAGGTGGTCTATACCCATATTTTGAAATCTTATTTTAATATTTTGAAAACATCTGTTCATACTTTGGAAAGTCTTAAAAATATTTATCTATATTTTGGAATTTTATATCCATCATTTGCATTAACTTTTTTATCATGCCCATTAGTGTCCATCTTTCATCTTTACTAATTCTTATATAATATTTAAATTTTTATAAGCATACATCTGAAGCAGTAAACCTGACCCCTCTCTCTCTCACCTGCAACTATACCAATTATTACATGCCAAGCCTGCACCATTTTTTAAAACAAAGATGTCCTTTTTCACTAATAATTATCCCTCTAAATATCTTGAACATTATTTACTTATTATGGTGGTGTCAATTTCTTCCTAACTCCAACATATTCTTATTACAACATTACTTATTTTACCAATCATCTATATATGCATACTTTATATATATAATAGGGAGTATCTCAAAATAAATAAAAAAATATTTGTAAAATATCTGAGTTTGGTCCATTATTTTTTATTTTTACCTAAGCCATTCAATGTCATTTTCATAATCTATTATTAAATCTACATAAATGTTATATTTTCTATATTGTTCTGGGATCTACAATGATGCACATTATTATTTACTGAAACCTACATCTTTCTCTCTCTCTCTCTCTCTTTACATTCTAACCTACACATCTCCATTTATACTTCACTGTTACTTATTTAAACTGACTACAATAGCCTCATATTTGATGTGCACATCAACTTAATGACATGTACACAAATCATATATGATATTATTTCAAGCCAATTAAATAAGCAGATACACTGATAATAAAATATTATTTAAAAAAAGGACCAAATAAATAATTATTACTTATATTTCCTGATCTTCATATCAGTCTTTATTAGGATTGGAAAAACTTGACATTAATAATAAAGCATTTTGTAAAGCTCACATCACCTTAAACACCACTTTTCTTAGAAAGAATGCTTTTAAAAAGTCCTTATAGAAACATTTACATACAGTTTTCTACAACATATTCCAGATTCAACGTGAGTTGCATACAGCAAGAAAATAATAAAAAAACAAAATTAATAATTTAGATTTGTTGTGAAGTGAGATGAAAAAATAAATAGAACTCTTCCATTAAATATAATTTATTAATATTAATAGAGCACCATAAACACAATTTAAAACAAAATTTCATACTAAAGAATACCACATATTGACAACAAGTAAAAAAAAAAACCCTCCCTCTTTTCTCTGATATACATGGAAATATATGGTTATATATACAATTAATGTATCCATTAGAATTTTGGTGATGTAACAATTGGCAATCCATACAATAACTGTTTATTTCTTGGGAGTGATTTTTGTATTCTGCAATGAATTGTATTTTATACAGTACTAACCATCAATTCGAAGACTTTAAGTATATTTTTCCAGCCTAAACTTTCCTTTCAGATCGGCATCTTCTCAGTCACAGCTTGCCTTTTGCTCTTTGGTTAAACAATAATCAAAAATCCTTGACTTTAGTTTTAAAACTTTATTTATAACACCACATATGAAAACAAAATGATGTCATCTTTTTTTAATCTATATATATATTTTTCTAATTGAATCATCACATAAATCTTTTAATTAAACAAGAATGTTATAAAAAACCAAAAAGCAAAAAACATCTAATCCAATACAAAAAAAATTCATCCTCTTTGGAATCTCCATAACATTAATTAAACAAAACAAAAATACTTTTCTCTTTTACAAAAACAAACAAACTGCTTATGGATAAAATAAAATATCTTTAAATATATCATCATCAGCCATTATCAATCCACTGCAGAATGAAGGTCTTTCCAAGTTTTATCTTCTATGATCTTTAGCTTCTCTTCTCCACATTACCTCTGCATACTTTCTTATTTCATCCATCCATCTCGCATGTGGTCTCTTTTTAGGTCTTTTACAATCTCTTGGAAACCAGTTTAAGATTTCAATTGTCCATCTATTATTATCTCTTCTAGCAATATGTCCATCCCAACTCCACTTCAGTGTTTTAATTTTTTCAATGAGGTCAGTAATATCTGTTTGTTCTCTTACCTATATATTGTGTTTTCTATCTCTTCTTGTTACTCCCAACATGCATCTCTTCATACTTCTTTGAATGGTCGGAAAGTCTCTGTATTACTCTTGTATTAAGTGTCCAGGTCTTAGATCCATAAGTAAGAACTGGTAAAACACATTTATTAAAAACCTTCCTTTTCAAACACATAGGCATATTTCCTTTTAGTATCAAGTTATTTCTACCAAAAGCACACCAAGTTTAATTCTATGATTAATTTCAACCATTATGTTTCCATCTGTATTAATAATCTGTCCAAGGTAAAAGAGAATTCTTGCAATGAGTCTTTTATTACATTTATAAGTAAAATATAAATGCCATGTGATTGCATATATTATGTTTAATCACATATATCTACTTCCCTTTTTTAGATTTCTATGTAGCACCAATGCATTTTCTTTATAGGGTTAGCTGATGCTAACTTGTGATGGGCTTCATTCATCATCATCCCCATTGCAATATATATATATATATTCACATCGAGTTCACTTGACAAAATTGAGCAATTTTTTTAATTTTCAGCTCCTACACACAGAATGATTCTTCTTATTGTGTGTAGGAGCTGAGAATTAAAAAAATTGCTTAATTTTGTCAAATGAACTCGATGTGAAAATATATATATATTGCAATGAGGATGATGATGAATGAAGTCCATCGCAAGTTAGCATCAGCTATGATTTATTACATTTTAAAGAATGTTTGAAATAAAAATAAATGAATGATTTTTTAAAGTATAGGGTAAAGTAATAAAACAAATTATGTATATACAGTAGCATAATCACGAAAACTTACATTAGGACTTAACTCATACTATTACTATACTAAATCTATTAAATAAAATAAATAATGTGTTAAATAAAATAAGGATTAATGAATGTTAACTAATAATTTTTTGTTCAAATGTTGATAAACAATGACACTAAAGAAATTGCAACAAATTACTGTTATTTTATTATTATTTTCCCTTACAGTCAATCTATTTTAGAAAGAGTATTTCTTCAAAATTAATACAAACTGTGAACTATACTTTCTCTTTTTTCACATCATACCAGAAAATATTCCTAATGTTTCAATTCATCTTTTCTGTGAGTCTTTCTATGTTATTTACAATGTCTTGGAATAGGATGTGGGAGTATGAATGGATAGCTCAACAGATAAATAATTAGGTGCAAGATATTAAAAGAAAAAGTCATAGGTAGGTAGGTAGGTAGGTAGGTAGGTAGGTAGGTAGGTAGGTAGGTAGGTAGGTAGGTAGGTAGGTAGGTAGGTAGGTAGGTAGATAGATAGATAGATAGATAGATAGATAGATAGATAGATAGATAGACAGACAGACAGACAGACAGCCAGACAGCCAGACAGACAGACAGACAGACAGACAGATAGATAGATAGATAGATAGATAAATAGATAGATAGATAAACAGACAGACAGACAGACAGATAGATAGATAGATAGATAGATAGATAGATAGATAGATAGATAGATAGATAGATAGATGGGTGGATGATGGATGGAAGATAGATAGATAGATAGATAGATAGATAGATAGATAGATAGATAGATAGATAGATAGATAGATAGATAGATAGATAGATAGATAGATAGATAGATAGATAGAATAGACTGATAGACAGATAGACAAATAAATAAAAGATGATGAGAAAGACAGACATTTAAATACATATAAATAGACAAGTAGCAGGTAAGTGACTGAGGAAAGTGAAAGGATAGTTAGATAGATGTAGATGTATGAATAGATAAAATAAATAAAAATACACAGTGACAGGTAGGTAGGTAGGTAGGTAGGTAGGTAAGTAGGTAGGTAGGTAGGTAGGTAGGTAGGTAGGTAGGTAGAGAGATAGAGAGATAGATAGATAGATAGATAGATAGATAGATAGATAGATAGATAGATAGATAGATAGATAGATAGATAGATAGATAGATAGATAGATAGATAGATAGATAGATAGATAGACACACTGACAGACAGATAGTCAGACAGACAGATAGATAGATAGATAGATAGATAGATAGATAGATAGATAGATAGATAGATAGATAGATAGATAGATAGATAGATAGATAGATAGATAGATAGATAGATAGATAGATAGATAGATAGATAGATAGATAGATAGATAGATAGATAGATAGATAGATAGATAGATAGATAGATAGATAGATAGATAGATAGATAGATAGATAGATAGATAGATAGATAGATAGATAGATAGATAGATAGATAGATAGATAGATAGATAGATAGATAGATAGATAGATTGATCAAAGTCTGGCACTTGATGCATATTTACATATCAATCAATAGATACATAAACAGGGAGATGGATAAATTAATAGAGATATAGATAGATTAATAATAAGATAGATAGCTAAATCAATAGATACTATTATGAATAATTACTCTTTCACAGTTATGATTTAGTTAATATAAGTTCAGTTTTGTTTATATTAATCTAAACATTCTGCATGGAATCTGGAAAGAAAATCATGATGTTAATAATTCTATCTCTTTAATGATGCAGCACTTATACTAAAATATCTAGGAAATGTTCATCATTTTCTAAGTCAGTGATACACTCACTGCTTTGTGTCACTTAGCATAACAGAAAAATTGGAAGAATCAAGGGCAAGATGTGCTTAATCTGTCACTTAAATTTTTGAAAATCCTTTTTTCCCCTCTGACTGCCTTATTAATCTTTTTTTTTTTTTTAAAAAAAATAATTTTTAAAATAAAATCCATTAGGTGAAGAATATAGCAGAATTATCTTATAATTGACTAATGCCTCAAACATTAGCTAGTTAATGGAAGGATTTGAACTTAAGATTTTCAATCTATATTCATCCTTCATTCCATCTCAAACAACCAATACACATATCCACATATATGTGAAAGAGGTAAGTCAACAGTCATCAGTTGGACCAGATCATAATCCCCCACACATATATACAACCAGTTCTGAGCTTACATTAAGATAGAATTACTTAAACTTTAATAGACAATCTTCAGTCATCTTAATTTTCCAATAATTCAAGGCATCCATTTTATTAGAAAACCAAGAATGTAATGCTCAAATCCTTGGAGGATTTGATATTATAGTCACACCCATGCAGATATGTCAATCTAACCCCTTATATTAATGGACCATTATATATACATTTATATTAATAGGAGAGGGATGGCCTGGATTTATACTTTTGATGCAAGTCAATATGTAATTATCCTATTATTATTCAGTATACTAAATGTTTACTATAGTAAATAGAAAGATTTGAACTTAGAATTTTCAGTTTACATTCATCCTTTACTCCATTTCAAATAATCAATACATATGACCATACCCATGTGATCTATCCCAACTGATGAGAGCTGATTCTGCATAAAATATTTATATTGGTGATCATTTATCTTTATTTGAATTTGTGGCTCTTATCCTTGATTTTGATATGATAGTTTAATATTCTTAACCTGAAAATTCTTTCTCACAATTAGATTAGGAATTTTAATAATTATTTTGAATTATAAAATAATTCAACTATGATAAATATGATAAAACTGAAACGAAAAACTCACCCACTATTATTAATTATTAATAACAGATTAATATTTCATATTTATAAAATTATGGATCATTCCTTAGTATTGGAATTATACTAAATTATATATTGTCTTGGAAATATGTTACATCATAGTATAAGTCCAGCTCATCCCTCTCCTATTACTATAAATAAATACATAATGGTCCGAATAATATGAGGGATTAGATTGATGTAATGTCTACATGGATGTGACTATAATATCAAATCCACTACAGGCTTTGAGCATTCCATTATTGGTTTTTAAATAAAATGAATGGTTAAATTGTTTGGAAGGGTAAGATGATTGAAGCCTGTCTATTAAAATTTAAGGAATTGCTTATCTTTTTCATATGTGTGTGGTCATATGTATCAGTTGTTTGAGATGAAGTGGAGAATAAATATAAGCTAAAAATACTAAGTTCAAATCCCTCTATCTACTATAGTAAACATTCAGTATACTGAATGAATAGGTTAATTAGCAAATAAAGTTATTATTTGACTTGATTTAAGATTATCATGTTATCTTGTAGTTTGTTTGCCCAAATATGAACCATATACTTTATCTTTAGATTTTTAAAGTTTTTTCCTTCCAAATTTCAATGATAAGATGACTCATATAGTAAATTATTTTTTGTTTTACATTTTAATAACACTAATCTTTTATTGTGATTTTGAACATTATATACTCATTATGATGTCTAATTTCATTTAGCTTGATGGCAGAATGATAAACTTGAAAGCTAAAGATTTTGGTTTAAAACTCATCCCTTCCGATAGCTGAACATAAGTGAACTAAATTAACTTTTTGATTAGATATAATAAAATTGTCACTCAATTTAGCTAATGAAATTGCTTAAAATTCTTTGATAGTGGTGAAGAAACAAAAACTTAATTTAGAATTTTCTCTGGTCAGTTGATTATGAAATTGATCTGCTTAACTTTTACTGACTCAAAATATGTACAATATGGGTTCTCTTTTGTAAACATTATGTTCACTAATGCATATGTGATAAGCACATATTTTAAATAAATACAATCTATTTTTATTTATATGATTTATATAATTAAAAATGATATATATCATAATTTTAAAGTTACTATTTTAAAAATATATATATTTAACTTTTTCCTTTGTTCTTTTTTTTTTTTCAATCAGTAATAAATTGAATGCTTTATTCCGAAAATTTTAGAAATGATTTGAAATTTCTCTGTATGATTATTAAAAGTATGATAACCTTTGTGAACTGGAAATCAAAAATGTAAATTAATATATCTCAAACTCATAAACAATAGCTTCATATTTTCTAATGGAAAATATAAGTGCAAACTTTTCATAAACAATGTTATTGCCTATAGCCTTTATTTTGATAATATTTATATAATGTTAAAATTCTAATTCTAATGACTAGTGCATTTCTATCAACAATATGTTAGTGATGTTCTTATGAAAAACTAATAAAAGTTAGAAAAGTGGTTTATATATATATGTGTCAATAATTATTTTTTCAAGGATAATTCAAATATTTTATAAAGATAAAAACTTTTAAAAAAAATGTAAGTATTGACTTAATTTTGAAAGTTCCCTGTTCATGTTTAAAGATTCTTTGATGTTGATAGAAAATGATATTTATGCCAATTTCTTTTTGATATATCTTCATGAGATGGCTAACATTTGTTTAATAATTAAAACGTACATTTTTGATAATTAAAACCAAATATTTAAATTTCTTAATCAAAGACAACTTACTTCTCACATGAGACTATATTTTATGATTTTATCTTATTATGTTCATAAAAATTATATATTAACCCACACTGATTAAAATACAGATTTAAATTTAAAAGCTACAAAATGGTATCTAATACTACTCATGAGAAAAGGATTGTTCTGTTATATAATTATGATTCCAAATGTGGATTTTTTTATAAGCATTATTTATAATAAGTATTATAATATTTATATAAAAAGTATAAAAACTATAACCATAGAGGCAAAAACTAAACATTCTAATGGAGAACAGTTGGTTACTTTCTGCTAAGGAAAACCAATCAGTTATTGTCATGAAATAAATTTTATTTTATTTATTATAAGCATTATTTATAATAAATATGATATTTATATAAAAAATAGAAAAAAGTAACCACAGACTGCAAAAAATGCAAAAATAAAACTACTTACATTTAGACTACACAGTGATATGAAATATCATTAAGCCTCCTAAAAGTTATATAAAACTTACACTATAAAAAAAAAAAAATCAAACTAATTTGATTTTTGCAATATGCAAATACTGAGATGGACATTTGTTTAATTTATAAAATTCTATAAAATTAAAGCATAAAAATATTTTTATTTATATCACATATCACTTATAAATTGCTGAGGGTTAAATTCTTTGATATTTAGTAAGATTGAATTTTATTAAACCTAAACATGTTATATGTGTTTTTGAACAATTAGTTGTCCAATTTTAAAATGTATTATTCAAATATACAAATCTATAAATAAATATAAGACCATCACTTATTTTGAAATAGCAAAAATGCATTTCCCCCAACAGGAGTTCAAATATATCCACATGTATTTTGAAATTTTTTTCTTGTACAAGTACTTTTTTTCTATTTAACAATCACAATAATCATCCAGCATTAACCAAAGATGAAAAATTAATTTGAAACAATACAATGAATATCAAAATATGTAGTATGATTATGATATTCATTACTAGTAAGAGAAGTGATATTATACTACTAGAAATGTAAAAACTTTTTGGTTTATTTTAAGTTGCAAAATTACTTTAAATTATGGCTTTTTTAAAAAAATAAAAATGTCAATATTTATTTAGTTTTTCTTTTACCTTACTGACAATATATAACATTCTGCCATAATAGTTTGTAAAATTAAATTATTGTGAAATGTCATCTTAAACTAAATTTTTTATTTAATTGAAAGTATAATAATTTAATTTATTTTCAGTTTTCCTTGTCATCTTTTATATGATTTTGTTAAACAAATCATAAATTATAGTGATTTTCTCAAAATATTTAATACTTTATATTGACTGAAGTAATAACATTTTTTTCTTTCATGGCTGGAAACTAAATGAAAATTGGAATTTTTCTTCAGATAACTAAGATATTTTCAACCAAGCTCAGATACTTTTCTCTGGTAGCTAGGATACTATTCAGCAAATTGTTATATAATCATTATGGAACACTTCATAATGATTAAATAATCTGAAGTCAGAAGTTCAGTGGTTGACAAAAAGGCTTAAAATTATTAATTAAAGGATTAAAACTGCAAAGAAAAAAGATATAGGCAATGGCTAATCATGGTCATTCTACATCATTTTTGATGCATTGAAATCAGCACATGAACTTGAGAAATGACATCACAATACTCTAATACGCTTTCTTATATGGAAACAACAATATTTCGAACAGATGTAAATAATATTTCAATCATTTTTTGAATGTTGATATAAGAATAGAGATAATAGCTTTTAATGACATATTCATTTCAAATATTCATTCAGATGTGGACAAATATATCCAACTTAATAAAATCCAAACAGTTTACTTGTAATATTAAAAATGAAAAGGCTGCAGGTTCTAATACTGTACTTGGAGATGTATTAAAATATTGCAGTGATATGTTTCCTTCAAAAATATTGGATGTTTTATGAAATATATGTATCCATGAAATTGTGCCGCCTGATCTTAAAAATTCTGTTATTATTCTAATTTTTAAAAACAGAAAGATTAAGCAATATTGCAGAAATTATCATGGAATATTATTATTAACTGCAGTACCTATGATTTAAAAAATTTTGTTGAATAGATTCATTTAAGTCATAGATGAATAGTTACCAGAGACTCAGTGTTGTTATAGACAAGTTTTTTTTAATCAGCACATGTCAGTTGACCCAGATCACAATGATTTGCATATGTCTTCACCATTTGTTCAATTTTATCAATACCAAATTATTATATTTTGATTTGTAATTGTCAAACTTTCTGGATTTACTATTTTTAAACCAATCTTATTTATAACTTTCAAAAATGAATAGTGAAATGCAAATTATAAACATTTCTAAAAAAAGGATATTGCACATAGAAAAAGAGAGATGTAGTTATGTTATTCCATGTGTCTATGTTTAATTAAAAACCATATATTTTAATTTTAGCTGAGATTTAAAATTTATATATGATCTAGATATTATCTTTAATTTAATAAATGATTTCATTAATATAATTATACTTCATATTTTAAATACTTTATTGCTTATATATAATCTGACATTTTGAATATCCTGCAGTCTTCTTTAAAGCTATGATACATCAATAAATAAAATAGTATGACTAAAAAAATATAGATAAATAAATAATGACATATTTAAAGTAAGAAATATAATTGTATTTATATGAGATGATATGGGAAAGTACAGAAATAAAAAGGATTTCATTAATGCATTTAAACAAATTAGTTGATGTCAAAATTGTAAATGCAGAAAATGTATCAGTTATAAATCAGAGTTTAATAATTTAGCATTGATAAATATTGAACTTTCAGAATGTAAGAGCAATGGAATGTTTAAACTATATCTATCTAGATTGAAAGTCTGAATTCAAATCCCTTCTAATTGCATGAAGTTTAATATATATCCAAAACTGCTTAACACTATACTAGTAATAAATAAAATACAAACTATAAAACAATACTTTACTAGATATAAAAAAAATCCTTACACGAACATGATTTCATCTATTAGACAAACAGACCTTCTCAAGTGAAAATCAAACTAAAAAAGCAACATATATATACAAAACAAACAAACCATTCCATAATTCATTTCAAAAACCAATTTCCCTTTATATCAAAAAATGTCTTCATAAGATTGATAGTCTCATATTCAAAAAGTCCTCTCTTTAATTCATTATTTTCATAAAAAAATAACCATTGCATTGTCAAACAATATTTTATGACCTGTATTCAATTCACTAATATATAAAACTGAGTTATGATACCTATGTTTAACTCTACTTATATAAACTTTAATCCTTTCATTAAGGCAAAATTTACTCTGACCTACATAAATCTTACTACAACTACAAGGAATCTTATAAATAATACCAGGAATAGCTTTACTATCGACTGTTTGAACCATTCAATAAAGAATTCAAATCAGAACCTTTCTTCCATGCAACATTCATTCCTCCTAACAAATGAATATTATTATAAACCAAATTATAAATTGATGACTTAAATGGTAAAGACATAAACTCTTTATCATTACTAACCATAAATTTTTTTCTATTAGTGTCATGACTATAAATATTATTATTAAATAGGACATTTCTAATAAATTCATGATTATAACCTAATTCTACATAATCAGCAGCAAATTGACCTTTTTGAATATCAGCATTATTACTAAAGTTATTAAGCCTTCTATTCCTACAACAAAAATTCAATAAAGATATTTTTATGTGTAAAAGGCTGATAACTATCAGGCCTAATCATATTTCTCAAATTCTTAGGTTTTATAAAATGACTACAAAATAAAACATTATCAACCTTCTCAACACTTAAATCCAAAAATTTTAATTTTACAAAATCAAAACTACCACCTTCAATAGTAAAATTAATACTAGAATCAAAAACATTCAATCCATTTAAAAACTTCTCTAATTTTACTTTCTGAATAACAAACAAACAATCATCAACATATCTAACAAATAATATTAAAGAAACAGAAAATTGATTAATAACACTACATTCCAAAAAATCAATATAGACAGAACACATTAAAGAAGAAATGCATAACCAATAATCCAACCCTCTTTAATTTTATAAAAAAAAACATTACAGATAAAATACATTGAATCCTCTAACAGCAAAAGCAAATCATGAATAATCTTAATCTCATCTGCAGAAAAACATTGAATTTTTTTTTAAATTGGAAAAAAAACACCAATAATTTTTAATCTATGACCTGATTGATACATATTTTCAATATCTAAACTAACAAAAACACAATTATCATCTAAAACAAAAACATTTATTTTACTAAAAGCCTCAAAGAAAAAAGAAACACAAAAATTGATGTAATTTAATATAGTCTTTAAAAAGATCTTATTAAAAATTTTGATACTTTATCAACAATTCCTCTTGTAAAATCAAAAATACATCTTAAAGGAAAACTATCTTTATGAGACTTCAAATTAAAGAAAACCTTTGGAGCCACATAATCATTAGAATAACAACTTAAATAAGTAGCTCTATCAAAAATCTTTTTATTTTCCATAATTTTAATCAAATTACATTTTATTTTTTTACCAGGAACAGAATCTAAAATAACATACTTCCCATATTTAATTTTAAAGAAATTTTACATTCAAAGTCAATATTATTTAACAATACAATTTGGTCACCTTTATCTTCTTTCAAAAAGATAACACCATTGTCTTTTAATCTTTTTTTAAAAGATTAATTTGCTTAAGGGCAACAACAAATTTTTCACTTTTAAGTAATTGACTGTTCAAAATAACCTGTAAGAACACTTTATTTTCATCAGAAGTATTACTACTACATTCTATAGCACAAATAAAATCAAAAACTAAATTTTTATTAGTAAAAGAAACAAAACCAGGACCTTTACTTAAAATAGTCAAATCAGATAAATTCAAAACATATAATTGGACAAATTTAAAACAGAAGAAACATCAGGCGTTTTTTAAAACACCCCAATTTACACACTTTTTGTTTAACAAAACTTTTTTCTCCCTCCAGACTTATCAATCAACCAATTGAATTTTTTAAAATATTTATTATAAGTAATTTCACATTTGCTCCTAAACCACTGTAAAAAACAATTTAAAATTGAATAATTAAACTTACTCCTAAAGTCTAAACCTCTTCTAATCATTTTAAACCTATCTATTAAATTAGATAAACTACCCATACTCTGCATAATAAATTGTTTAAGAATAAATGTTTAAAGTTTAAAATAAAATCACAATTAGAAAATAATACCAATTTTTTATCCAATTTAATATTACATGAATTAGGAAAAACATTACAAAGCCTACAAGACTTAGGAAAATTTACCTGACTCTTTGAAAACTCTATTTTATTATACATATTAAGTATTTTTTTTTAATTTCTAAAATTTCTTCACCAGAAAAATTATCATACAAAGTCTGTCACATATTGAAAGTAAATTAATAATAACATAATAATACAAATACAAACAAATAATAAAAATACAAATAAAAATTAAAAATACAATTACAAACAATAATAACTAAAACAAACATCAAATATGAAATTCACAAAATCATATAATACTATTTAAAATATTAAATAGTCAACCTAAATAGAAAAATTCCAAACTGCCTAACACTAAACTAGTAATAAATAAAATACAAAACCATAAAACAATACAATACTAGATAAATATCCAAACTTTATCAAAATCCTTATACAACCATCATTTCATCTACTAAATAAATAGACTTTCTCAAGTAAAAATCAAACTAAAGAAGCAATATATATATATATAACAAACCTTCCCATAATTCATTTCAAAAACCCAACTTCCCTTTATATCAAAAGATGTCTTCATAAGATTGATAGCTTCAGATTCAAGAAGTTTTATCATTAAAGTTTCTTTTACTTTTCTCTTTAATTCATTCTTTTCATAAAAAATAACTGTTGCATTGTCAAACAATATTTTATGACTTGTATTCAATTCATGAATATATAAAACTGAGTTATCATATCTATGTTTAACTCTACTTATATGAACTTCAATCCTTTCATTAAAACTAAATTTATTCTGACCTATATAAATCTTACTACAACTGCAAGAAATCTTATAAATAATACCAGGAAAAAGATTTACTATCAATCAGTTGTTTTGAACCATTCAATAAAGAATTCAAATCAAAACCTTTCTTTCATGCAACCTTCATTCCTCCTAACAAATAAATGACTATTCTTATAAATCAAATTATAAATTGATGACTTAAATGGTAAAGACATAAACTCTTTATCATTACTAACCATAATTTTTTCTATTAGTGTCATGACTATAAATATTATTATTAAATGCAACATTTCTAATAAATTAATGATTATAACCTAATTTTACATAATCAACAGTAAATTGACACTTTTGGATATCAGTATGATTACTAAAGTTATAAAGCCTTCTATTCCTACAACAAAAATTCAATAAAGACATTTTTATGTGTAAAAGGTTGATAACAACCAGGCCTAATCATATTTCTCAACATTATCAATCTTCTCAACATTTAAATCCAAAAATTTTAATTTTACAACATCAAAACTGCCACCCTCAATAGTAAAATTATTTCTAGAATCAAAGGCATTCAATCCATCTAAAAACTCCTCTAATTTTTCTTTCTGGATAACAAACAAACAATCATCAACATACCTAACAAATAATTTTAAAGAAACAGAAAACTGATTAATATAGACAGACAACATTAAAGAAGGAATAACATAACCAACAACCCAATCCTCTGTCATTTTATTAAAAACACCATTACACAAAAAATACATTAAATTCTCTAACAGCAAAAGCAAATCGTGAATAATCTTAGTTTTATCTGCAGAAAAACATTCAAAATTTTTTTTATTGAAGGAAAAACACTAGTACTTTTTAATCTATCAACTTCTTGATACATATTTTCAATATCTAAACTACCAAAAATACAATTATCATCTAAAACAAAACCATTTATTTTATTAAAAGCCTCAGAAGAAGAAAAAAACACAAAATTGACCTCATTTAATATAGTCTTTAAAATAGTTATTAAAAATTTTGATATTTTATCAACAATTCCAAAAATAAATCTTAAAAGAAAACTATCTTTATGAGACTTCAAATTAAAGAAAACCTTTGCAGTCATATAATCAGTAAAATAACAATTTAAATAAGTAGCTCTATCAAAAACCTTTTTATTTTTCATAAATTTTATAATTTTAATCAAATTATATTTTTTTTACCAGCATCAGAATCTAAAATAGCATACTTTCCATTATTTAATTATTAAAAAACTTTACTTTCAAAATCAATATTATTTAACAATACAACAAATCGGTCATCTTTATCTTTTCTCAACGAGATGTCATTGACTTTCAATCTTTTATTTATTTAAATAAAATGTAAATTGATTAAAATTATGAAAATTATCGAAAATAAAAAGATTTTTGATAGAGCTACTTATTTAAGTTGTTATCCTAATGACTATATGGTTTCAAAAGTTTTTTTTTTAATTTGAAGTCTCATAAAGATAGTTTTCCTTTAAGATGTATTTTTGATTTTACTGGAGGGATGGCTGATAAAATATCAAAAATTTTAATAAGATTTCTTAAAGACTATATTAAATTAGGTCAATTTTGTGTTTCTTCTTCTTTTGAGGCTTTTAATAAAATAAATGATTTTGTTTTAGATAATAATTGTGTTTTTGGTAGTTTAGATATTGAAAATATGTATCAATCAGTTCATAGATTAAAAAGTATTGGTGTTTTTTTTTTTCAATTTTAAAAAAATTTCAATGTTTTTCTGCAGATAAGATTAAAATTATTCATGATTTGCTTTTGTTGTTAAAGGATTCGATATATTTTATGTGTAATGATGTTTTTTTTATATAAAATTAAAGAGAGTTGGGTTATTGGTTATGTTATTTCTACTTTAATATGTTCCGTCTATATTGATTTTTTTGGAATATAGTGTCATTAATCAATTGTCTGTTTCTTTAATATTATTTGTTAGATATGTTGATGAGTGTTTGTTTGTTATTCAGAAAGAAAAATTAGATAAGTTTTTAAATGGATTGAATGCTTTTGATTCTAGTATTAATTTTACTATTGAAGGTGGTAGTTTTGATTTTGTAAAATTAAAATTTTTGGATTTAAGTGTTGAAGAGTTTGATAATGTTTTATTTTGTAGTCATTTTATAAAACGTAAGAATTTGAAAAATATGATTAGGCTTAATAGTTATCAGCATTTTACACATAAAAATGTCTTTATTGAATTTTTGTTGTAGGAATAGAAGGCTTAATAACTTTAGTAATAATGCTGATATCCAAAAACATCAATTTGCTGCTGATTATGTAGAATTAAGTTATAATCATGAATTTATTAGAAATGTATTTAATAATAATATTTATAATCATGACACTAATAGAAAAAAATATGATTAGTAATGATAAAGAGTTTAGGTCTTTACTATTTAAGTCATCACTATATAATTTGGTTTATAAAAATAGTCATTTGTTAGAAGGAATAAAGGTTGCATGAAAGGAAGATTCTTATTTGAATTCTTTAGTGAATGGTTTGAAACAGTTGATTGATGTAAATCTATTCCTGATATTATTTATAAGATTTCTTGTAGTTGTGGTAAGATTTATATAGGTCAGAATAAATTTAGTTTTAATGAAAGGATTGAAGTTCATATAAGTAGATTTAAACATAGGTATCACAACTCAGCTTTATATATTCATGAATTGAATACAGGTCATAAAATATTGTTTGACAATACAATGGTTATTTTTTATGAAAAGAATAAATTAAAGAGAAGAGTGATGGAAACTTTAATGATAAACTTATTGAATCTGAGGCTATCAATCATATGATGGCATCTTTTGATATAAAGGATGTTGGGTTTTGAAATGAATTATGGGAATATTTGTTTGTTTTGTATATATATGTTGCTTCTTTAGCTTGATTTTCACTTGAGAAAGTCTATTTGTTTAGTAGATGAATTCATGGTTGAGTAAAGATTTTGGTAAAGTTTGGATTTTTGTCTAGTATTGTATTGTTTTATGGTTATAAATATATATATTATAAATATATATATATATATATATATATATATATAGCTAAAAGTAGGTTGCCTTGACAACAGTTTGAAATTCTTGATTGTTATCTGTATTGGGATTGTATAAGAGTTGACTGGTGTCTAATGGTTACTTATACTTGAACATTATAACACTTATTATTTAAGTAATACCTTGGGTGGAATTTGAAAATTATAATTGCAATTTCTAATGTTATAATTTACTATTTATTAGTTGGAATTCATAACAGGTTATATTTACCTTTATTTAACAATGTTTATTTAAACTTCTTTCTGTCAATAATTTCAATCTTTAGTGTCTATATAAATATATGAGACCATTAAAAGAGGTGGGATTCCATCTCTACTGTTAAAAGTAGATTTCCTTGACAACAGTTTAAAATTCTTGATTGTTATCTATATTGGGATTGTCTAAATGATGACTGGTGTTTATATTGTAATGATATATAAATATGCCATTACATTAATTTAAAATAAAAACTAAGTTCGCAAATAAAAATAAATTTATTAAAAATCTAAAAGCTAAAAAAAATTAAAGAGTTGTTAAACGTATATATATTTGCACAGATGCAAAACTTTAAAAATATTTTTTTTTAATAAATAAAAGTATTTGAATGTACTTTGTTATAAAAAAAGTACAAGATTTAAAGATAAAATATTTTTGTAAATGGAAATGATTGTTTTATAAATTAATTGAAAAGCAAGCTAGCCCTTGGGATTCTTGTATAATTAAAAAGTCTGATGAAAGATAGATAAGAAAATAAAGAAATTAGCTTGACCAATGGAAGCACCAAGCCTTTCGGACCTTAATGAAAATGATTGGAACAGTGACATTTTGTTTTTCTGAATCTGGAGGATTACTATAAAAAGAAAAATATTGAGTTCCAGACAGTGCCAGCTTTTTTTGTGTGTGTTTGAGAGGTGTGATAGGATGCACATATCACACTCTTTATTTAAAAAAAATGAAATGACTATAATACTGTAATGGAACCAGTTAATGCCACCTCCAGAGCATCAGATCGGTCTTCCAATAGAGACGTCATGGGAATTAAAAACAGGAACCTGGACTCTTCTACCGTGAGCTATGAACTTTACAAATTAACAAAACAAAAGTAATTAAGAACTTTCATCATTTTTTTTAAAGATTCAGCTAATCTAAATTTTAAAATTAACTCTTATTTGATTTTCAAATTGATAATTAATGTTTAAATTATATATATTTGAGTTTGCTAAAAAAAAATCATTTCCATTTTTTTTTATTTCTATTAATATTTATTTGTATAAATTGTTTAAATGCATGAAATTTAAGTTGGGTATGGATGTTGCATGGATTTGTTAGCAGTTAATTATGTTGTGGTTTTCATATTTGATTAGAATATATAAGTCATCAATGTCAATGCGGCATCTTATGATGAATGCCATTGGGTTTCTTGTATTCCCTCTGCAATTGACATTATCAATGACTTTGTATTTTGATCGGTTATGTTTATTTTGAAATGTTTTTAACTGTGGAATCTATGCAGCCGATCTATACTCAACATTATAAAACAAATTTTATAAAATTCATCTGTGCGAATGTATCTAAATGTTAAATTTAAGTCGGGCATGAATGGCTATATAGATTTGTAAAGTTATATTAACCTTTTAACCACTAATTATATTATTGGTTGTGTCAGCTAAAAATCAAAGCTTTTAATTGGCCAGCTCACAAACTGAAGACAAGTCAATTGTCAAAATATTTTCACCTTTAATATCATATTGACTTTATATTTGTTTATAAAAAATATATTAATACATTTTCAGGTTATAAAAGAGAATGAAAGTTCTTTCAAAAATAAATTGCTATTTATTTATTATAAAATATTCAATTTCGGCAAAATAAAAGCCAACATATAAACAAAGAGTTCGTGACGTAAATGCTTTTTACATTATAGAAAACTAAATATTTCTTTTTGCTAAATCTTAAATATTTTTACTAAAATCTTCAATATTTTTCGAAAATAATTTTGTTTTTTTAGTATATTTGTATTTAAAAATTATTTTAATACTCAAATTATACTTTGGAATACTTTAAACCATATTCGAAATGAAAATCTCAGTGTTTTTCTTTATTTTCTTTGATCAGGCAGTTTCTTTGTTCTTTCCAGCCAATCAGAATGTCTTTGTCAGCTGAGAGCCGGCTGAGAGCCAATCACCAATAAGTTTCTTTCTTTGTTTAGCTTTAAACGCAGTTTTTTTGACTTTTTACTTGTAAAATAATTCAGAAGAGGGCACCATCTTACAGAACTTTTAAAAACCTAATCAATAACTGTCAAACGAATCTCCTACCACTAAAAATAACAGAATTAGAGTGACATCAACTGCTTATGAGAGTCCTCGTAAGAGGCGGGAAAAGGGTTAATTAATTAGGGGAGGGTAATCTTAGGTTATTTGTTTTGTAGTTAAATTGGGTAAATGGATTGGATATATCAGTGTAATTAGTAGATGTAGTATGAGGTTCACTACATGCAGAATTACTTTATATGCCGCACAACCCCTTTTGCCTATGGATGGGATTGTAAGTTGGCAAAAAGGACTGCAGTCCCTTCCTATGGAGTTTTTATTTTATTGTTCTTCTTGCCATACAGATGTAACATTCCTGTATTGGACAAGAGTCAATGTCTTCTCTAACTATACTGTTCAGATGTCTATTCCTGACAGTATAGTATATAGTGCTGTTGTATTTTCATGCTACATTGAATACATCAATGTATCAGATGAATTGACGTCGGTTTGACTGCAAACTTTTGGCCTAAGGTTAACTAAGGGATAGAATATTTTCTTTTCAAATGCAAATCTATGTAGTTTATTCATACACAACAATCTTAAAATAAATCTAAAATTCATCTTTGTGGATGATTTAAAATTTTAAAATAATAATTTAAATTTAAAATTAATATTAAAATCTAAATAATAAATGTTATTCCTCAAATTTAAAATGATTATATATGTGTGTAAATAAATATTGTTTGGGTGTTAATTACTGGCAGTAGCTTATTTTATTATTTTTTTAGATATTAATATATTTTGAGAATATAAATCTTTATTAAAACTTATAAAAAAAATGTTTTAAATCTCTGCTACTCCACTGAGCTAGTGACTTGGGCTAACGGTCTGAAATAAATATAGTGGGATCTTAACAACACGTATCTGCCTACTTTATAAATTTTTCTAGGTTCAAATGCCTAGATGGCGCCCTTGTAGTGCAGATACGTTAAGTCTCTTATCCCCGATTGTTATAATATATATATAATGAACATTTTCAAGAATAAAAATTAGAATATATATTTCTATTTGCAATTATTAAAATTAGAATTACACTAAAGTTTCAAATGAATACCACTAGCCATTAACTGAGAAGTAATGACAAATTAAAAAGTTGCAGAGGTACACTAACCCAAAATTAAAACTTAATTGTAATATTATACTTCAGCATAGTTATGCTTCTATTTTTGGATGTAGATTTTGAAGTAACTTCCTCAATTATTGATATATCGATGCAATATTAGATGATATGATAGCAAAGTTGTTGTTTTTTTGCAGACTGGAAGATTCATTATGGGTTAGATAACAGGAAATAAGATTTTTAACTGATGTAGTCATTAAGTTATTTTAGTGCAGCTTGAGCTTTGATATTCTTGTTTTCTTTTCTTTTGATACACCTTCATTTATTTATTTTATAATTTAGTATGACTGATGTAATAGTCAAAACATTAATATAATACTACTTTAAACAACAAATGAATGTAAGCATGGACAAATATCTAAAATGCATTCACATATACACAAATACACACACAGAGAGAGATGAAGATCATATTTGATTAGAGATTAATGATTGATATTCTTACCAGTTCATAAAAATGATCCACTAAATTTTCTTCGAGTTTTGAATTCAATTTACAAAGTCAATGATAGAACAAAAAATCCAATTATTCTTTGGCTTATATTATATCAACTTGAAATGTAAATTAGGTTACAATTCTTGGTAGCTTTTGAAGTAAACATCTGAATTTCAATATTGATAGTTATATATTTTATATGGTGATGCATTATTTAATTTATTAAAATAGGTTTTTTCAGCATAATGATGTAACTATTTCAACTATTATACTTTTACATAGATCTATTATTTAATAAATTGTCAGATGTTTATTAATACAATGGTAGAGAAACCAACTCGGAAGTTAAAGATTTGTACATTAATTCTGAGTCAAGAAGAGCATACAAAATTTCAATTTAAAAAACAACAACAACTATTGTGCACAATATGTTACGTATATATTCAAATATCATATAATCTCCTGAGCAAATAACCATGCAATTACTTATTTTTGCACAGTCATCAATTCATTAAAAATAGTAATATTTTTTAATAGGGTTTGTTTTTTCTTTAGGAATAATTATATCTCACAGATAAGTAAAAGAGCTCTTATAATAAATTATCTATCTTACTTGGCATAATTTTAAGCAATATTGTAGAACACTTGTATCAAAATATAATCAACATTTCCTTTTCCATAAATTTCCATTTTCACTTTTTTTTTTACAAAACTTATAATTACAATATTATAATATAACACGTTTTTATTTTCATTTTTTGTTATTAGTCTCCATATCAACTTCCAAAACATCTTTACAGTGTTTATTTCTAATTACGTGACCAATGCATCATTTCTTACTTTTCAACTTCATTAATATAGTAATCTTTTTTATGCATTTTTTTCCAATTATTCAATATTACCATTCTTTTATCTACAAGTTCTTCATTCTCTAAATTCATATCTGTAAAGAATTTAATCTTTATCCTTTTTTAATTTTTTCACATCTCTCCATTCAAAAGTGCACTTATAACAAAAGATTTTTTTTTCTCAAATCCAAAATCAATGGCCTGCAAAATAAATCAAAATTGAAATTATTTTTTCTCTCTCTCACTCAGATAGAGAATCAAAAACTTCTTCTCACCTGAAATAATCTACTTTAAGCTAACTACTCAAATAAATCCAAATATCAAATTGTACAAATTACTTGATGTGCATGCACTCACACATACTCTTACATATATATATACACTTCTATTTCTTATATTATTCATAATTTACAATCTACAAAGTATAAACTTTTTTTTTCAGTCTAAAGAATTTTCAAATTTTTGTGAAATTGCTAATGGATTTTATAAATAATTAATAACCTCAAGTCATATCATTGAATTAAAATAATGCTAATGTTACAAAGCTACATTAAAAAGGTTAAATGTACTTATAAAGGTCCATATCAATATACGGAATTGCATCATTTAACAACGTCTTGCTGAAATCCAATCACAAAATTGTATTTTTACCACTGAATATATAAACTTATCAAACGGCTTAGAAACACTTTTCATCTAAAAATCTAGGAATTAATATATTAATGGTAATAAATAATTAAACCAAACCTCAGAATTAACATCAAATTTTTATCTTAAATAAAATTATTTAATGCTAGTGTATCTAGATAATTTCTACAGGGCAAATCAAACTTTTACTTCATGACTAACCTTTAACCTGGATGTGACTTCAAAGCCTAGATTATTATATTTTTCAAGATAAAATAATAATTAAATATAATTTGAAATTATTAAGCTGCCGAAGTATATGAACTATGACGAATTAACATTTACATAATTGCATTCACTCACATTTGATAAAATTGTTTCTAGTCAAAGATTATACAAAACAATTATGAAGGCTTTTTTAAACGAAAAAAAAAAAAAACAGAACGGTTATGAAAATTAATTTAAAACAACTATCGTACATAAAAATAAGACGCATGAATTAGGTGAAAGGAGAGACAAAAATAAGTACTACTATCTAAAATTAAGGCTATTAAAAATAATTTTAAAAAAATTTAAAGAGAAAGATAATTAGATGTATGATCGCTGTAAAATTCCACAGACCCATATATATATAAAACATACTCTACTCATTCCTGCTTGGTGCGGAGTAGATGTAAAATAAGTGAACTCTAAAACATAAAATCCATGAATTGTAGCCCCAATTCTATCATTACAGGCATTTAAATTTCTTATAAACTTTTGAACAATAAACTATTTGATTAAATTTTACTACCTATATCTGTATGTGTGATAAAGAAAACACTTAAGTGAAGAACAAACAATACTGGAGAAGGAAATGCTATGTAGAGTTATTATTTGCTGAATGATGAGAATTTGAATGTTTTTCCATTCTCCCCTAATCTCTAGTTAAGGAAGAATAACTAGATACACATTTACTAAATAATATTAGTTAGCTGAGTTTAGCATTAGGTTGTCTCTTGAAAAAAAGCAAAAAAGAATCATGCTTGTTGACAAATCTCCACACCATGATAAAAGTGTTATGTTGCAATAATATATTTAGAGCTAAACTATAAACAAATATTGGTTGATCAGATTCTGTAATGGTTTATACTCAAAAAACAATGATTGATTCTGGTCACACTTTGATAAGTAAGTTATGAAATGATTTTTTTTTTTTTAAGTTTGTAGTAGTTTAGTATCAACTTTATATGCAAAAATATTTCTTATTTATAAACTTTATAGAACAATATCACTGGCCAAAACTTTCATCAACATCATCGTGGGCTTTATTTCTTTTATAGAGAGCATCATAATCCAATTTTGTCATCAGTATATGATAAAGTTGTTGTCTATAACTACATAAATTCTGTTTATATTTCAGGATCCAGGATTACAGAAAACATCAAACTCCAGTGTCAAAGATAAGATTATAGTATAAAGAAATAAATACTCACTAATAAAGCTATAAATTAAAATAATATTTAAATTCATGGAGAAACGAAAAGTTTTTAAATATAAATAGGAAAATATACATAATATATTCTACAATAATAGTATTGTAAAGCAACATTTGTTGTTATAGTTCAATACATAATAGAATTAACACTTTTTTATTTTTGCTTGGAGATTTTTTTTTATTTATTTAGGAGAATAATCATAACTCAAACAGTAATCTTTTAAGTATTAGCTTAACCTGTTAGATAATATTGGTTTAATTTTAATTAAATTTGATGTTAATTTTATTATTCAATTAAGGATGGTCATGCAGACAAGTATACCATAAATCTATACATGCAGACACATAATATAATATTACCAAATTAAATTAATTTATTTGTGCATACATGCAAATAATATTTTGTTAGACAGTTACCAACAGAAAAATTAATAATGACATATAAATAATTGAAAATATATCTAATTTAAAAATGATGTAAATACTCCTAGATATTTAATATACGTATATAAATATAAATTCTAAACAAATTAGTAAGAACTTTAATCGTTCTATTAAAATGGAATGAAATTATTATTTTAATTGTTATCAACTCTGACTACTATAATCTCGATTTCTTCTTTTATTTAAATAAATGTCAGAATTATAAATCAGATTTTTTTTATACTTACAGAATTTAGAAAATTTTTCAAGAAGAATTAAAAAAAGCTTCATGAATTATAAAGTCAAATTATTATTAAAATTAAGTTAAAACAGATATTTTCAAAATATTTATTTTATAATTATATATATATAAATGCAAGCATGAATACTTTATATGGAATATTGACTAAAATTAACTCCAGAATTTTCTTGGCTGGTAAATTTATAAAATAAAAAATAAAAAAGAATTAATAAAGACATTTTTTCTAGACAGATAGATATACTATTTCATATATGAAGAAAGTGGTGATTAAAATTCTGAAATTGGTTAAGCAGTCAGCTATAACATTGGAAAATCTAGCCATTCACATCTAAATAAGATTCATTTAACAGTTTCTTAAGATTCTTAGCTTTTCTAGTCAGTTGTATATTAAGTTAAATAAATTTGTTCTAAACTAACAGAATCAGTACAGATTAAAATATAAATTTTTCAGATATATTTTATTTTTTAACTTTTCTGGAAAGTAATTCTTTATTAATATTTTGATAATATTTATTAAAGTTCTCACTTTTTTTTTTTAACAAAAATAAGAAATAACGGGGTAAACAGATAAATTAAAATGTACACTTATTTTTTTTATGAGCAATAACTCTTATAAATAATGAAAATTAATGTGGAAATAAGAGCTTTTACTATTACTTTAAAAACAAGCAAAATTGGAAATTAAATTTATTTTCGATTAAATTAATTTTTAATTACAGGGCTTATATAAATAGAAGACAACAAAAATAATTTTAAGAAAAAATTATAACATTCATTGCATTTCTGAATTTTAAATTAAAATGTAAAATATATATATTCTCTTATTTTTCTCCTTCACTTATTTTGCATATCTTCATATAATCATATATATTATTTATAATACTTCACTCATATACACTTTAATGCAATTAAAGTGTATATGAGTGTAGTATTATAAATAATATATATAAAAACAGCCACATAATTTTCTATATATAAAATTTTGTAATAAAATTTAACAATTATTTGTCAATATTATACTACTACCAGTTTTATAATTATTAATATGAAAATAGACTACATCACTTTATACATTATTTCACTGAATAAACAAGTTTGAAAATAACAATTAACCAGCACAATCACCAAGGTTAACCTATAAATAGTACCCCATCTTTTTGTTATATCAATATTAATCTATTTTGTCAGATAAAAAATAATCAGTTTCATCTGATTACATGATAGGTCAGAGTGACTTGAGGTCAACATGGGCACAGCAATAATATTGACATCAGCATGGGATTTGGGTGTTCCATCATCAGATTTTCCATGGTATGCATGGCTGAAGAGTTGGAGGTTGGAGCAGATTGAAGATTTGCTGTCTTAATATAAACTGAGCACTGATTATATAGATGCAGGAGATGGTGATCTAAACTAACTGATGAGTGCTGGTTTAGCATGAAATGTGTATATTAGTGATTATTTATCTTTTTTACATGTGTGTGGTCATGGGTAAAACTGCTATAAGATAGTGTGGATAGTTGAAGAGTGCTTGAAAGTCTTTGTTCAAATCCTGTATATTTACAATTATGCACCAGGTATATGAAGAATGCCTGTATTTCAAATATATACAAATAAAAGAAACATTGATAACTTCAAAAAGCTAAAAAATTTTGCATTCACTGTATACATACATATATTAACACCAAAGGAAGGAGTGTGGCTAGAATAATGTAGCTATGGAGTGTTTCAAATATTTTATATAGATTTCAGCTAGTAATATGCCTTGTTTCTATATATGAACAAATTCACAGTATTATTTCTGAGAGCTTCCCTGTAATAAAAATATAATAGCTAAATAGCTGAAAGAAAAAAAAACCTCTGGGGAAAGAACTTGCTATTGTACTAAAACATTAGCTATTTAGCTATTATATTTTTATTACATGAAAGCTCCTGGAAATAATACTATGAATTCATCATTTATCTTTGAGGATATTAGAATTAACATATACATATAATGTTTAAATAATTAGAATTATAATCTATATACCTAGAATTTATATGCAATTAAAGTGGATTTAAACACAGACTCTCAAGCTCCCCTCAGTCATGCACTCTATCTCATACAACCAATACACACAGTGACATACATGTAAAAAGGTAAATGATCTCCAATATACATATTTTGTACTTAACCAATACTTATCAGTTGGTCCATATCATCATTTCCCACACATATATACAATCAGCACTCAGTTTATTAAGATAACAAATCTTCAAACTTTAATGAATATGCTTCAATCTATTCCACTGTCCAACTCTTCAGCCATTCATATCATTAAAAATCTGATAATGGAACACCCAAATTTCTTGTCAATGCCAATATTATTGTCATGTCCATGTTTGAATCATTCTGAACTTTCATGTATAGGACTTTATGCATTTAAATACACAAAATAACAATGGGCAGGATACAGTCTGAATCTGCAATGTTAGAATAAATAGAAGTATAATCTATATACTTATAGTTTATAAGTAATCAAAGGGAATTTGAACACAGACTCTCAACCTCCCCCACCTCTACTCCATATCATATATCTCAGGGGTGTCCAACAAGTCGATCATGATCTACTGGTCCATTGCAAAGCCAATTTTGGTCGATCGCGAGGCCAATCTGGCAAAAGCAGTCGGATAACAAGTGAAACAAATTAAGTCAAGATTTTCAAGTTTTTTTAGGTGATGTCCATTAAGTCATATCATTATTGAAAATAATATTTTTAATCTTGATTTAATGTAGCTAATTTGAATTAATAAATATTGTTAATACTTACTCATGTTGCTTTAATTCCCTCGGACATGAGGTTTTTGGCCCATTAAATAATTGTTATTTTTTACTAAGTAGATATATAGAAATAGTATGTATGTTACATGTACCTCCACTTAGACTATGCCTATGACAACAAGTCAATCACCTATGGCAACAAGTCGATCACAACACATTTTTAAAATAAAAAGTAGATCTTATGAACACAAAAGTTGGCCACTTCTGATATATCTGATACACATGACCATACACATGTCAAAAAGTAAAATAATCTCCAATATATGTATTTAATGCTGAACCAGCACTCATCAGTTAGTCCAGATTATCATCTGTATAATCAATACTTTGCTAATATTAGGGCAGAAAATCTTCAAACTTTAATGGATATGCTAAATTTACTATACCCTCCAACTCTTAATCATCCATATTATTAAAAATCTGATGATGGAATGACCAATTCCTTATTGATTCCAATATTATTGTCATGCTCATTATGACTTTAAAGTCATTTTGATCCCTCATGTATAGGACCTTGTATATTTAAATACACAGAAGATGTATAGACAAAATACAGAATCCATAAGTATAGTCTGTATAACTGGAGTTGAACACAGAGTGATGAGGATTGATTCTGCATGAAATACATATATTTGAAATCATTTATCTTTATATGCATGTGGTCATGTGTATTGGCTTATGAGATTGAGAGGATGGCTGAGGGGAGCTTGTGAGCCCGTATTAAAATCTCCTTTAATTGCATATAAGCTCTAGGTACATAGATTATGCTTGTATTTATTTAAACATTAAGGATTCAGGCTGTATTTTGCCTATCTCTCTTCTGTGTATTTATATGGGACAAGGTCTTCTAAATAAGGGGTTAGATTGACAAAGTCAACATGCGCATGGCAATAATATTGATATCAACAAGAGATTTAGTTGTTCCATCATCAGATTTTTAATGATATGGATGGCTGAAGGTTGGAGGGTGGAGTAGATTGAAGCCTATCCATTAATGTTTGAAGACTTATTATCTTAATATAAACCCAAGTACTATTGTATATATATGTGCATGTTAAAGATGATGATTTGGACCAACTGTTAAGTGTTGGTTTACCATGAAATACATATATTCAAAATCATTTATCTTTTTCACATGGATAGTCATGTGTATCGGTTGTATGAGATGGAGTGGATGGCTGAGGGGAGTTTGTATTCAAATCCTCTTTATATATATATATATATTAATGTAAAAAATTACTAAAACAGAGTTTACATATAAAATTTAAAAAGATTTACTGTATCGAGTATACTTTCAATGCTTTCACATCTTATGCTTAATTAATCTGCTGAGAACATTTGATTTTTTTGCTGATTTGAATGTTATTTGAGCTTTGGTTCATTGCATAGACCTTTTGTGTACTCAAATAACTCTCAAATCGGCAAAAAATCAGTTTGCGATTGTTTCTTTTTTTGCACATAATTTTGACAACACTTGGATCGCAACTATGGCCATGCTCTCTTGCATGATTATGAAAATCAGATAAATTAATAGCTTTAGGCTTAATTTTTTTATATACATTAATGAATGTTGTGTGAAAGCATTGAAAATATACTTAGTAAAATAAATCTTTGTAAATTTTATATATAAACTCTGTTCCAGTGTTTTACATAAATATTTAAAATGGTAATCAAAACGTAATTATATATATATATTGTGACAGATATACTGTCTTTCATATATTTATGCAAAGATCCCCCCCCCCATTCAAAAATGTCTAGTGTGATTCAGTCTAATTGGAAACACAATAAAGTTGTGATTCGTTAAAAATGAAAAATAAAATCATAATTTTGATTTTTAGTATTGATGGATTTAAATAGAATGTTATATCGTCTTATTTTATTTTTTTTTATCTGTCTCAATAAAAAAAAAAAAAAAGAAATTAATTATCCAATCATTAAAAAGAAAGAAAAAGATACTTGAGTTAAACTGAGGCAGTATTCAAATTAGACACGTCGTTGAAGAAAGAAGAAATTTTTTTTTCTCTCTATCGTCTTACACAGAGGGCTTTAACAAAACGTGAAAATAAAAATAAAAAGTTTTACTACAGAAATTATAATGAAACTGGAATAAATTAAGAGCTTCACTCTCTCCATGCTGTGCCATGACTTTCCATTAATAAAATAACCTGCCTTCGTTTGAATAAAATGGACCGTAAAACTGGAAGGTAATTTTTATAAAATACTAAAACATAATAATCAAATATTACAAAGTGAATTTTTCGAACTAATTGCGTAGAATTGTTCAATAAATATTAAGACATCTTTATTATACTTTTATGTTTGACCGAATTATAGATATTTAAATGCTTCTAAACTCATTATAGTGTAATGAAGTTTATGTGTAAGAATATGCTTCTACATTTGGCTAAAATATAAATGCTTCAATTATCAAATGATAAATACTCTATAAATCATAGATATTTAATTGCTTCTAAACTCATTGTAGTGTAATGAAGTTTATGTGTAAGAATATGCTTCTACATTTGGCTAAAATATAAATGCCTCAGTTATCAAATGATAAATACTCTATAAACCATAAATATTTAACTGCTTCTGAACTTATTATAATGTAATAAAGTTTATGTGTAAGAATATGCTTCTACATTTGGCTAAAATATAAATGCCTCAGTTATCAAATGATAAATACTCTATAAACCATAAATATTTAACTGCTTCTGAACTTATTATAATGTAATAAAGTTTATGTGTAAGAATATGCTTCTACATTTGGCTAAAATATAAATGCCTCAATTATCAAATGATAAATACTCTATAAATCATAAATATTTAACTGCTTTTAAACTCATTGTAATGTAATAAAGTTTATGTGTAAGAATATGCTTCTACATTTGGCTAAAATATAAATGCCTCAATTATCAAATGATAAATACTCTATAAATCATAAATATTTAACTGCTTTTAAACTCATTGTAATGTAATAAAGTTTATGTGTAAGAATATGCTTCTACATTTGGCTAAAATATAAATGCCTCAGTTATCAAATGATAAATACTCTATAAACCATAAATATTTAACTGCTTCTGAACTTATTATAATGTAATAAAGTTTATGTGTAAGAGTATGCTTCTACATTTGGCTAAAATATAAATGCCTCAATTATCAAATGATAAATACTCTATAAATCATAAATATTTAACTGCTTTTAAACTCATTGTAATGTAATAAAGTTTATGTGTGAGGATATGCTTCTACATTTGGCTAAAATATAAATGCCTCAATTATCAAATGATAAGATACTCTATAAATCATAAATACTTATCTGCTTCTAAATTTACTATAATGTCATAAAGATTATGTGTAAAAATATACTTCCATACTTGGCTAGAGTATGAATGTTTTAATTATCAAATGATAAGATAACGAAATGTTATATAAATCATAAATGTTTAATTACTACCAAATCTCTTCTCACCAAAGAATTAATGAACTATCATTGAATTAGGATATTCATAATTTTCTTCTCTCAAATAATTCAAAATGAACATCAAATGAATTGGAATAATTATCGTTAAATCAGAATAATCCCAAGCTTTTTCCCATAAAAGAATTAAAACTATCATTGAATTAGATATTCATAATTTTCTTCTCTCAAGTATTAAATAACATCAAATGAATTCGGAATGAATTATGTTAAACAGAATAATCCCAAGCTTTTCCCATAAAAGAATTAATGAACTATCATTGAATTAGGATATTCATAATTTTCTCTCTCAAGTGAATTTAAAATGAACTATCAAATGAATTCGGAATGAATTATTGTTAAATCAGAATAATCCCAAGCTTTTTCCCATAAAAGAATTAATGAACTATCATTGAATTAGGATATTCATAATTTTCTTCTCTCAAGTGAAGTCAAGATAAACTATTAAGTGAATTCGGAATGAATTGTTGTTAAACCAGAATGATCCCAAGTTTTTCCCATAAAAGAATTAATGAACTATCATTGAATTAGGATATTCATAATTTTCTTCTCTCAAGTGAATTTAAAATGAACTATCAAATGAATTCGGAATGAATTATTGTTAAACCAGAATAATCCCAAGCTTTTCCCATAAAAGAATTAATGAACTATCATTGAATTAGGATATTCATAATTTTCTTCTCTCAAGTGAAGTCAAAATAAACTATTAAGTGAATTCGGAATGAATTGTTGTTAAACCAGAATGATCCCAAGCTTTTCCCATAAAAGAATTAATGAACTATCATTGAATTAGGATATTCATAATTTTCTTCTCTCAAGTGAATTCAAGATGAACTATTAAATGAATACGGAATGAATTATTGTTAAACCAGAATAATCCTAAGCTCTTCCCATAAAAGAATTAATGAACTATCATTGAATTAGGATATTCATAATTTTCTTCTCTCAAGTGAATTTAAAATGAACTATTAAATGAATTCGGAATGAATTATTACTAAACCAGAATGTTTACAAGTTTATTCTCATAGAGGAATTAATGAACTATTGTTGAAATTGCAAATTGATTGTTATCTAATAAATTTTTGTTACTCAAAATTAAATTGGTTGTCCATTTATCCCATTCTATTTTGTTTATCTACCACATCATTCACCAATTATAGCATTGATTCATGAGAATCTCATGTTCTCTGAGCTACGTCTGACATAACTTGACCTAGGCCAGTCAGGTTGTAGTGAGATGGAACTCTAATGGCGCTGTTTGGAAAACCAAACATATAAATGTTTAGATGTTCCCAGTCTCTATTGTACTACATCCTCTGATGAGCAGGAAATATTGTTGTAGGTGCCATTAACATCTGCACTAGGAATGTCAATTGATAATTCCTTCCTACAGCATGCTCATCAGAAAATTGTTACAACTGAGGTAATAAAACGGTTGTATGGCGGTCCGGTTACATTTGGCGTCCAACTGTGAGGCTTTACCTGGATAAACTATTTTTAGTTCTCCGGTTACATTTGGCTTTCAACTGTGAGGTTTTATCGCTAGCCTAACCATAGGCACTTATTACATTGCCACCTTACATTTGAGTCAACTCTAGCTAGCCTACTAATAAGCATAAGCAGATCACGATTCTGTGATATGAACAGTGCATATGATGTGGTGATGTAAGTTGTTCAGGAAGGATAAAGAAATAAAAGTTTAAAAGAAAGGCAAAACAAAAGTGAATGGCATAACGAATGAAACAGGCATTTCAAAGAAGATGGAGTAGGGTCATGGTGTGGATGGAGAGAGAAGCTTACTAAGTCAGAAAACAAAGGAAAAATGGTGAACATAGAAACTCAGGAAACAGAAAAGAAAGCCATGTTAAAGCAGCTATTCGATATGATCAAAGAACGAATAGAAGAAGATGAGAAACAAAGGAAAAAAGAGGACAAACAAAGAGAAGAAGATATCAAATGGAGAGAAGAAGATAAAAAGAAAAGAGATAAACAAAGAGAAGAAGATATCAAACAAAGAGAAGAAGATAACAAAGAGAAAAAGATAAAAAGAAAAGAGACAAACAAAGAGAAGAAGATATCAAACAGAGAGAAGAAGATAAAAAACAAATTAAAGAAGCAGTGGAAAAACAGAATGAAAAATTCAACCAGTTAATGAAAAAAATAACTCAGTCTAAAAAATTGGATGAGGAAGAGATTTTGGAATTTCCAACCAAAGATATTTTAAAGGAATTACAAATTGAATACCCTAATACTGATGAAGTAAAATTTGAGATTGTTAAAAAGGAAGAAATTGAAATTACAAAGAGTGATCTTGAAATTGTCAGTCTACCTTCAGGAAAACTTCTGATTATGGAATATACCTCTAAAATTGAAAATAAAGAAACAGTAAATACAGAAGCTGAGAATGAAATTGTATCAAATACAGTAAAAGAGTTTCAAATGGATGAAAATGAATCTAATAAAGTAAAATTAAAATCTTCTGATCTTCAAGAAGATGAAAAACGTGAAAATGAACATAATCAAAATATAACAAAGGGACTATCCAATATAGAAGAAAATGTTTCAGAAAAATTGTCTGATATATGCTATGAAATAGTAACAAAGATAGAGAAAGGAATCATAAAATGGAAAGAAAAGTGTGTTAGTCCTCAGCCATATATAAAAATTATAAACAAAAGCTTAATAAACTCAAATCAAAAATTGAGTACAGAAAAAGAATATATAAAGACAGTTATTAAAAATATAGTTGCTTACGCAGGAAAAGACACCAAAAAGGAATCTGAAAACTCAGGATTTATAAGTGTGAAAAAAATTAAGCAACAAGAAACTTTTATAAATACTAAAAGAATAATTATTATGGCAGAAGAACCATTTAAAAATAAACTTTTATGTAAAAATGAAATACCACCATGGAAGAGGAACAGGAGAAAATTCACAGATGGTAAAAATGAAATACCACCATGGAAGAGGAGTAGGAGAAAATTCACAGATGGTGTTCATGGTCCATATCGGACGCGTATAATTAGAAGATCAAACAGTAACAAGGATCTCCAAAGAGAATACAGAAGTGAAGAAGCAAGACACCACAGTAATGTTGAACATGATAAATTTTCAACAAAGAGACGATCCAGAAGTATGTCACCTCATAATATAAAAGAGGACTATAGGAGAACTGATCATGATCCTCAGTCTCTCCAAACTAGGTTCCAGTTATAATTCAGAATAAAATAGAGATAGCTGATGGAAAAGTTTGTGAGTGTGATGTAGTGATGCATGAGCTTGTGTTTTTCATGTTGAGATGGTGGATGATTGAGCAGAGCTGCTTGGATGCATTGTGTTATGATGCTCCGAAGTATATGCTCGGCACTATCCAGACCTGGATGTTGTGCTCCAAGAGTAGTCCAGCAGTGCATATATATAGGTCTCATGGATAGGCCTTGGTCTCATGGATAGGCCAAATGATAGCCCCTAAGACTCACCGAAGCTGAGCAGGGTTGGCTGAGTGCCAAATTGATTTTTTTCTCTGGCTCCTATTCTTGATTGGATGATGCTTCTAGGTACAAGAGAGGTAGTGCTTAAAAATGAGATATTTTCTCGTGATGTCATGAGGCGGTGTGTGCTGGTGGTTTGTGCTTGGCCGTCTACTTATCCTGGCATTGGAGGCTATGGTTCATGTATTCACTTTTCCAGCTCATCTTACCCATTCATCAGCATATCTAAGACCAGTACTGAGAAATAATGTGTATAGTATATGGAATGAAATCGTACTTCCAGGCGATTTCATCCCAAAAGTTGGTGAGGGGTAATGTGACAGATATACTGTCTTTCATATATTTATGCAAAAGATCCCCCCCCCATTCAAAAATGTCTAGTGTGATTCAGTCTAATTGGAAACACAATAAAGTTGTGATTCGTTAAAAATGAAAAATAAAATCATAATTTTGATTTTTAGTATTGATGGATTTAAATAGAATGTTATATCGTCTTATTTTATTTTTTTTTATCTGTCTCAATAAAAAAAAAAAAAAAAGAAATTAATTATCCAATCATTAAAAAGAAAGAAAAAGATACTTGAGTTAAACTGAGGCAGTATTCAAATTAGACACGTCGTTGAAGAAAGAATAAATTTTTTTTTCTCTCTATCGTCTTACACAGAGGGCTTTAACAAAACGTGAAAATAAAAATAAAAAGTTTTACTAGAGAAATTATAATGAAACTGGAATAAATTAAGAGCTTCACTCTCTCCATGCTGTGCCATGACTTTCCATTAATAAAATAACCTGCCTTCGTTTGAATAAAATGGACCGTAAAACTGGAAGGTAATTTTTATAAAATACTAAAACATAATAATCAAATATTACAAAGTGAATTTTTCGAACTAATTGCGTAGAATTTGTTCAATAAATATTAAGACATCTTTATTATACTTTTATGTTTGACCGAATTATAGATATTTAACTGCTTCTAAACTCATTATAGTGTAATGAAGTTTATGTGTAAGAATATGCTTCTACATTTGGCTAAAATATAAATGCTTCAATTATCAAATGATAAATACTCTATAAATCATAGATATTTAATTGCTTCTAAACTCATTGTAGTGTAATGAAGTTTATGTGTAAGAATATGCTTCTACATTTGGCTAAAATATAAATGCCTCAGTTATCAAATGATAAATACTCTATAAACCATAAATATTTAACTGCTTCTGAACTTATTATAATGTAATAAAGTTTATGTGTAAGAATATGCTTCTACATTTGGCTAAAATATAAATGCTTCAATTATCAAATGATAAATACTCTATAAATCATAAATATTTAACTGCTTCTAAACTTATTATAATGTAATAAAGTTTATGTGTAAGAATATGCTTCTACATTTGGCTAAAATATAAATGCCTCAATTATCAAATGATAAATACTCTATAAATCATAGATATTTAACTGCTTCTAAACTCATTGTAGTGTAATAAAGTTTATGTGTAAGAATATGCTTCTACATTTGGCTAAAATATAAATGCCTCAATTATCAAATGATAAATACTCTATAAATCATAAATATTTAACTGCTTTTAAACTCATTGTAGTGTAATAAAGTTTATGTGTAAGAATATGCTTCTACATTTGGCTAAAATATAAATGCCTCAGTTATCAAATGATAAATACTCTATAAACCATAGATATTTAACTGCTTCTGAACTTATTATAGTGTAATAAAGTTTATGTGTAAGAGTATGCTTCTACATTTGGCTAAAATATAAATGCCTCAATTATCAAATGATAAATACTCTATAAATCATAAATATTTAACTGCTTTTAAACTCATTGTAATGTAATAAAGTTTATGTGTGAGGATATGCTTCTACATTTGGCTAAAATATAAATGCCTCAATTATCAAATGATAAGATACTCTATAAATCATAAATACTTATCTGCTTCTAAATTTACTATAATGTCATAAAGATTATGTGTAAAAATATACTTCCATACTTGGCTAGAGTATGAATGTTTTAATTATCAAATGATAAGATAACGAAATGTTATATAAATCATAAATGTTTAATTACTACCAAATCTCTTCTACAAAAGAATTAATGAACTATCATTGAATTAGGATATTCATAATTTTCTTCTCTCAAATGAATTAAAATGAACTATCAAATGAATTAAATAATTATCGTTAAATCAGAATAATCCAAGCTTTTCCCATAAAAGAATTAATGAACTATCATTGAATTAGGATATTCATAATTTTCTTCTCTCAAGTGAATTCAAAATGAACTATCAAATGAATTCGGAATGAATTATCGTTAAATCAGAATAATCCCAAGCTTTTTCCCATAAAAGAATTAATGAACTATCATTGAATTAGGATATTCATAATTTTCTTCTCTCAAGTGAATTTAAAATGAACTATCAAATGAATTCGGAATGAATTATTGTTAAATCAGAATAATCCCAAGCTTTTTCCCATAAAAGAATTAATGAACTATCATTGAATTAGGATATTCATAATTTTCTTCTCTCAAGTGAAGTCAAGATAAACTATTAAGTGAATTCGGAATGAATTGTTGTTAAACCAGAATGATCCCAAGTTTTTCCCATAAAAGAATTAATGAACTATCATTGAATTAGGATATTCATAATTTTCTTCTCTCAAGTGAATTTAAAATGAACTATCAAATGAATTCGGAATGAATTATTGTTAAATCAGAATAATCCCAAGCTTTTTCCCATAAAAGAATTAATGAACTATCATTGAATTAGGATATTCATAATTTTCTTCTCTCAAGTGAAGTCAAAATGAACTATTAAGTGAATTCGGAATGAATTGTTGTTAAACCAGAATGATCCCAAGCTTTTCCCATAAAAGAATTAATGAACTATCATTGAATTAGGATATTCATAATTTTCTTCTCTCAAGTGAATTCAAGATGAACTATTAAATGAATACGGAATGAATTATTGTTAAACCAGAATAATCCTAAGCTCTTCCCATAAAAGAATTAATGAACTATCATTGAATTAGGATATTCATAATTTTCTTCTCTCAAGTGAATTTAAAATGAACTATTAAATGAATTGGAATGAATTATTACTAAACCAGAATGTTTACAAGTTTATTCTCATAGAGGAATTAATGAACTATTGTTGAAATTGCAAATTGATTGTTATCTAATAAATTTTTGTTACTCAAAATTAAATTGGTTGTCCATTTATCCCATTCTATTTTGTTTATCTACCACATCATTCACCAATTATAGCATTGATTCATGAGAATCTCATGTTCTCTGAGCTACGTCTGACATAACTTGACCTAGGCCAGTCAGGTTGTAGTGAGATGGAACTCTAATGGCGCTGTTTGGAAAACCAAACATATAAATGTTTAGATGTTCCCAGTCTCTATTGTACTACATCCTCTGATGAGCAGGAAATATTGTTGTAGGTGCCATTAACATCTGCACTAGGAATGTCAATTGATAATTCCTTCCTACAGCATGCTCATCAGAAAATAGTTACAACTGAGGTAATAAAACGGTTGTATGGCGGTCCGGTTACAATATATAATGACAACTTTTTACCCAGGCACTTACAACTGCAGAGCACATTTGAATGAAGAAAGTTTGCAAAAAAGAACTCTTTAATATTAAATGGAACATTGCTGGACTTTGAGAAGTTAAAAGCAAAGGAGAAAAGACTTGAAAAATTAAAAGATTTTGAATACATAAAATTCAGAATAACAATAGTCTATCTGTTTACATATACATATAATATTCCACAAGAGTGAAAAAAACAATAAATAATATAATGATAACTTAAAAAAATTGCTAAGCCAGATTTTGGGTGCAAAATATCATTATTAGAAATAGACTACAATTTATTTTAGCAAAAGAGCATTTACTATTTAAATGTTTATATTAACTATATAAATAGAAACGTCTTTATTATAGTATATTTCTGAATTGTTGCGATATAAAAATTAATAAGTGTGTGTAATGATTATAATTATATTGTGATCAGTTAAGAAAAAATTTAAGGATTTTATAACACATTAAAGAAAGTTGAATTTACATGATAAATTTAATACAATAAATTTAATGGTTAAACTGTAGAATGAAATAAAGAAAACATTTCAGAACAAATTCAAAATTTTAACAGTGTGCAAAAAGAATCAATTTTTTTGTTAAATAATAATCTTATACTTTGAAGTTTCAATGTGGAATTCAGTCACATGTCTATTCTTAATTTTAGACTAATATATGTGGAATAGAGTGGTCTGATTTTCATTTTGAGATGATATCTGAATTGGAAGTGTCCTATGAGGGGTAATTTTTTAAAAAAGACAATTTGTTTATAAAGTAGCTAGAATACAAAAATTGGGTTAAAAATGAAAGACAATACATCTTGATTGAAAACAGTTAAGACTTTTCAAAATATTTCAAATTAAGTTAACATTGTTGCTTCTTTTGTAGGTGGATATTATAAAATGTCTAAAGGTCTGCCTGTTGTTGCTCAAGTTTGCAATTTTGTTTTGTCTATATATGAGATTAGTAGATTTTAAAATTTGCAAAAAGTATATGGATAATGTTTTTGTGCAGAAATACCAATACTAAAAATTTGCTTATAGAGGAGTTAAATAATTTGAATGGTTTAAAGTGAACTATTGTAAAGAAACAGGATAAAAATATTAAGTATTTGGATTTAATTATTACAAGAGATAATACTATGTTAAGTTATAAATTAATAATCAAACCATTGCAAAAAAGGAGATATATACATTGTAAATCAAAAATACTGTTTATGCATAAGATGGAAAGTTTTAAATCTTTTTTGTTTTGTAATGAAAATTTATGTTGTTACCAGTGTGATAACTCAAAGAATATTTAGATATTTGCTAAGAAATTGCTTGAAGTTGATTATAGGATTGAACAGATTGACAATATTTTATGTCAATTTAAAAAGAGTTATAATAGTTTAAAGGAACTGAAGACTGATAGTAAAAAATGAATGTCTATTCTATATATTTCATATGCTCAAATGAAATTTTTTAAGGATATATATAAGAATGTGTTTTGTATTACAAATAATGTTAATAAATTAGTGAATAATTCTAAAAATGTAATATATGTCAAGCAGAAAAGTAATGTTGTGTATCAAATGTTTTGCAGATGTATGTTATTGTATATAGATGAATTGAGGTGCAGCACTGAAAAAAAATTAAAGGAGCATGATATGTTATACAAGCATGTGAAAAGTAAAAATAATAATGATTTAATGACTGTTTCAGTTTTCTTGGATCATGAAAGGATATGTAAATATAAATTTAAGTTTATTATTGAAAGTGTTAAGATTCTTCATGAAGAGAGAAACCATAATAAAAGAAAAATTAAGGAATCAAGTAGACAAGCTGCTAACATTAAAATTCAGGATTCATGGGATTTGAATTGATGATGTTTACTTCTGTTTTGTTTTTTGAACTTAACGACAGTCAAGGTAGGTTAATGAATTAACTGAAAATACTTCTGCAGATTGAAAAATTGTATGTAATAGTTAATTACCATTATATTTATTGTTATTACAATAGTTTGTTAATTAGTAAACATTTAATTTTATTAAATAAACTTATGTGCATGAAGAATGACAAAAGAAATTGTTTCATTTTATTATTTAACAACATTTATGTTTTTACAAATTTCTTTTTTAAAGTTTGATAAATTGGATAATTACTATATAAAGTCTTTAGAAAAATTCAATTTTATTTAAATATTCCAAATGCATTCAACTGTTAATAATATCACTAAAGACATTCAACACACATATTAGATGATGGAAATAGTCCAATATAAAAATATAACTAGAACACCATCATCACAAACCTTCAGGAAAATATTACTTCTTGTTCCTAAATCTAATTTGAACTTGGGATATTAAAAGTGTGTTATCAGACAGAGTTGTGAAGACATAAACATTAAATAGGAATATGTTGTTTATCATTTCAAAAAATAATAATCCTTAATTCAAATACTGGATGATAATAATCATCCCCATAACAATCAATAATAAATGCTCTATGGGGTTCTTAATTTGTTTATTTCACAAACTAATCAATTATTAATCAATGGCATTTAATAATGAATGAGAAGTTCTTACTCTTTTAAGAGAAGCAAGTACAAATCATTGCTAACATACCTAAATGATATTTACCACGCTGGGCTTATTTATTTTGCCTCAAGATCCTTTACTGGATTCATTTGCAGGTTTAAACATTAGGAGGGTTACTCTACCAACAAAATATAATTAGATCACTAGGATGTCATGTTACATACTATATAACAGTGAAAAGTTGACACTAACATGTTACACATAAAATATTCCTTCCAAATTTACTCATCTAAATAAGGATGATTAACTTAATTTTAACTTTGAGGTTGAACTTACGTACCCATAAAATATGCAATATAGCACAGTTTTATATAATGTTAATACAACCTAAAATTAAATTAAATCACATTTAACCCCATTCAATATTACTAATAATAATATTAAATAAAATATTATATGTACATGGCATAGTAATATCTAAAAAATTTATTACATTAATAATAATAAATAATTAAGAAAAAAACAATTATGAAAATATGCTTTAAATGGTCCCCCATTGGTTTATCTCAATGAAATATTGATACTTGAAAAATATTTTCCAGTTCTTGAGAATTTACACTTTTAAAAAAACAGCATCAAAAATGCTGTAAAGCAAAAATAATTTCATTTTATAATATAATCCTTTCCAGAATCCAAATTTAACACATTAATCTGTTTTTAAGACTGCTTATAACTTTGACATTTATCATATTTAAGACTTTCCTTGCTAATCCATAATTTATAAGTGTCATTTTAATATTTAGTTTTTCTAATCCATTATCCATTGAATTGTATTTAAATATTTAACACTGAAAAAAAAAACACTAATTCATAGTTGTTATATGCAGCAATTAAATTTCATTTGAACAGATGTGATAATTTTATTCAAAGGATTAGCATTCCTTAGTTTGTTAATGTGAGATATATAATTAGTATATTTGCGATAAAGCAAATAGTTCATCATCCATACTAAAGTAATTTTCATTACTTTTTGAACCAAAGTTCTATTTCTCTAAATGACAATTTATGGAGGAATATTAAAGTTGAAAAAAATATTGTTTAATTTTTTTCCTTAAATAATTAAAGTCTGAGACAATTCATAAACCCTGACATGAATATGCATTGTTTCTAGCAATGAAGAATATAATCATTTTTACAATAATTTGGAAAAAAAAAACATCAGCTATTTATTTGAAGTATTTATCATTACTTTCAATTGAAGAAATCCAGTGATTTATTGTTAAAATAGTGAGACAGCATTCCATAAATCAATTAGTCCATTTTTCCACTAACAATTGATTGTAATGAATGAGATTTCTTGAAATAAAGAATTAATGATTAATAATGTTTCTAGTTTATTTATTGTCATTCATCATTTTTTTCTGTTATGACAAAAGGCAAATACCCAGACAAGTTAATTTGGCTGTTCATCATGTAGATGGCAAACAAAATGACTATTTAAAAATTTGAACCTGTATAGGTCCTGAATGCAATAAAAATTTGTAAAGATTGTCTGGATTTTCAAAACTTCAACTTTTATACCAGTTCTCACATGGTTTCTGGATTACAGAATATTCTCCATAATGCATTGGGCTTTCTTGGTTTGTCCACAAGAAGCTGCAAGTTGTTATGACTATTACTGGGCAAAATGCTAGACACAGAGATTTTTGAATCAGCATGGACGAATGACTTTAAAAATGAAGAAAAAATAAATTAAAATTTTCAATTGCTTCATCTTTACTTCTGGGTTTCAAAATAATGTTATAAACATTTATTTAAAATAAATAAATTATAAAACTATAGTATAAAGTTCGCAGATATTTATTCAATTAAATTTAAATTAATCTTTTAATGAATATCATTAAATAAATATTTTAGCAAACTAAATCAATCTTTGCTAAATAAAAAATCAAAACATATAATCATCCACACATGCACACAAAATATGAAAATATAAAAACTGTTTATTCTACACATAAATAAAAATATAATCTAAATATAATTGCTTTACCTCAAAATATTTTAATGCAATAATGTTTAATCTATAATTCTATTCTTTATTTCTGTAAAAAATTAGTTTTTATGTGTGTAAGTAGTTCTTTCTGCTTATATCATTTGTCATATTTGTTCTTTAATAAGAATAATGACAAAATATATGCATATGATATGTGTCTATAATAAACTCTACTTGGAAAGTCATTCATAAATGTTTTATAAAATTATACTTTGAATAATATTCACCTTGCATACATAGACTAAGTTCTTCACTGACACTCATTTTGTATTCTACTGACTTTTGGATCATTTCTTCTTTGTATATATCACCCAGTAACCTCACCTAGTTAATTCTTGTTATCATTTTATTTTTATTTTTTTGTAATCACTTATAGGTCAAATAAAATTATCTTGAAAGAGAAAATTATACTTTCTCATAAACATTAGTATGAGAGACTATTAAATGTGATATTGTTTATATAAGATGCTATACAACGAATGACAGCAATGAATATACTTGCTTAATTATAAAAATTAAAGCCAATACATTTTTACAGCTTTTTAAATATAATAGCCAATTTACAGTGATATTTTAAAGTTACAATATACATATAATATAGGGGATTTGAACACAGACTTTCAAGCTCCCATAAGCTGTCCACTCTATCTCATATACCAATGCACCTGATCACACTCATGTGAAAAAGATAAATAATCTCCAATATATATATATATATATATATATATTGTGTTGAACCAGCACTCTTTCAGTTGGTCCAAATCACCATCTCCCATATATATATAATCAGTGCTCGGTTTATATTAAGATAGCAAATATTTAAACTTAATATAAACAGAGCACTGCTTATATATATATGTGTATGTGATATGATGATTTGGACCAACTGTTGAGTGCTGTTTCAGCAGAAAATATGTATATTGGAGATCATTTATCTTTTTCACATGCGTGTGATCATGTGTATTGGTTGTATGAGATAGATAGGATATCTGAAGGAAGCTTAAAAGTCTGTGTTCAAATTCCCTACATTGCATCTAAACTCTAGACATATAAATTATATTTGTATTTCTATATACATATGTAGACAGCAAATTATTATAATTTAATTGACAGGTTTTAAATTGTCTGAACTTACAAATTTGATATAGATTATTTTATGGAAATGTATTAATAGCTTTTACTAGTCATTTATTAAGCTTTATATTATCTTTAGCCAGAATGTGTAGTGAATAATATATCTGCATGGTTAGGCATATGTATAAACTGTAACCTTATATTTTGCATATAGAACTATGTTTTGAATACCAAGTTGACATGTAAAAGAAATAATATAATTTATTCTTTTTCCTATTAAACATGGTAAATAATTTAACAAGTTAAATTAATTATAAAGGTGTTACTATAAAATATTTCTTTAAATAAGTCTAAATAAAGAAGCTTAATTATTTTTAAAGTATCAGTAAAGTTAATATTATAACTTCAAATATTTTAAAACCACAGATTTTACATTCTTTTTAATATCTAATTTATTCTTAACTTCATATATGATTATAAATTAAATATACTTTAAGAAAAAAGTTTATTAAGCACATTGTCTCAACGCAAACATTTAAATAATGTAATAATATTTTATTATATAATGCAAATAGTTAGTTATAAATCATTTTAACAGTTCTAATTAACATATTAAATCTTATGAATGTATGTAGGCATTTGTAATATTTGTTTTGACTGAAGTTAAAATTTAAAAGAAATTAATTACAACTTAAGTTCTTTGTTTAAGAAAATTAATATTTAAAACATTTTAAACTGTTATATTTTTGTTTAAAATATTTATTATCCTTAAATTATATTTTTTATTTTGAAAACTTCTAAAAAATATGTCTAAATAAATATACTACTTTTGTCATATATTAACTTGTTGTAAAATAATAGTGTATTTTAAAATGTAACAGTAAGATTATTATTATAACTGAAAAAATCCAGACAATCTAAAAAAATCTATTATTAGAATTTTTCCTTGACAGGTAATTAAAGAACAAATTAATATCAGCTAATTAACACCCTAAATCTGCCGTTCAATGATTTCTTTAGGGTCACATGACTTATCATATAAAGCCAATTGACATGTTGAAATCTACTTCTTACTTTTATTTATCTCTCTTAATTAACTAAATTAATAACTGTCTTGTTTGCTAATTTTAAAACAATGGCTGGCTAAAGTAATATCTTCTTGGGTTTCCTGCAATGACCTGACCATCTCACTACCATATCTCCTGGAATTACACACAAGAAGGAAAGTTTAAACAGCATATTGTAAAAAAAAAAAAAAAAAAGGAAATTTCAAACTGTAAAATTGCTTTTAAACCTCAAAAATTATTGTGAAGATAATAAATTATATTCCTGAGAACGATAATTAATTTTCAATTTATCATTTGATAATGTTTTCATTGAAATAAAAATAAGTGTATTAATATTTTGAAGACTAGAACTATGTTGAACTTTATAAATAATTTGCTTTTATTCTACAGGTAATGATAAACTTTATAATCCTTTATCATTGTAATTATTTGCAAGTATTCTTGGTCTTGCTGAATTTTTGTTTATAACAAAAATTTGAATGATTTTGCTGGCTTAAAGAGCATCTTGAAAAAAATAATAAAATAATTGTAAAATTAAATAATTTTGGAAGTTTAAAAAATGTTTATCTTGCTTTTGAAGTGAATAATTTCAATAATATTATGATTTTATAGTTAGTACTATATTCTGTTGATGGATAGTGTTATGCAAGTTTTATTAAACTACATGTTTAATTAAATGTCGGCATAAGTTAAGAATGAAAATTATTGTATTCTAAAGAATTGTATTTTATTTTAAATACAACATGGAAAGAGAAACTTTTTATTTTTACATTTTACCATCAAATAAATATTTTTCTGAAATATACTTCACTTGGATGAAATATTTTACTTGCAATAAAATATAAAAAAACTTTACCAACTTCATATTGCTTTAAATAAATATTGTGCTATATGCACATTGTCTAAATATTTTATTTGCTATGAAATATAAAATAAATCCTGAGCTCTCTATAAACTTTATGATGTTTTAAACTTCATATTGCTTTGAAATAAATAATGTTGTGCTCTCTATAAGCTTCATATTGATTTAAATAATCCTGGTTATCTTCACCTCAAATGGTTTTAAATAATGTCAGAGCTGAAATTAGTGCCTCAGATTTGATCAAATTGCTTTCCAATTGTGAACTTTAAATATTAAAAATATTTAAAATAAATATTCAAATTTTAAAGGAATCATTATTTGAATTACAATGCTGTTGAGTGTGCATTGGAATCAATGGTTGTAGATCTTAAAAACTGTTACAAATGGTAAAAGGCAAAACAAAATATATTAGATATGTTTATTTGTATGTTTTATTTAGGCATATAATATTGTTTGCTTACAATTTATTTATAATTTATGTTTTACGAGTATTGGCATTCTCAGAATATATTTGTATTGTGGTATAATTAAAGATGATATTAGTATGGAATTATTTAGAGAGTGATATAGATGAATGAATTAATGGAGATAATTTTGTCTTTCTTTTTAAATTGCTAATTTATTATATGTTTTATTGGTTTTTCACATCACACATTTAGTATTGTTATATAATAAATAGTGGGTTTGTTAAAACTATTTTCATATATTGTTTTAGTTATGCTTTTGAAATATAGTATGTCATGGGTGACATGAAGAATAATATGATGCTTTGGCAAACTTTTTATGGTGGTCTATTCTTATTAAATTTATTAAGATTAGTGATATGATATCAATTCTTTGTTTGCACTTATAGATAAGTATGTACTTTAGATTATTCTATCATTTTGCTATTATAGTTTTTGGTGTTTTACATACAAATATCACAAGCATGTGTAATATTAATTATGTCATTGTTTGTTCTTGATATTATAAGAGTAGTTTGATTATTATGACAATATTGATATGCATAGCATGCATATTGGATGTGCAAAAACCATGACAAAACATTCTATGTTTAAACTAATGTAATCATTTTATATTGGCTTATGGAATTATATCTCCTCACAAAATTTAATGTCATTTTATAGTTGACAACTTTATTTGTCCTGTACATTGGATAGTTTTCATACTTATGATGTATTGGGAAGAAATCTAGATTTATAAAATACATGTGAAAGCTTTATGTATTCATAGATAAGATGTTTGCTTTATAAGTGTAAATTTACTATTAGAATATTGTAATAATTATTTTATTTTAATTATATTAAAATTTAAAAGCATTTATAATTATTATATTTTATAGCATTACTAAAGACCATTCAAAGATGTATGGAGAAATGCATGTTAGGAGTAACAAGAATAGATCAAAAATGCAATATATGGGTAAGAGAACAAACAGGTGTTATGACTCCATTGACAAAATTAAAAGACTGAAGTGAAGTTGGGCTGGACATATTTCTAGAAGAGATGATAAGAGAAGGACAACTGAAATCTTAAACTGGATTCCAAGAGATTGTAAAAGACCCATAAAGAGACCATATATGAGATGGATGGATGAAATAAGAAAGTGTGCAGGGGTGATGTGGAGAAGAGAAGCTAAAAATCAGAGATGGTTTGAACTTGGAGAGACCTTCATCCTGCAGTGGATTGATAATGGTTGATGATGATGATTCTTAATTTTTGACTTTATTTTGATATCATCATCTGCATTATCAAAAAATCTGAATCACACAAATATATAATACTTAATTAAGAAGAATAATAATAGTTGAAAGTCACTTTATTAAAATTTATATTGTTTGATATTAAAGTAATATCGATGCTTAAGATTGTATTAGATTGCATTATTTTTATTTGGACTGTAACAAACCTTTGGTGTGATATATGAGTATGAACAAAATTTCTTTCTTACTCATAGCATCATTAGTGTTATCCTAGATTGTTGGATAAGAATTATTAAATAAAAAGTTTCATTATTTAATTATAACCTGTTCTATCTGTTTATGATTCTTGTTATAATAATTCAGAAGAATATATGATATTTTTGTACCTGTATGACAGTATAATTTGAAACTAAGATATAAATTAATATCTTATTTGTGATAAGATAACATGATAGTCATATTTAGTCTTTAGTGTTGGATAGTATGCTAAGTAAATACTTGTAACCATGTGTGAGAAGATTAGAGAATCATCCTGTATTGAGTCTCGTTCGCTATCTAACCTATGGCAAACAAAGTTGTGTCTGCTCAATTGATGGTTATATTAATAGGTTTTTGGGCATATCAATGTCAACAATCCATAAGGTTAATATACATAAATTAACTGATAATAAATACAATACAAATGACTCTAACCATGACCAATCAAATAAAGTCAAGCTTAACCTTCATTTAATCGACTCAACCAACAACTCTTAATAATAATAATAATAATAATAATAATAATAATAATAATAATATAATAATAATAATAATAATAATAATAATAATAATAATAATAATAATAATAATAATAATAATAATAATAATAATAAAAATAAATAATATATAATAATAATAATAATAATAATAATAATAATAATAATAATAATAATAATAATAATAATAATAATAAAATAATAATAATAATAATAATAATAATAATAATAATAATAATAATAATAATAATAATAATAATAATAATAATAATAATAATAATAATAATAATAATAATAATAATAATAATAATAATAATAATAATAATAATAATAATAATAATAATAATAATAATAATAATAATAATAATAATAATAATAATAATAATAATAATAATAATAATAATAATAATAATAATAATAATAATAATAATCTCCCCAAAACATTTTAATCAGAATCTTTGATTCTAATATTGGATTTGAAGGGTTTCTATCATAATATAGTTCATATTTATTCTTATTATGACTGGGATATTTTTCTATTTATTTCATATTTAAAGTATCCAGGATATATTTGTCATTGTCATTAATCCAATTACCTTTAACACACTAGTCTAATTTATCTAAAGTTCTATTATTATTAACAATTGTTAACTCATCCACCTTTTGTTTTAATTTTTTAATTTCATCATGTATATTTATTTGCCCTACTTCTATATTTTTCTATTTCTCTTCTAATAATTTTGTTGTTTACATTCTATTTCTTTTTAAAAATTTTCCAATTTGTCAGGTATATTTGGATTGCTTTCATATATTCATTCAGTCAGCTTTTATATTTTTCATATATTTCTTTTACAACTTTCTGCAACTCTTTTATAACTCTTCCAGATTTAGTATGAGATTTATGAATTCCCTTTAACTCTGATTTACTTATTTCTCCAATTTCTGTTTGCATATTATCAAACTCTGTTTTAGTTTTGATTTGAAAGTCTTTATTTAACTTTCTTTAGTTTTATTTTAAAATTATTTTGATATATTTTTATTTTTTTTTCCTTTAATTTTTTATTCTTCTTCTTTACTTTATTAAATCTAAACTCCATATTAGTTTTGAATTCATCACAAATTTTATTAGATTTAAGTTCCACATTATCTAATCTGTTATTTATACCTTTTAATTGTTCTCTTTCTATTAGTGAATAGATTCATTAAATTTCTTTTCTAACTTATTAAATTTAATATCCAAATCGATATCATAAGCCTCAAGATTATTCTTTACTTTATTTAATGTAAGACAAGAATCTCCTTAAGATTGTTCACAATTTGTCTTAAATTTGTTTAACTGATAACTAATCAGTTTGAAACTCATCAAAATCAGATTTAGACACATTGCATTTAGCATGTGAATCAACTTGAAAAACATCAAGCTTATCATTTAATTCATTAATACTATCATGAAAGGCCTCAAACATAGTATTTAATTTATTAACACCAGCTTGCACTTTATTAAGCATCTATAAAATTTGTTGCATAGGATCTTGGTCTACAACACTTTTAGACCTACCCAAATGATTATCACATCACCATTTCTTATGCTTGCTCAAGCTGTTAAAACAGAGACAAAACTCTCCATAAATAGTGCCACTCAGTGCAAGCCAGAGTAATCAATGGATGCAAGAAGGTTTGTGCATAAAATCCCTATGGATAGTGCCAACTCATTCTATATCTCCAGACTAGTTTTGAGCTTGTGGTTTTCATGACTGAGGAGTCTTGGATATGAGAGCATTGCACCTAGATCTTAGGCTCAAGTGCAATCCTCCAGCAGCCATGTTTTATCTCTTTAGTTAACTACAAAACTATGAATCTAAAATTGAAAATACAATAATATTTTCAATCCAAGATCATTAGCTTATATAGTCATGTAGGTCTGAAGTCAATTCAGTACCCACATATTTGGTGTCTTTGGTTCTTTAATACCATATTCACCATTATCCTATTAGGCAGGAATGGTATTAAACCATGAAACATCATGTGGTCACCATTTCTTATACTTGCCGAAGCTAGTAAAAAACAGAGACAAAACTATCCATACAGTAGTGCCACTCAGTGCAAGCCAAAGTAATCAATGGATGCAAGAAAGTTTGTGCTTAAAATCCCTATCTAGTGCCCACTCAACCAACATCTGCAGACTAGTTTCCATTGAACAACAAAACAAATCTTAAACTTGATTATAATCAGAAAAAACTTCAAAAATTTACCTGGTCACATATTATGTGTATGAAATATTAATACATTACATTACAAGATAATTCTCACTACTGATACACACACACGCGCACACACACATATATAGATATTTAATGCCGATATAAAAATAAACCTACATATTGGCTTTAAGTATCGCGTATATACCTGTTATATTTAAGCACATACATTGTTTGTATATAGCCAAAACAGCACGTTATCAGGAAAAAAAAAATAGATAAATAATATTTTGTAACGAAGAATAAAAATCAAAAATTGAGAAAAAATATTTTCAAGTATAATAGATATAAAATTTTAAGTTAATTTTAAAAGCTAATCATAACTTATATTTATAAAAGAGGTAAGCAAAAAAAAAAAAATAATAATATTTTACATGCTCAAAATTATAATTGTAAATATTCATTATCCTCATCATTGCTTGTAAAAGAATATGGTCACACTAACTCAAAAAAAAAAAAACGAATGAGAGAAAACTTAAAAGGAATTTTACTATAACTATATAAATGAATCCGTGAAACATAAATATGCTCACACACATCGGATTTAATGTGCTTCATAATATTATGATAACATCATAAATAATGGTTAAAAAATACTCATTAAGATTATACTTATATGCTTATTTTATATTTATGCAATAATATATATATATAATAAAATATTTAATATTACTCCTAAAAAACGACGAAGTAAAAATTTTTTATTTGTAATGCAGTATACATATTTTCATTAAAACCTTATCACAATGGCCGAAAATAAAAAAATAGTCATAGAAAATAATAAATAATTTTATAATTAATAAGGTCGATTTTAAAAATATTATTTTCATAATTTTAAAAAATAGATATGGAAATACTTGACCCTTTATAAATATATATATTGAGTGTAATAAAGTAGGAATGTCAATTTAAAATTATTTTTAATTATGAATTAAATGCAGACATATTGATTATAAATATGTCTACAACGAACCAGCTTATAGATTACTAGTTATAAATAATAATAAAAAGATGTAAGAAAATAGAATTTTAACATCCGATTTTTAAAATTATTTTAATCATTATTTTAAAATTGATGCATTACTTGTAACTTATTTTTCAGCTGCGTGTGTGCAATATATAAATACATGCATAATGTATTAACGTGCCTATATTAAAAATGTTTATATATATATATCACCAGAATGAGAAAATTATTGCAAGAAATTATAGTGGAAGTATAAAATTACCTATTATATATGGAAGGACAAATTTTCAATATATATATATATATGTAAAAATAAAATGGTTATTAAATAACACCATGTAATGAACAGTCTAACTAAATTTTTCTATAGAGAAATAGTACAAAGTATAATAACATTCTCCAGGCTAATCAAATTCCAAGTGCTGAGATTTTCTGAATTTCCTTCCTTGTATTATTCTCTAATTAAAAATCATTAAATTCTCATATACGTCTAATATCATGGTAGTAGTTAGATTGGCAAAAAGCTTTTATGTGATAAGCATATACATATACATATATACAATTATAACTATAATTATATGTATGTTATCCATAAATATTTACTGAAAAGAAAATATGTTGCATTTAAAAATATTTTATGTAAAAAATTAGCAATCACCAATCAACAGAAAGAAAAAAAAAATTCAGAATTATTTATAATTCTGCACTAATTTGTAAATATACTTTATTTTTAATCATTATAATCTTTTTATATTAACATGCATATAATGTATATATATACATACATTATTATACCTATAATTTGTAGGGCACACGTATAAATATCTAAACATAAAGCATATTACCACAGCCAATGCTTAAATAAAACAAAAGAATATTAGTAATCTGTTATATGGCAACACTCAATTAAATGGTAAATGGAATCTACATGTATATATACAAGTATATGTATATATATAAATTAAAACAAACTACTAGAGTTAACTGTATAATTTTCACTATACCAATATCCAAATAAATAACAGCTATAGCTAACTTATGGCATAATGACCATCTCCATGAACATTTATTATAGATGCTTCTGAGGATGGCAGACATGCTTTAAGTCAGAGGTCGCCAAAGTGGTCTATATAGACCCCAGGGGTCTATTTAACAAAAGTAGGGGTCGATATGAGCCAGGGGGTCGATTTGGGGTCGAAGGAAAAACAATTCTTAATATGCAAATCACACATATTTTTCATAAAACTGTTGTTACACAATGTAAAATTACTTTAATAAATGTTTAAAATCATAAAATAAATGTACAAACACAGTACCTAATAGACAGTTTTATTTTAATTAATTGAAAATTACTTTTTGGGGGGGTCGATGGAGATTTCGAAAAATTATATAGGGGTCTATGATCAAAAAAGTTTGGCGACCCCTGCTTTAAGTAATCTAGTTATTATTTATTTATATAAAAGATAAATACGTAAAGTTAATTCCTGTGGTTTGTATTATTATACATTATTTTGTCTGATCTTATATGCATTTACAATCATACAAAAACAACTCTCTCTCTCTCTCTCTCTCTCACCCTCTCTCTCTCTCTCTCTCTCCCTCTCTCTCTCTCTCTCTCTCTCTCTAATTGTTATTTCTAGCTTAAATAAGCACAATTATTTCCTTTTTTTTTAATCGAAAGTAATTGCAAAATGACAAAACTATTATTACAAAATTAGTTAGTGCCAACAATTAAAGAAAACAGAATCTAGTCCACTTATAATAATAATAAAAATTGAACCATTAATGAGCATTATAAACGAGAAAAAAGATTGTTGGATAAAGAGATTAATTATAAAAACAAAACATAACAGTAAAACATGGATTCAAAGACTGCAGAATATCTCACTTATCACTAGTAAACACTTCATCATATAACATATATAAAAGTATTGAGAAACACATCATATTTTCTTTTTACCAAATTGCATCAATATTCCTTTAACCAAAATAAATCAAGTTGAAAATTTTGCTCTCTCTCCTGACTATCTTGAGATGAATAGCTGAACTGTCCATTGGTTAACTGACTAAAGAACACTATTCTAAGTTCTCATATTGCCTGAAAAAATGGTCATGCCTCATTCAGACCAGATTTTTGAATCAAAATTGTTCTGGATAAACCTTGTGGATATAGCTAGTATTTGCAATAACAAGTATGGTACGAAGCACTTGCAATAAAGAAAAAAAAGTAAACTTGATTATGATTAAAAATATATATAACATGTGTGTTGAGGCATGAGATATTGTTAAAAAAAGAAAACAGAGAAGACCATTGTAGAGTGTGTGTGTGTGTGGGGTAGTGAAGAAAATTTGTAACAATGACTATGACTTGTAGAAAAATAAGTTATGTTTTAAAATTGTATATTCTTGACATTTTTGTAATGACTTATCTCTACAATATTATGTTCAAACTTTCCAAACTGTAGTTAAAACGTTTTTATTTCATTTTCATATCATAAATACATTTTGGAAAATATAACTTAAATACAAATATCTGTAGTAAATGTAAAGATCTGCAACAAAATTACTATAAGAGAGATTAAAACAAAGAAGATCCAAATCACTAATTAGTCAAATCAATTTATTTTAAATAAATCAAAGGCAACACTAAGATTCTCTCTATATAAGTGAAAACAATGACATCCTTGTCAACAGCTTTATTTAATATATTCAAGTTTTCTTCACATATGAAATGGTATTAGTGTGTTTTTATTTATTTATTACATTTCAGTGATAAAGATATCAGCTATTAAGTTTGGATAATGAATGATAGATAAGAAATACCTTGAGATATTTTTCCCTAGTTATAAAAACATTTTTGACAACATACAACTCCTATGTAACCATAATGATTGCATGATTTTAATAATAACTACAGTATTCTTAGATAAATTATTAATAATTATTAATATCTAAATACAAGTATAGTATACTATAGTTCAATCAAGATGTAATTAGAGGGATTTGAACCCAGACTTTCAAGCTCCCTTTAATCATCCACTCCATCTTATAAATAAATCAAGTAATTGATTCGTTTATTGCTCAGAAAGTGACAATGCTTGTCCATGATCAATGGATATTGGATTTAAATACCATAATCCATCACTTTATCAATGCCTTAAATCATTCAGAACAACAACAATTTCTGCTAGATATTGTTTCTGGAGAGGAAGTCCATTGTCTGTTTTTCATATTTTAATTTATGTAGATGACATGAGATGGTGCTAAAACAGTCATATTTCAAATATACACAATATATAAAAAGGGCAACTCAGAATCCACAAGTGTATAATATAAAAATTAATTATAAATAAATAATAAACAGTACCCAATCAAAAATACCTTATAATGCTTTGCAAAATTAGATATTGGTTCACCACAAGCTGAATACTGCTTTCAACAACCATTATTTTTTATCTCTTTTCTCTAGTACTTCAGTAGCTTAGATTAATCTAAAGCCTCGTTGTCATAAGTTTCTAATATCATTGGTCATCTTTTTATACTAGCTGTAATAATGACATTGTGTTTTGTGTAATTACATTTTCACTCATTAAACTATACACAAAAAATTCTGATTCCAATTCACTTTTTTATTTTTTAACACAAGCATTTGAGTATTAAAAAACAATGAAGTTCAGTAACTGGTAAAATGAAAGAAACTTAAAAAGATAATCTAAAAAATCCTGTCTAGCCCATTCCAGCTAGATTGTCATTGCTGGTGGGTTACTAGTTAAAGCAATAGAAATAAATGCAATGTAAATAGTAGTGATAAAGCTGGAAACAATGGGAAAAATAAACATAAGTAATAGATTAGTAAAATGTAAGAAATTTAGCTAAAGCAAATTAATTTAAGGGTTACATGGAGAACAGCATTTATAGCTAAGGATCTGTCAGAATTTAATCTTCTCTTAGGGAAAATTATCAAACAGAAGAAAATAGTTAAACTGATAAATGGCTACAAGTTTCTTTGGGAGGTGAAATCAATAAATGAAAGAAGATTGCATAGTGTTGGATTTAACATTAAGTATATATATATATTTGGAATTTCTACTTATATTTCCACAATAGCATCTGTGTTCATTTTGTTTAAGCATATGTGTCAATGTTAGTTTTAAAAAATTCAAAAAAGTTGTTTCATTGCAAATAAATAGTGTTAAACATCAATTGTTTCTACTTCAATGCTCATACTGATATTATCCGGAAGCTTTGATTAGAAGGAGTTAAAAATCATAGTATTAGTGCTATAAACTTAGATAGTCTGTTATTATAGAATTTGTGTATAACAGACAATTGAACTATCATAATTTGTTTATGCAGAAAAATCACTACAAAAGGACATAGTAGTGGCATCCATTTCTCAAAATAATGGTATTTAAAAATTATAGTCAAAATCTAGATTTAAAAAAAAAGTTCATATCACATAGTATCCTCAAAGATATAAATAATTGCATTAGATAATAAATCTTATTCCTATGCTGTTTGTAAGAAATTTTAGTCTTTATTTTTTAAAAGTACCTATTATTTATGATAAATTTCAGCAGATATTAAAAAATAAATTTGGTAATTTGGCATAACAATTTTCTTAATGGGTATGTTATGAATACAAGTAAATAACTAAAAGCAAAAATCATGACTGGTTCTTTGACAGTTTTACTAGTAAAAAAAAATATATGGCATTTTCTGCTTGACAGATCAATAAATCAAATGCATCAATTCATAATCAATCAGAAGATTTAAAAGCCAAGTTCAGAAAGTGTAAAAATGAGTGGTGAATAAAAACTGAAGAAAATATAAATGCACACTGATTGTAATGAGATATTTTTTGACACAGCGAATGTAATATATGGACCCAAAACCAATATCATAATCTTATTAAAACCATTGATGACACTCTCTTAAAGGATGACAATGATATGTTGATTATCATTGAATAATGATACAAAAATTAAGATGAAAGATTTTAATGATATATCCATTTTATCTACTCGTTTAGATTTTAACAAAGATTTCTTACATTAATGAAGTTAAAACATTTTTTGTAATCTTAAAAATATAAAAGCTTGAAAAGATACTAAGGGGAGTTACAAATTATTGTAATGATATATTGGCTTCTAAAGTAATAAAAATTTTTTTTTAGGAATATATAAACTCATGAAATTGTGCCAACATATCTTAAGAGTACTTATGTTCTAATTTTAAAAATGATCAATCAGCATATACAAGATTATAATATTTAACATAAAATATCACTACTATTAATTATATCAAGGGTACTTTCAAGGATTTTATTAAGTAGACTGATTTTACTCATAGATGAATGGTTACCAAGATTCATCATAGTTTCACTGTATGGAATAAGAGGAAATATACTTACCTACAGATGAAAAATCAAAGGCTTTTAAAAGGAAAATTAGTTTAAATAAGGATTAATAGTAGCCTAATTTTATTTTTGATTTTTGTGGCAGTCATCATTGAAAATGTTTGTAGGTAGATTCATAAATCAGGAATAAAAAGGCAATACAAATTTAAGGATGGAAGTTTAAATTAGAATCAATAAAATCAAACACAAAAACTGTAACTTATTAATTTCTGGATTTGCAGTATGCTTAATGTAAAGGTGTTCTGTAGAATGATATTCTCTAAAGAGTAACATATATAGATTTTGATTTAGTAAATAATAATCAGTAAATTCACATTTTTTATATTCAGTGATGGAAGAAAAAATCTTCACTTTTACCTAAGATAGTTATCAATATGATAATGTGAAACCAATTTAAATATCTTGATAGCTGTATACATAAAGAGACAGATTTAAATGTTGAGGTATAGTTGAGGTATGTGCTGCTGCTTTTAACAAATTAAAGAATTAAGTATTTAATTTCACATCTAAATCCATTGTATATAAAGATGTTATTTTACCTTATTTATGAAATAAAAGTGAAACTTGGAAACATTAAAAAAATAACACCTAAGGATGATCTTCATATTTCAAAACATGTGATAAGGTAATAAAACTAATCTGTATATGTTTACAATTTTCTAAATGATAGTTGTTGTTTTTTCTCTCTTCCTTTGAAGGAAGATCAATTACTTGCAGATTCACAGCACTTGATTGTGTATATACTTATTTGAGAGTGGAGATTATTATTTACATATTTATCATGTTATCTATCTACTTAAAATCATTGCCTTCCTTGCATCGGATATATGAATTGAATAAATAATACAAGACTTCATAAACAGTATTTTATGATGAATTTGAGCACTATTTTTATAGAAAAGATATACCATGATTATATTACAAAGATTATCCCAGATATTAGCGTGCAACATATCACATAAACAGAACAATGGTATTTTAGATTCAAGCATTAGTTTGTAGATTATAGCAAAACTCATCTTTAATGTATTATTATTACGTCTTGTTTTTTCTTCTTTTTGAAGTTGGAGTATTTGTAAATGACCAATGGTGATTATCAAAAAGTAAAATTTTTTATGCTTTACTAATGATTCTAAATTTAAAAAACGAAACACGTTTCTGAGAAATAACTTTAGAAATAGAGAAAATACTTCAAAAATAAAAGACAATGTTGAACATTAGATTTTAAAAATACAGTCTTTAAGACAAAAAATAATTTAAATTATTGAAATTTAACAAAATTAAAAAAGTATAATTGTTTCTTTTTTTTTTTTAACCACAACTGCCTATTTTAATATAGATTCAAACAATTTATATTCTGAGAATTTTACTGGACTTGATTTATGATGTTGGTTTTTTTTTTTAATTATATATTTTATTTAATTCCAGACTTTTAATGTTTTTAAATGACCTGCATTCCAGTATAATGGTAAAGTGGTGGATTCAACAAATAAAATGTTTTAGACTATAATTTAACTCAATCACATTTGATGCTCAAATGTCACATGACCTCCCAAGCAACAAACCATTCTATAACTAAAGCTTTAAATAGATAACTTATAATAAAAGAGAATGGCTAAAGACTTGAAGGTTCTTCAATATTTTCAATTAAGATTAAAAAAAAGGGATGGGACTCTTTATTTAATTTCCTATTTTGACGCTCGAATACCATTCAAATCTCAAGAGTAAATGACTATAAAATAAATAAAATTCCTCTTTTTTTTCTTTTCAAGTCTTCGTTTTTTTTTCAAAGTTTTCCATATGTACATCTTAAAAGCTTTTATAGAAAAAATATTCGCCCATATATAACTTTACATACATTCACTACAGACAAAAAAATTATGTAAGTATATGTGAGTGAGTCTTCATTAAAAAAAAAATTCTTAGCAAAATTGTTTTAAAATTAATTATAAAATAACACAATAATGATCTACTGTTAAAAGCGGGGAAACGAGCAAAACAAATATGTAAAAGTAATAAATAATACATTACATATTTGTGATATCAAATAATATTTTATCTTAATAAATTACTATTTTATACATTGTTTAATTTTATATTATATATATTTTTTGAAAAAAAAAAAAATCAATAAGTTTTGAAATATACAAAAATTTAGGCACATACACGTAATAATGGATTTATAAATAGAGAAAAAAACATTCTACCCATTACGGATAGCCTTTCCTAAGATGCCATCTATTGGGAGAAAAAAGCAAGACCTATCATTTAGTGTTTTAACTTAATAAGAACAATTATCAATGTTTGGTGCGCATTTCAACATGCTACATTTCTCTCGTCCACACAAGACCATTCATTCAGAAAATGCAGAAATGGCTAAAGGAAGGTGACTTAATAGTTTAAGCTATTTATTAACCTTTATCACCTGGGAAGGTGACCACTCATTAATAAACTGAAAAACCACTCAGACATCCTTAATGTAGAATTAATAAAGAATGAATGACCAGTCCAAAGTTTAAATAAAAAATCAAAAGCAGGGAGCAATTAACTCTTTTGATTAGAAAAGTCCGTCAGTAATTATTTCACCGTGCAATCTAATATTAAAGAGCATCGCTGAATGAATTGATTTTTTTTTTTTTTTTTTTGTAATATTTTTACTCTTCCTTGGTATTTTTTCACACTTCACTGCAATAATTCATTATTGTAATGTATATATTATTCTTTCAAACCAATAAATTACATAATCTATCAAACACACACACTCGTCTATATATATGTACATCATATATATATATATTGACTAAAGTGGCATATTTCTAAAATTAAAATTACTGAATATATTTTTTTTTTATGAAAACTAGTACAAATCATAGAACATGACATCATCAAATGAACACATACATATACATGTTTGTGGGTGAATGAAGACATTTTTGTAAAATTTTGTTTTAATAATTCAATACTTACTTTTGCACTTAAACTTCATTATAAAGAATGTATTTACATAAATTAATCATCACGTATTCATTTTATCAGTTATTTTTATCAATGTTGAGGTTAGGTCTCAATATAGTTTTCGAAATATTTTATTTTTTAAAAAAAATGTATATAAATGAAATAGCTTTTGGAAGATAAGTAGAATAACTAAACAATAGACACTATATTCAAAGTGATAACTCATAGTCCTTAGTAAAGTTAGTATATTATTTGCCATTTTGTTAACATAATTCTAGCATCTTAATTTTGGAGCTAAATTATAAACGTTAATAATCTCTTACGCAATTAAGATATATAAATTAGCGATTCTGAATTTTTTAATAATAATCCTTCTTTTAATTTTATTTTAAATATTGTACGAAATGTTAAAATAGTACTACCTTCATGTAATAACAATTGGCATAGTCTATTGTAATAGTCTATGGTAATTTGCCATGCTTAAAGCACTTTATTTTTGGATCTCATTGACATTTAAAGTTACATTATAAATTTCAAATATCCTTTATTACATCAAGATACATAATTATCCTTTAGCTCATCATTTAATAATTGTAATAATAGTAACAATATTCATAATATCTTATATGTATAGAATGCCAATATCTGTATTTTAGATGGATGTTGTTACTATTAATATTTTTGATTTAAATTGCTAAAAAAAAATATCAAAAATCATTAAAATCCTCACCCTAATAAAATTGGACTAATAAAGTTATATCTTTGATATATAAAATTTTATTGCTTTGTATCCTTTCATTGCATGTGATTGGCTTAATTGTGCAGATTTGCTCGATAAATAAAACTGAATTACAACAACAATAATCCTAATACTACTACTAATAATTATTATTATTATTAGTTATAATAATAGTAGTTGTGGTAGTAATAGTAGTATTTCATGACTTGAGTAGTTTGATTTAATTGTGATAATATCAATTCAAGTCTGCAGAATCTTTGATGAGCTTTAATTGAGGTCTTAAAAAAATCATTTTGGTCTTTTGAATGATTTTGCTCTGTTCAAAATGTCACTTTACATTAGAATATGATATATCTTCCTGAGAAACTAACTGCTCTTCTCATATATAGTTTAGCTTATTGTTATTGTTGTTGTTGTTGTTGTTGTTGTTGTTGTTGTTATTATTATTATTATTATTATTATTATTATTATTATTATTATTATTATTATTATTATTATTATTATTAATATTTAACTAAAATAGATTTCATCTCCTAACTATGTTTATTAAGTCTAAGTTAAAAAAAAATTATATTTATAGTTGCGTTTTTTTAATAATAAAAACAAAATAAATAAAAACAAAAAAAATAACATCTAATTGATAAAAATAATAAAAAGCAATAAATTTTTCATAGGATAGGATGGATCTTTAAATGAATATCAGACTCCAAAGCTTATGGTACATTTAGGGTTGAAACTGGCAAACTTACATGCTCCAATTTCTTTATTATTTTTTCAATCATCAGTTATCTGATGATTAAACATTCAAGTAAGATATCAATTATTCACTTTTGATGTTCATAAAAATACAATGGTATTCACAATAGAAACTATTTTGTACATGACCTAATTTCCAAAAACTAAATGATAATGAAATCACATGTATAGAAGGAAAAAACAATGTCCAAATCCTTATAATATCTTTAAATATGGAATTCTTCTTTAGTTTAGATTTTATATATAAAAAAGTTGTCATTAGTATATAATTGTAAAAAAAAAATGTCAATGTCTTTGTCTTCTTCTTTGTCCATTGTAGTCTCAATTATTTTATGTTTTGGGATCTCATTCTAAGACCAACTGTAAGTGACTGATCTTCCATATTCATTAAAAATAATTGTTACTTCAGAAAGTAAAAATTTAAAGGTTTATTTCTTAATATTCAACCTGGGATAATCTTATTTCAAGAATAGAGGGGAAAACTTCAAAAAGATACATGAAAAAAACATCTACAGCACCCTGAAACAATTTTATTACTTTTTATTATTTTGAATACTGAAAACTTTTTTTTTGCCCAAAAAAGAAAAAAAACTTTTTGAGGTTAAGATAAATATTATTTTTCCAATTTTAATTTTAATTAGATGCTTATTGTATGTGCTGTTACTGCCAATCATTAATGTAAGCAAGACTTTTGATATCATCAAAATTAAATATAGGACTCACCTGAATCAGAACCAACTCTAATTCTTGCACTTATAAAGATTTATTTTGGAAATGAAAAATTAGTATTCCAAAAGCAATCTTAGATATTTCTCCAACAAGCTAGAACAACAGTTGATAAAATATTTAAAAGATTAGTTTTGATTTGCTAAAACAACTTTTACTTAATTTAGGTATGTATATATTAATATTAAAATTTGTAAATGCAGGCGTTGGTGGCCTAGTGGTTAGCATATCTGCCTTCCAAATAGCTGGCCCGGGTTCGCTTCCCGGTCAACACATTTGACATATGGAAAAAAAATTGTAAATGTTATTGAAATACTATCAGTAATATTTAGTATAAACTAAACAATTAAACATTTGACACTTATCTCTTTAAGTAAATTACTATTAATTCGTAATCTCTCTTTTCAAGACATTTTCAGAGATGTAAAGTTTTAAAATTTCAATATTAGATTTTTTTTATAAAATCACAAAAATCATTTATGAGATAATCAAAACAATAAATCAAAGCAATAATTTATTTTTTAATATTCCTTTTAGTATTAATTTCTTATTTAAAATACAAGTCACTTTTTTTATTGAGCAATTCAATGTTGGATTTATCTTAAGTTTGTAATCTCTCAAAAAACTTATTGTTCTTTCTTAATTTTATCATTTTCTTTACTTAGTAGTTGGAAGTAGTATTTTTTAAATCTTAATTGTAACATTGATAATAAATTATGTTATTAAATTAAAATAAAAATTAGGCATAATAATTTATAGATTTAAACATTTTTTTTAAAATTTTATTTGTAAATTTATAAACAAATTTATTTATTGTAAAAGATTAATAATAATCTTTCAAATTTTGTTTAAATGAAGAAAGTTTTTAAATAATAGACATTCAGATTAATAGTAATCTTTATAAGTTTTAAACATTATGTAATATAAAAATGAAAACAAACCACTAAAATGTCACGTGACTGTTATTTCTTACATTTACACAAGTTGTGAAAACAGTAGCGATTCTCTCCATACACTATTTGCAATCTGTGCAAGTTATAGCAATCAATGTTTTCTAGAATGTTTATGCCTCAGAATTCCTACCTAGTGCCTATTTATCCAATATCCCCAAACTACGTTTCTTATGGATGAAGGCCACAGCTAGAAATTACACTGGAGATATTGTATCAGTAGATGCTAGATAAAGATTTTGACGCACAAACTTACCTGCATCCACTGATTTCTATGGCTTGCAGTGAACAACACTACAATATGAAGAAAGTTGCTACTGTTTTAAAAATAAAAATATGTATAATTATGATGTGTTTTTTGCCCCAGATAGATTCTACCGAGGTTATAAGAAATATTTAACAGAAAGTTGACATCAGTTTTATAACTCTACTTTAAAAATGTGATTCATTTGATTTTAAAAAATGATTAAATATTTTCATATCTTATTTGATAGGATATCAGTTTCAACATTTTATTAAATGTCACCAAAATCACTTTAGTAAAAATGAGCAGAGAATGCAGTAGTAGTAGTAGTAGTAGTAGTAGTAGTAGTAGTAGTAGTAGTAGTAGTAGTAGTAGTAGTAGTAGTAGTAGTAGTAGTAGTAGTAGTAGTAGTAGTAGTGGTGGTGGTAGTGGTGGTGGTGGTGGTGGTAGTGGTAGTGGTAGTGGTAGTGGTAGTGGTAGTGGTAGTGGTGGTGGTGGTGGTGGTGGTGGTGGTGGTGGTGGTGGTAGTGGTAGTGGTAGTGGTAGTGGTAGTGGTAGTGGTGGTGGTGGTGGTGGTGGTGGTGGTGGTAGTGGTAGTGGTAGTAGTGGTAGTGGTGGTGGTTGTGGTGGTGGTAGTGGTGGTGGTGGTGGCAGTGGTGGCGGCGTCGGTAGCGGTAGCAGCAGCAGCAGTAGCAGTAGTAGTAGCAGCAATAGTAGCAGTAGTAGCAGCAGTAGCAGCAGTAGCAGTAGCAGTAGCAGTAGCAGTAGTAGTAATAATAATAATAATAATAGTAATAATAACAATAACAACAACAGTAATAATAATAATAATAATAATAATAATAATAATAATAATAATAATAATAATAATAATAATAATAATAATAATAATAATAATAATAATAATAATAATAATAATAATAATAATAATAATAATAATAATAATAATAATAATAATAATAATAATAATAATAATAATAATAATAATAAAAACATATGTGCTTTAAAATCAGTGGTTATTGAAATATAATAACAGACATTCTAAAATATTGTAAAAAGCACACAAAATTATATTAAAACAAATCATTATATAAATTAACTTAATTTGAACATTTCAATGACCACCAAAATAATATATAGTGGATATCATAATTAGAATAATCTTGTTAAACCCACATTGCTTCTTGATCTGTTATATAAATGCTACAATATAAATATCAGTGATATCTAAGTGATACACTACACTACAAATACATAAACATATTTTTTTTCATGAATTCTTTCTAAGCAAATTCATGGAAATTTATGGAAGCCTGTGTAGAGCAATAAAAACATTCTGCTAAATTTTCTGCCAAAGCTACTGAAAATGCCCAACAAGCTTCACAAAAACTAATACAAATCCATCAATAAATGAAAAAGCATAGAATTTCATTTTATTAATAGACTTGCACTAGTTTACATATAGCTCAGTGGGTGTTTTCAATAGCTTTCACATAAAATTTCATCTATATTTGAGCTATCACAAATTATATTTCTTATGTTGAATTAAATAAATAATTAAATACCAGATTAATAACTGCCCTTACAAGCAAACAATTATTTTATTTAATCTTTGGGTAATATTAGCTGTAAATGGATACTGAAAATGTAGGATATAGCTATTACCATTAAAAAAGACAAACTGCATAATCAACTTAAAATAAATTCAATATGAAATATTTTAAAAAAATTCTGTGTAATACATACATTGGTGTCCAATAATATAGTATTTCACTAACCTCACTATTTTTGAAGTGTCCCTTTCACAGCAGACTTTTCCTTAGGCAACTAGAAGTGGACTTGCAAATAGCACAAACAAATGTGAATGATAAACTTCTGATCTAATCATCCTCTTTACATTCAAAATAAAGTCACATTTATGATGTTTGAATGGTAGATTATTACATATGTAACCAAAGAAATCTAAATGACTAAAACAGTTCCTTGAAATACAAAATATTATATAAATGTGTGGTGCAGTATATCAATGTTTCTGTTATTTGTTGGGCATGAATACACAAATACACTTTTTTTTTGTCATCATTACAAAATAGTACAAATATATGTAGTAAATAATGTCATTGAAAATTTCCAAATCTATTTTAAATAATGACTGTCATGTACAAAAACTTTTTGTGGTAAGAAAATGGACAATATCCTAATGTATTTTAGATCTTTTTATTTAGTTATCTAGAACAATAACAGCCAGAAATGAAACCTAAAACAGACTATATATTTTAATATAAATTGATTTTTTTATTTATTGTAGAGTTTTAAAAATGAATGATATATATCTGCTCTATAAACTTAATATCAGTTATTTAAAATCCTTGTGAACCTATATTTATCCAAAAACTCGGCAGGTCTTTTCAGTACTATTCACTCAATAAACATAGCATGGAGAAACAGTCCATTCCCACCCATAATCATTGGTGATTTCAACCATAATTATGAAACATTTCAAGAAAATTTTGTCAACAGCTTCAACCAGCCTCTAGTAAGTGCCAGAGATTTGTTCCCAGAAGGTGCCTTTTCATTTTACAAGATATACACAGACACTCATAGACCTGGTGTACATGTCACCATCCTTACTTCCAGTGATTGAGGTTCATCTATGGCCAGTGGCCTTTTCTGACCACTTCCCATTAGAGGTCAAAATAGAACCAGTGCTTATACAGGAACGTATAATTAACTTACCATGTACAATTCGAATGCTAACCACATCAAATGCCACAACCCAATTAATCTTTGAAATCTATATTAAATTTAATACAATCAAATTACCAACGCTCCCAATTGAAAAAGCATGGTTGACAATTACAAGCTCACTTAGTGAACTAATAAGCTGCTGTACCAAAAAAAAACAAGGGGTCCACTCCACCTGATTGGTGAACTGGATAGAATTGCCAATGAATTGGAGACCTTGCCTTATGAAAGTCAAAATATTCATGGTATCATTGATCTTAAGAATAGATATAGAGTCAAAAAAAGCCATTACAGAATACCTCTCAATAAAGAGGGCTAAGCAATATCTAAATGATCAGCATTACTGGACAAGGGGCTACCTTAAATGGGCTCTTGGGTCTGGCAGAAACTCCAGAGCCCCAAAATCAATTGAGATAAATGAAAGAAAATATATAGGTGAACCTATGCTGCTCAGGATCAGGAATTATTATGAGAAAAAGCTTCAACCATTAGGTATAACAGGAAACTGCAGAAATTTTAAGAAGACAGACAAGGAGCCACATAAAATCACCAAAGCCAGAATATTGGCAAAACTTAAAGCACTCCCTGATGGAACACATTCTGGGCTGCATGGAATCCTAAAATCCCTGCTGGTACACCTAAGATCATTTACCATCCCAATCATTAAAAGGATGGTGGACCTCCTGGCAGAGAACAGTTGGGAAATTCAAGAATTCTATCCCATTGCTATGGTGCCTTTGCTTAAAAGACCAGAGGGACCTAGTGACTTTGAAAATCTCAGGCCAATCTCAATGAGCCCTCTTCTCATAAAGATCATTGAGGGTCTGATAAAAGATGACATCCCGAAGAACATCATCAGTCAACTGTCTGCCTGCCAGTTTGGAAAAAAGGGTAGCTCCACAGCAGATGCCATCAGCAGATTTCGCCTCATTGTCAATCATGTTCGCAATGAAAAAATGTCCCGGCCAGTTGCAGTTCAATTAGACTTGCCGGTCCCTTTGACTGCGTCAGGATCGAGAGCTCCTTAGTGTACTGGTAGAGCTCCAAGTGCCCAGGGCATATCTCCAAATGACTGAGAACCTTCTACAAAATAGAGAAATGTTTCTCTCATTGGATGGTCGAGTTGCTCCAGGATTTCAGCCAAGCATTTCCATCCCACAAGGCTTGCCACTAAATGCACTCCTCTTTGCAGCCTATATAAACCCATTGCTGTTGCGCATTGAGGCAACACTCTCGGGTGTTGCCATACCTTTGCTGAGAGAGAGCATTCATCAAGTTTCCTACATGGATGATGTGGTGGTGTTTCTCTCATCTCTGGATGAGTTTGCTGGGATAGAGGATATCTTGGATCACTTTTCTAGTGAATTTGGTCTAAGAGTCAATGAGGCCAAGTCGGCTAGGTGGTCAATCAAATCAGGAAAGCAAATCCTGGGGAGATTCAGAGCAACTCCACAAAAGTTTCTAGGATTCATGTTGGCCTCCCCACTTACATCATGAGGAAGGAGCTTGAAGAATCCCTGTTAAAGAAAGTTATAAATTCAGTCACTTCACTATCAAAGATCCAGTTGTCATTGTTGGGAAAGGTCACTCTTCTCAATGCCATAGTATTGCCAAAAATCATATATTTTCTGGCTGGTTTTTCCCCTATAAGGGCATTCATTTCCAAGGTGGAAACTCAATGCAGAAGACTATGTTGGTGAAGAAAAGCCCCAGTCATAAGTCTCAGTCTTCTCCAAAAACCGAAGGGTCATAATGGGCTTGGACTACATTCAATCTCTACATTCCTATTTCAAAGGACATATAATATACTAGTAAAATTATTTAACCAAAACCCGTGTATGGAAAGCCCTTTGCCATTGGTGAAGGTAGGACCAACGGATCACCCTCCGCCCAAACAAACAAGCATTTGGCTGCAACAGCAAGTGTCAATGATTATAGGGAAAACTAATATATCAGCCACTATGTTTGGCTTCAAGCTTAACTATTGGGAAGCATTTAGTATGACATAAAACAATGAATTGACAGTGGAGAGTCTTCTCTCAATCAGCATTCCCAGGTTTGCTAAGCTGGCAAAAAGGATAAGACTCGAACCTAAGCTGGTGGATTTCCTGATAAAAGTCAACCTCGGAGCCCTCCCAACATGCACCTTGCTGTGTTACAGGTGGGGATATAGAATAGATCCAATTTGCCTGATGTGTAATAAAAATGAAGAGACAATGAGCCATATCCTAGATCAATGTGAAATATGGAATAATCTTCATTTTTGTGCTCTTAAAAGATTCAGGGAAGCCGACATTACAGGTACAAATATTGGAAAGGCAGTAAAGAGTGGCCTTTATGGTAAAATTAGACTGGCCACCTTTGTAAATTTTGCTATATGGATTGTGAGAAATAAGAGAGTCTTTGACAATGAATTGAATAATAATCCAGAAGAGCTTTTTTTCAAGTTACTTGGTGAGGCCAAAGAATACGATTGGAAAGTATGCCAGCACTGGTTAGCCAGTCAGACATGGGACTGACTGGAGATCTGAAGATCAAAACACTTAGGTACTTATAGTACTGTCATGGCAAAATTAAAAAACTGGACATAATGACTCCTATGGAGAGTCTAATAGTTGTCACATTAATATAATCCAGCCCTTTCCATTTAATTGTTATTTATTGTTAAAACTCTGAATTTGGTGGTCAACAAATTGACCCAAATAATTCCTAAGTAGCTTATATTTATGTAATTTTTTTATATTTTTTACCATTAGTTTTCTTATTTATTGTTTTTATTGTAGAGCTACTGTGCATTGTAAGCATGTACCCTATAATAAAAAGAGGTTAAATGATATTCATATGTATCTTCTTAGTGTGAATAAAGTTATTTGAAACTAAAATCAATTTACATTAAAATATATAATGTTCTCTGGTCGTTATTTTTCTAGATAACTTTAAATAAAAAGATCTAAACTACAGTAAGAAATGGTCCACTTTCTACTGTAAAAAGTTATTGAACATGACAGCTAGAGAGCAGATCATTATTAATTAAAACTGACAGGTTAAATTTCACATGACATAATATTTATTCAATATTGAAATATTATTTAGCATTAAATATATGTATGTGTGTGAAAAAATAAAAAAGTAAACAGTTTTCAAGTAACGCACTGCAAAGAAGAAAAGATCTTTTCAAATTGTCTCTATAAACATCAACAAAAAAACGATAAAAAGAAATAGCAATAATTACAAAAATAGACATTTGGTCACACTTAATTTTCATTTCTTGTTTTACTCTTGGTTAGAAATGTTTAGATATCTATTTATTCACCAGCAAAGAATTGAGTAGTTGAGATGGCTATAGGGTAGCTATATTATAAAAAAAATCTCAGCTTGTTTTAATTTAAAAAAAGTTTCAATCTAACTTCGAACTACTTATCATTGACTGAGGAAGAAATGTATATTATTTACTGTTATTTAGTGTCCTTTCAAATGAGGATAAGAAAGTATATATATAACAGAAATCCATAAACTTTTCCGTTTTTGGTTTTTGATAATTATTGTAAAAAATTATATATCCTAGTATTCTTATCATTTATTTTATTAATAAAATTTTAATTGTGTTGGTATACCTTTACACAAATCTTTCAACACATTTATTATTAAAATAAACTGATTATAACTTGCATTTCATCTAATAAAAATTGTAATCATAAACAGCTTTAATTAATTTTATAATCAAATTTTTTCCAAACTTTATTTTCATATACTTCTAGAGTAATGTAGTAATAACTTCTTGCATAAATCATTGCTATTCATTTTAAGTAAATTTATAATTAAAATATCAAAACGCCTTTTATAAAAAGCAATTCTAAATTACAAAGGAAAATAAAATATGTATGAAGATGCAGACATTCAAACACATATGCAGTTTATTTATATTAATATTAAATTTGATTAAATATAAGATAACTTTTTTTAACTATTGAAAATTTAATCAGCTACAAATGGAGATAAGTATCACTAGTATAAAAAGAACAGTTCTATAGGAGAGTTTAGTCGAGATACTTTTATTGTTTCTTATCATTCCCCTACTGATCGATTTCTATTCAAATATTTGTTTTCCTGTACATATATAAATAAAAAATTGAAAAAAATTTAAATTATCGTTATCATTTTCAACCATTATCAATCCACTGTAAGATAATAATCTCACCCTATTTTATCCACCTTCTCCAATCTCTAGCCTTTCTTACCTACAATACTCAAATGCATTTCCATATTTAATCTATCCATGTCATGTGTGGTCTCTTTCTAAGTTTTTTTTACAATCTCTTGTAATCCAATTTAAGATTTCAACTGTCCATCTATTATCATCTCTTTTAAAAGAAATGTATCCAGATCAATTCCATTTCAGTCTATTAATTCTTTCAATGATGTCAGTAACATTGGTTTGTTCTCTCCACCATGTATTTGGTTTTTGATCTTTCTTGTTATTCCTACCATGTATCCATCCATACTTCATTGAGTAATCAAGACTCTGTATTTTTCTTTTGCTAAGCATCCAAGCCTCAGATCCATAAGTCAAAACTGGTAAATCTTTCCATTTCAAACACATAGGCAGATTTCCTTTGAATATTAAATTAGTTCTAATAAAAACACTTCAACCAAGTTTAATTCTATGATTAATTTCATCTATTATGTTTCCATTCATAGTAATAATTTGAGAGTGGCATTTGTAGTTGATAATTTCTTTTAACTTATCATTATCAATCTTTATTTTCTTCTTTTGAGACAATCCATTGAACATTACTTTAATTTTTTTTTAAACATTTACTGGCAGTCCTACTTTCTTACTTTCATCTGATAACTCTTAAAACATTTCCTGAAGATTTGTGAAAACAAATACATCATCTGCAAAATCTAAATGACTGAAATAATTTCCATTTATTTTTATCCACTTAGCTTCCCATTTCAATTCACAAAATACTTCTTGTTAAACTGCTGTAAAAAGTTTTGGAAATTTGGAGTTATCCAGCCATATATTCTTCTCAATGTTCAACTTTCTGATACCATAATTGTTACTATCACATTTTTAAAAATATTCTTTAGAATATGACAATATCCTGAACCTATACATTCATGATCCAAAGGCTTATAGAATTAAATGCCTGTTCACAAATCTACAAATCCAAAATATAATGGCAAACTCATGTAACTTCTCTCAATATTTGGATATGATCCATTGTATTGAAACCACTTTTAAATGTAGCTTATTCTTTTGGTTGATTAAAATCTAAAATTTGCTATAGAAGAGTTGTAATTATCTTAGTAAAAGTTTTATAAAGAACTGATAAAAGACTGATAAGTCTGTAATTTCTAATATCTTGTTTATCATCTTTCTTAAATATTAATGTTAATACTGCATTTTTACAAATAATCAAATAGATTATTATCATTGAGTCACTTGTTATATAAGTTCCCCAACAAGTTTTTATTTCTTCACCTGGTTCTTTTAAGATATATAGATTATAATTCCATCATTATCTGGAGTTTTTCCTTCTTAATAGATTAAGTTGCATTTCTCACTTCTTCATTTAAAATCCTGGGCAATTCCAAAGATATAGGTCTATAAAATACTTTTGCTTATTTTTTATTGCTATATTTCCACATTTCATGATGACATTTCTTTTTTTAGTAATAGTTCCATATTTTTTATATTGCAGAAATGTTTCCTACCTATAGTGATATGATGTTTTACACTCTTAAGACCTTTCTTCACTTCTATATTTCACAATTATACTTGCTTATCACAGAATTTTACAAAATTCTAGATATTCAATCCTTCTTAATGCCTCATTTTTATATCTTCAAAAATTGTCTTGTCTCAGAAAAAATTTTACTTGTTAATGGGTGATTTTTTGTGCCTGCCTTGTTTGTTGCAGCTTTTAAAAAGTATTAGTTATTTTCCTATTGATTTTATTCAAATCTGAATTATGTTCAAAATCTGTTAATATTTAAAAATGATTTGCAAGTTCTAATTTAAATTCATTGGAATTTTTTCTGAAGATCGGGAATATCTACTGTGAATATAATTTTCCTAATATGATCACTTCTTGTATTCAACTTAATAAGATCATTACAATCTTAAAACACATATTTTCTGTTAGTTGAAATATAATTCAGTTCCACTGTAAATTCATTTGTAGACTTACGTTTCCATTTTCATTTAACATTTTTCTAAAAAAAAAAATTCATAATATAAAGTTATTCTTTTTCTTCAAATTTCACATTCTCTCATTTCTAACATCATAATCAATTTAACTACAACATTTTTATCTTTCAATTTCTTACCAATTCTAGCATTAAAGTCTTCCATAACAATTTTAGAATGTTGTTTGGTCTGATGAAAAGCCTTTTCTACTTAAATATAAAATTTTTCTCTCTATATTTTTAAATATATTTATAATTCTTATGTCTTCTTTTAATCAATTAATAAACAAAAAGTTGGAGTGATTAAGAAAACAATATTATTAACAACAATAAAATTAAATCAAAGACAAATTTCATTATTTTGAGTTTGTGTTCTCCATCAATTAAAAAAACACTTTATAAACATTGTAGTTAGTATGTAATAACAAAAACATGCAAAAAATACATTTCTAATGAATAAAATCTTAGAATATATATACGCAGAAATACATGTTTTTCAGTAATTTCAATAATATTTATAACTTTTTTCTTTCAATTGTAGGTATTTAGTAACAAATCATGAATGTTGTGAATTATATTTTGCATTTTATAAATTATTCAAGATCCTATAGTATAATGATTAATTCATTATACTTAATAATTTCCACAACCTAAAATTAAAATCCAGCCTATATAAAAGTTAGATATTTTTTAGGCTTAAAATTTTCCATTTATGTGGCCAGCCAACAGTCTGCCAATAAAAACAGTAATATCTATATACAGATATCTAAGCAGTATTAAATAAGAAAAACAGGTTCCCAATTAATGTAGTATAGTTAATGAGAATCAAAGTCCTGATATAATGTTAAATATATTAGCTAAAGAGTAATCCTATTGTAATAAATTAGACATACTCCGTCTTGTCATCTTACAATATAGTAATAAGTGGGTGGAAGCTATCTTTAAATTGGTTATCTTATATATATACACCAATCTGTTAATAAATAATTCATAATCAATAATTAGATTGATTTACTTTCAAACATGATTTTGTAGTTGTTCAGGACAATATTCTTAATATATAATGAAGGTGGCTATCCTCCTTTTATTACCATTTGTCAAATGACTAGAGTGGGTCTTATTTATTAGAATCAGATTATTCTTTTCTATTTTATATTTTCATTTAGTGATTGTTTTCATTATATAAATATATAATTGTACTATTGTAATATTATGCAGTCTATGTTTATGATGATAGAAGTATTAAATTCTTATGGAAACTGCTATCAAATTATATGTGTATATATATAATTTATTGTTTAGTTATTATTTTCTTTTTCCAATTTTATTACTATAGTAAATAAAGCTATTAATAATAATATATCTAATCATGAGTAATTCCTAAGAAATAACTGTTTCTTTTTAAATTTTCATTAATAAATATTGTGTTTTCATGTATAAATACCAAATATTACTATGTAATAATAATGTAAAGCAAACAGTGAAACACAAATATTCCTAAATATAACACACTTTCAACATGTAATTTAATGGATAGATAATAATGTAAAAAGTTTGTTTGTATACATGATAAAAAATATTTTCATTGTGCTTTTTATTGATATTATTTTATATTTAAAATTATTATTAATAATAAAAATAAAACAAAACAGGATTTTATGAAAATAATACTTTCATATAATTAAAACAAAAAAATAAGAGCTATTATTATGGTAATTATGGTTAAACATAAAAACAATTTAACAATTATTTATATATTTGATTTTAAAAAAAGATGCATCATGAATTAGATGTAAATTATCTGAAAATTGCTAAGTCCAATTATTGTGATTAATACATTTTCTATTACGGCTGCCATAGTACATGAAAAAAAAACCCCCGAGGAAATCATTCTGTCGTATTAAGCATTTGAAGAATAACCAACTTTATCAGCTGCTTTAGAACACTGCTAATAATACACACATATTTAATAGATACCAACTTATATTAATACAGATAATAGCAACAAACAGTGTGAATGTTTATCACTGTAATCATTCATTATAAAGCATTCTACCTAAAACTAAATACTTATTACATATTTCTTAAAGTTTTTAATAATATGAATCTCTGATATGACCTTGATTAATTAGTATAATAGGCTAATTACTTTGTGTAATAGGCTAATTTTTAGTAAATAATTATAGTATTAAATATTTTGAAATGCATGTACTGTAGAACATTATTTTTTTGTAAAGTATTGCATCTGTAGTAAATATATTATGCTTAAATGATTGGAGCTGATATTCTGATTTATTTACAGATTTCCTTATATAATTTTGTTTGTACTTAATAAGTTGTTGCTTTTGTTATTGAAAAGATCATAAGGAATTTTTAAATGATTATATCTAAAAAATACTATCTATGTTAAAGAATATTTCAATGAATAAAGTGATATTAAAGTTTAAGTTCAACACCTGTAGAAATTGGTTATCCAGTCTCTACTAATATAATCATATTTTTAATTTTTACAGTTAATATTCCTACAAGGTTATAATAACAAGAAATTCATTGAATAATTAATAGTATGTGGTTATTTAGATTCATTATGAGTAAAGTGTTAAAAAATCCAATCTTCAATAAAGTCAAGACTATAATAAGTGGATGATCTAATCAGAACACCATGAGATCATTATTATAAATTAACCATTAATGATTTTTAGTTAATATTATAGGAAGATTAAGTATAACAAATACTATAAATATCAAATTGATAAAAAAAAGAGAAATAAATAAAATAATGAAAACATAGGAAAGTAAAAAGAAATGAAGAAAAAAAATGTGAGGTAAAAACAGATGAAAAAGTAAGAACATAGAGGTAGAAGTTAATGTCATTGACCATAAATATTGGAAATTCTTGGCTAATGTATATAGTAAATAATAATTAATTTAAATATTCCTTCTATTATATAATAAATAGAATTAAAAAACTTAGATTATATGGAAATAAATCTGTAAAGGTAGTTGCTTTAATTGTTTTGCATAATACATCTATAATGACTGCCACACATTATTAAAAAAAAAATCATTGTTTTTTCAATAAAAGATGTTATTTGTCACTTTTTCATGTAGTATGAAAGTCATAATGAATGTATTATGAACAAAGATGAAAAAATAGTTTATTCATACACATGCACACACATATATAAGCATAAATCCTTAATATCTTACCTCAAGCAATATATATTAAAACAAAGATGCTAAAACTGAAGGCAGCTTTTGTTTTATCATATATTGTGTAAATGAATAAATAAATGATGTGTTATTATTATCTTAGTTAAGACATATAGGTATCGACAATTAATAAGGAATTGACAGTAGTAAAATATGTATAGTTATTGACTGAGACAGATCTTTATAATTGTTCAGTCAAGATAGTTTCAGTTCACTATATTTATTTCCAAGCCCATTCTTTCTCTACTCCTCTATAAATTATCTAGCCATATTGTTCAAATCAGTATGATCCTGATCAAAAACTATCTAATCATTTATTTAGCACAAGATATAAAAAATTGTTTTAAGCCAATAAACATCACATGATCACTATTTCTTATGCTTGCTCTTAACTATTATTAAAACAGGCAAAACTATCTCTATACATATTGCCACTCAATGAAAGCCAGAGTAATCAATGGATGCCAGAAGGCTTGTGCATAAAATCCCCATCTAGTGCCTACTCATCCAATATCCCCAGACTAGTTTTTGGCTTGTGGCCTTTGTCAGTGAGGAGCCTTAGATTTGGGAGCACTGCTCCTAGATCTTAGTATCTAATGCAACCTTCCAGAAGCCACCTTTTATCTTTACTTAATTACAAAACTATGAGACTTTAAATTGAAAACACCATAATATTTTCATTCCAAGCTCATCAGTTTATATAGTCATATAGGTCTGAACTCAGTTCAGTACTTATATATTTTGGGATCTTTGGTTCTTTTGTAACCATAGCCTCCACTATGCTATTAGGCAGGATTGGTTTTAATCCAATAAACATCACATGATCACTATTTCTTATGCTTGCTCTTAACTGTTATTAAAACAGGCAAAACTCTCTCTATACATATTGCCACTCAATGCAAGCCAGAGTAATCAATGGTTGCCAGAAGGCTTGTGCATAAAATCCCCATCTAGTGCCTACTCATCCAATATACCCAGACTAGTTTCTGGCTTGTGGTCTTCATCAGTGAGGAGCATTGGATCTGAGAGCACTGTACCTTGATCTTAGGATCTAATGCAACCCTCCAGCACCTTTTATATCTATACAAAACTATGAGACATATTGAAAATGCCATAATATTTTCAATCCAAGCTCATCAGCTTATATAGTTATATAGGTCTGAACTCAGTTCAGTACCTATACATTTTGGTGTCTTTTATTCTTTTATAAGTATAGCCACCACTATGCTATTAGGCAAGATTGGTTTTAAGCCAATAAACATCACATGATGACTATTCTTTATGCTTGCTCTGAACTGTTATTAAAATGGGCAAAACTCTTTTTATACATATTGCCACTCAGTGCAAGCCAGAATAATCAATGGATGCCAGAAGGCTTGTGCATGAGTAGGCATTAGATGGGTATTTTATGCACAAGCCTTCTGGCATCCATTGATTATTCTGACTCACACTGAGTGCCAATATGTATAGAGAGAGTTATGCCTGTTTTTTATAAAGAATCGTATTATTATGCAGGAAAATTTCCATTTTTCATATTTCCTTTTCAATATTTTAAGAGCTATTTTATATATATCTTAAATAATGTATCTTTATATTATCTTAAACCATATCTTTTAGTTTTGCTTATATATTATTATATAATATCTTAAACATCTTAGTAAAAGTTGCATTTATGTATGTTAATTGCAATGCGTTCTACAAATTTTTGAGAGTAATATTGTCTAATGCCATTTTGATCTTCATATAATTTCTTACCATTTTTTTTCTATTACTTGGGTCATATAAAGCAGGTCATTTATTTTGTATCTTTCTTCTTACAAATATGCTTGATCTGCTTTCAAATTTCTACATTATTATTCAATTCTCTTTTCCAAAATTTTCCCATGCATGCAATTTAAAGAATATAGTATCAATATGTGAATCAAATCATTAAATGTCATTGTTAAATAAATTATTAAATCACACATATATGAAGAAATTATCTAAATGTATTATAAACTATGATAATGCAAGAATGCTGGTAACAATTTCACAGAAAGCATCTTATAACTGCATTAAGCATTACACATTGGTAATTATAAATCACATGAGACTAAAATCTTATTTCATATAAAATGCATTTTGCTTCTTTATTTGAAAATGTGGAAGATGAACTACAGCTTATAATAAATTGATTACCCTATATATAATATGTTATTTCCTAGTAAAATGAATAGACTATTTTAACTGATCCTTTCCCATTTACAGTAGAGTTTGCTACAAGAAAATGATTGATTGTAGGTGGTCATTCATAAGATCATATTGTTGATTACACTGAAATAAACATAATTAGGGATAATTATTTCTATGTTTACAGCCTGAAAAAAAGTTATCTAAAACAATCATTTAAATAAAATAAAAAATAATACTAAATCAAAATTATGAGTGTATGCTGAGAATTAATTGCTGTACATACTCTAAAGATCATCTAAGACAAAAATATAATAAAAATCAAATAAAAATATAAGCAAGCAATATACACATTTACAAAATAAATAATTTATCATAACTTTTGCAGAATTTTTAATTTCTTTTTTCTGAGTTATTTTTTCCTCAATTCTATATTCTAAGACTATTTTCTGTCCCATAATGACAATTAAAATTGATATTCTAAAAGCAAAACTTAAACTTATGCTAAGAAAAAGTACTTTTACTTTTGTCTTATTTTGGTGTATTTTTTATAATGACATTAACTAGCTTGCTAAATAAAACTCCGAAGGATCCTATGTACATGCATTCTTTGTCAACCAATGGTGCCCATCATAGAATTTTTGTTAGTTGAGTTTTATAGCTTTTTCATAAATCCTATGTTTTAAATATTTTCTGTTTCATATTAAAAATGGAAGTCAATCCAAAAATAAAAACAAACTTACAGTAATAAAAGCTTACTTTTACTTTCTCATTTAAAACTTTTTACAATGATAATCAGTTTGTTAGAAATGTTTAGGATCATCTTTTGTCAACCAGAAAAGAACACTGTAACTTTTTTTATTAGTTACAGACTTTTTTGTTTGAAATATTTTTTCTTGATGCTAATATTTTCACTTTCATAGTGAAATTAAAATTGATCTAAAAATCCCCAATTTCTTATGCTAAAACAAACAAACCATTTTTACTTGGAAATTGTTTTTCACAGCAATAATCAGATTTTGCTCCAAATAATTTAGACAATTATACAGATTTTTCATTCAGAAAATACTTTTTTCCACAGTGATGTTAATCAGGACGTAAATAATAAACTGCACTGCATATTTTCATTATTAATAATACAAATAAACAACTAAATAATTTAGTAACTTAAGACTGGGATAACAGGTCTGCCAATTGGTGTCCTTGAATGTATTTATGTTTGTTATGTAAATCTTAACTTAGTAAATTGTTTATTATGTTATTTCACTATAATTATATATATAAAGAAATTAAATTTATGGCTTTTCCAACTATCAACAACAATTATATATATAAATAAATATAATGTTCTAGCAAAATATAACATGTTCATCTATACCAATAATATCATCATCATCAACCATTATTGATCCACTGCAGGATGAACATCTCTCCAAGTTCAATCCATCTTCTCCGATCTTTAGCTTTTCTTCTCCACATCATCCCTGCACACTTTCTTATTTCATCCATCCATCTCATATGTGGTCTCTTTGTGGGTCTTTTACAATCTCTTGGAATACAGTTTAAGATTTCAATTATCTATCTATTATTGTCTCTTCTAGCAATATTTCTATCCCAACTCCACTTCAGTCTTTTATTTTTTTCAATGAGGTCAGTAACACCTGTTAGTTCTCTTACCCATATATTGCATTTTCAATCTCTTCTTGTTACACCAATAATATATATATTGTAATGGTATACTTATGCATTACATTATTTTAAAACTAAAATAAAAGGACAAAATAAATCTCAAATAAAATTGTTTTAAAAGAAAAAAAAAACTAAAAGCCAAAATTAAAAGAGTTACAATAACATATATATTATCCGACAGATGAAAAATTTTTAAAGTATTTTAAAAAAAAAAAAGTATTTGGACATACTTTTTTATAAAAAAAGTACCAAGATCAAAAGATAAAATATTTTTGTTAAAAGATTCCTATGTAATATCAGTATATGGAAATGATTGTTTTATTAATTAAACGAAAAGCAAACTAACCTTTGGGGCTCTTATATAATTAAAAAGTCAGATATGAAAATAAAAAAATTAGAATGTCCAATAGAAGCAGCAACCAATGCTCAGACCTTAATGAAAATCATTGGACGAGGAAACCATGTTCAGTAAATCTGGAGGATTAAAATAAAAAGAAAAAATTTCCAATAAAAGTTAGTTCCAGCTTGATTTTTTGAGGAAAATGGTGAAAAGATGCACTTATCACCCTCTCTCTTATTTCAAATGAAGTGACTGTTAATTTATGAATGGCACTATTCCAGACCTGAATCATATTGGTCCTACAATAAAATAGTTCCAGGATTGAATCAGCTAAGACAGCCTCTGGATTAACTATGGTATGAACAACAGAACAGTCTTTCATGAAAGTATGATTAATAAAGTCTTCACAGGAATTGGCCCAAAGAACTGTGAGCTCCTCTACTGTAAAGTATGAACTATAAAATTTTAAAAAGCAATTAAGAACTTTCATCAATATTTAACAAACTTTTAATAACCAGCCACACATAACTTTTAAAATAAACTTTATCTGACTTATTAAGATTTCATATTTTATATATTTGAGTTTGCTAATTTAATTAAATCATTTCCATTTTTTTTATTATTAATATTTATTGACTAAAGTATTTAAATGTATTAAATTTAATCTGGGTGTAGATAGCTGCATAGATTTATTAAAGTTTAATTTTATTTTTATTTTCATATGATTAAAATATATATAAATATATATATATATCGGTAAATATGACACCTCATGTTGAATGTCCAAACGTATTTATTCGTATATCTTTTAAGTTATTGGGGTCAATGTGGCACCTTATGATGAGGGCCATTAAGTTTATTGTAAATTTCTCTCTACAATTCCATCAATAACTTTATATTTTAATCATTTGTTTATTTTGAAGGGGTTTAATTTCAGGCTATTTGTCTTGTGGTTAGGTCAATGCTGGTGGAGGGATATATGGGTGTTTATATCAATGTAATGTAAAACATGTTTATCATACAGGGCAAAGCCCAATTGAATGCATGACCCAAAGATGTAGTCATTGTGTTGCAATGAATGCAGACATATTTCCTGCACCATTGACACATTTTTAGTTCTATGGATAGGGACTATAAGTCGGCAGATAGACCGCTCTCTGCCATACATAGCATTTCTCTTTAATTATTTTTTATAGATGATTCTTTCACCAGGCAGATGCACATTCCTGTACTGGATGAGAATCATGTCCTTCAAATAATACCATGCTGTCAGATGCACATTCCTGTCAGTGTAGTTTTATGCTAGCATCTTCATATTGCATTGGTTGCATCGATGTATCTGGAAGCAGGCATTGGTTTGGCTATGAACTTTTAGTCTGAAATTGAATGATTATTTTGAAAAGTTTTTAGCTGAGAAACCTATGTAGCCTATCTATACTCAACATTCTAAAGTAAAAATATTATTAAACTGTCCATCTGTACAGACTTTCTTAATAATTTAAATTTAAAAAATAATAACCAACTTAAAATTAATATTAAATTCTAAACAAGATAAATTTTATTCCTCAATTTTAAATATTTATATATATGCGTTAATAAATGTTTTTTGTGTGTTATTACTGGCAGTGGCTTATTTTATTTATTTATTTTTTTTAAAAATATATATATATATATATATATTGTGCCCTTTTGTATGGGTCGCCATGAATTGTTGTATCAATTTATTAAAAATTTTAAATTTAAGATATATTTAGCTATATGATGTTGATTTTATTATGATAATCTTTCAAAAAGTTTAATTAAAGTAATCTATGAATATTTGATATGTGAAATTGTGTTAATGTTTGAGAGAGACGTTTCAATAAAAAATGATAATATTATAGGGTTGGGAAAACTGGCCATGATCAATACTGCATTAATAAGTTTTATAAATAAATGTTTAAAGCTAAAAGTTAAAAAGATAAGTTAAAATTAAATGCATATATTTATTGTTGATAAAGATTAATATTTAATAAGTGAATATAAATATTTTAATTATTAATAGTATATAATAGAAGATTAATATTTGATTTTAATAATATCGAATTATTATTTTAAAGTTGTTATAATATATTATTTATTTTAAAAATATTTATTTTTAAAATTAAATTGTTAGTTTATTTTTAGATAATTACAAGCGTTTGTATCTGTGTTGTAAAACAGATGATAGATAGACATATGTACACACATGCTTGTAAGTTTTTTTTTAGTAAAGTTGCAAAATTGTTCTAAAATTCTATTATAAAATTTATAAATATTATATTGGCTATCATGAGATAAAAATAAAGATAATTAGTGTGAAATATTAAATCTGATTTTTAAAATACTGTTTAAAAAAACGTAACGTATAAAAGTAGACTTAGTTTGTTTAAAAAATAGTCTTATAAAAGTTAAAAGTGAAATAAAGTAAAAAATATATTTTAAAAAAATGTTTAATGGATTTAAATAAATGATAAAGATCCATTTAAGAATTTAATAATGTAATAAATAATAAATATTAAATAAGTCATTATTTATTTTTAATTCTGTATTGTTGGTAAAATATGTAAATAGGCTAGCAAGGTGATTGTTTAATTTACCAATCAAGTGGGGAATGTATTCCGGTATAAAACCAAGGTTCAATTGTTCAGGGGGGATTATGATTATGATTTCTTTTAAGTGAAGTGTGCTATTAGATATAGCTAAGTAAAATTATAGACGCTCTCGTAATCATTTTAAAATTATAAGAGAGTAGTTTTAAATAATTTATAAAAGTTTTACCGTTAAATATGCAGTGCTAATTTATTTATAATTCCCTATTGATCGTCTCTAACGAAGCTCAATTTACTATCAAATAATCAGGAAAGCATCGTATAAGGATAAAATGTATTGGAGACTTTATACTAAAAATATAACAAACACTGGATTAACTAGGAGAATTACTAGTTGGATAAAAGTAATATATTGGACATTATATGAATTTAAAAGTTGATTATAATTAATTTTTATAAAAAAATATTTAAAGAAAGATAAATACTTCTTTATGAAGAAAGTATTTTTAAATTACAAATTTAAGTATATATCTTGGTAAAGATATGGTAATTAATAGTAATTGTAGAATTACTTGCCTTGTTAAGTCTTTGTGGTTTAAAAGACTAGATTTCGATAGTTTTAAAAGGCAAATAAATCGGAAGTTTAATTGGCAAAGAAATACCTGTAAATAAAATATTATATAGTAAAGTCTGGACGCTGGTCGTACAGAAGAATTTAGAAATTAATCTTACCTAAATATTTGTTAAAGAATGCGCAAATAAGTATACGTGGATATCCAAGTCAATTTATAATAATTAAATAAGAACATTATAAACTATTGACTAATCCTAGAAATAATAACTTTTAAATAATTTTTCTTTAAAGAAATGAATCCGGATCCTATAAACTATTTTAATTATTATTTTGTTTCTTATGGTGGAACTTATTCTATTTTATTTAAAAAAAAAAAAAACGTTTTCATTTATTTCATAAAAACTGTTTAAACACGTGATGTACCGGAAAAGGAAGTAATGTTGGTAAAAGTTTGTGCCTAGGAAAAAAAAAGAACAATTATAGGTGGAAAGAAGACACCGTTGGATTTTATGTAACATCTTTTGTTTTTCTTAACTAACATAGATATTTAATTATTTATTGATCTATTAAAGATAAGAGAGGTACATTTTTTTTAAAAAGTAACTAAATATTAATATAAAACTTAATTTCATAAAGTTTATTTTTATATAATTATACAACACGTAATATTTTAAAGAATAATTGTTGAGTATAAATGAAATTATTTTGTAAAACTGTAATCCTGGAGGACATCGTGTGGCGGATTATAAATTGGAGTATCATTTATGGTAAAAAATTATATAATAGTAATAATTTGATGTATTTTGCTTTGTTTTCTTTAGATCAACCAAATATAATTTGATTGTTGAATGAATGTATAAATATTTAAAGAATATACACATAATATTAGTAATAACAGTTTTATTTTAATATGCATACTTTAAATTTATGATATAAATTTATTACAACGTAATAAGAGAAATCCAGAAATAATTATATGATTCTTTCGTGAATAAGTTTTAATATTTCTGTTACAATATTAGGAATTTGATTTATTATATTAGTATGAGTTATTTATATTTATTTTCAAGTTAGTAAGAGGTTAAAATATTTATATTTTATTTTTATTAGATAAGTTAAATTAATTTTATATAGAAATTTATATTTTGATTGAAGGGTTTATCGTATATAGATGATGAGGTATAAGAGAGTTTGGATAGTCGTATATTTTTTTTAAAAAATTGGTAAGCTATTACTGAAGTTAAATAAGGTTAAAATGATATTTGTAGATAGAATTTTATTAGGAAGGAATAGGAATAACAAGTAGAGAAGAGTAGTAGTTTAAATAGAAAAGAATCATAGAATTTTATTTAATATAATACTTTATAAAATTTGAAATTGTTGAATAATTTTAAATATTATTTTAAGAAAAGAACATATATGTATTGCATATTTTGGTAAAACATACATTATGAAATTACATCAGAATGAAGTAAATAATTATATAATCAATAAATGTTGTTATATTATAAAGTTATATCAGTCTATACATTAGTTGATATGTGATTAATGCTAATAGTAAATGTAATATATACTAGTACATTATAATAGAAATAGCAATAATACTTAAGTGAAGTAGCATTTTAATTGTTAAAGTTTGTTTATTTTACATATGCTACATAAGTGATATTTTACATAAAAGTCTTCTTTTGTACTAACTAATGACAAATGATATCTATTAAGATTTAAGTTCAGAAACTTAATTAAATGTTACTGATAACATTTAAGAAATGTATAGATTATCTATTTTGGATATGGAAATAGTAACAGTGTAAAATCTTGTATTATTATTATTTTCTTATTTTTTTTATTTTCTTTGGTTTCCACTTGTAATGTACATAATGTATATAAGTTGTTTATTAAAGTTGATGTAAATAAATTTGTTTAAGTTGTTTTAAAAGTGTGTCGAATTCATTATTTACGCCACAGCATTTGACAACAGATAATTTGAATAAACATAATATTTGCACAGTATGAATTTATTATTATTATTTTTTAAAAGAAACACAGTATTTTCTTAATATAATTTATAGAAATTGATTGACATTAACATATAATATTATAATGGTCATAAAGTAATTATAATGCATAATATAAGAGTATAATATTATTTATTGCCACATATTATTAAATTATAAGATTTTAGTATAATTTTTAAATTAAGGTACTATATGAAAATGAAAGACATGTAGATGATTCACTTATTTCCTTAATGATTAATAGTATAATAAAATAGATAAGATTAATTTATACACTAGAAATTATTATTGTTAGTTATTATTATTATGATAAGTTAGGTGTAGTTAGGTTTGATATTAAATCCCTTATCATGCCTATCTGCAAGAAATATTATTACTTTAAAATAATTAAAAGAACCTGAGATTATTTAATTATATTTCCTTAATAAAAGATTGAGATTTATTTATTATTATTATTGAAGTTAGTTAATTTTTATAAAAGACATAAGAGTGCTGTAGATGTAGTAATGAGATAATAAAGAGGTAATAGTATTCTTATGCCATTGAGATAGTGTCTTGGGAAGACATTAGCTCAATGTAAATTCAATTACCACTTGTAACTTCACTTCATAGTCTCATGATTTTAATAAATACTTATTTAATTAGTACATGATATTGAACTATATTAATTTTGGTAAGTTATAATGAATCTAATAAGATATAGTATTATAAAAATATATTAATGATAGTTATACATATTTTAGCCGAGCATAACGATTTAATTGAGCTAGTCATATTTTAACTTATATTATATATCAGGAAGTGAGGGTACAATATATATATATATATATTTATATATATATATATTTATATATATATATATATATATATATATATATATATATTGTATTTAAAATATATCTGCATCTCCATGAGCTAGTGGCATGGGCTAACAGTCGTAATAAAATAAAATAATATAAAATTTGATCTTAACACTATGTATCTGCCTACTATATTAATTTTCCAGGTTCAAATGGCCTGGTGGCACCCTGTATGGCAGATATGGAAGGATCACCAATTCCCTGACCATTATAATATATATATATATATTTTATTCAATATCAGTATTCCTTTGAAGTTATATATATAATCTTGTACTTAAATATTACTAAATACAGTAAAATAAATATATATAAAGTACAACTTAAATTTTTTTTATCCATCTAGGAGTACTTTCGACTACCTTCATAGACTTTGTCAATTCATAACTAATTCTTTCTTAAGGTAACTTCAAATATGCTTTCAAAGTTTAACATTCCCACAATTCATTAATTTTTAAATTTTCTGCCTGTCTATTTATTAAGTCATGCTTACATTTATACATTAACATAGCTTCTTCTATTTTCCTTTTATTGAGGTATTTCTTTCAATTTTTTAATACTTTTACATTATTATAATCAAAATTAAAACCATATTTACATAACCTATTATAATCATAAAAACTGATTCTGAAATTTTACCATTTCCATTACAATTTTGTTTTATTTTTTTAATTCCTTTTTAATAAATGTGTCTTTAGTTCTTTTCTCTAATGTACATCTTGATTCCCCTATATATCCACTATCACATTTAAATCTCCATTTATATATGATGCAATTTTGATTTAAGAATGAAGTTTTAGCTTTTGGATTATTTATTATTTTATTTAATCCAGGAGGTGAACAAAATGCAATTTCACATTAAATAAAATAATAAATAATTTAAAAGCTAAAATCTCATTCTTAAATCAAAATTGAATCATATATAAATGGAGATGTAAATGTGGTAGTGTATATATAGGTGAATCAAGATATATATTGGGGAAAAGAATTAAAAAAACACTTGCAGTTATAAAAAAAAGTTCAAAAAACTAAACAAAATTGTAATGGAAATGATAACATTTCAACATCAGTTTTTTATGATCATAATAGATTATGTATACATAGTTTTAATTTTGACTATAATAATGTGAAAATATTACAAATTGAAAAAAGCAATAATAAAAGAAAAATAAAGAAAGTTATGTTAATATATAAATGTAAGCATGACTTAATAAATAGACTGGTGGCAAATGGTAAAATTAATGAATTGTGGGAAGGCTAGACTCTGAAAGCATGTTGGAAGATACCTCAAAAAAGAATTAGTGTTAGTTGACAAAGATTATGAGGCTAGTTGAAAGTGCTCCTAGAGATAAAAGTTTTTTAAAGTTGTACTTTATATATATTTACTGTATTTATTAATATTTAAATACAAGATTACACATATTGTACCAACACCTAGGTTTATACACAGTATTTTCCCTCCCCAAAATAAACAAGTATTTTTTTAGTAGACATTATAATTTTTTGTCAAGATTATAAAATACATTTATCAAACTTGGTATTGGACTTTATTATCTGAGATTAATACAATAAAATGTTTTTCGGATTTAGATATTAAAGATTGATAACTAAAAATAGCATCTTCATTTTGTTAAACTTATATTTCATTTTATTTTTTGTATTTTAAAATTCAATTGTACAAATTTCAGAAAGTGTAATTAAATATAATTAATTTTTTGTAACTAGCTTGGATTATCTTGTTTTTGGAACAGAAAACTTTAATCTATAGGCATTTTATGCAAGAAATTAAGTTTTAAATTGTGATTAGAAGACAAGTTTAATTGAAAACATTAAACAAAAGGAAAAATACAATGAGTTGTTATTATTTCTTTTGATTCAGTTGTATCCTGGATTGGGTAGAAACAAAAGCTTCATTTTCATTTTTCTTTTTTTCCAATTAAAATCAAATCATGATAGGAGGAAATCATTGGTGAACTAAATGTATATGCCTCGTTGTTAGAACTATATTAGTGGTAAATAAATAAATCACTTGTGAAGGGCTATTAAGTATTTTCATATTTTCAGTAAAAAAGCAATTACATCACATTATAGATATATAAAAATATTTAATGTGGCATGAAAATTAGATCTCTTTTTAAGTGCCATCTGTGGCCTAAATATTTCCTGGTGATGTGAGCCTAGGATATAATGTATTAGAACATACATCTGTAAAATCCATCTGAAATGTGAATGTTTAAAAAAGACCTGTTAAAAGAAAGACAAATCCAGTTCTTGAAGCAAATACTTTTCTACCTAATTGATTGATGGTAACTACAACTAAAGTCAAAAGCTGTTTTTTTTTTTTAATATTTTATTTGGAGTCAAATTATATAATGAAGAAAAAATAAAATTTAACAAGAGATCTAAAATTTAAAATACCAAAACAGAATGCAGTTAAACACAAAAAGGTGCAGGTAACCCAAACAAAAATAGTTTAAGACACCTATATAAAAGAAAATAAGACCCAATCATGTATATCATGGACATCACGAATGCTCCATCTATTTTGTGCACTAAACAGTTGCACAGCAATTTCACAAGCCTAAGCACTGCTCTGTGGCTTATGCATATTCCAGAGATTTCAATACTCAAAAGTATTCATTCATTTGTTTTCATGTTTGAATACAAAGTTGAATACAGATAAATAAATTTGATAAAAGAATTAATAAATTGAATTAATCTCTAGATGCAGTGAGGGAAGGAATACTGCTACCAGAATTTCAGTTTAATAGCCTGTGTCCCATGACTGAAACAATTAAAGTAGATTCCAATACTATTACATTTCAGCCTATATATAACATTGGTAAATGAGCATTGCCATTCCATCACTGATTGTCCTCATGATAGGATATTTGATGCAATTGGGACTGCAGCTTGAGTGTGATGGACATTTTTTTATTATTGTAATTTTTAAAAAAATATCCAACATATAAATATTTTATTTTAGACCTTATTAAAGTTAAAACTTTCAGAAAGTCAATCTAATTCTTTGTTGAGTCAATCTAAAAATAAGAAAAACTAAATTTAAACACAAATAACCCTCCCAATCAATTGAAACTCAAATTCCATCATGAAAAATTATAATTAGTAATCTTGGGGGATATTTTAGTTATTGAAGTAATATAGATGATGTCATTTATAAAATATTTTGTCATGGTGAATTTATTTTCAATAAAAAATGGTCCAAATAGAAAATAGACTATGTCAAATGACATTTAAGTCAAAAAGTTTATACTGATTTGGCTATTGCCATCCCTAATAAAAACAATAAAGGAATTCTGAGAATTATAACAGAAAATCCAGAAGATCATAATCTCAGATTAGAAAATGTTGAATGCAGGAGAATGGACAAAAATATAATTAAAATTCTAATAGATAATGTTATACTAGCAATTACTATCAATTCAGCAATGCTTTCTGCACAATCTAGATATGATCATATAGAAAATTATGTTAATATTCTATAATCATGGTATAGCAAAAATTATTTATAGAATGTATAAATTTAGTCACACATAAGATTAATGATAAAGTTGAAGCATCTTCATTTTATTAAGCAAAGAGCTTTGCTAACTGCTCAACAAACTTTGTGATAAATGCTTAATCAGAGAAAGCATTTAAAATATATCTGTCAGGAACCCCTCCTCCCAAAACCCCTGATCAATGGTTTCATGCTCTAACACTTCTCAGAGAGGCACTACGGTAGTTCCAGACACTAGCAAAGCTCTTGGTTTATATTTTACAAGCTTAAAAGAAATGGTGTCATGTGATATATGACTCTATTTTTTACTCTTCAGTTCATTGTTTGATAGTTGATGAAAGTATAAATATTTTGTTAGAAAAAAATTAATATTATAAATAAGATATAAATTAAAATTTGAATCCATCTATCAGATAATATATGTCAGCATTATTAACCTTAATGTATGTGATAATCATTCTATTATAATAGGTATAAAAAGTTTTATAGCGAGAATAACCTTGATTTACAAAAAAAATGGATCTGTTTACTTCTGAAAGTATCTGTAATGTTAGAAACAAAATGGTATTGCAGCTCATCTATGGGATATTTAACACTTCATTCAACAATACTGTGTAAATAACAGGGAAGATAACAGAATAAATAATTCATAGAACATGATCCATTTATTAAGAATATTCAAACCCTTTCAAAGATATATGTACAAGTTATAGCAGATTATCTAAAAGAATTGAAAAACATAAAAAATTGGCCAACATTTCCAAATTAATGTTATATCATTCATACTTCTGAATGAATTAAGATGGATATCTAAATAATTTGCATTAAAAACTCTGGTAAGAAATTATGAAATTTTACTAAGTTATTGTACAGAACAAAGTGAAAAATTCAATGATTCATCAAATAAATATTGTATTAAAAAAACCCATATTTTTGAACAGCATGGGTAATTCTTATGTAAATGACCAATTTGTCCTCAATGGAGGCACATCAATTTGTAAAGGCAAAAATGAATAAATTAAAAAAGCAATATCTAATTGAAAGTGCTAGAGGGTGGATGTTCAAACAATTTTACATTCCAATAATTAATAAGTGATTGGAATACTTTGTATCTTTTATAGTGAAAAATGATTTAAACATAGAATACGAAAAAGATAGCCTAAAATGTTTATTTGTAAAACATGAAACTATAATAAATAATAATGATAGATTTCATATAAGCTTATATACAATTTTTAAAAACAATATGATAACTTGAAACTTTTAGTAAATGGAATAATGAATTATTTAAAGATTTAATTATATATTTCTTAAAAAGTCGTGAAGATAAATTTTTGAATATATATATATATATTATATGCCAATTAATGGAAAAAATAGAAGAGGGGAAATTTATTAGTAATGAATTATTTATGTAATTATTTGTCTATTGTCTCCTATAAAAAAAATGCTTATTTATTTAATTGATACTATAACTTCCTTTATATATATTTTTTATTATTTTATTAAATTATTCATCTTAATTAAAATCTAGCATCTAGTTACACCATATATAAATCATAAATTTAGTAAAGAAACAACTGGTGAGATAATATTAGCATTGTAGATCACCCATGTGTTTATTGTGGAGCTACAATTTCCTGTATAGCTGGGGTCATTATTAATGAAAGCTATCATTATTATGTCACTCTTAGGCCAAATGCTAGAGAGAAAGTGTTAAGCCTTATGTTTAACCATTCGATTCACAGTGCATTTACGATTCTGTTACAATATATATATGATATTGAAGATTGCAGACACCCAAGCTGACTATACTTCAATATTTATTTATGCAATTAGTACTGATACATTAAATTTCTGCTTCATCTTTAACCCAAACAATATTATATTTGATAATACTTTTATATAAATATACTTATTTAAAGATGAATAAATTAAAAAAAAAAAACATTAAAAAAAAATTGTAAAAGATAAAGATGAGGAAAGTATTCAAAAAAATGAAGAAAAGCAGTTAGTGAGAAAAGTTAAATTTTCATTGAAACAATAATGAAAATTAAAAATGCGTTTAACATTAAAACTTAAATGTGACACTTATAAATAAGTGAAGGGAAAGGAAAAGTGACTAAAAAAATGTTTATGAATTTTATTTGTTAAAGATAACTGATTAGTATTGACATGCATTGTGAAAATAAAATAATTAAATTTTATGATGTACCTTTGTATGCAGACATTCTACAATAAATAACGTTAAGAAAGTGGCAATTAAAAGTTGGTCCGATGATGATCGTGTGATATCATATAGTATTATAATACTTAATTATCTTGTCTTATTTTGGCAAATGACTAAATAAATTGTCGAGTGACTTTAATGCTCGAGAGTTGTAAAAAATTCGAGCATCGGAATTGCGTGAGCCTGAAATCGATCCGAGAATATTAGACCTAGAGTCTGACAATCTAACACTGCACTAACCACGCAGGACAATCTTGACAATTGATTGCACATTTCATGAGAATTAGAATAAAAATACATAATAAACTTGATAAAAGGATCTATAATAATAGTCATTTCAAAGCTAAAACCAAAACAAGGTGGAAAAGTTTCGTTATTTATTTAATAAAAAATGTTGAGATTTATAATCAAAATTACACACTCACGCACTTTACCCACATTCTCCAATTAAATTTCTTCTCCCCAGTTGTTGTTTTTTACTGTGTAATTTATTCTGGTACCATAGTAAGTGACCACATTTTCAAGATAAAGTGAGACGAGCTTTTTCTCTTTAGAATCAAGCTTCAAGTTCAACCTGTCATCATTAAGATTCCTTCCTTCTAATGAGGTACCCCTCTTGTCCAACAATTTTAGATTTAGAAGTGTTTTTCCAGGCAGTTTTTTTTAATGACAGTTGCTCCCTGCTGCCTAATGCTTTAGCAGCTGGTTTGAAGGCAGCAGTGTCCACTCCGAAACTCAGCAACCTTTTAAACTAGAGAGTAAAACTTGCGTATTGATCAGCCTTTGCTATCTAATTTTCCTTTTTTAAGTGAAGCATTTCAACATAGTGATAAACACGGTCAAAGAGATAACTAAAAGTGATAGTAAAAAGAAGGCTAAACTTACTCTTTTTTTTTTAAGCAAAAGAAAAAAAAATCCACAAATGGTAGTAATATTGACCACTGCAATCCAGTATCAATTATTTTACAAATGCATTCCACGTAGAGAAATAAAAAGGAAAAAAAATCTATGTTTAGATTTCAAAGTTAAATAATATTATTTAATGTGTGCAAATAAGTGAAAGCATATACATGTTCCATAAATATCAAAAGATCTCATTACTAGTATATATGTGGCTTGTATACAAACATGTATAATTATTTATATTTATAAATTATTGGTAAATTATTTATTATTATAAATAAATTTCATTGCTTGAGAGTTCAATTCTAGCGCCGGAAATTGATACAATAACCTTATACTCCACAGCCTTACATTCTGTTACTGTTCTAAACTACGTGGGTAAAGTATTTATAATATATCATTATAAATAAATAACCGAATGGATTTTCAGTTCAGGAGTTCGTGAGAAGTAATTATTATATCTGCCAAAATGTAACTTCATATATCAAAACAAAATACTGTCCCCAAGTTTTTCTATCGTTTGTATCTACTTCTCAAAAAATTGTTGCTATTTTTCGTCCTAATAAAATTAATCACCTTTTTTTTTTTTCAAACAGAATATATTTTATAATTCCTCTTACTCTAAACACATATTTTATCTAAGACTTCTTTAAAATTTTCTCCAAAAATAACGTTTTCTTTTTTATTTCTATATAGATAATCTTAATGTTCACTTGTCTACTTCATATCTACACCTCTAATATCTCAAAATATTCTCTTCATTTTTATAATATTGCTACTTTTTTCCTCATATAAAACATGTTTTAAATAGAACAATTAGCTTGATTTTCTTTTTTTAGACCTAATTTCAATGTGCCACAAAATAACTAGCATTCTGCTTCAGTTTTATCAATTGCATTCTTTTCTCTAATTCATTACCAATTTCATATTTAATTAACCAATGTCTCAAATATTTAACAAACAATGTTTATAATCTCTTAGAATCATTGAGTTATAAAACAAATTTTCTGAAACAAGCATAGATGAAACACAATTAATGATTTATGCAAATCAATAGGTGGGTATCTATTAATTTATTAGTTCATCTATTTATCTATTTGTCCCTCTATCTACTTTTAAGCTTTAAGTTTAATAGTAAAGAGAATGAGTTAAAGATAACTATCAAAATATAAATGCATTTGTTCCACCTTTGAATCTCAAGTTCCTGTTAATAAATGCAAAAGTCAGAAATTGGTTTGGAAATGAAAATAAAATTTACATTTGCAAGCATCTGACAATCATTAATTATTTAAATTTTTACTATGAATAATATTAGATCATGGGGTTGGTCTTTTTTATAATAAAAGGTTATATAAAAAAAGATACTAACACTTTCTATATAAAAATAGCAATCAGAAACTGGAAGAATTTGCTGATAAAAGTTTTAATTTTTATATATAAAAAAATAAATTTACTGAATTAAATGCAACACAAAATGGACATTTAATTATCTTGAAAGGGACAATAAACTTCCTCTAAAAAACCAAGGCCCTGGATATCAAATAGATCCATACATATAATAAATCAAAGACTTATTTAAAGTCTGAAATACAACCTACCGTTTTATAAACGTTCTCTAGATAATATGCTTTTCCGAAAACTTTTCTAGTGTAATATAATATACAATAATAAACAATGCCATTTAATCTATAGTTTAGATGAAATACCTAAGAAATTATGAATTTACTTATGCATTATCTGTTCAATAAATAAAATCAATAAAAATTTTGTTGATAGGTAGTTGTGATGTTCTTCAATTTAATTTAAAAAGAAATATTATGTGTATTTTTAAAAATTATTACATCAGTTTAAAATTATCTTGTATGCAATCTATTTATTTAAACTTATTTGATTATTTAAATATAATAGACATTAAAATTAAAACTTGATTATTAGTTTAATTTGACTGTAAAAACTGACAATTTTTAAGCCAGTCTGTATATATATATATATATATATGTGTGTGTGTGTGTGTGTGTGTGTGTAAAATAAATCGAGAGATAAGTCAACTTCAATCACAGTACATGAAACATTCATTATGCAGTTACCATATGATGTGAAAAAATTGAAAAATCATTCTGCAGTACATATATATTTTAGTAAATATTTATCAACTTTGGAGTGACACCAATTATACAAATAAATATAACAACCACACATCTAAAATTAATAATGGTAAATCAGCTAATATAATGTACATTCTCCATAAATTATTCTATTACAATAATGCTTATAATAAGACTGAGTCAGAAAATCATTTTAATAAATGCAACTTTACAAATTTAAGCAATAAACAAATATTCTTATATATACAGATATAATGTATTAAGCCTATTTAGGCTTGAGCAATGGTTAGAACAATTGCCTAGTGACAAACAATTTATTTTTAATTTGTGGTTTCATCCATAAGGGAACCATGATCTACTTTCTCAAATAGGCTAGCTTCATTCTAGATTTTGTCTTTTATATAAATTCTGACAATGTACAATCCTAAATATCTTATAATTTAAGAAGGTGATACTCTCAGTGTCAATGATCAATAAATCATAGATGCATGGAGACAGATAGAATGCCTAATTAGTAATATGAAAATTAACATATCATATATATATATATATATATATCATATATATATATATAACATAAACAGTATATATATAAGATTAAATAAATAAACAAGCATCAGTCCATACATTATGTTTTTCTCACAAATAAAAATAGAAATACAATTATTTAATATTTAAAACTAATTTATAACAAACATCAATATGAATTGGTTTGATGTATTTTAATTATATATATAAATAATAATAATATATATCAGCAGACAAAAATAGTTATTGTTAAGCTAGAAAGCAAATAAATAAATAAATGTATTAACAAAATATTTAACCTTCATTTTTTTTTTAATTCCTATAAATTACAGATATTTATAGAAATATCAAGAAAACACACTCTCATCTTAGTACTCCAATAAAATGTTATATTTCTTTTGTAAATCATTTTGAATCTGTGTTTCTTAGCAATTCTTATGTATTTCTGATGGCTTTTATTGCTGAGAAAACTTTTCTGGTATGTTCATTGTTATTTTTTATATCTATGGTTTAACAATAAATTTTCTGAAGACTTGTTCTTTCTCTATGGCTAATAGATCAGTTTCATCATTAAACAGATATCTTTACACATTTAGCAGATTTTTGGAAATAGGCTTAGATTATACAAGCAGGTGAATAAGGCAATTCCAAATGAAATTTAGTATACCATATTATAAATGATATAAACTTATTGACTCAAAGTCATCCTTACTTTAGAGGTTGTATAATAAGATTTATATGTCTTCAATTACTTTGACATTGCTTTCTGTTGTTCTGAAAATTGATCTTCTCCACTTTCATCAAGACTGTCAAATATCCTTTATTAAAATTTATTTGCTGGTATAATAATATGCTAGATTAATAAATTCTACATCTGAAAAACTTATTAAATATCTTAATCTTGATTGGATATATAATTTATTTATTTGGCCTAAGTTTATTTTTTAAAAATATTTTTCATCTCTTAAACTTCTTGAATTATTTATTTTTCAATAAATCAGAACTTCTTTTTTCTTAATAAATTGGTTTATTCTATTTTTATGAATTTTATATAAACTTTTCTTTAACAAATTTTAATCATTGATGAATATTAACTTGGTTTGAATTGTAACTTAATAATTTCACAAAATTATTAATGTAAAATTCAAACGAAATTAATATAATGCTTTAGATTTGCCTATATTTTTAGAAAGTAAGTTGGAGATAAGATGGCCACTCTTATCTTTATAAAGTTGTAATCTTGTATTAAGATTTGTAGAGGTCCCTCTTGTGGTAAAATTGAGCACTCAAGGCACATAGTATTATGGTTGAAGCCTTATATGTATTTATTATCAATGATATAAATTTGTTGAAGAAAATTTATATAAATAGTATAATTTTATTATAGAAAGTAAGACATTGAATTATGAAATTTTCACCTGAATCCATATAAAATTGAGATTTAGTTCTTTTATGGATTCCTCAATAATTTATCACTTATACTCAATTTGAATATTAAGGAATAATTTATTTCTTCCTTCTCTATTTCTTTCTATAAATAAATGTTAATTTACCAAAACCCACCACATTTTTCTTGGAGATGATAAAAAGAAGTTATATTTCTGTCCTTAGTATTTATATTTGGCCTATGTTTAATTTTTAAAAATATTTGTAATCTCTTAAACTTTTTGTGAAAAATAAATCAGGATTCCCCCTTTTTTGTTAATAAATTGGTTTATTTTATTTTTATAAATTTTATATAAACTTTTCTTCAACACATTTCTAACATTGATTAATATTCATTTGTTTGAATTTTAAATTAATAATTTCACAATTTTATTATAAAAAGTAAAATCTTGAATTATAAAATTTCCTTTTAAATTCATATAAAACTGAGATTTATTCCTTTTAAAGATTTCACAATTATTTATAATTTAAACTTAATTTTAATATTAGGCAATAACTTATTTCTTCCTCTTTTTTTTTTCTACAAATAAACATTGATTTAACAATACTCACCACTTTCTTCTTGGAGATGATAAAAAGTTGTTTTTCTGTCCTCAATATAAATAAAAAATAAAATCTAATCTTCAGGAATAGGTTCCTTAGAAACCTGAATGGTATTATGATGCAAATATATTATGAAAAGCTTCCTTAGTTTTTGGTGAATACAGTTCTTTTATTTTGGAGCAAATTTTTCAACACTAAATTACTGGATACTCAATTAAATATTACAATGAAAAACATTATTAGAACACTGAAGTATATTCTTAAACAATGATTTTATGTTTTTTTCATATATTTCTCCAATCAGATATCAAATGAGAAGTTGCTGCATGAAAAATATATAAAAAACTGTTGAACAGAAAAATGAAGGGAGGATGCCATTAATTCCATGATATAATTTTATCATCTAAGACCCAAATGATATCAAGAACATTATTGTTGATGTTCAACAAAGGATATACACTTCAGTAAATAGTGATTAAAAAACTGAATTCTTATGAGGTTCCAAAGAAATTTCTTTTTCCAGATCCCACAATAAAGCTAGATGAATTTGATTTTTCTAGATGCAAGGTAACCTATGATTGTTGCACTAAATAGCTTCGTAAATGAAATTTAATAGGCATAGATATGGATAAACCCTAACCATGTAGTTTATCAAATCCATGATTACAGTGACAGAATTGAAGTAAATAAAAAAGCCTTAATTAATAATTAACTACAATTAACTTAAAAAATTTATACGGTAGTAGTAGTAGTAGTAGTAGTAGTAGTAGTAGTAGTAGTAGTAGTAGTAGTAGTAGTGGTAGTAGTAGTAGTAGTAGTAGTAGTGGTGGTAGTGGTAGTGGTAGTAGTAGTAGTAGTAGTTAAAGAGCTCTAGTTTTCCATTTAATTAAAATTTCAATTAAAATCAAGTTACCCAACAATAGTTTACAAAACAATATGGAGACAAAGCCATCATATGACCAAATACTTCCTGCCAATATTACCTGCACAGAGTTTTAAAATCCAAAGTTCAGTCAAACATAAGCTTATTTTTACTTCTATCGTAGCAAATTACAATCTTTGTTGGGAAAAATGCAAGATAATAATAAATCTTTAATCAATTGATTATTTCTTTCCAATTTTGAATTACATTTTTATTCAAACTTCCAATTAAAATCAAGTTATCTAAAGATAATTAAAAAAGCCATATGATGACTAGTGTTCATCACGAATAATACCAGCACAATTTCAAAGTCCAAAGGTCAGTCAAGCATATGCTTATTTTTAATGTTATTGTATCAAACTCTGATCATTGTTTAGTAATAAAAATTCGATTTCAAGTTCCCAGCAATTAATTCAAATTACTCACAAAGTTAACAAGCTCTGGCTGATTATACTTATAAAAAAGTGAAGATTTTAGCCTAGCAAGAAAAAAAATAACTTTCTATATCTTTTTCAATTTCCAATCAATTGATAACTTATTTCCAATTTTGTGATAAAGATTTAATTTAAATATTCAACTAATATCAAGCTACTAGATAATTTGAAAAAAAAATAAGTCACTTCCAACAGCAATGCCAAGACTAACTACATATTTAGATTTACCATCTCCCTATGTCTGAAATGAATTCACAGTTAAATCACATAAAAAGCTTCACTTGGCCTCTACCTCTAACACAACCTGACCCATAGTCTGATTAACCTAAGATAAACTCCAAGTCAATGATAGCAATCAATTCTAATATAAATGTACCAGCAACCTCCTCTGGAAATCAGGACGCTCTATTCATAGACCTCATGCTGAAATTTTATCAAAAGGCTTACTCAACCTCTATCATTAACATACAGATAAATACAGAGTCTAACCATCCTACCACAAACTCCAATTCCAACCAATTCTAACATAGCTGTCATCCTTTTCCTCTCTGGAACACTCATCTAATCAATTGCACCAGAAAGCAGTCATGGTGAGTTGTACTAATTATGAAAGCAATCCCACCATGTCTTATATCCACACTAACACCCTCTCAAACCCATCTTTGTAATAAAACCAAAATGAAAACCTGGTCACCCAAAAAAAGATCCAGCACCCTAAAAATCAAAAATAACACATTGATCCATATCAGTGCGGACCTCACAGACAATTACTACACTACCATGAACCTTATAATTCCTTGCCTATGTTACCCAGACAACTCAACCACATAAAAATAAACCTGGTTTGCATCTGTAGATACAGCAGTCAAGAGCATGTAAAGTTTATGTAATCTTGTGTAAATCAATAAAATAACTTTTATATATAAAAACATACAACTACAGATTGCCCGTGTAACCATGGCAATCCAAGCTATGTAAAACCCTTGTAAATAATCCACAGCGTAAAAAATTCTTGTAATCTTATATAAATCAATAAATCAACTTTTACTTATGTAAACCTACATCTATAGATTACCCATGTAACCACAGCAATCCAAGCTATGTAAAATCCATGTAACTAATCCACAGTATATAAAAATTCCTGCAATCCTGTGTAAACCAATTAATCATTTTTATATATGTAAACCTACAATACTACAGATTTCCCATGTAAACATAACAATCTAAGCTGTGTAAAACTCTTGTAACTCTCTAAGACAAATAAAGTTTATCTTTGAAACATAAAAACATAATAATAATAATAATAATAATAATAATAATAATAATAATAATAATAATAATAATAATAATAATAATAATAATAATAATAATAATAATAATAATAATAAATATAGGGGATTTGAACTCAGACTTTAAAGCAACTTTCAAATATCCACACCATCTTATACTATTGATACACATGTCCACACACATATAGAAAAGATAAATAATCACCAGTATATGTATTTCATGCTGAACCAGCACTCATCAGTTGGTCCAGGTTATTATCTCCCACACATATATAGAATCAGTGCTCAGTTTATATTAAGATAGAAAATCTTTATACTTTAATGGACAGGTTTCAATCTACTCCAATCTTCAACTTTTCAGCCATCCATACCATTGAAAACCTGATAAGAGAATGCCCAAATCCCATGCCGATGCCAATATGTTCCCAATTTATCAACATACTGGGTTGAAATAATTTTTTTTTCTGACAGCAAATTAAATAAATCATTTTATCATGGACTTATTTATACATATATATTCCATTCCAGTAAATTTCATAATAAAAGTGTGTATTCTGACAAAATATACTTTACACAATTATTTCATAATTTGAATTTTGTAAAAGAAATATTTTCAATTGCAAGTAAATACATAATCAATTGCACAACATAAATGTTAAGATAATTTGTTAATTCTCTTTTTATTTGTTCACAAATGAATAAACATTATTTGTTCAAAAGTAAATAAATAATTAAAAATAATGATTTTCTGATTTATTCTGCTACATAAAAACCAAAAATTCTATAGACATCTGCTGTAAAAAAAAAAATTAACTGGAAAAAACTCCTTAAAAAAATTTAAAAAAAACTAATAAATTATTAACAATTAAATGAAAAAAAATATTTTTTTATATGTAAATAAAATATGTTTGCACGTACAAGTATATCTTTATCATCAAGAAGGAAATCAAGCTTCTGTCAAGCAATGTTTATAAATGTATACTAGAATTGCCATGTACTCACACATCAGCAATAGTTTAAATGCATAATGCAGCCAGTAATAGTTTTAAAAGCATAAGTAAATTCACTTATGCTTAAAGCATATTCTTATTTAAGCCAACCACCAATGACCATACTTATTTCAGGACTTGATTCTATTATTTGTCTGAAATTTACATTGTCAATTATATTATACAAATTTAGATGTTCTATCAAAGAAGAAAAACAGAATCTCATTTTTAACCACCTATGATTAAGCATGTATTGATTATGAATAAATGTAAATTATTATTATTATTAAGCACTGAAATAATTGTAATAGTAATGCAGGAAATCAACCTCCAGTCATGCATTGTTTATAAATGCATATTAACATCTGTGTGCACTTACCCACCATTAATAGTTTATAAAGCATAAGAGAATTTATTTATGTTTAAAGTGTATTCTTATATAAGCCAACCATCACTGACCATGCTTATCTCAAAATTTGAATCTATTATATGTATAATGTTCAAACTGATAATTTTAAAATAATAATAATTCTATTGTGAATAATAAATTGAGAGAACACATTTATGGTTATATTTATTGTGCATATATATATACACATTCACATTCATTTAAAAAAAAACTTACTGTTCTGTTTTTTTTATTATTTTTAATAAAATAGACAATAAATTGCCAAACTACTGATTTTCTAAAATTACTGATATCACAGACAACTAAGTTCATTACAGTTATATATTTGTTCTGAAGAATATTTTTCTTAACTTCAATAATTTTATTCAAATTTTACAAAAACATTATTAGAATACACAATTTTTAAGTCGTATCAATTACAATCATCATTTACTTGCTGTAAATGGCTTGGAAATACCCATTATAGATTATGGGCTAAATTCACCATACAAACAACACAATACGATCTACTAAATGTTATATATACCATTTTATTTTCTCAACTCATAAATTTTTCCAGTTTTTACTAAAAAAAAAAAAAATTCTTTAACATGGTTATGACTTTAGCTACTTGTGAAATATTTTTCTAATAAATAATTTTTTTTAACACTATGCAGCTCTACAACATTTTTTTTTTTCATTATTGTTTTGGGTTATTGTTTAAAAAAAAAAAACATTTTATAAATTCTCTTTCCGTTTGTACAGTTACTAACTTTAAATGAAATACTGAACTATATCAAATTTTTGGAAGAAAAAAATGAATAAAAATTACACACGATTTCAATTTACTCAATAAGAAAAAAAAAGGTTTATAAATGTGCTTGCGCAATATTTTAAAAGTGTAATATACGAGAACTTACTTTCCGTGGAAATTCTCAATGATGGGGGAAAAGGCTGCTACTATATTGTAAATAATAGAGTTAAAAATTAATTACATTTATTAATTTTAATGTTTTATTTTTTTAATTATTTATATTTTTCTTTTGGATAACATATAACTGAAATAGCTTATACTGATAAACAGATGTGTTTTCACTGTACACAAAAAACATCAATTTGAAACAAGTTTTTATTTGATTGCAAGAAAACAAAATACTTTTTATTTTACAACACTTTTTTCTCAACTTTACTTGGGAAGACTAAATAAAATTGTGATCAATTATTACAAAATAGTTTTAAATATAGATATTTTTTTATTTCAACAAAAGAATGAAAAAATATATTTGTGTATATACTCACATACACAATAAAAATTTGTATAATATGAATATATGTGAATTCACTAAATAATTAATTTTCTACCCAACAATCAAAATTTATATATGCATATGTGTAATATTGTGACTTTAATTTGATATACAATTTCATACTTATCATCATCATTAGTAACTACTTATGAAGAATGGAAGATTCTGGAACTTATGATTAACAAATCCTAACTCTAGTTTTGTACATCCAATGACCAAACTTATCATAAACTCCCAAGAAATTTGATTATTTTTATTTTTTTAATAAATTCAGTTATTCAAATTTTTACAAAAAATATAAAAAGAAAAAAGAGAAAATATACATAAGAATAAAAAAAAATCAGAGTCTGAAATGACATGGGTATACTTAAATAATGAAAATATATTTCCACTCAACCTCATTATCTCGTTTAATGCAAAGAGAGGATGGTGTGAAACATTCATAATAACTAATCTGGGTGCTATTACTAACAGTTGAATGCAACTGAAAAATTTAAATAAAGTTAATGTTTTCTAAAGAAATTAATATTTAATATTAGATGATGGAAATAATCCAATATATAAATACAACTAAAATACCATTATGACAAAGCATTCAAAAAAAATTCTTAATGACGAGGCTCTTTATTAATCTAAACAATTGATGATCAATAAATGTAAAAGAAAATGAAAACAGAATGAGAAAAAAAAATGATTTTTTTTTCATATGCCATACAATTGACTGGGACACGAACCCACAACCGTCTGCAACCAACTACTTGCTTGCAAGATGGCTGTGGTGACCTCTCGGCTAACAATGCTTGACACAAATTAGTAATGATCATTAGAAATTCAATTATGGAGAAAACAATTCTTAAATTTAATTTAATCATACATTCTTTATTATACACATAGTTTTAGGATCAAATATTTTCCAATAATAAAAATAATGACACTATTTTCTATTATATCAGTTTACTTTTATAAGAAAATTTGTAAGATGAAAATACTATAAAGTTAACAGGGTCTCTAGATGAGCACAGACCAACAAGTTTATAGTTTAGGGATTATACACATGAGTGTATGTTTAACTACTAATTTTAATAGTTAAGATGGCAAAGTAATCATGAATTATATGATAGTAGGACTTTTGTGGGTAAAATGTCTTCTAGTGAAAGTTAATAATAAAATGTTTCCAATCTTTGGTGAAAAATATATTCCACATCATACTAATCTTAACTAGATGTGATAAACAAACACAATGGAAAAAGGGACTTAAGTAGAAATTGTCTGATAATAGTTTAGAGCTGGGATTTTCTAACTATGACCTATGCTGTTTGCAAGAATATTTTGGTCACAGTTAGAACATCCCTCTAAACTATTAACAGACAACTAAGTTTTAGTTGTATGAAGGCAATAAAAAATAGATAACAATTGACAAACATAAAAATAAATACTATAAATATTTTCATATATATTTGCTAAATTTTTAACTAAATTTCAAGAATCTAATAAAAATGATATAAATTATTATTATCACATGATCACCACCAAACATCATATGATCACCATTCTTTATGCTTTACACAAGCTGTTTTTCTCAGAAGCAAAACTCTCCATACAGTAGTGACACTCAGTGCAAGCCAGAGTAATCAATGACTAGATAGGAATTTTATACACAAATCTTCCTGCATCCATTGATTACCCCTGGCTTGCACTGAGTGGCACTATTGTATGGAGATTTTTGCCACTGTATTTGTATGCTATATGTAAGAATTTTATAGTTCTTCTTTGACAAATTTAGTATTTATAAAAATAAAAATACTGTCTACATTTAATTCTAGTTCACATATAACTCTTATCCATTTCTTCTTTTTCCCTCTATATTTTACTTCTTTTTATAGTGAAATAATTCTAGTTCACTAACAATATTTTAGAAAATAAATTTTTATCTAATTTCAAATCTCAATTTATTTATTCAATAGCTAGAAGATTCACTTTGGTTCTGTTCAAACAAACCATTAAATTTAAAAAAGATGTATTTCTGTTTTTGTTTGTCATTTTTGACAAATATTTGTTATTTCGTCTCTTATTTATGCTTTTTTTCAATATGGATTAAATATGAATTTCTACACTATAGGTTTTTTCATACTTGCACTTCTATATGCAATATATAAGGCATTTGAACTCAGACTTTCACACAACCCTCAACCATCCATGCTATCTCATACCACCAAATTAAACAAAATAAGAAATTTAAGTAAAATTTTTAATTTTCATAAGAATGTATTTAAATATATATTTTAAAATTGAAAAACATTCTAACTAAATGATTTTCTTTTTTGTAATTTATTCTTAAAATTGTTAAATATAATCATTCTTACATAATATAGCAAAAAGAAAAAGTTGATGGTTCCAGAATATTTAATAAATTCTGGTCACTGAACTATTTCATTTATAAGAACAGTAACAAATGTACACATCTGACATTTTATGTAATAAAACTGTAACAATGTTTAAAGCATTTAATGAAAAATATCACTATGTTGCAAGATGTATTTATAATTAACATAGTTTTCAATGGATACATCACAATAATTTATTTTTTTATTTTCTAATATATTCTGAGCTTTTCTTAACTTGCTTTATAAAAATATAGTTACTAAATGAATGAGTTACATAAGTTTTTCCAGTTTTGCATCCCAACATTTTTTTCTCTTGAGAGAGGGGTTGTTTAAAAAAATTCATTTTATTCAGCCTGCCAATCATTTAAATAATGATAATGAACTCTCTGGAAACAGTTTTGGCTTTCTGGTTCAAAGAGACTTATAAAACAATATATGTATCAATAGCTGTAGAGATTGTGCATAAAAATAACTATTTTTTATGTTTATATCTAAACTTTTTTTTTTTTACTTTTTATAAGTATTTACTGGCCTCTTTGCATATTTTAATAGACATTGCAACACATTTTTAAAATGATTATTAAATCTTTTAATAATTTTCTTAAAGTGGATAAATTACACAGATTTAATATTATACATTTTTGTGTGTTTTTAAATGATGTTAAAGAGCTTTTAAAATTACAAGCTTCTGCATCATTTAATTTATTCAGGATTAATAAAAGATATTTAACTTTTAAAAGCAATGTTATTATCTCTAAAAACTAAGGATTTTAATTTTAAATTTGCTAAAACACTATATGAACAAATTAATAAATTAGAAGGGAAATGTAATGGTTTTATTAGATATAGCTTAATTTCATACAGAGTAAAATTTCTAAAAGCAAATCAATTCTTTTTTCAATATTTTTAAGACTAGTGAATATTTTATGAAAAAAATAACATATTAAATAATATATTTCTCTTGAGCAAACCATCATTTACAAGTGTCCATTTAAAATATTTTACTAATTTTGCACTGTAATATCACTACTAAAATGTGTGGTGTAGCATTAAATATAAAATGATTATTTAAAGTGTTCAATTTTGCAATAATAGCAAAGTACAATCATTATTTGATTATTATTCTTAGTGCCTAGAACAAACACTATGATACTATATGTGTATATATACATGATGTGGGATTCAATGAATAATTTTTTTTTTCAATTCTATTTTCTGGTGGGGGTGTGTGTGTGACAGATTTCCAATAGATGGCCTATAGCCAGCATAAATAGATATCCAATTATTGGTTCATAAATATATATTTAGTTAATCATAAGTTTGTATCCTCATTATTAGGCATTCAACTAGTCCAATGATTATTGTTTTCTCTGTACAGATGTGCAGGAGGAATTCTTTGTTCTGGAATGGTCTATTACGGTTACATTTACTCATTAAGTTTCTGATATTCAAAAAATTTATATAGATTTCAGCTAGCATTGTTCCTAGTTTCTATTTCTTATATTTGCGTTTTGGAAAGTAAAAGTGACTATCGTATAGTTTTTCTAAATATATTTGAAATTCAAGATGTTTGTGATTTGCAATGTAAGATCTTTGCTTACTTAGTTTCACACTCCATATTTAATTTAGTGCCACTTTATATATATATATTTATTTATTTATTTATTGCAACATACATTGATGCAAATTTCTTTTTCAATGGGTTTAATATGGGACATTTCAAGTGTAATAAATAATTTGCCTATAAAATTAAAAAATTAAAAAAAGAAAATCAAGTTATTTCAAATGTTTATTTAAGTACAATACATATAATGTTAAATTTGTATATATATAATGAGTGTGAATAGTTCTTAACAAGCTTTTCTGAATATCCCAGACTAGTTTCTAGCTATTGACTTTTATCAGTGAGATACTAGAATATTCAGACATTAGATCTAAAAATACCATCTTATGCCCCACATTTATTTAATAATTAACTATTAAGTGGAAAATCTGAAATTTTCAGTTATCCATATCTTCAAATCCAGCTATTAATGTGAATAACTAATGGGACTGAACTAAGTTTAGATACCCCATATATTAACAGCTTTAGCAATATAACACTGCCAAAACTATAATTGAAGAGGAAATCATCATGTGACTTAATTTAATAAGCTTGCACTACAAATAATGAGCATGAATTTTTTTTTTTACTTAATAGTTAACTATTAAATAAATGCTGGGCTTAAACTGGTATTATTAGATCTAATATCTGAATATCCTAGTACCTCACTAACAAGATCCAAAAGCTAAAAACTAGTCTAGGGATAGGGATTCAAACCTGGATTCTTAGATTCTTGATTATTGAATTTTAAGGTAACCCTCTAACTAATTGAACAACTCTGCAAAGACAACAGTCAGTAGAAATTTTATATACTTACCTATGAGGTTGAAAAAAACTTGTTAAGAGCTATTCCCAGTCATTATATAACATTTGTAGTCATGTAGTGCATGACTTGACTTCCTTGCATATATATATAATGTGGAAGTAAAGCATTTTTCACACATGTACTATAAAACAGACATACACTTCCCATCAATGAAGGTTTTAAAAGTATAGGTGGTCTACCTGTGTTTAGAGTCTATTTTTTAATTAGACCAACATGTATTGACCATGTTTGAAAGAGAGCTTGATCTTAATGCTAACCTCATTTTTTAAATAGGCATACTATTTATAGATGTTTAAATGATATATCACAGGATAGAGAAATTTTTCTCACTTTTAACTATCTGTAACACTGAATCTTATTTATTGGTATATACATAATAGTTCATAATGCAATAATAAGTTCACATATAAAAGAATGTAGAAGTAAACTACTCTTTATACATGTGCTTTAAAATAGACATGTACATTCTCACCAATAAGAGTTTTAAAACTGTGAATAATCACACTCTTTAAATAAACTAACAATTATTTATCCTATTTGAATCTAGAGCTTTATCTTAATACTAGCCTTATTTTTAAACAGGAGTATTACTTGTAGAATTTCAGCTTATATATCACAAGAAAGTTCATCTACCTGTGACACTGAACATTAATAGTTGATAAATGTAATAATTGATAATGCATAAATTTGTACACATAAGTTTTTAATATTTTTATTGTCAGGATAGTCTGTGTCCATTTTATATTACCTGTGAAGAGTAATTCACTTCCATAATATTTCATATGTCTACAAATCACTATATTACCCATTACAATATATATATATATATATATATTATAATGGTATAAATAAAAAAAATGGAAAGTGACTGTAGCATTGAAAGGATATCACTTATCTAACTGGTTACAATGACTTTATGGCCTCAAGTAAATTTGTATGTAACATGACATGGATGTTTTGTTTTATATTAAAATCTTAAAATAAGAGTAACACAATGAATAGATGCAACAAACCCAATTCAAGATCTATCACCGACAAATTATGCATTTACTTCAAGGTAAAGTAAGTAGAAACATAAATAAAATTTTGAAATCAAGGATATCATGACAATGGACAACAATAATATATACATAAGATAAATATGCCAATTAAAATATCAAAAAATAGTAATAAAAATAATAAATTAATATTTATACACTATTTCTTTACTTTCAATAATAAATTTTTTAATCTTAAATATTTCAAATTTATTAAAATATAAACATATGTAATGTTAGAAAATATTAATTCAAATCCTATTTATTATACTTTATTATCATCAATAATGGCAATAATCACACATTTATTTACCATTTGTAATTTAAATTATTTTAAATTTAGATAATAGAATGATGAAATGGAGCAAAATTATATCTCATCAAATATTAACAATATTTAACTCTTCCGTGTATGATAAAGATTATATATATACAGTATATATATTGTAACAGAATAAAAAGTTACCCTACATGTTTGAGCATTTTAATTAAAAGATCTAGATGAAATAACCTTCATTATCGCCCTTAAAATAAGATTGTTAATTATAACCTACAAATATGACATAGTCATACAAAAGTTATCATGTTTAAACTGCTAACTCCAGCACCATTTGTAACAGAATAAATATATGTGCATGATAACCTCCGTTATAGCTCCAAGGATTTGGGTTACATTTATAACAAATTAAAAATTTGCAATTGGAAATAATTACTATAATATAGCCTGAAAAAAAAATATAGCCCAGTAGTTCATCACCCTATGTAGTGGAGTGAAAATGAGTCCTGAAGTTGGACATCATTTATATAAATTAAAGGAACATAATACTATTTTTATAATGTCCTTGAAAAACAGCATCGTTCATAACAGAAAAATATAATATACTTAGATAAAGGGATGCTAATCAATAAATAATTATTCAAATGTTTAAAATTATCCTTTATCTAATCACATATCTGATTGTTAAGAAAATAAACAGAATCATCATTTCAAATACCCTAAATATCAACCTTACTTAGAATAGATTAAAATATAGCAATTAAATCAAATATTATTGTTGCAAAACAATAATATATGCTTAACATATATTTCATTTATAATCAAATATTAGTAATGATAAATCATTCAACAACTAAATCCTATTATATCTAATAAATCAAACATTGCTTATAATAATATAAATGTATACTAGAATTTAACATTATTTATATCTAAATAAATTAATTCATGACCGATTGAAAAACAGCTTTAGTATGTTCTATAACTTTACAATATTTATAATATCTAAATAAATATATGATCCAATAATTAATTTTAAATCTTAGTTTAATAAAATGATAAATAATACAAACTCAGCTATGCTATACTTCATATATTAATTTACTATTATTAATCACAATTTATATCAAGATAAAATTTTTAATAATGATGTAATATCAATAAACCTATAATAAATAGTCTTGAATTTATAATATCCAATCATACCAGTATGTAAAAGAAACTGTAGATTTCTATTAAATACTTATTTAAGTACAATTAACTAATCATATCAATTTATTTTAAATTTCCTGTAACTAAATTATTAAAACTATATAGTATAACAATCAAAATATAAAAAATTATTAGCATTTATTATTATCAAATATTAATATTTATGAATATTAAAATTTAATAGTTAGTTGGATTTATGATCCACATCAACTAAATTTAAATACAATTAAAGCAAATTATTCTGACTTATAACAAAACAAAATATATTACTATCAGCTTTATAATTGAATAAGATTAAGACCTTATTGACCAACCATGAACGTAAAACAGTATCCATCCAATGAATAATAATTTAAATAATACATGGAAATATTTGATAATGATTATCATATAAAGTTTATATCTAGCCAGATAATAGCTATATAATTAAATACAACAAATAATCATAATCACTTACTAATCCTCGATTTGATTTTTGTATTATGGGATATAGTTATATAAAAAAAGTTCATGATATAGTCAGTTTATATTGCCTAGTTGAATGTTATTAATCAATAAATTTGTTTACACAATTGGACAATAATTAGACAAGTTAATTTATTTTAAACTAAATTAAAATTTATTAATAAATGAATATATATATATATATATATATATATATTCATTTATTAATATATATATATATATATGATTAATAGATCATAAACAATCAATATGTCCATCTACAATCTAATTGCATGTACAATAAATCATCAATTAATATTAAATTTATATTTAAATATGTGATTGCCTACCAATCTCCAATTATTAAATACCAAATAAGAGACATATATGTCTATGTAACAAAAATATGTTGTGAAACATTCACACTTTCCAAGATACAAGAGGGTTTAATATATATAAGAGAAGAAAATAAACTGAATACTTATTGCAATAAAATCCTTTTAGAACTTCAAATATAAATGATATACTTGAATTAATTTAAAATCTATAAAAAATAAATATTTTTAAATATTAAAATAATAATTAGTATGCTATAAAATATAAGTTTGATCTTAGAAAAATGTATCTCTTGTATTTTGGTATGTGAATATATTATTAATTAACTTAATATTATATATTATTCATCAATAAATATCTTAACATATATAATGTAATATTGCATCTTACATACCCACATAAATCATTAAACCTCCTCATCTATCAATACATTATAATGCAGCACACCAACATTTTTATATAGAAAACACTATAGACTCATATATATAAATATAGTAAAAGTAATCCAAACAAAATATGATTTCCAAAAGGAACAATAATATCCACAAACACTATTACATAAGGAAATATTTAATTACTTCTATAACTTATATATAAACTGAACATATATTAAAACTTATATATGAAGTTAAACATTCAAAATTAACAAAATTTATAAAGAAATTTATACTTATTTCTCTTTATTAACAACTTTGCTATAAACAACTATACAACACATATATCATAACAACATACAAATAAAGATGACTGAATCCAAATACAAGCAACAAAACTATAAAAATTTAAAGGAAAGAAATAATAATTAAAAACATTTGTCATTAATCCCTTATACATATATATGACTCTTAAAACATTATGTAAATAATCAACTCAATACATGAACTTAAACTGCTTGGGAAGCCATATGGCATTTAAGCAACAATAAGAATGTTGAGGATAAAAATATTCAATTGAGCAAACTGAGAATTTTACTTTATTCAGATGGAAATCTAAAAATATTTAAGTATCAAGTTTGATAACCCACACTGCAAAGTGTCACTATAAAACATTTAAACAAATGAAACCTAAATACTGTCACAATATTTATAAATGTTTGATAGTTATTCACTATTGTAAATGATTTTTGTGCAGTCTTCTCATAAAAAAAAACAAAGCTATTAAAATTGGTATTAGCAATTAATGTTTATAATCTTCATAAACATTCCAATAAATTTAAATTAGAACTTCTTAATCATTTTAAAATATTGACAAATTTGGAAAATGTTTTCAACTTGACTAATATCAATAAGAAGATATTTGATACTCTGCTACAAACTGCAACAATGATAGCTGGTACAAAAAGAAACAAATAAGTTTTCAAGTGATATAAGTCAAATTATGAGAAAAAGGCATATAAAAGTATTTTTTTTTTTAAAGAACAGAATATCCAGAATTCTGTAAAATGATATGAAAAGATTTAATAATGATATAACAAAATATAACTATGGATTTTCAAGGGAAAATATAAAACACTATTTTGGTATTGAAAAAAAAAGGTATTCAGTAATAAGATAAAAGATGCAACTATTATTTAAAACAAAAATGACCTGATAAAATGTATAAAATAATTTTACAAAAATTATCAAATAATAAATATTTTTTACAATTTCAACGTCTTCTGCATTCCTAATCATAAAGATAAGATATATAATTCATAAAAGAAGTAAAGGCTGCAGAAAATGATGAAACCATTTATTTCATTAAAAAAAAAAGTCGATGAGGAAATAGAAAAAATATTGATGAAGATACATACCAAATGTCTATCACAAAGACATATCAATATATTTAGAGAATGGAGTAAAAATATAGATTTTTAATAAAGATGATAAAAAAGATTCTAACAGTCTTCTATTAGTTTTATACAAAATCATTACCAAAATAATTATAACATATCTTCAATGATGTTTGGACTTAAATCAGTCAGAAAAATAAGCTGAAGTCATAGATAGAGCAAATGTATTTGTAGATTATGAAAAAGCATTTGATTTTATAGGAATTTCTATTGTGATTAAAACTAGATTCACAATACTAACATTAACCAAAATTCAACAGCTATGATTAGATAACAAGATGACACTAAAACAAGTAACATTTATAAGAGTGTACAATAAGGTGGTTGCATCTCTCAAAAATGTTTCAGTGCAGTTTTGGAAGAAATATTTTATGGATTAAAATAGAAAACTAAGAAAACAAAAATGCATAGATATTATTTAAGTTATCTAGATTTTGAAAATCGTGTACTTGTTTTTGTGCTGCAGAAAATGTTGCAAGAGTTATCAGATAAAAGTATAAAATTAGGACTAAAGATAAATTCTAAATAGGTTCAGGCAATTTTCAATAAATTTGCACAGAAGCAAAAACAAAGATTGATAGTCAGGAATTAAAAAAACTTAACAACTAGAAATACCTTGATCAAATTATTATGACATATAAAAATGTGATATATGAAATTAATCACAAAATTCATCTTGAATAGAATGTTTATGATTACAATAACTTAATATTAAAAGTAGTAAATATTTTTAATAGATATGTCAGTTCTTATTTATTAATATTATACTTAAACTCTAAAGAGAAGAAAAATATAAAAAATACAATTTATCCAAAATACAGAAGTTTCAAAATATCAATAAAGTTTTGACATATGAATATTAAAAACATTAAGAATAGATCAAAAATTATTGAATGAATTAAGAGATTAAAATAAATATAGAATGAACCTATTTTTATGATAAAGATAAATAGACAGTTGATGGTTTAAACCAGATCTATGATATTGTAAAACAGAAAGAGATATCAATTGAGATGAATGGATAAAATAAAAATATTTGGTGGCATTACATAAAAAAGTGAGTCTATAGATATAAAAAACTGCATTCAAATTTTGAAATATTTTCATTCTGAAGTGAATCAAAAGTGATTAAAATGATGATAATATAAAAATTATTTTAATTACGATATCAATGCCAGAATATTATGTTTTGAAGAAAATATTATGTGTAATTGAATAGTGTCAAATTGATCGAGTAAAATATCTTTTACAATATTTTTCTGACTTATAATCATTTCAATTTAGAGTTTTCTAGATAATGCCTAGTTTTTATCAACTTTCAAAACATTCATACAAAGAGCTCTTTATGATCTTATATCTGTTAATCATCTCATACTTGACTAGTATTAAAAGTCATGTCCTTAAATATGTGTAAAAATACTAACATTGAACACTACTAGTAAAAAAAGCAGATGTGTATATGGAATATTATATACATAATTTAGTTGTAATAATAATAATGTCATCAAAATATACGTACTAAAATAAAATAATCATATGGTCGTTTGCTCAGATCGTGTGATGATTAAATGATCAGATACGTTGTGTACAGGAGTTCCATTATACAGATATATTGAAGCTTTAACTGAGTTGAGAATCAGTACAAAAATTTAGTTTATAAGTTTATCATGTAATAAATTAAGTAGATGAAATAAATACTTATAGAAAAAAATTAAGTGGAAATAAATATTTTAGAAATATTATGATTGAACTACTCCTTCAAACATTTTATTTATTATTGGATTAAATGGATGTACATTATTAATAAATAAATTGTTTCCACATTCATTAATTCTGCATGAAACACTTGACTACTCAGTATTTTCATCTATTTTTTTTTTTATCTGATTTATAAATATTTATGTATACAAATAAATAAAATCGAGAAAAAAATAACAAATTATCACATAGTTCAAATTACAACTTAAATTTTGTTTTCAGATTTCAAACTACAAAATTAGTGTGTATTTATAAAATAGTTTTTATCTATTTATTTATTTTTGCATGATAGATTGATAAATAATTTATTTATATAATGTTATTAAGAAATACCTCACTGTAAAGGGATTAACAAATCTTATTGTATATTGACTTGTTTTATTTCTTAGTAGAGTCTTTACACATAAACTATTTTTATTTTTAAAATGTTCAAATATAAAATAACTTGTAAGCTTTTTTTTTCATTACTTTAATAAAAAATAGTCTTTTATAAGTCTCATCATGATCATATTTTTAAAACATTATTTTAGATAAAGGAAATCAAGTTGATATCAGAAAAGGGTTTTTTTAAACATTGATTTATACCTACTATATCTTGATTATGCATGAAATGAATAAAATATGTCTATCCCCATTACATTACACCTTAATATCTTATAACCAAAAACATTGGCAAGATAAATGAAATTCATGTTAATCTAGTTCAAATACTAAATAAAATTTTAGAGTTTAATAATTACTACTTTTACATAGTATATGTATTTTGAGAGTAATATTAAATATTCATTTTTTCACAGTAATAATAAAAGGTAATGAAAATTTAAAAGTGTAAAACAGTTTTATAACAATATTTTATTATGGTAATATTATGTGTGACATGAAATTGCTTTATTATTTATCTTCTTTCAGAAGCAGGAATTATAAAACCATGTCATAAATGGTCCAATGCTGAAGTTTCCAAAATGGTTTTTATAAATATATTGTGAAAATGTTTTAAATCTAGATGAATACTTAAGCATTAGAAAATGTTTTTCCAGTGCAATGACTAATTTAATCATCTCCAGTACTCTATGTCTGAAATTCAAATCAAAATAAACTTGATATTTCTTTTGTTTTGAGATTTCAAGCATGCTTAAAATTTCTATTTCACATAGTCAACTCATAGAAACCTAATAGAAAACCAAGACAGACATTCAGTTATTTTATCATTTTGAAAAGTCATAGTGAAAAATTTGTGCTAAGGTAAAAATTAAAAACATATTCCTGTTATTTTTAATATTTTTAATCAATAAAAAAAAAATTAATAAAAAAAACCATAAAAGCTTAATATTTTTATCTTTTCAAATGCAGACAAAAAAATCTCAAATTTTTTTATTTATATCCGTGTCTCTTTCATCTCATCCAGTACTCTTTTCTCTCTCTCTCTCTTACTGTCTCTCTCTCTCTCTCTCTCCCCCCCCCCCCCCCCCCTCTCTCTCTCTCTCTTACTGTGCATCTCACAAATAACCTTCACTTTCAAAGAAATTAGAGGTATTGTAAATGTAAGATTTTTCCTTATTCTCACATAAGAAAGAAATTGATTTCTATTGACTTGTAAAACATTATGGAGGAAAAAACAATTATTGCATTGTACATTTTAAAACTGTTTAATTTTTATCAATGCATCTCTCAGATCAATTTCACTACAACAAACTATTGTTCCAGTATAAAAACTCAGTCCAATACCTCTCACAATGCATGAATTTTACATAATTCTTTACTTTTTAGCTGAGAAAGAGATATAACACACATTTGCATTGTCAGCATGATACCATTCTTTACAACACTCAATGTTAAATCATTTACAGCAGCCCTACCTATTTTTATTATTCCCTAGCCCTTCATGAGGCTTCAGCTATGGAGAATAGCAAATTGTACATTCAAAATGCTTATGATGCAGCTTCAATTTTGAAATGGATAATCTAAAAATCAACCATAATAATTAACAAAAAATAGAAACACAGTAATATATCTAGAAAAATAAATACGCAAGTTTATGATGATATTAATACAAGTGTGAACAATGAAAATTTATGAATCCAAATTACAAATTATTTTTTCACACTATGAATAATTGAAACTGTAAATAATTAGTCCACAGATATAGTGGATGAGATTTCTTAAATAAAAGCTTAAAGAAGATAAAAATTTGTATCAACTAGCACGAAAACTACCTTCTAGTTAATGTTTTCTCTATTGTTCCACTGGAGAAATGATGTTAAGTGACCTTTCATCTGTAGTGGGCTATTTTACTTTTCAGTTAAAATACATCAAAATATACAATATAAATTATGAACTTTATTATCTGAGCAATTAATAAATATTATAATACTGAATTATGACTTTTACTCATAGAGGTTACAAATAATCATGAAGACTAATCAATAATGTAATAAATACATAAGATTTTCTATGATATTCATACATTAGTGCATATATATATATATACCGGTACAATATATATATATATATACTGGAAAATGACTATAAGAAATGATAGATATATATATAACAAATAAAAAGCGTGATAATAGCTCTAAACAAGCTTATTTTTTTATGATAAATGTCACAAGAGAAAGCATTTGAAATTTTTATCTTGGATTGTTTCCATCCCCAGACCACTTTTGAGCTATGGTTCTCTTCAGTGAGTAGCTAGGGCATTAGACTCATAATCCTAACTCAAGCTAAGCATTTATCTAATACTTAACTATTAAGAAGAAGATCTGAAATTCTCAGACATGTATATGTCTTCAAATTCAGCTTACCAACTGTAAAAGTTATATGGGCCAGAACTACAGTCAGTTACTCCATATATTAATAGACTTAGCAATTTAATACAGTCAAAGCCTTAACAGCTAAATTATGAAAACAAGTCATGCATCACATGACCTACCTATATAGTTTGCATTACTAATATGTAATAAATAAAGAGTGTGCTAATAGCTCTAAACAAGCTTATTTTTTTATGATACAATGCCAAAAAAGATAGTATTTGAAATCTTTATCTTGGATTGTCCCCATCACCAGACTGTTTTCATGCTATGGCTCTCTTCAGTGAGGAGCTAGGACATTAGATTCAGAATGCTAACTCAACCTAAGAATTTATATAGTACTCAACTCGAAACAGGTCTGGGGATGAGGACAATCCAAGATAAAGTTTTCAAAAGATTTTTTTTGTGGCATGTACCATTAAAAAAAAGCTTGTTTAGAGCTATTAACATAATGCAAGCTATATAGGTCATGTGATGTATGACTTGTTTTTATTAATATGATAATTTGGCTGTATTAAATTGCTAAGCCTACTAATATATGGAGTAACTGACTTTAGTTCAGGCCCATATAACTTTTTCAATTGAATATCTGAATTTGAAGACATAGATGTCTGAAAATTTCAGATCTTCTTCATAATAGTTAAGTAATAGATAAATGCTTAGTTTGAGTTAGGATTGTGAATCTAATGTCCTAGCTCTTCATTGAAGAGATATCCAAGATAAAGATTTCAAATGCTTTCTCTTTTGGCATTTATCATAAATAAATAAAAAAACAGCTTTCTTAGAGCTATTAGCACGCTCTTTATTTATTACATATTGGGTAATGCAAGCTATATAGATTATGTGATGTATAACTTGTTTTCATTAATATATGTATACTATAACCTAATATTTACCATCATGGTAATTAATATTGCCAAAGAACTGTAAAAATTTTATTGCCTTTCTTTTATAGTTAAACAAAGTAAATCCACCACTATTATTGGCCAGATATTAGATAATATGATGAAAAATAAAATTAAAAATCTCTCATAGTTCTACTAAGATAATAAAATTATATAGACAGTATTTTAAAATGTCTTTTGAGCAGATTTTATTGATCAATGTGTATTTAAAATATGTGCATTTGTGTTATTATTATTATTTTTGAAAAGCACAGTTGAATTTTTTATGTACAAATAAAACACAGCACACACAAAATTGATATTACAGAAAAATATACAAAATAGGATATTCTAAATCAAACATAATAAAACACAATATTTGAAACAGTTCTACGTCAATTATATTATGATAATTATACAATTAAGATTACATTTAACTAAAATAATAAAGTTAATATTCCATTTAAACGTAAATGTGGTGCACATGAAATTTCTGTATGTTTAAAACTTAGTCAATTAAAAAAAAATTGTTAAGTGTAAGACCATTAAATTAATTTATTTTATTGAATATTACAATTCAGTTAAAAGGTATTTATTGAATAAATGTATTAAATAAAATATCTAAGAACTTTAAAGAGATATAAATTATTTAGATATTAAATAAATGATTGCAAAATTTATTTTAAATAATCTAAATTAAGATACAGTATTAAATATATGATATCATTTTTATTTTTATTTAATCAATTTCTCAAATTTATGTGCTTAAAATCAACCCAGATATTTATAATCAACTGCTCTTCAGTATTACCATAGCAATAGGACAGATTTTTCCCACAAAAATTAAAGGAAAAAGAAGGTCAGGTAATTTTGACAAATTGTAATATTAGCTGATTGTAAGCTATAAAGATGAATATTTTTCCAAATTCAAACAGTTATTATTAAACTACATTGAATCCAGGACCATGTCAAATTAAATTTTAAAAGAGCCATTTTGATTGTCTTTTCCGTAATTGCACAATAGAAAAATTTACTCTGAGCATTTTGCCAGTGAATGGCAAAATATATCATCTCCTCAAACAAAAATGGATAAACTACAACAAACAATAACAAGTATTATCATCAAATAATATTTTTAAAAAATCCAATTTACTCTTTAACTCTTAATTAAATTTTGGAAAATTGCTTATAGGATGGATACTCATTGTAACATCAATCAAATCAATTGTCTCTTTAAACAAAAAATAAAAATTGAAATAACTTGTCTGGAAACTATATTGTGGATTAAGAAAAGATAAAACATTATACAATATGAATCTAACTCAAGGTTTAAGTTCAAAGCTTTGGAGAAACTGCTTAAGTCTTAATGAAGAACAATAAATTTACGTTGATCTATAGATTATTATTTATTTGTTAGGTGTTACAAATTATTAAAATGACCTTAACTATAATAAAATAAATTAAATATGTTTAAACCAAATGATTAGTAATCTACTGCCTTTAAAATATATCATAATTTACAATAGGGAGATTAACTTACAAATGCTTTCTAAAGAGATAAACTGCTTTCTTTGCATAAAACTACAATTTAGCATCAACCATATAATAATGGATTTATAATTCTGAATGTTATAGTCTGAAATATGATAATCATCATAAATTAATAAGCAAACATTCTTAAATGGATTAATATGATAACTATGCAATTCAAAGTATGATTATTAAGGGTATGTAATTAAATCTCTTAAAATCATATTAATTGTTATTACCAATTTAAACCTATGAAATAAATTATATTGTGTTTCTGATTTAATCTTTAGTGTTTATATTAAGTTATTGTCAGTAAAGTACAAATATTGGAATACTTCCATAGAAAATTTTAAAGCATTCATTAAATTAGGATTATACATTTGAGGAATTATTCAATAAAGTTTGTTTATAATTGTTGAATTATTTAGTCTATAGTTATTATTAGTATAATATATAAATAAATAATAAAATTGTCAAGACAATGCTGATGTAAGAAGGTAAAGGTAACAACCTTATAATATTATTAAAAACATTGGGTAGGAGTGTAATATCTGTGATTTACATCTTATATTGAAGACAGATTGAATTTAGTTAAACTAACTTCTAAACTTCAGCAAACCTGTTTCTGTTGAACTAACTTTATGTTTTATTAGTCCTTGAATTCAGTCTCAGATTAATAGGTAGCTAAACATCCTGAGTAAATCATAAGTCTGTATTGTGCCTATGATTGTTGTATAATTTAATAAATGTTATACTATGCAATAAAGTATTATTTTAGTATCAATAAAATAAATTGTACATGTTAGTTGAGACATGCTCATAACTAATTATTTAAATTTTAATGTAATATAAGAAGTATAGCAATTTCTTCTAGTAAAAAATGAATGTCATAATTAATAAAGCTATGTATTTTGTAGAGCATTGTTACGAGTACAAAGTAAACAATTTTGTTTGCTCCAAAAGAGTTAAAGAACCAGACCACTTTTATAGAATAAGGTTGTTAATTTATTAATTATTGTTATAAAAATAATTAAGAATTTTAAAAAACACTTTTATCCTCCTGTAAATAAAGTTAGGTTTTTAATTAGTATTGTTCAATTCTTTTCAATAGAGTGTCTTATCTTTGTAACATTGTAGAATCACACTTTATCACAACCCAATATTAGCTTATTTACAGAGAACACACAATAATATTCATTAATATTGTTATAGAATTTTTTATTAAAGTATATTTATTACTCTTTTATAGTTTTATTATTTTGTTTATATATTTGTTATTAATAATAAAGCAATTGTTATATTTTTAATGAATCTGTTTGTCATTATTAAAATCTTCATCTTTTCATATTGTTAAAATAAAAGATCGTACTTCCAAGCTATTAAATTACATATTTATTTATTAGTTATTTACATAATTTAATGCTATCTAATATAGAAATTAATAGAGTAGGGTGATATACAACAAAACCCCTTTTACATTCATCATATCTAGAATAATTTAATAAACGTTGAATTTATACGATTTTAACTGGATGATTAAAATTGATTTAGTTTAAAGCCCTTAGAATTAATTAATTAAACGTTACATTTAATTTAGAAATGAGAGACTAAATTTTATAGCCTTATTAAAAAGGACATATTGATTTGTATCAGTGTAGTTTTTTATATCATAGATATCACAATAGAGTACCATACATCTATAACAGTACTCTGAAAAATTTATTATTCTAATATTTAATGTATTTAAATATTGAAATAGTTATTATTATTTGTTTTATGTGGGAAATAAGCATGCATTCACTTTTAATTTACTTTTCATAAGAATACAGCCAATTTTAAATACTATCCACATAAAACTCACTCATCTCAAGTGGTCGTCTTTTGTTCCTACATAATTGCAACCTGAGCTTTGAGCTGCAATATATATATAAAATAAATAAATAAATTTTAATGGTAATTTACCATTAAAATTTATATATATATATATATACACATTAAATTAAACATAGCTCAATGTATATGTAACAAAGTGAGTAAATCACCCTTCGCCAGAATATAAATTAAAAAGCACTCTAAATGTTGAACAAAGAATCAAGAGTAGAATGAATCTGATTGTTCTTCAGAACTCTGATATTTATAAACATATCTTAGTCAATATTGTTGATAATTCTGAGTGAAATTAATTTACCATTCAGATGGAATATCACATTTAAAAGTTACTAAATTCATACTCAATTATACAAGGCTGAAGAAAGCATCTCTCTTTTAACACAATGATTGCAATAATTAAAGATTTAATATAAAAACTTTGAATTAAATATAGCAAAGAGTGTAAATCATCCTCTTCCACAAGGTTGTAAATTAAAGGCATTCTAAATGTTGAACAAAGGATCAAAAATAGAATGAACCCATCTACTCATAAGAATTGTAGCGTTTATATACATACTTTTGTCAACAATGTTGGTAATTCAGAGTAAAATTAATTTATCAGAAATATGGAATATAGAATGTATATATATATATATATGTGTGTGTGTGTGAAAATATATTCAGAACAATCATAACTATGTCTATAAGAATATTCAAACTTATTTACTTAGACTCTGAAACAACATGGTAACAATTGTTATTAATGAGAATAAAACAAATGCACAATAAATAATAATTTAATTAGAATACAACACAGTACATGGAGAACACACATATTTCTACTAAAAAATTTCATCATAGTAATAAAAATAAAGTATGAGATTGTAACTGTAACCTTCTCTCAGTTAACAAATGTGTGTGTTCCTTAACTATGGAATTACTCTTCTGGAAAATTTCAGTGGTGGCAATCTTTATATACTAAAGCTGAAAAAAAATTATAATGTAGATTACCTGTCTCAACAAACTGACTATTCTAAATTGTTGTGTCTATATGCATATATTTTTATTAATTAATAAAGAATAGTTAAAAACTATGTCTTAAAGACAAAACAAAGATTATGTCAAATTTAAAATACTGCAATTTAAAATTTAGGTTTAATTTTGTTAACTAAATAATAATGTTTATTAGAAGTCAATTGAAAAATATTAATTTAAAATGAAAGATTGTAAGTATTTTTCATAAAGGAAGAAAACAATAAAGAAACAAAGTGTTAGAATTTTATTAAAATGTTTATAAATTCAGAATAAATTTTATAAAATTTAATTGTGAATACGAAAATCAATAAAGTCAATAGGTTTTAAGTATTTCAGTTTTAATTTTTTTTTTTTTTGCTGAAAAAAAAATCATTATAATTATTATTGATTATAAACTTTTAATAAATATTTTATTTTCATAATTTTGCTGTTTTAATAAAAAAAAAAAATTTAAAAATCAATGAAATTCTAAATAATAAATAAAAGACAAACTTATTATTAAGAAAATAAGCAAATTAAACTAAAAAACCATATATATATTAAACTATAATTTATCAAATGATTTAACCATAAAGACCAACTAAAATAAAATATACATATATAGATATTTAAACATAGAATGTATACTATTATTATTATAGTAAATCTATAAAAACAACTGAATGGTCAGTTTCTAAAGAGATCATGTGATATTTAAGCAGCAAAAGTGATATTGAACTTCAATCCATAAATTTTACCTACCAAGTTCATCAATTTATCATTGTATTAACCCATGATATACTACGATTGTTATACACATGTATAGATTTTAACCTACACTTGAACCTTAACTTTTTAGTCAATCATATACAATTGCTGAAATAAATCATTAGGGACTGCTGTTATTATTATTACTGTATATATATATATACTTACATTTTTTATTCTATAATGAATGAATGTTAAATAATAAACCTTTCTAGATTAATATAAAAAAAAAAAAAACAGTTTGTTTTTGAAAATAAATGTTTAATTCTTAACATAACGGTACATAAAAGTAGGGTTAGAAATAAATATCTTAGTTCTCCTTTGTATGTCCATGAAAAAAATACAGGCCACATTATTAATTTTGATGATGCTAAGGTTGTATTCTTTGAGAGAAATAAAATAAAAAGAAGAATTATTAAAAATTTATTATTCTGAAACAATTAACTTATTAAAAGTTCTTTTAATATTAGGGTTGATGGGAAGTAAATATATTTGTGGGTAATGTTTAATATAAATATGGTGTTAATTTGTAGTTCTTTACATTTGAGAAGTCTGCTTGTAGCATTGAAACTATCGGTTGTGTTTTTGACTTTGTTTTCTTTGATAATCTGGTTGTGTTTTGAATTTGGGGTAATTTTAATTATATATATATATATATATATATATATATATATATATATATATAATTAAAATTACCCAATATATATATATATATATATATATATTGAAAAGAATTTAATATAAGATTGTAAAATGAAAACTAATGCTTATGTCAAACATTTTGATGGAAAGTAAAAAAAAGGCTAAGACATTGAGTTTAAAAAGATTCAAGTGGGCTAACATTAAGAGAATATATAAATATAGATTAGTAACATATATTTAGTATATGGATAAATACACATAAATAAAATTTATGCACTTTAGAGAACATTTCTGACAAAAGTCTTTGCCTCATGGTGCAGAACCTAACATGGATGTAAAGTGCATAAAAAAGTTCTCATTTTATATGTATATTTTTCATTTATAATTGTTCATCAATAGGGTTGTTTTTGGATTATTCTATGGAAATGATCTCCCCACATTATCCTTATCTTTGTACCATTACAATATATTTATAAGATCGTTGTAAACATAATGCAATTTTTGAACCCCATCTATATATTAAAATTTATTAGTACATATGTGCTGTATCTTTATATGATTACTTGAGCATCTTTAATAATGTAATAAATAAATCAACATTTCATTTATGCTTAATGGCTATATTGGTCATAACTATGTCATTGAACTGTATAGGTTTAATATTGATGCATTAGGGGATCTGTACTTCAAATTAGAACAGTAATAAAGTTCATAAATGCTTCACATTGCAAAAAAAATTAATCAAACACTTGGATAAGATAGCCAATTAAAACTCCAGAGTAACAAATTTGGAAGTCATTGGTGCTACTCACTTAATAACTGATCAATTACAGTATGCATACAGAGTATTGAAAGGATGATGAAGTGACATTTAAAATGATGTTTTTGAGAAATAAAAATATATCCTACTTTTGAATGATAAAATATTTGATACTGACATATTAAGAAAATATTCAACATTAAATTATAAATAATGATATGATCAGTAATTTTTGATAACAAGACATTAATTGAAATCTCTTTATTTATGATAATCCATTTTTGTTTTATTTTTCTTATGGAAATGATCCTTCTAATATTGCTAATATTTTTACGAATTGTTACTTAATTGTATTCTGGGAAAGTGAATAATAGAATTGGATACAGGGAAATAGTCAACTACATCATAAGAGGGATATGCACATCAGTTGTTGCTCTAAGTCTGAACAATCCTTAATGTTAGCATGAGTATCTTAAGATAATATTAACACTTATGTATTCATCATATTAGAAAACAAATCTCTTTATTTGCTTTCAATATTCAAAAATTAATTTTGGAATTTGGATATAATACTACAAAATAGTACCTATTGTCTATAAAACCTAAGTAATAAAAAGTGCACAAATGGAGTAAATGAAATGGATTGTTTCTAATGCAAATATTAGAAAATTGAACAGAACATGGAGACTACTAAATCAAGTGTTTATTGCAATACTTGTAAATATGAACTTATATGTCTATATATTGTACCTACCAAAATTGGGTGTAATTTCAGTATTGGGGTAAGGTCAAGCATAATATGTTTTTGTTATTTTCTAATTAGTTTTAATGGAATATTAAATGAAAAAATCTATTATTATTATAACATGAATTAATAAATTAATCACATTCATTTAAAATGCACACCTAAATAATAAAATTTATAATTTAAAAAAAAAAAAATTCTTTATTCTATGTGTTTGTGTTTACTGCAGTCATAAATAGTATGTCATAAGCATTGCAAACAAATATTCACTATTTTAAATGAGTATATTTTTCTGTTTATATTATGTATAAGGTTTAACTTGGAATAATATATATATATATTTCCAATGCAATATTGTGGAAATGTAGTTCAAATTGTGTTGATTTGTGTTAAGTTAAAAAGTATCATTTGTGTTTTTAAAGTGTAAATGTTAATTTTTATATGTAATCATTATAAAATATTATTTCTTTTTATTATTATTATTATTGTTGTTATACACGAAAGTTTGTTTTGGAATGCAGGCTGAAGAAACGTAATCTAGAATTTAATGAAGAAAATGATCTCAATTATATGAGGACATAAATAGGTCTGAACGGTTCTAATTCGGTCTCTAATAATATTTTGACTCTCATCGAAGCAATTCCAAAGCTTATTTATATATTTTATTTTTATTTTATAAGTATTAGTTAGATAATTACAAAACAATGGAGTAAAAAGAATCTATTTGTCTGGGAGACCAGACTGATTTTCTGGATAGTTGTTAAAAGAATGAGAAAGGAAATTTATAGTATTCAAATTCATTTTAACATTTCTCTGCAGAAAAAATGATTGTCATGGATAAGCAAAATCTTTTAGTTATGAAACATCGTAATTAACAATATACTGTTATATATGGCAATTATTTTTATTTCCGGATATCACTTTATAATGAGGACAGATTATTTTGACTTAGGGTTTGAACCAATTTATTTGTATATTGCATATGTTGTAAATGGAAGCCAGTGTCTGCATATTTATAATGCTAATATGATACCAAGTATTTTGCTATATTATTTTGCGTACTATTTATAATATAATTTACCTTGACCAGATTAGTGGATACTATTGAATTATTTGAAGCACACGGACTAAACATTTGCACTATTGTGCTTCTTTGGAGTTCTTACGTGGAAAAACTGAGTTCAGGTTCTATATAAATGAGTATTTTATTTATTTACTTATTTGTATTTTATTTTCTCAATATTATTGGTTATTATATTAGAAGTTAGTAAATAGTTTGTTTATATATATATCATCATCATCATTATCAACCATTATCAATCCACTGCATGATGAAGGTCTCTCCAAGTTTAATCCATCTTCTCCGATCTTTAGCTTCTCTTCTCCACATCACCCCTGCACACTTTCTTATTTTATCCATCCATCTCACATGTGGTCTCTTTCTGGGTCTTTTACAATCTCTTGGAATCCAGTTTAAAATTTCAATTGTCCATCTATTATCATCTCTTCTAACAATATGTCCGGCCCAACTCCACTTCAATCTTTTAATTTTTTCAATGAGGTCAGTAATACCTGTTTGTTCTCTTACCCATACATTGCGTTTATGATCTCTTCTTGTTACTCCCAACATACATCTCTCCATACTTCTTTGAGTGGTCATAAGTCTCTGAATTGCTCTTCTATTAAGTGTCCAAGTCTCAGATCCATAAGTAAGAACTGGTAAAACACATTTGTTAAAAACCTTCCTTTTCAAACACATAGGCATATTTCCTTTTAGTATCAAGTTATTTCTATCAAACGCACTCCAACCAAGTTTAATTCTATGATTAATTTCTTCCATTATGTTTCCATCTGTATTAATAATCTGACCAAGGTATTTGTAACTGTTAACTTCTTCTAATTCATCATAATCAATCTTTATTTTCATATTTTGAGCAAATCGATTAAACATTACTTTAGTCTTTTTAACATTTATCTTTAGTCCTACTTTCCTACTTTCATCTGATAATTCCTGTAACATTTCCTGCAGATCTGAAGCATTATTTGCAAAAACAACTACATCATCTGCGAAATCTAAATGACTTAAATAATCACCATTTACTTTCACTCCTTTAGTTTCCCATTTTAATCCACAAAATACTTCATGCAGCACTGCTGTAAAAAGTTTTGGAGATATAGAGTCACCTTGTCTTACACCTTTCTCAATGTTGACTTTTCCAGTGTCATTATGTAATCTAATTGTTGCTGTTGAATTTTTATAAATATTCTTTAAAATATGACAATATCCTGGATATATACCTTGATGATCTAATGCTTTAATCACTGAAGAAATGTTTATAGAATCAAATGCCTTTTCATAATCTACAAATCCTAAGCATAATGGCAACTCATATTCATTTGTCCTTTCTATAACTTCTCTCAATACCTGGATATGATTTACTGTACTAAAGCCACTTTTAAATCCGGCTTGTTCTCTTGGTTGGTGGAAATCCAATGTTCTCTGTAGACGAGTAGTAATTATCTTGGTAAAAATTTTATATAAAACTGATAAAAGGCTGATAGGTCTGTAATTTCTAATATCTTCTTTATCACCTTTTTTAAATATTAATATTATTACTGCATTCTTCCAATCATCCGGTACATCTTTATCATTTAGACATTTGGTATATAACTTTGCTAAAAAATTTTTCTATTTCTTCACCTGCTTCTTTTAATATATCAATTATAATTCCATCATTACCTGGAGCCTTTCCTTTCTTCATACATTTAATTGCATGTCTCACTTCTTCATTTAAAATTCAGGCAATTTGGAAGATGTAATAGATATAGGAGGTACTTGTTCTTTATTACTATATAATTCTTGATAAAAATCTTCTACCAATTTCATGATGTCATCTCTCCTTTTAGTAATAATTCCATCTTTTTTTCTTATTGCAGATATAAATTTCCTACCAATACCAAAATGTTGTTTTACATTCTTAAGACTTTTATTTTCTTCTACAGCTTTCCTTGCTAGTTCACAGTTATACTTTCTTATATCATTTTCAACTCTTTTCTGCACCATTTTACAAAATTCGAGATATTCAATTCTTTTTAATGCATCATTTTTGTATATCTTCATATTCCTTCTTTTCTTCATAAATTCTCTAGTCTCAGTAGAAATTTTATTGGTCAATTGCTGTTTCTTTCTACCAGCTATCTTTGTTGCAGTTTTCAAAAGTGTATCAGTTATTTTCATATTAATTTCATTCAAATCTGAATCATGTTCAAAATCTACTAATACTTGAAACCGATTTGTAAGTTCTAATTTAAATTCATTAGAATGTTTCTGAAGATTAGGAATATCAACTGTAAATATTGTTTTTCTTAATAATTTTTGTCTCTCTAGTTTTACATTAACATGTATCTTACACCTTACTAATCGATGATCACTTACTGTGTTAAATTTATTAAGAACATTACAATCTTGAAATATGTATTTCCTGTTAGTCAAAATATAATCCAATTCTGCTGTACCTTCATTTGGATGCTTCCATGTCCATTTCCTTTTAACATTTTTCTCAAAAAAAGAATTCATAATATAAAGTTTTTCTTTTTCTGCAAACTCCACAAGTCTATGTCCTCTCTCATTTCTATTACCATAACCAAAATTACCCACAACACTTTCATCTTTCATTTTTTTACCAATTCTAGCATTAAAGTCTCCCATAACAATTCTAAAATGGTGTTTACTCTGATCAAAAGCCTTTTGTACATCCATATAAAAATCTTCTACTACTTCATCACTATGAGAACTTGTTGGGGCATAAACCTGAATTATCTGCATTTGGTATCTGCTATTAAGTTGTATAACTAATCTTGCCACTCTGTCCGATACACCAACAATCTCCACAATATTGTTCTTCCACTTTTTATTTATAATGATTCCTACTCCACTTGTATTTCCAATATTTGTGCCTTTATAATAGAATATATGTCCACTTTTTAAATAAATTGTCTCTTCACCTTTTCTTCTAACTTCACAAAGTCCAATAATGTCCCATTTAATATAAGAGAGTTCTTCTTCTAATTCTTGCAATCTTCCTTCACTTGAAAGTGATCTGCAGTTGTAAGTACCTAAATAAAAAGTCGTCATCAAATGGCAGCCTGGGTCCGCAATCAGGGGATTCTTAGCACCCTCTGCCTTCGACCACCAACCACTGCCTTGGTTGGTGACTTTACAGCCTCCTGGGAATAAGGACCATATATATATATATATGAATATAAGAAAGTTAAGTCTTAATTTAAATTTAAAATCATCCTCTCAATTTTAATGATTAAAATTTTAACTTAAGATATCATATTCATTAACCATATATTATATTCCATACACATGTCATGAATATTGAGGAACTTAAATGAGTTTATTAAAAACGATTTATTGATATTATATTTTGAAAATAAAGTAAGCAAATAAATATAATTATTATTTTCTATTTTAATAAATTGTTATATGGTGAATATTAAAAAATTATTAGCTTTCTTGTATTTTAATTGTGTGTGAGTGCATCAACATCTTTGTGCTACAAAATTTTTTATATTATAAGATATAAAGTAGGAAAATCTGTGCTGTATAAGAACTTATTTTATTAATTCAGATAAAGATGAAAGACATACTTCATGATATTTAATCAGAATGTAGATTATAAACATTTCGTTGTTTATTTATCATTTTATATTTATTATTGATAAATGTTAATTTAGTTAAACAAGCAAACTTGTTTTTTAAAAAAAGAAAAACTCACTATATGTATTGCCACACACACCAAGCTAGAGTAATCAATGGATGCCAGAAGGCTTGTGCATAAAATCCCCATCTAGTGCCTACTCATCCAATATCCCCAGACTAGTTTCTGGCTTGTGGCCTTTAAGACTCATAGTTTTGTAGTTAAGTGGAGATAAAAGGTGGTTGCTGGAGGGTTGCATTAGATCCTAAGATCTAGGTGCAGTGCTTTCAGATCCAAGACTCCTCATTGATGAAGGTCACAAGCCAGAAACTAGTCTAGGGATATTGAATGAGAAGGCACTAGATGGGTATTTTATGCATAAGCCTTCTGGCATCTATTGATTACTCTAGCTTGCTATGTGTGGCAATACATATAGTGAGTTTTGCCTGTTTTAACAACAGTTATACACAAGCATAAGAGGTGTGGTCATGTGATGTTTATTGGCTTCAAACTTGTTTTAGTGATTATTTCAATTAGTTATGCAAATCTATTAGCTAATATAATTTTAATATTTAATGGTTATGTATTGATTTACATCTTAAATTTTACAATAAATAGTTATAAGGTAATCCAGAAATCAAATGATTAAATTGGTGAAATGTGTAAGTGTTGACTGGTTTTTAATGATATATTGTTATGTATGATTTTCTTTCTAATAAATTCAATATATCATTTTTTGAGTTAGGTAAATATTTTATATAATAACCTAATAAATATTTCATTATAGTTATATGTTTGGTAATTGATTAATTAAAAAATCTTGATAATTACTGGAATAGCTATATAAGTTATTTATTTTGGAAAAAATCCATATTTGAGCTAATTAATAACTTGTAAGGTATAAATACTTTAATTTCTTCAAGATTGATTATAATTGAATGTTGGTGTACTACTTTAAATAATTACTTATTGGATGTGTGTTATGATAATCCATTATTTGATTAGAAAGATAATAATTTCATTTTGTTATAAAATTAGTAATAGTATTTATTAAGATTGATATTTGAATTATACTAATTAAAACAATTTAGTTTAGATTTAAAACTTAGCGATGTTGTCTATTTTTAATTTAGATATTAAACTTTTAATATCCACACTTATTTCAAATAAATTATTAATAATACCATGCATATTGTAGTTATTTATAATTTGATGATTTGAAGGGTAATTTGTTACAATTTGATGGACTTATTTGTAAGGGTATTAAATAATAATTTTTCATATATTTTATGTTGTTAAGATAATTTGTAGAGATAATTGAAGTGTTGGTTTTTGCTTTTTATGTCATTATAATTTGGTGCAAGTCTTGATTGAGGTATGTTAGATAAGTTGGTCTTGTATAATTTTATAGTTTTAGCATTATAAACATTTATTCCATTACAATTTGACATTCTAAATAAAAAAAAATAGTATGTGTTATAACAATTATAGGTAAATGTACATGACTATTTAGGTCATAATAAACTTTTTATCATAATCACTTTATATAATTGTATATTATTACACTTTGGGTGTTGCAATTCACAGCCATATTGATAAAGTGAGCCTTACATACCATTTTTATATCATTATAATTTGGCATCTCTAACTGAAGATTTAAATGTGGGCTAATTGGTGGATCTTGCCACACCTGATCATCATTACCATTTTATTCCATTACAGTTTAGTGCCTGAAATCATGGGGTAATTTGAAGCATTGATTTCTCTCATTTTTATTCCATTACAAGTTGGTGCCTTATTTCCTAGGGCATACTAAAATTCATTCTTCTCCATTTATATTGCATTTTTATTCCATTACAATATATATTAAAATCTAATACTTCATTGAAGATTTTCACAGGTCTTACATGATGATAAATCTTATATCTAGCACAATAATGTGTTGAATAGTGGGTTCAGATACTAACACATAAATAAAAATGATAGATGTTGTGACATATATAAATATATAAATAAATTCTACAAGAGTATGTACATAATTGTCAACTATTATGGTAATAAATATTGTTTTATACCAAAATTTATAATTGTAGTTGATAATTATTACATACGCTTGTAGAATTTATTTGCTTACACATTATGGTATATACATATATTATAATTTATTCATATATATATATGTGTGTGAAAATAATAAATATATTAACTAATCAAGGGAAATATAAATAAAAATAAAGACAATAACATCTCTATGCAGGCACTTTAATATTTTAATCAGAAGACTAGTTTTCATTAGAAATTATAACAAAATGGCTTCCTCTAAATCTTGAATGTTAGAAATTATTTGCCTATCTAATAACTCAATTAATTCCTATAAGTTAAAAGCTTTTTTAAAAAAAACGTTTGTTTCCAAATTTTTCTTAATCAATCAACTGGTGATAAATATCATATAGTTATTTTAGGAAAAGAACAAAAATAAAATAAAAAAAGTAAATCAATAATTAATATACATAGCATATCATATTTAAATTAAAATTTAAATAAATAGAACCAAAAAAAGTTAATACAAACAAAAATAATAGAATGAAACATAGAGCATTAGGAAACTGGATAATTTAAGGATCTGATTATGCCTCTATTCATATTCATATAATAAAGATGTAAAATGTTAAATTTATAAATAAAAATCTTTCCTTCTGTTTTCTCTCTCTTGTGGAAAAAATTATTCTGCAATATGCAAACTATTTAATCATCGATTGAATAATATGGTAAACTGAAGTGTTTAAAAAATGGTCTGCCTTTATTTTTATGTAAAATGTCAAATCTAGGATTAGTTATTCTTATATGTAGACTGTTTGTTGATTCAACTACATAATGATCCAATCATCCGTTACACTCTATTAAATATATTAAATTTACACTTTTACAATATACATAATTGGGGATATACCATTTAAAATCACTAATTATATTACCATGAACCATTTTTATAATAATATGTTTGCATGTAAGACATATTTTATCTTCACATAAGAAACAATATTTTTCTAACACAAAATTAGAAATAAAATTTGTTTTTAAATGTCTTCTGTATTCAATATACAAGTTTAGATGGACTGGGAAAAATAGATTTTAGATAATCTGTAAAAGTTTATATATTTAAATGTTTTTGTAATATTAGGTTAACATTAGGTAAATAATCATTAATTAATGGAAGAACTTCCAATTGGCCACTACTTTTTTAAGATCACTCAATTGATTATTTAACAATTGTCATATTGAAGAATAATTTTACTCCAAAAAAAAAAAAAAAACAGAAAGTTTTTTTTTCTTTATAAATTTAAAACTTCACATTCTCATGATATGAATATGTTCATGGTCACTATTACATTCTTGAATTACCTAGTTTCCTAATGCTCTATTTTTTATTCAATTATTTTTGTATTATATGTCAACAAATAGTATACAAAATATATATAGTTTTTTTGTTTGTTTATATATATGAACTTAAATTTGAATATGCAATCTTTTGTACATATGATTTTTTGCATATTGTACATATATATATATTAATTATGGATGTATTATTATTGTAAAGTTTCATAAGAAAGTCGTTAAATGTTTCTTTCTTTTTTTTTTTTTACAAGCGTTAACAGCCTAATGATTAGCATAGCTGCCTTCCAAGCAGCTGGCCCCGGTTCGTTTCCCGGTCAACACATTTGACATATAAAAAAAAAAGTTCTTTTTTTTTTTTTTGTTTGTTTCGTTTTTGTCTTCTTCTAAAAAATATATATATAACACTAATTGATTAAGAAAGGTTTTTGTAAAGAAAGTTTTTTAAAAAAAAAAAAAGATTTTAACCTATAGGAATGAATTGGGTTATCAGATACGTAAATGATTTTTAACGTTTAAGTTTTAGCAAAAGTCTTTTGCTGTAATTTCTGGTGAAAACCATTTCTTCTGGTTGAAATATTATAACGGCTGTTTAGAAAAGTAATTGTTTGTTTATATTTTAAAAACACATTAATAAAAACAAACCAAAAAAGACAAATCATATTTTGAAGTAGCATTCTGATAGGTTTTAGTTGTAAATGTTTTTCATATGATTTCATCATTTTATTAATCTCAATCGATACCAAATTTATTTACATTTACGATTTACAAGTGTCAACCTTTCTTTACTCACATAATTAAACCAGACATTATTATATTATTCCTAGTTCAGATATACATTTTAAACTTCAATTAAAGTTCAATATACTTGCTTATATTGTACATTAGAACAGAAAGAATAATTTAACTTTATTTCTAATTTTTCATGCAATTATATATATATAATTTATGTATAAATCCTAGTTATTCTTATCTACAAGATAAAATGAAAAAAAACAACAACTCTCATTTGTCTAGTTTGTCGATTTTGTCTTCGCCTTTACTAATGGTAGAAAGATCATCACCTTTTATTGGCTATTTAAAGGCTTGTTTTGCTTTACTATGTGGAGAAATACCTAGGACATGCCAATTCCAATATAAAATGTTGAAGGAGAAGCAGTTAAGTAGTGATGCTTTATTAGTGTTCTATCTTTGATCTTCTTTCTAGCTAAGAGATTGTTTAAAATCAAAAATTTTACTCGAACCATAATCAAATCCAGATCAAGATCGTATAAATAAATATGTTATCCACTATACCATGAGTTTTTCCTATGCATACATATATATATATGTGTGTGTATGCGCGCGCACAAAGTTAAGACAAAAAATTATAAATGTGTAACAGACAGAAAGATATGAATAGAAATTTACATAGTTAAGATAAAACTATAAGATTGATGCAAGATCAAACACAGCATTTCTTACCATCGATCATAGCTGGACCCATTAATTAGGAAAAATCCATAATTAATGATATCTCCCAATAAAAAAGAAAAAAATGATGATTAAGATAAAACTCAATAATGACATCTGAAAACATTCTTAAATGAATTAGAAAAAAAAATCAATTAATGCATTATTCTTATATAGTAAAAAGATTAATGGTAAAGTTATTAATTACAAATTAAAAATATATTGATATGTTAATTTATTCCACAAAATGTAAGTCGTCTATAAAACCTTTCATGAGATGGAGTAATAATGACTTTTGGTTTAAGTCCGTAAAATATTTCAAAAATGAAACAAAACTTTCTCCAACTCTAATGTTCATCTTGTAAATATTACAATATAGTCAACTTTTATATTTATTGCGTTATCAATAAATTTATTAAATACGCACGCGAATTCATAAGCATGCGCTATACACAGAAAGGGAATTTGACAAAGAAGGAAAAAAGAAATGTATTTATAATACCGTAAATATTGTAGCTACTTAATTAAGCATAGGCTCTAAAGTAAATACATTATGATCACGTTGTAAATTTATATATAAATTTTAAAAAAAAAAAAATTTCATTCTAGATAAATTACACAATATATATACACGCAATAAAATTTCTATAAAATAAGTAATAAAATTTATACATTTTACATTTCTTTTTTTAGTAATGTTTAACTTAAATCCGTAAACAGCTTTTTAACACGAGTTCATCTGGATGCCTGCAAATTAAAACATGATTGTATTTGGTTATGCATAAATGATTATAACTTAAATAAATAAAAAAAGTGTTAACAGTAGCCAAGCAAAAGTAAAAGAATCTATTTCCTGACAAAGGCCTCTCCAACAACTCTATCAAAAGAAACAGTGAAGAGAATATATTCCTCATCACGATTGCTGTTACGTAGTACCGTTTTCTATCTTTATTTTATCATTAAAGTAAAAATAATTAGATATTCATTTTCAGATCAACAATTAAATATCTAATTATGAACAAGCTACCTCAAAAAACTATTAAGTTTATCTAAAACAATTTCTAGACTTTATGCTGATTAATTTTAAGACCTAGGGTATGGACATGGAAGTAAATGCATTATATCATAATACCCTTTTTTTTAGTTATATTATTATTTAAGTTTCATTCAGCCATTGGTTAGTGCTTAAATTGCAATATTTTGATATTCTACTCCTAGTATTTAATAATGTACTCCTCCCATCAGGAGTTAAGCTGAGAATTCTTCTATAAAAATATAACTGAATAGATCTTAAATAAATAGTAATAGTATTTTATAAAACAAACATTAATTATATTTAATTTTATGAACTAATAATATATAGTTATCTGGATTACTTATCATGCTATATTTTACTAAAAGTATTCCACAATTATTACTAAATAGCAAAACAACAGCAAAAAATGTCCAAAAACAAATGCACATCCAAAGAATAAAGAATGTTAAAATTAGAACTTTTTAGTGAACTACAAACAATATATCCATTTCTATAACTAGTATAAACAAATCAAAGTGTAGTGCCATTTCCATGTAAATTAGCTCCAAATGTGTTTTAATTAACCTGATGTTGTTGGTAAAGCATCAAACTGCTACTAATAACACATAGGATTAACTACTTTTTTAATATATTATTCACTAATAGATTTTTATCATATGTTTAATTAGAAATAAAAAATCTCTTTTATTTTAACCCAAGATGTTGTATGGATTTAAACCCGGAAAGTTAATTTTATAACCACTGGGTTTATAAATTCCAACTTCTTTAAACATCTTAGAAGTATATTCTTATTCTTCTCCTTTACTTTCTTTGCATTTCTTCATATATTCATATAAATTGCTTACAATAACTCCCCTCATATATACTTTAATGCAAATTTTTTTTAAATATAATTCCTTTATTTTCATGACAGTTACAACTATACTGCAGTCTTCGTCAGGAGGTTAAGAACAATCTGATGAAGACCACAGGACAGTCAAAACTGTCAGGAAAGTAAAGGAATTATATTGAAAAAATTTTTGCATTAAAGTGTAGATGTAAGCTATATATATATATATTCTTTAAACATGCTGTGAATAATATTTCACCCACCCACCCCAGAGCATTTGTAAAAATAGCTTTATGGATTTAAATCCAAATGAGAACTTGGGTTATTTCTAATTAAACCTATTTTTTTAAAAAAAAAAACTATTAATAAAAATAGAGTAAAAAAAGATGTTTAACCACGGAACTATCAATTGTAATTCATGGTTTTCCTAGCTAAATCACTGTTAACACATATTTGAAACTAATTCATATAGGAATGACTTCACATGTTGATTGTTTATATTAAAATTTTATGAAAAATTCAAATCCAATGTATAATTTTAACTATTCTTTTAGTCATGAAAAATTATTTCTATTGTAGAAGGAGACTGTTTTAGTTCCATTTTTTAATCATGACAATTTTTCTACAAAATGCAGTTATGTATAATTAAGACATAAATATAGAATTTATGTTATAAAATTTAATACACAAAAAATAAAATCTACAATTAAATATGTATATATAAGTTATAGCTAGCTAAAGACATTTACGCCTTTATAAAATTGAAATTAATATCTAAATTATAAATTGTATATATTTCAATGTTATTAGCTTGTTTTTTGGAAGTTGTATATATGTTAATTGCATGTACCTGCACATATTATAGAAAGTTAACAGACCATGCTTTAATGTATTCAGATATTAATTTAAAATTTTATTTGTAAAGTAGAATGCTAGTGAAAAAAACATAAATGTTATAAGGTAGCTCACACACATATATATATATGATAGATTAAATTTTATAAGAATAATTCAGGTTTTTGCTTAAATTTTATATAAATTTTATATATGTGTGTTACTATCATCTTTAGAAATAACCTCCATCATATCTATCTTATTCAGATGAAATTCAGTAGAAATGTAAACATTAAATCAATAAAATCAAGGAATAACACAAATAGACGATTTTAACTGTATAGCAAATTGAGCAAAATTAAAATCAAAGACCAGGCTGTAGCACCTGCAGAAATATTTGTAGCTACCTGGAGCTTAGTTACATTGCCTGCACCACTGTAATTTTTAGGTAACTACCCGTTTTAAAAAATCCTGTAAAATAGATTGTATATATTTTATATTTATTGATGAATTATTGTCTGTAATCAAAAATAAATGTCTGATTATTATCTATAACGGAGTTTCAATGTAACTCCTTTAAAAATAAATTGTATTTACAGATAAACACAATATAAATATATACGTATGTATCTGTGTATAATATAAACTGAGATCTGAGTGAACTAGGAAAATAATTAATTTTAGCTGTAGGATTTTTTATTAAAAGAATTATTGTTATATTATTTTAGATTCTTCATATTCAGTTGAGAATATTTTCAATATCCTGTTAATTTCAAATTTTCAATTGATAAAAAAGAACTACTAGTCACATTTTAACTATACATAGGAATGTTTAATTACTATTTCATAATGAACTAAACTTTTTGGTTTATATTGCAAATATACAGTATATAACACAGAATTTAAATTTATTGTTCATATATATATATATATATAATGATATTATATTAGTGTTTATAATTATATTGTTATTTTCTTCAGTTTATATCTTATTATCATAATTTTTATATTAAAAAGTGGTTTCCATATTACAATATACTGTATTCATATTCCTATTTATGCATTCAAGTTATTACACTATTTCATAAATTTAGTATTAAATCAAAACTAGTTATCCTTGAGATTCACATCAGATTAGACATACTGTGATAAAAAAAAGACACATACAATCCCGTTTATCTATTGTTTTGATGATATAATTTAAAAACTTATTTTTAGAGTCATTATTTTATATAAAATAAAAATTTATTATCACAATGCAAATCATATCTAAAAAAGTATTAAGAAAAAAATATCCACACATTATTTGGCAAAAAAGACTTACTAATAAAATATTGAAAACTCAAACTGTATCTAAAGAAATGGTAAAAGATCTAGACATGGAACCCATATGAATTAAACAAACAGGATTGAAAATTAGCTGAAATGATGTATGGCAAGAGAAATTTTGAAATTTAGACTTAGAGAGGGTTTATCCTGTAGTGGATTAATAATGTTTAAAAATTGTAATGTTATTTTTGATGATGATATATAAAAAACAAATTCCGGAATAAATATGCCTATAGCCAATTTTTATGACCAACTGTTTCAGAAATATAAAACAGGCCATTCACCAAAACCTACTGAATGCAACTTGGTCATTTTTTTCATCATTAAGATTTTTTTTATCCATTTTAATTAAAAAATAACTGTAAAATTAATTAATTTAAATCAATATTTATTAAACTTTTGAGAAAATACAGATATTGATTTTATCTGTACAAATGAAATATTAAAAAACTTAAACAGCTTTATTTTTTTAATCTAAAAAATATTAAATAAATGTAATTTTGTTGTTTATATTTATTATTTATTAATATCTTCTTTGTAAATATCTAATATATGATTTCCATATTTTTATATACTTATTGTTTATATTGGTTTTGTTTAAATTAGATGACTATTTTTTTTTAGCTTTATTTAAAAATAAGATTTGAATTATATTGATCTTGATATTTGTCTGAAAGTTTATAATAATGACATTTCACTTGTAATTATATACTGGATTTTTTCCATCATATAGAATTAATTGTTAAAAACCTTTAGAAAAATTAAAACTTTATTTAAACCGTTTCAAATACATTCAGCTATAAATAATAGTTCACAAGTTATATATATAAAACAACAGATTGAATGGTATATTTCTTCTTTTTTTAATCAGATAATGCTGGCCTGTCCTGTGTCTATATTAGCATAGTAATTGAACCTGGAATATTTGAATTTATAAATATTATATTTATTTAACGTGAACCTTTAACTGAATAGGTTATTCAAAAAGGTAGCAATCAGTAAAAATTTTATATATCTATCTACAAAATTACCGATTTCTCCATTTTTTTTATACAAATAAGGCAGTAATTTATAATGTCTGAAAAGCATTCATTAATCTAGTTTTTAAGAAAAGTAGAAAAATTAGAAAAACTCTCATGGATAAGTATATAAAATTTCTATTGATTGTTACTTTTGAGAGAATAACCTAATTGATTACAGCATCACTTTAAATTCAGTATTTCCAAGTTTAAAAATCAAAGATTTGATTCCTATGATAGTATTTCCATTGGTCAGATCAGAAAAATCTAAAAAAAAGAGAATAAGAATATCACATAAAACATTTTTCTGTGCAGTGAACTAATATAATAAAATGAACGTGTTTGAAATGTCTAAATAAAATTTGGATTTTTCTAAAGACATTTAACAATTTGTTTTAGATAATGAAAATAATCAAATACATAATTACAAATGTTGACTATGATACTTAAAGGAATAAAAACTGTAAGTAAATGATATCTATTCTATTCTGGCATTCTTGATTGTATTTTGAAGTTATTTTAGTTTTCAGTTTAATTTAGAATGTATGCATTTAACTTTTTACATTTATAAGATCATGTTTCTATTCATTCATGAAGTATACTTAAGATTCAATGATGATACTAAGATAAAATGACTGCAAAAATCAAAACACAATACATTAATTGTTATTTTATGTCATGAAAGATAACTTTTAACATATATTTTCAGGGTAAAATTAAGATTCAGTACACTTTATAGCACAATGTATATTTCTATGTTCTTAAAAATATTGCAATAATAATGTCTGTTAAAATTATTAATTTTTAACATTCAGCTCTTGGTGGAAGAATCTGTTATAATAAGGAAAGAAGAGAAAATTGTGAGACTATTTCCTTAATCATTTATATGTTTACTGTACTTTATCTCTATAATTGTTAAAAGATTGCACATAAAAGAGGCCCCCTTTTAGATGCAAAAAGTGTTTACAAATTATTACTTTAATTGGACATTATCTATATCATCTGACTGATTTTTTTTAAGAATAAAATAGAGCAGATATTTCCATATTCTTAAAAATATCTCAAAAATAACATCTATTAAAAAATTATCAATATGTGTATATATTTTATATCTATAAAATGACAATTGAAACAAAAGTATTATTAAATGATGTAGTTCACTAAAAATCCCAGATATTAATTATTAATAAGAAACTAAAACAGCCACCCTTTTAAAAAAGCACAAATTATTATTAAACATCTGGCACAAAAAAAGCACCTGTAGTATAAAAAACAGTATTGCAAAAGAAATTATTAATGATTATTTATTTAACATTAAACTTGCTTAATTAAATATATGTTAAAGAAAAAAAATGTATTTTATGAAATGGTTATGGATTTATTTAACACAGAAACAAATAAAACTTGAACTTCTCACCATAGACAAAGAATGCTTTATTATGAACATTATGATAACTTGATTGTAAGATTCTGATATATTAGATTTTAAAATTGAACATAGATAAAATAAAACTTTTAAGCAGAAACATAGCATTTCTAATAAAAAAAAAAATGTTAATAATTATTTATATAACAGTAAATTTGTTTTTTTCCAATATATAAAAATATAAAATGTAGTGAATATTTAATAAAAAAATAAAAGCATGAAATCATAATCAGCATTTTAACTTTTTTTTTGTCTTTGGAAAAAAGAATGGTGGAATTTAGTCAGTGCTGAAGACATAGGGGATCTTCTAGTATATATATATATAGTTTGTGAAATTTAGATGGAATCAAACTACTTTTCATACATGCATTATAAATAGTCAGCAATTTTCATCAATAAATATTTTTAAAATATGGGTAGCCACCTATATTTAATGTTTACACTTAAATAAATCAATATTCATAGAGAGTGTACAAAATAAGAGAGTGATTTTAATAAACATCCTGATCTTTATTGTAGCTTATTATTAGTAAAGATTTGAATAATATATCTCAGAAAAGAGACACTATCTTATTTTTAAGGCCCTGGAATAATGAACCACATTAGTTTAAATAGATATAAATAATAAATAACAGCACTTTTAAATATGTAATTTACATAGAAGCAAAATGCCTTTCATACATGTACTATATATAGATAACCCTCCCCATCAATAAATATTTTTTTTAAAATATGGGTGTTTGCCCATATTTAAAACTTAATCTTAAATAAAGCAACATTCATTGATAGTGTTTTGCTTCCACTTAAATTACTTATGTAAAATAATTATGTTATTTAATATTTACATCTATTTAAGCTAATGTGGCTCATTATCTTTGATACTAAAAATAAAATACAGTCTTTTCACTGAAATTTATTACTCAAACCTTTACTGGTAATAAGCTGATTTAAAGATCTGCTGTTTAACAAAATCACTATTCTTTTCCAGAACAATCATTTAATATCGATTTATTAAGAATAAAATCTAAATATGGGTGGTCATTCTTATTTTTAAAATATTTATTAAATATTTATTCACAGCACATTTCTAAAAGGTAGTTTGCTTTCATCTAAATTACATGTATACAAATGCTGTGTTATTTAATATTTATAAATATTGTTTAATAGATACTTATTACTTATCTGGGCTTGACCACTCAATGACATTGCTGCCAGGCAAAAGCACATACAAATGCTGTTTACACAGCCTGAGTTGTGGTTAAAAAAACTGTTCTGTTTATCTTAACCACTTCAGGCCATTGATGGTGTTGCACAGAAATATTATGGCCTGTTTTGTGCCTCATGACACTTTATGCGAATTTGCACATTTCACAATTCACTACCATATTGTCTGATGGTGTCTGGATTTCAAGTGGCCACAGCTTTTGATATCTCCATAGCAGTGTAATTTTATTTCTACTTAAATCATGCAATCTGACTCACTAAGAATTGCCACACCATTCCGAACCTTCCCTATACAACTTGGAATCTGTGAACAATTGGCAAAGAGTAGGTCCAAACATGATTCAGCTGAGTTCACACCAAAACTCACACTTTCACGAGAAAATATACAAGATCAAATCAAATGGCTGCAGTGCAGCAAGCAGATTTTCAAATTGTTCCAGTTACCAATGTCAGTCAGGCTCCTGTATTTGATTCCTAAAAATAAAATATTAGAGACAATCCAAAAAAGTAATTAATAGTCAAAGTTCTAATTTTAAAAATGGCAAAATAGACATAGTGTAATACAAATCAAGACAAAAAAAAGTTATTTTTGGTTTGTTTTTATTTTTTAAAAAAGGTAATAAAAATCAGTTTTAAAACTAAAAGTTTTACATATTAGCAGCATACAAATAAAGCCAAAAAAAAAAAAAAATTGCTGAATAGCCAAAAAAAAAAACAAGTCACCATGTTTTATTAAAAAAGAAAATGAAAGTTGTGAAAAATCGTGGCCCTGTAATATTGCATTGTATTGTTTTGCCTGGCAACAATGCCATCAAGTGCCAAGCCCAGCTAAGTAATAAGTACCATTTAATACATATAATTTTTCAATTTTTATTTACATAACAATATATTTATATAAATGCAAATAAAAGATACATATAAACTTATAAAAGTTTTGTTTAATTGACTATTAATGGATAATAAAAAATATGCATGTTATTTTAATAATATGATCACTTAAATTTATTTCATTAACCAAATTTTTAAAGTAAAAAAAAAACATGAATCAACAAAATATTTGATCCATAATACTAATTTCAATTTGTATAATGATAAGATAAAACATTTTATAATACTATAAAATTATAATACCAAAAAAAATGTTGAAAAATTTCCAGTATGAGATAGAAAAAAATGGGCAAATATGAATTAAATTTATTTTAAATCAGTAAAGTTAAAAGCTTAAAAAAGATTTATCATAATATGTTTATTGCATTAAATGTAAAACACTTAGAAAAATCAAACAAAAAAAATATTTTCAGTTATCATTTATATTAAAAATAATAAATAAATAATATACATTAAATATCTTGAAATTAAAAAAATGTGTTTTCTTATTTATATATGAAACTGTAGCAAAATATTTTTTTTTTTTTATCAATATGCATATCAATTTTTATTTTGAAAGATATATATAATACAAATATACTAAAAATATATATTTTATGCAAATATCCTAAGAAATTACCTTTGATTGGATATATATAAACACCCACATTTATAATTTACACAAGAATAGAAATTTTCATTAATAAATTTCAAGATTGAAAACAAAAAATTTTTAAACACTTATTTGATTTATAGTACTTTTTCATGCCAACTACATTTAAAAATCATATATAATATATATTTTAATTTTTAAAATGTTAATTTATTTTAAAATATTAAAAACATATTTAATAAAAAATAAAATAATGTAATTATAAAAAAATGGTGGAATAATAGATTAGGAATATTCACATGACTGTTCACAATAAACAAATCACTCACTGATAGATGATTCATGATAGTATTCATATAAGCAAAGGCTGCACATAAAATTAAAATTATTCAAATTGGTATATTTTTATCTTTATTTAAGACTTGTTGATCTTTAAAACTGTAGGTGGTGAATTTATAAATATAATAACATTATCAGATTATTTTTATGAAATTCCAAATTTTGATGTATAAGTTTAAAAGTAAATTTTAGCAGGAGTTTTGTAATATTTTTCATATTGTTTAAAAATATAGCATAACATTACTTCCATTATAATAATTCATTACTACTAATCATAAAGCAAAACATGTGTACTTATTTTGTTTTGTGTACCCAACCAATGCAATATAAGTACCTTTAACATAACAATCATTTCACTTTTTAATAAAATAAAATATATAAAAATTAAACCATGCAGTACTTTTCTTTAAGCATGTTTATTTAAAATAACTTTGATAAATCATAATTTGAAAGTGCAACTATATATCGTATCTGTTTAAGCATATATGTTTGAGTCTGTGTGTGAAAGAGAACTCAAGCACTCATTTGCACATATGACTGCTTAACTTTCATTTTTTTGATAATGGTGGGAATATATTTATTTTAACTTCTAAAATTGTATTTTTAATGGAACATCTTTAAATTTTTAAAATTAGAAAATTTAATAGTACTTTATAACATTCAAATATTAATCATAATCCATATTCACATCAATTGCTTATGAGCTATTAAATATTTTATTCATTACCAATTGTGAAAGTGAAATAGGGAAAATATTTCATAAAATTTATTTAAATAAAAATTTATCAAAATTTTTTTTAAAAAAAAAAAAAGGATACCACTAATGAAAAGTTTAATAAACAACAAACAAAATGACACAATAATCATATATTTAGTTTATAAATGTAATGAGAAATTTGGTAGAATAATGGTTTCAAAAACTAAAAAATCCTGAATAAAAACTCTAAACTATCATTCTAATGTCACGTGAAGGTAAACCATTTGATTATATTTTATTATAGTCTATAGCAGTTTTTTTTTTATCAATTTAAGTTAGGGACAAAGAAATATAAAACAATCATAATAAAGTAAGCAGTTGTTAAAATAAAGAAATAAAATGTTAGCCTTTTTTATTGTTAAAAAAAGTTTTTCAGTGTAACAAAAATATTGTACTATAATCTTATAGTTTAATAAATATAAAATTATTTCTATATTATTTTTTTAAAATAATAAGTAAATATCATTTTAGTTTGTTAGAATATCTAAAAGAACATTTACTACATTAATAAGAAAAAAATATTTTGTAAGTAACGCAATTTTAAATATGTAATTATTGCTAATACAAATGATAAACATTATTAGATAACTGCTAATGTCATTGCTTTTGTTTGCTTAAAAATTATTATTTTACATAGTAGTGATTACAATCACCATTTTCTACTAAAGAATTGTGTTTGTATAAATATATTTTCATTTGAGTTTCTACTAAATAATGTCTATTTTGGAACTTTTCATATGTGAGTTCAGAATTATTTTAAAAAAGTCAATCAAAAACCAATGATAAAAAGCATACAGGAATAATGCTATAATTTAATATCTTTGATTAAAAAGTCTTGCCATTAATAACTTTTTTAAGATTAACCACCATTTATATTTATATTTCTTACACATTATACATCCTTCTTTTATATCTTTAAAATTTTTATATATTGTTATAAACTCAATAAAATATTAAATACAAATGCTAAATATTAAATCTGATATATATAATATACTTATGCACGTGTGTCAAACCTTAAATTTTCCAACAGAATATCAACAATCTATGACATCTAATTGAATTCTGTCTTGGCACAAATTGCTGATTTGCTGTCACAATGCTAATTTGCATGTGATAAACTGATAACTGTTAGCACTTACAGTTCATGTACATATAAATATATAGCAGAGGGGGGAGAAGAATTACCTTATAAATAAGTAAAGATATTTATAGCAATACTATTGCCCTAATGTTAAACTGCTTTGCTCTAGTACACAATAATAGCTTTTTATCTTAAGTTTCATTCTGTATATTTACTTGTATATAATTATAATAAAATAGTTCTCACTGCCTCATGAAACATTTCTCTGCCATTTTTCCAATCTTGCATACTCAGCATGCATTCAATCAATCATATAGTTGCTCTTTCTTTCTCTCAATTTAATATTGGACTATTTTTTTTAAAAAAAAAAACTGCATCACTCTATTTTTTTTATTAAATATTTTCGTTTTTGTCTATATTTTAAAGAGTCTATTTTTTCCTTAATTTGTTTTGGTTGTATATATCCACATTGAATCTACATATTAAATAAGATTTATTGTTATTCATGGTTTCTGATATAAACAGAAAGTTTTGCAAACAAATATAACAAATAATAGAGTATCGATAAGATAAATTAGTTTCAACTAATTTTTAATGTATTTTTAAGATCTCACGTCTTAAATCTAATGCTGATTTAGAAAAAAAATAACTCCCTTCTACCACCACCGATTAATTAAAAAAGCAAATGCAAACATAACAATCACATCTAAATATATATTCATTTATGGGTATCCCATTTTTCTTTAATAATGTTCTAAAATGTAAATATATATATATATTAGTTTATTTACTATATTATAAAATTATTAGTTTTTTTAATGTGAGTACACACATTAATATATATGTGTATTAAATAGAAAAATGGATTAGTATGTTCTATATTAGGACATATTCGTATTTTACAAATTGGTAGTCAATGCAAAACTCATTCCTAGTACAGTATTTTTTTTACCTTTTTGTCTTGGAGTAGGAATTTCCATAACACATCTGCAAGTGGCTGATGGTAATGATATTCAAGTTTAAACAAACTGTCTTTCAAACTAATATAATAAAGTTTGTCAATCGTAAAAATGTAAAGGGTTTTCTCACAATTAGTCCAGTCAGTAAAAGTTAGTGAATTAACTGTATTAAGTTTCTTGTTTTATAATAAATTGTGATAAGCAAATCTAATAATTTTCATAAAAGCTACTTGGAGAATATTGAAAAATAACTCGTTGTAACACCATTCTTAGATTACTTTTTATAGTCAACACATTTACTTTGCAGCTAAAAAAAATATTACCTTTTGAGGCATTTTATTTAAAGAAACATTTAAATGATTTACAGATCAAGAATTGTTGATTGTTATTGATATTGTTCAAGTATTGACTGCGTTTATATATTAATATACTAATTTGTATCCCCTACCTCCAATTTTACCGTTTACTTATTATTTATGGCTTCAAAATTTTTTGATTAATGTTAATTAATGGTTCGTATTAAAAATGTTTTACAAAAATATATATATATATATTTCCTATTATATTATAAATAAGAACATTGGGGTGTTGAGTTTTATGAACTGAATTCAAATTTAGATCGAATAAACTTGAAATTTTTTAACAGGTTTGCAATTTTTATTTCAATTAATAACCTAATACTGGTTGATAAATGGGTATTGTGATATTTATAATTCTCACGATCTGGAAACAAGCACGCCTGGTGAATACTGTTTTCTTCACTTTTTTTTTTATGAGAAAATGTTGAGGAAGTTTAGCTTTGCAGTAAACTATTTAAAAGGTAAATGTATAAACTTTTTATAGTTTATATAAAACCTATTAATTGTTTTTATGTAATGGAATCTTATAATATTAGCTGGTAAATATTACATGTTTTCTGTAGATGAACTATTAGCTTTCAAATATAAATAAAACAACTCAAACTATTTTGCTCATAACTTTGCCTTGCTTATTGTCAGAATGTAGGATAATTTATACAAATCATTCCTGCACAGCGTTTAATATCTATATATAGATTGCATTCTCATTATGAGTTGATTAAATTATATACATAAAGTTTTAAAACTTTAAAAATATGAGTGGCCAATATAACTATCCTATTTTATATGAGAAAATTTAAAATAAAATCAACATCAAACTCCCTGATATGACTGTTTGAAAAAAATCTAATCTAGGGTCCCAATGTTTACTGAATTTAATATACTGATGTTTCTATTGGGAAGATCAATTATAAACGACTACATAAGGTTTTTTTTTTTACCATTGTCATATTTTTTTTTAAAAAATAAAAAAAATACAGAAAACTATTTATTGAAATAAATCGAGATACTTCCAAATCTCTAGTGCCTGTTACAATACTTAACTGACAGCCAATCAGATGTAAGGGATAGCTGTCCAAATGACATCCAAACCTAAACACACAACAAAGATTTTACGAAAAAAGGATGGCCACACTTTTCTCTACTTTTCTTTCTATATATCTAAGCCAGTCATAAGCATTTAGGTTTGAAAGCTTGAAGCTTTAAATATCTTCACAATTAACTCACTGAGTCTAAATCATAAATGTACAATGTGAAATCCTATGACTTACTACGAAGTAGTTTTTAGAATACATAACAAGCAGTAAAGTATGTAAATAATATTTTAATTTATGAAGCGCAGATAGTTGAAAATTGAAATAAATTGAGATACTGCCAAATCTGTAGTGCTCTTTACAATACTTAATCAACAGCCAATCAGATGTCAGGGATAGTGGTCCAAATGATATCCAAACATAAACACACAACATAGATTTTATAAAAAAAGGGTGGCCACCCTTTTCTCTATTTTTCTTTATATATATCTAAGCCAGTCATAAAATCTTTGTTGTGTGTTTAGGTTTGGATGTCATTTGGACAACTATCCCTGATAACTGATTGGCTTCCAGTTAAGTATTGTAATGAGTGCTAGAGATTTGGCAGTATCTCAATTTATTTCAATTTTCAACTATCTGCGCTTCGCAAGTTAAAATATTATTTACATACTTTACTGCTTGTTATGTATTCTAAAAACTACTTCATAGTAAATCATAGGATTTCGCATTGTACATTTATGATTTAGACTCAGTGAGTTAATTGTGAAGATATTTAAAGCTTCAAGCTTTCAAACCTAAATGCTTACAACTGGCTTAGATATATAGAAAGAAAAGTAGAGAAAAGAGTGGCCACCCTTTTCTTGTAAAATCTTTGTTGTGTGTTTAGGTTTGGATGTCATTTGGACAGCTATCTTTGACATCTGATTGGCTGCCAGTTAAGTATTGTAATGAGTGCTAGAGATATGGCAGTATCTCGATTTATTTCAATTTTCAACTATCTGTGCTTCACAAGTTAAAATATTATTTACATACTTTACTGCTTGTTGTGTATTCTAAAAACTACTTCATAGTAAATCATAGGATATCACATTGTACATTTATGATTTAGACTCAGTGAGTTAATTGTGAAGATATTTAAAGCTTCAAGCTTTCAAACCTAAATGCTTATGACTGGCTTAGATATATAGAAAGAAAAGTAGAGAAAAGACTGGCCACTCTTTTCTTGTAAAATCTTTGTTGTATGTTTAGGTTTGGATGTCATTTGGACAGCTATCTCTGACATCTGATTGGCTGCCAGTTAAGTATTGTAATGAGTGCTAGAGATTTAGCAGTATCTCAATTTATTTCAATTTTCAACTATCTGTGCTTCGCAAGTTAAAATATTATTTACATACTTTACTGCTTGTTGTGTATTCTAAAAACTACTTCATAGTAAATCATAGGATTTCGCATTGTATGTTTATGGTTTAGACTCAGTGAGTTAATTGTGAAGATATTTAAAGCTTCAAGCTTTCAAACCTAAACGCTTATGACTGGCTTAGATATATAGAAAGAAAAGTAGAGAAAAGAATGGTTACCCTTTTCTTGTAAAATCTTTGTTGTGTGTTTAGGTTTGGATGTCATTTGGACAGATATCTCTGACATCTGATTGGCTGTCAGTTAAATATTGTAATGAGCACTAGAGATTTGGCAGTATCTCGATTTATTTCAATTTTCAAATATCTGTGCTTCGCAAATTAAAATATTTAAAATTATTTATTATAAATTTATCTTTATTAATAACATGACAATTCTTCTGATACTATAAAATATAATGCCATTTTAAAGATTGTTCAATATATATATATATATATATATATATATATATATATATATATATATATATATATATATATATATATATATATATATATATACATTTAATTAAGCATCTTTCTTAATCATTGTGGAAGCTGCAAAGCAAATATTGAAAATATTGCTAATGGAATGTTTACTTAAATCTAATATAGAGGTTTACTAAAATATTGATACTGCATAATTATTCTATTATATGTCTTCTGATCAATTAAAAATTCATAAGATGTTATAATAAATATGTAAAGATTATAGCTTGTGAATATTCTTTAAAGTTTTATGTCATATCTACAAAATTAATTGTTTAGACTTGGTTTTTAATAGATCAGAGTATAGACAAAATTGATTTCATCTTCATCTGCTTTTTTGGTTGAACAATAATCTGAATGGGATGTTTTATTAAATATAATATACATGGCACTTGGAGATTTCATATCATAAAATATATTGCAGTCACTGACACTATTTAATTATTTTATATATTTATATATGCATGGAAAAAGACTAGTGATATAGAGATTAACACATTCATTTGCCACATCTATGATTTTGGATCCAAATCTGAGTGAAATATTCCTAGAATTGTTTTTTTTTAACTTTCTAAGATTTAAAATATTCTTCTAATTAGCATACTCATAGTTAATTCAACCAGCCATCAAAATATTTGAAAAAAAAATTACAGATAGTAGTGTTATATTTTCATTTAAATCTAAATTATTATAGTTTTAGATTTATTATTATATTAATAGCATTAATATTGCTTTAATCTTGAATATAATTTTCAGGTATTTATTAACAAAAATGTTTAATTTATAAGACCTATCTTTTAATTTATTACTTTTGATAGGTATTATTGCTGTGATTTTAATGATTCCCCTGTTCAGGTATAAAACCTGGGTTCAGTAAAGTAAATATTTTTATACACATTCAAAATGTTAACAAATTTATATTATAAAAAGTTATTAGACATGACTTGCTTTAGGGAAGCTCATTGTAGAAGTTTATGTGTATTCAAATGCATTTATGTGCATATTCTTAATTTATATATTTGATTTAGTATAGGAACATATATAAACCTTAAATAGTTTCCTACAGGTCAAAAAATTTCTCCAGCATTCTATATAAAAAAATAGTAATGTAAAGACATTAATCTTCAGTTTTTTATTTTTTTAAATTTTAACCCAAGATAAAAATTTGCATATTTTTTCTATTTGAAGGTAGGGATTTATGATACAGTGACAATATCCAACACCATTAAGTGTAGTTTTCCATTTTCTTCATTCTCTTAACATGGTTAACTTTAGTATTTCAAAATCATTGCTACATCATAAAAGCTAAATAACCAATTTTAATGAGGTTTACAATCTCAAAAAAGATTTTCCTTGGAAATCTTCAGCTAGATAAAATATTCCCCAAATTATACTTAAATTTAAACTCTGCATTCTCTTGTGATATGCAGGAATAATAATATTCACATATGTCTTTATATACATATGCATGTTTTTGAACTTTATTATTTCTCTTATTCATTTTTAATATGCCTTTTATTTAAATTATGAACTCATTAAGTCTGTTGGATGAGTGATTAAACAGATGTGTAAATTTTAATTGTCAAACTAATTGTTAATAATATATAGACATAGACAATAAGTGGATATATTATAAATATAAGTTCCAAAAATGTTAACCATTATACAAAGTATAATAATAAATCAGATCTATCATAATATGCATGTATCACTGCTAAACATAGTATCTCTAATACTATCTATTATATTAATTCAAGTATTTCTCTGAACCATACATATATAACTATCTTAAATTCACCCAAAGAAAGTTTCAAAAGATAAAACTATAAGATACTTAAATCAAATCAGTAAAATTTTTGATTCATGTTATGTTGTACTTTGCTATTTATTGCAAGTGTAATATTTTATCTAACATAGTAGTTAGTTCAATGACTAATTGATTTTCTCAAAAGAATAAAATAAAGGTTGATAATGAAATTAACAATATACTTGATCGTATTTTTACTACAGATGGAAACATAATGGATAAAATTAATCAAAGAATTAAAGTTGGTTGAAGTGCTTTTGATAGACATAACATAATATTTAAAAAAAGTATGTTGTCTATGTGTTTGAAATGAAAGGTTTTTAATAATTGTGTTACTAGTTTTTACTTATGGATCTAAAACTTTGAAAATTAGTAATGCAGAGACTTCAAACCATTCAACTAAGTATATATGCATGTTATGAATAAACAGAAAAAATCAAAAAAGAAATATATGAATAGAGAGAGAACAAGCAGGTGTTATTGACATCAATGAAAAAATTAAGAGACTAAAATGGGGTTGTGTTAAACATATTGCTAGAAGAGATGATAAAGATGGATAGTTGAAATCTTAAACTGTATTCCAAGAGATTGTAAAAGATCTAGAAAATAATACATGTGAGATGGACGGATGAAATAACAAAGTGTGCAGTGGTGAAGTGGAGAAGACAATCTGGATATCGGTGAAGATAAATTATACTTTGAGGTACTTTACATTTTGCAGTGAATCAATAATGATTGAAAATGATGATGGTGAATAATTAGTTTATAACTTGGGATTTAATTAGAGGTTGGATTACAGGTAAACATACGATTTTTTATTCTGATAGCTAGTACATATTTCATATAACAGCTAATTAATTAATGATTGGTAAATGAATAAATATTTACTTCCCACATATTAACAAACCAAATAATTAATACTTTTATAATTTTTTGGAAAGTTTTTGGAGAGATTTTTATTATACACAGTAAGTTATATAAAAAATCTTAATAAACAATAAATCCTAGTGATTAGAATTTTGCTATAAAATAATTATTTCTATTACATCAGTAAGTTACACGACCTGATACTTTTCTCTCTAATGGTGAAACCTATATCTTTTTACAATTGTACCTTTGTTTCATGCTTAACTCAACAACATTTAATTGACTATCTTAGATTAAAATAAAATATTTACACTTCGGTTAAAGAAAAGTTAGACAATTATTTCCTGAGCAATATTTAGCTAATTAGGTACGCTGACTAGTAAAAACAACTTAGGTTTGCTTATAAACCCTGTTATACGCACAGACAAACAGAAATTTAAATCAATGGCAAAAATTTGAAATAAATGCATAAGAAATTTCTGTGGAGTTGTTCTCAGACATTTAATTTCTTGCAATTGTAGTATTGTTTAAAATAACACTGCTTATGTCAAATGTCACTTAGAATAGAAGAAATTTGGAGGGAAGTAACTAATTTTCAGTTTAAGATTCTTCTCTTAATTAAAAGAATTTATCTATTAATAAACCATTTTGATTGTATTCTAATTGCGAAAATACTTGAGAGCAGGAATAAATAGAAAATAATGCAACAAAAAAGTGTCTTTTTTCTTTTTTAAATTTGATGAAGGAAATGATACTTAATACAAAGAGTTTGATTAAAAAAATAAATTACATAATTGTGATTTCCTTTTTAAAACATTAATTTTAACCATTTAAAAATATGACAATACGGTATATTATTATTTATGCTACAATTTGTATTTATACATAAAAAAAGTTATATTTAGATGTTAAGTTCTCCACCCAAAGGTAGGAGAAAGTTTTTAGGGCAATAGAGTACCATAACCAGATGCTATTATTTGGTCATTGTCCATTAAATATTTTATTAAAATTAGCTAAAATAGTTATTTTATATAATTTAAACCGCTGGATTTTTGTTTCCCATTTATAAATATCGGATCCAAAATATGAGTCATTAAACTAGATTAACAAATATAATTATAACTATGCTAACAATAAATTAACATGTATATATACACACACCAACTTACCATTAACCATCCTTTATGAAAGTGAATCTTTGATTAGACAAACAAATAGTTATTTAATCATTTTAAATTGAATATTAGTTTTTTAAAAATCTGTATTACCCACAAGATGGCTGGTGAGTTATATAAATATATTAAAATAAAATTTGTTATGGATTTATTATAAGTTTAAGTATTAGTAATTTAATGAGAATTGATTTTTAAAATACCATTTTCAATTATGATGTAATAAAACAAAATGTCAATTAAAAGCTGCCATTGCAGCAAGGCTTAAATTATTTATTTCATAACAGTATTTGTTTGAAATACTTTAGCTAAAAGTGAATTTATTGATTTTAACCTTATATCCAAGTTTTTATAAGGACCATAAGTCAGATTATACTTATATGTGTGAACTTTGAAAGTATAACAACTTTCAAAAAATGTGTTTATATTTCAATAAGACTTTCTATAAAGAGCTAAAAGTTTAAAATAGATTTTCAGAAGGTTATAGATTTAAAAAAGAAATCTACATAATTTAATAAATAATTTTTCAGCTATCTATCTATATAAAATCCATGTGACTGTACGATTGTCCATAAAGCTGTCATCTGTCAAATTCACAACAATTAAAAAACTATTGGATTTATCAATTATGCTATCAAATTCACAATTAAAAAATAAAATAAAAAACAATTTTACATATTTTTAAAAATAAATAATTATACCTAACTAAACCATAATTTATATTACAAGCATTTTATGCAAAGGTTCCACCTTTATATATAATAATCCATAATTTTTATTGCAAAATATATTTTAAGCAAAGAAAAAAATTCTGTCATTAAATAACTGGAATTTTTTATGAAGCATTTTATGCAAAGGAAGTAATTCCTTCCTTATATTTAAGAGGCTTAATTTGATTATGAGCACATTGTTTAGAGTAAATAATTTTGCAAAACAAAAAAAAAGTTAAAACATCCAATTAAAAAAAATATTACTAAAATGAAAGCCTTTCAAACTAGATACATTCATCACAATTATTTATATACTATTAAAATCTTTTGTTTAATTTACATTAAATCTTAAAAAAAATTATAAATAACCAATTAAAAACAGCTTTTCCATATGCTGGGTACATCTGATAATGTAATAAAGCAAAATACTAATTAATGCAGGTGCTACAACATGAAATTAAAATCATATAATAATTGCAATTCTTTAACACTCTTTAAGCTGAAAGTGAATATATATATATATTCAACCGGATGCTTTATCTGTTTCAAAAGTTCCATTGCAAAATTAAAAACTAACTTTTATTTTTATAAAGTTTTAAAAAAAACTATTTAAAACTTTTGTATATCATAACACACATACACAATTATATTTTAAAATTCTGTCATTTTTACTTTTCAATAGATTTTGTTTTTAAAATAGTTTTGTTTTGTCACTTTAATTAAAAGAAAGCAAACTTTTAATCTTTTGTAAAAATATTCTAATTAAAAAGTTTTATAAATCCTTTTGGAAAAAAACATTTTAATTTTGGAAAGTTTTAATTACATTCCTGTTTTTTATTTCCAATTGTAATCTGTTGAAAATTTATTTTTAAAAGCTGAGACATAATTTTGCATATCTGTTTTTTAAAAATTAAATCTGAATAAGATAAGAGCCCTGGTCAGAATTTTTAATTAAGATTAAGATAAGATAGAGATTTGCCCTGGGCTAAAACTGCTAATTAAAGATGATGCAGAAGGCAACAGTTCATACAAATAACCCTGTGATTTCAGACTAGATTATTCAGCTTCTTAATTTTATTTGATTGGTTATAAAAAGTGTTCCAACTCCTTAGTACACTCTTTGTAATCCTTATTTAAATTGTTGTGCTGCCTTTAATTTCAAATATTATTATCTGTATGTGGATAGTACAATTGCATATATCTTTCTAATATATGCTGATTGGAAATTCTGCTGAAATTAAATTACTGTCTTCTAATTGCTAAATAGCATTACTCTCTCCATATTGCTAAAATCACTTTCTATGGGGTATCTTATCTACAACATGCCCTGCTGAACCTATCTAAAGATGGACTCCAGATTATGAATTGTTCCTGCAGGATCATGCCATAAAAGCTTAAACAAGATCTGATCCAGTGCTTGCCTCCAAACTCCCTACCAAAGAGATATAAATCAAAAGCCTTTGTGATGGACTTAAATTAAAAAGAACTGTGTGCACCCCACTAGAGGAAATCTATTGGACTTTACATTAAGCCTTGGGGTAAAATTTCAAATTCTAACCAGGGTTTAAATATCTGTTAAAATCTAAGCCTAATCTTAAATAATCGTGTATTTATTATAAGTTTTGAATATTTCTTTAATGGTTTTAATTGTCTTATATATTTTCTTACTAGTGTATATAGTGGACTCTTAGTTTTTAGAATCCATATTGTTTTTATGCATTTGTCTGAGGGTGTATTGTGAGTTCCTATTTTAAATGCTTAGTGTTTTTTATTATTTATATTACTAACCCTTAATAAATGCTTTGGCTGACATTCATAATTTTATTTCAACTCACCTGGCCTTTGTCATTATAATTGCTTTAGTTAACATTGGGTTTGTATTTTTCTGCAGACTGAAAATCTTTTGGCTGGTGGTTTATCGAGCATATTGTTCTGTTTTTCTTAAATCAGAGATTTTATTTCTTCTATTCTAGATTATGTAAAGCACAATATTTGCTTGTTATACTTCTCATCTTGTATCAGCCAACCTTGATTGTCTTTAACATGGTTAAATCATGAGTTATTCTGCAGACATATGACATTCTTGGTTCCAATGCTCTATTCTGGGTCAAAGAAAGCTTGTCTGTGCTGTTTTGTTGTGTTCCCTACAAGGCTACTTCATTTTTGTTTTGAAATCTCTAAATAGGAAAACTGGAATTGTTTTTTATAGACAGCAAACAGGCAGATATTATAAATACTCTCTTTTTAAATTATAGGTGAGAAAACAAACTTATCTACCAGAAGTATATAATGTTTCAAAGCTCATGTACACTCTCTGATAAATATGCTGTAAAATTGTAGGTCAAACCTTATACTTTCATTTGCTTAAAGTTTATTTTTATTTTTTTAATTTAGTAAATTATAAACTATTTAAAATAATTTTAGCTGATATTTGTCTCTGTTGTCTTTTCTCAATTGTCTGAGCAATCTTAAAGATCTCTTTCTCTCCCTGGGTCTAGCTGGTAGCATTCATCATCAACAAGTCTTGATCACTGTAAATTAAATTTTCTAGGTTGTTAGTGATCTAGTGGCACCCTTGGTGATCAAAAGAAGATAGAAGTGACTGGTATGTGGTGTAATGTCAATTGTAAAAAAAAATCTTTTTTGGTTTGAGTTTAATAGTGAATATATTAACCTGGACTGCATGGGAGTATGTTGCTATGACAACATATAATATTGAGAAAAAGAAATGTTTACTATTAATTGTAATGTGTAAAAATTATGAATCCATTCAGTTTAAAAATGCATGTGTAAATAATAAAGTTAATAGTATTGATGAAATTATTATTCTTTCTTTATTATGTATATTTTCATTACATCATTCACAATATCATGTTACAAATAAAACATCTAAATGTTTAATGTCTCAAGTATATTTGTTATATTATTAGTATGATATTGTATATAAAATGTTTATTTCCATTGTAGTATGAAAGAATGTAGTCTTAATTTATTAGTTCATGTTATGGTGATTGTATAATATTTGTATTTTAAAATGTAAACATTGTATGTTATATGTAGTAATTATAAATTTTTTTTATTTGTCATTGTTATTATGTAATATGATTTTTATTTATGGAACACTGGCTAAAGTTGACCAAAGAGTTAATACAGAGTGTTGCTATAGTTTTCTCTGATGACCATTAAAATAATTTATAAATATAACTAAGCAGTATAAATTTTCTCTCTCATATCCTGGTTTCAAATTGAAGCAAAACTAAGTTCTTTCATGTAATTTTTTTATTTGTTTTTAAAAAGTATATGATTATTAAATGGATAGAATGATGGATGAAAACAATAGTATTAGTCCATTAACTAGGCAACTTTATCAGGAATTTGTAGAGAATACAATTTATTGAAAGAATGAAAATTAATTCTTAGTATTTAAAATCCATCAGAATATTTTTTTGCTTGTAAAGCAGAATATTACCTACTTTTCAATTATGAAGTATAAATGATAACATAAAATGTGCACAGGCATTATGTTCAACTGCCAATATAGTTTTATGAAATCGATGAGTTATTTTCACTTAGGATTGAAATTGGTTCAATTTCCATAGCATTGTCATAGATAAAACTAATGTCTGTTCACTTGTAATGGTTTATGAATTAAATACTTGTTGAAAGAAAATATATTTACATTACATGTCATGGATATAAACTAATGTTTGTACATTTATAATGTTAGATAGATCAAATAGGTGCTAAATAAAAGAATAATTTTGATATTTGAAAAATATTGGAATCAATAAAATGTGCTTCTAATGCAATAACTTTTCATGACATTTTTACTTTTTCTGGAATAACAAAACATCAAATTGTGGTTTAAGAAATAATCTTTAGAACTATGCTAGTATTTTGAAAATACTATATCTGAGGACAATTGATCCGATTATTTGCTAATATATATTATTTTTTTTATTTATATAGTATAGAATATAAATGGTAGTGTAATTTAAATTAAATATAGAGTTATTTTACATACTTAAAGTATAAGAGTTATATTTTTCTAAATTCAAATGTATATTTTATGACTTAGTAATTATTACTTTAATTTAAAACAATATTGACCTTCTTTTTCATTGATTATGAATTAATTTCTTTGTTTATATTTTATTCTCTTAAAATAATGTGAACAAATAGTTGGAATCATCTTTAGCATATATATATAAAGATTAAGAATGTTCTTAACTATAGTTGGAATCATCTTTAGCATATATATATAAAGATTAAGAATGTTCTTAACTATATTTTGAAAGGTATATCTGCATAACAACATGTTTGTGTTACATAAGCATACATTTAAAATTTAGCATTTAATAGATGAAGTTCAACATACAATTACCTATTTAATTTAAAAGAATTAATGTCAATTGAGAACCAATTACATAAAGCATAATTGAATCACATGCATATATTTTATATGTTTATTTGCCATATAGATATTTTTGGTTTTAATTTATATCTATTTGTTAATAAATTTTGAATTAATTTAAAACAAGTAAACTTGCTTGGTTTGTCATTCAACTTTACAATGCAAATTTATTACTTACTCTTATTTGGATGAGATAATATTCACTAATTGATTATATCACATAATTCATTAGAAGCAGATATAAAATAGTTCAAAATCCAAACAACAGAATGGGTAAGAGAGAATAATTACATATCATTTTCTTTGCATTGAATTCAATGTTTTTATTGGACTATGTGCTGAATTTTATATAGCAATAAATTAATTGATTTACACATTCTTAAATATTTAATAAATAATTAGAAATTTAATAGAATTATTTTTTTAGCAACAAATGACAATTATATTAAGATTGAAATTATATATGAAGTGACTCTATGATTGATAAAGATACAAATATGATAATTATTAAAGATGAATAATCGTAATTGCAATAAAATGTTCACACATTTTATTGTAAGTCATTATTAATTAAAGTGAATATTACATTAAGTCAGTATACAGACATAAAGATAGTAATTGTATTCAGTTATTGAGCTGATAATAGTAATATATTTTAATCTGTTACAAATTCCAGCAATTTGCTTTAATTGTACATAAAATTTATTGATGTGGATTGTAAATTCAGTTTAAATATTAAATTTTAATATTAATATTTGATTCTAATAAACACTATTGATCTTTCATGTTTTACTAATTATAGTCTAAAGTCTTGTTATAGTCATAGCTTCATTAAACTAAAAAGTAATTGGATATAATTTGTCAATTGTGTTTGCATAAGCATCAAATAGGAATGTATTATATATATATATATATATATTCAATCACATATATATATATATATATATATATATTAATGTGATTGAATATTATAAATTTTAATGTTATCTAATGAAGTCATTTTATTTTGTAGTATTTTAAATTGGTGAAAATAGAGAGATGTGTTTGGTTAATTGATTTTGTATTTTTATTGAGTATTTAGACTTATTATACTCGACTATTTAATGAATACGAGCAAATTGATATTAGTGGAATAAAATAAAAAAAATAATGCAAACTTAGCCATGGCATTTCACTAATACCAATATGCTCTAAAAATAATACTAACTTAGTCATCCTATTTAGTTATAATTAAAAATCAATTATTGAGTTATTTATTTATTTAGATGTCATTGATATTTTAGATTTAAAGGGCATATTAAAATTATTATCTAATCCATTTATGAATTATTTTGTTTAAATATAAATAATGTGTATGTATCATTGTAAAGTGTTTTTACTCATAAAAAATATTAAGATTTATCTGTGTAATTCTTTATTATCATTTTTATTATATTATAAGTGATTTATATAATAAACAGGCAAAACTCCCCATACAGTATTGCCACTCAGTGCAATCCAGAGTAATCAATGGAAGTCAGAAGGCTTGTGCATAAAATCCCCATCAAGTGCCTACTCATCCAATATTCCCAGACTAGTTTCTGGCTTGTGGCCTTCATCAGTGAGGGACCTTGTATCTGAGAGCAATGCACGTAGATCTTAGGATCTAATGCAGCCCTCTAGCAGCCACCTTTTATCTTTACTTAACTACAAAACTATGAGTTTTAAATTGAAATTATAATAATATTTTCAATCCAAGCTTATTAGCATATATAGTCATATAGGTCTGAACTCAGTTCAGTGCCCATACATTTTGGTGCCTTTGGTTTTTTAATAACCATAGCCATCACTATCCTATGAGGCAGGATTGGTTTTAAACCAATAAACATCACATGATCACCATTTCTTATGCTTGCTTATAATTGTTATTAAAAAGGCAAAACTCCCCACACAGTTTTGCAACTCACTGAGTGGTAATACTGTATGGGGAGTTTTGCATATTTAATAACAGTTATAAGCAAGCATAAGAAATGGTAATAATGTGATGTTTATTGATTTATATTATAAGTATAGATTGTTGTTTATAAGATAATGATATTTAGTTTTATTGTTTTATTTTTTAATCATAAATAACACTCATATTTTATGGTAGTTTGAAATAATGATTTTGATTGTTTACTATGCATTCTAAATGTTATAGGAATATGACAACAAAAATTATTATTGTTGTTTTATTGAATTAAGTTTATGAATTTCATTCTGTTACAAATGATTCTACAATTCACAGACATTAATAAATTAGGATTGTTCTTTTTTGGTTAACATTTTATTCTCTTGTAAATGGTGATAAATAATTATACTATGACTAAGGATGCATTATGTTCCATATTTTTATTCAGTTATAAAAGGTGCCCTAACTTTGGGCTATATTTTCATTTAGATTATATTAAAGTTATCATTACTCATTGTCATCATTTTTATTCAGTTACATATGGTACTGCAATTCATGGAGCATTATTAAACTAGGACCATTCTTTCATGAGCCACATATGTATTTAGTTACAAATGGCTCCCAAATCGGTGAGGTATTAAAAGAAGAGCATACTTTCAATTTTATTCAATTACAATATAAAAATAAAAACATAGTAGTAAAAACTAATCAAGGCAAAACTCTCCATACAGTAGTGCCACCCTGTGCCAACCAGAGTAATCAGTGGATGCCAAAAGGCTTATGCATAAAATCCTTATCTAATGCCTATTCATCCAATATCCCCAGACTCGTTTCTGGCTTGTGGCCTTCATCAGTGGAGAGCTTTGGATCTGAGAGCGCTGCACCTAGATTTTAGGATCTAATGCAACCCTCCAGCAATCACCTTTTATCTCTACTTAACTACAAAACTATGAGAATGAAATTGAAAACACAAAAATATTTTTAATCTAAGCTCAAAAGCTTATATAGTCATATGGGTCAAAACTTAGTTCAGCACCCATACATTTTGGTATCTTTGGCTCTTTAACAACCATAGCCACTACTGTTTGGCACATGGTGGCACTCCTATATGGAGAGTTTTGCCTTGTTTATAAACAATTATGTGCTAGTATAAGAGATGGTGATCATGTGATGCTTAATGGTTTAACACCAATCCTGCTTAATAGGATAGTGGTTGCTATGGTTGTTAAAGAGTCAAAGACACCAAAATGTATAGTTGCTGAACTGAGTTCAAACCTATATAACTATATAAGCTATTGAGCTTAGATTGAAAATATTTTTGTGTTTTTAATTTCATAGTTTTGTAGTTAAATAGAGATAAAAAGTGTTTGCTGGAGGGTTGCATTAGATCTTAAGATCTAGGTGCAGTGCTCTGAGATCCAAAACTCTTCACTGATGAAGGAAACAAGCCAGAAACTAGTCTAGGGATATTGGATGAGTCGACATTAGATAGGGATTTTATGCACAAGACTTCTGGCATCCATTGATTACTTTGATTGGCACAGGGTGGCACTACTGTATAAATAGTTTTGCCTTGTTTATAAACAATTATGTGTTAGTATAAGAGATGGTGATCATGTGATGCTTAATGGAATAAAAACTATATAAAACATAAAATTTAAGAGTTTTTAATAATAGTTGTAGGAAAGTGCAAACATAGAAGTAATAGTAATTCATTACATAAATAATTATTAAATAACATTGTTTATTTAGATATATATATACACATTTATTAAAAACTTTATTTTGAAACACACATAGGCATATTTCCTTTTAATACTAAGTTATTTAACGCTATAAACTTATAATACTAAGTTATTTAAAACAAAAAAAAAAACCATTCCAACCTATTTCAATTCTATGATGAATTTCTTCCATTGTGTTTCCATCTGCAGTAATAATCTAATCAAGGTAATTGTACTTGTTAATTTATTTTAACCCATCCTTATCAAATTTATTTTCATCTTTTGAGAAAATTCATTGAACATTACTTTAGTCTTTTTAACATTTATTTTTAATCCTACTTTCTTAACATTCATCTGATAACTCTTGCAACAATTCCTGAAACTCTAAAGCATTATTTGTGAAAACAACTACATCATTTGCAAAATTGCTAGATGATTTAAATAATCATCATTTAATTTTATTGCCTTAGCTTTCCATTTTAATACACAAAATACTTCTTGAAAAACTGTTGTAAAAATTTTGGAGATATGGAGTCACCTTGTTGCACACCCTTTTCAATATTATTTCTCATTAGTATTATTATGTAATCTATTTGTCACTGATGTATATTTACAAATATTCTTCAGAATATGCCAATATTCTGGGTCTATATCTTGATTACCCAAAACCTTAATCACTGACTTAATTGCTTATGGAATCAAATGTTTTTTCATAGTCTTTAAATTCTAATCATAATAGCAATTCATATTCATTGGTCCTTTCTATAACTTCTCTCAATACTTGGATGTGATCCACTGTACTAAAACTAATTTTAAATCTTTTTTTTATTTGACTAAAATCTAAAGTTTACTGTGGACATAATTATTTTGGTAAAAATTTTGTATAGAACTGACAAAAAATTGATATATCTGTAATTTCTAATATCTTTTTTGACTTATTTTCAAATTTTTATTATTAATACTACATTCTACCAATTATCTCATACATCTTTATCATTAAGACATTTGGTATATAACTTTGCCACAAATTTTTCAATTTCTTTACCTACTTATTTTAAGATATCAATTAAAATTCCATCATCATCAGGAGCTTTTCTCTTTTTTATAAATTTAATTGCATGTTTCACATCTTCATTTAAATTCCGAGCAATTCAGAAAATATATTAGGTATAGAAGTACTTTTCCTTGTTTTTTTCTTGCTATATAACTCTTATGAGCTCTTTTACACATTTCATAAAGTCAACTCTCTTTTTAATAACAGTACCATCTACTTTTGTTACTGTAAAAATGTTTCCTATCAATACTATGATGTCATTTTATAACTTTTATGACTTTTATTCTCTTCTATATCTTTCTTTGTTAGTTCACAATTATAATATCATTATTACCTCCTTCTCACACCACTTTACAAAATTAAAGATATACAATCCTTCTTATTACATTATTTTTTATATATTTTTCTATTCTTTTTTTTTTCAAAAATTGGCTTGTCTCAGTTAAAGTTTTGCTGGTCAATCACTGCTTCTTTGTACCAGCTATTTTTGGTGCAGTTTTTAAAAGTTGTTCCATTGACTTCATTCAAATCTGAATCATGTTTAAAATTTGTTAATATTTAAAAATGATTTACAAATTCTAATTTAAATTCCTTGGAAGATTTCTGGAGATTAGGAATATCAATTGTGAATAATGTTTTTCTTAATAATTTTTGGGTCTAGTTTTGCACTAACATGTATCTTACATCTCACCATTAAGAACATTACAATCTTCAAATATATCTCATATGTTAGTAAAAATATAATACAATTCTACTGTACTTTCATTTGAATGCTTCCATATCCATTTAACATTAAAAAAAGAATTCATAATATAAACTTTTTTTTTGTTTCTACAAACTCCACAAGTCTATGTCTTCTCTCATTTCTATCACTATAATTAAATTTATTTACAACACTTTCATATTTCAATTGTTTATCAATTCTAGCATTAAATACTACCACCACAGTTTTAAAATGTTGTTTAGTATGAATAAAAGCCTTTTGTACATCAATATAAATATACTCCAATTCTTAATCACAATGAGAAATTGTTGGGGCATAAAGCTAAATAATCTGCACTTGACATCTGCTATTAAGTTGAATAACTAATCTTGACAATCTGTCCAATACAATGTCAATCTACACAATGTTATTTTTCCATTTCTTATTTATAATGAATCTTACTCCACTTGTAGTTCAGTACATGTCCACTTTTTAAATCAACTGTCTCTTCACCTGCACAAAGCCCAATAATGTCCCATTTAATGTAAAACATTTCTTTTTCTAATTCTTGCAATCTTCTTTCACTTGAAAGTTATCTACAGTTGTAAGTACCTAAATAAAATATCATCATCAAATGGCAGCCTGGACTGAAATCAGAAGATTCTAAGCACTTTCTACCTTTGGCCACCAACCATTACCTTGGATGGTGACTTTACATTCTCCTGGGAATAAGGGCCATGATTTCTTTTTGTGCATTATCATTGTAAATATATATATTAAAAAGGAAAAAAAAATTAATGCCTTCAAGTGAACTCAACTGATATTTCAGTTAAGAGCTATCAGGCAACTGAGAAAAAAGTCTATTGTGTTTCTTGATCTTAAACTCAGAGGTAAAAATCCAATAAACTGACCACACTGTGTAAGGCATATTGGTGAGTAGTCCATCCATGTTCACACACTATATAAATAATTACATAATAATAACAGTTGCAATGACAGGAATGTGTAGAATGGATATTTGGAATTTGGCTGTTTGATTCCTTTAAGACCTCTGAAAGGAAACAAAGGATTTTATTTCAGATGACAGTAAAAAAAAATGAGATGGAAAATAAAGTACATGGATTAGAGAACAAACAGGTGTTACTGAATTCATAGAAAGTTTTAAGAGACTAAAGTAAAGTTGAGTTAGACATATTTCTAGAAGTGATGATAATTGAAATCTTAAATTGAATTTCAAAAAATTGTAAAAAATCTAGAAGATACCATATGTGAGATGGATGGAAGAAATAGGGAAATGTGATGAAGTATTGTGGAAAAGAGAGGCTAGAGATTGAAGATGAATTAGGGAAGACTTTCATCTTGCAGTGGTTCAATAATAGTTGAAAATTATAATGATGACACATGTATATATACAGAATCAAAATTATCCCAAATTCAGAACTAAACAATACTAGCCAAAGAAAATAAACTCCAAAACAAAACCAATGGTTTCACTGCTATAAACAGACTTCTCAAATATAAAGATCTACAACACAACAACAATTTTATACTAAATATTACCCACAATTCCACTTACACCCCCCCCCACACTTTTAAACAAGTTAATTGCTTCAGAATTATAAATTTTAATAGCAAATATTAATTTTTCTTTTTTATTTCGAAAAAGACAACCTTAGCCTCATCAAATCTAATAGTATGGTCTGTATTTATTTCATGGATTTATAACACAGAACTGGGGTATTTATTTCTAACCCTACTTTTACATAATTTTATTTTTTTATTTAAGTTCAAATTACTTTGACTTATATAACCTTCTTACAAAAACAAGAGATAATATTCACTAAACCAGGAATAGTCTTTCTATCAAAAATTTCCTTTCTATTGTTTAGAAACAAATGTAAATATATTTATTTATTAAGTGCAAGCAAATTAAACTTTGCCAGATTATTCAAAGTAATACCCCTTTTCCAAGCAATTTTCTTATTTATTATTTTTACACACAATTCTATAAGAAGACAATTAAAAGGCAAAACAATAAAATCATATTTTTCTTTATCCTTTACATTATTCCAATTACTATTACTATTAAATAAAATACTTTTAACAAATTTATGAAAGTTGCCAACACTCAAATGATCTTTTCATATATATATATATAGAGAGAGAGGGAGACATAGTGTGTGTGTGTGTAAACACTAATAGCAATAAACTTTCCAAATACTTTTAATATTAATGCATATTTTTGTAATGGAAAATGATAATTTTATATTTGCTTGCAATCTAACAAAAAGGCACATTACTTTTAACAGTTTTCAGAAATATTTTTTAGAAAGTTTATATCCTGCATAGTTTGATACAGTTGCTAGAGCATCTGACTTGGGATTAGAAAGTCCCAGGATTGATTCTGGCATTCACAGATCTGCCACATGAATTTCTTATGAACTCCCAAGTAATAAATCCATAAGCCTTTTTTATGTCTTGCATGGTTTGGCACAATTGGTAACATGTCCAACTTGGAATAGGGAGGTCCCAGGATTCATTCTGGTACTTGCAGGTGCACTCAAATTTCTTGTTAACATCCGAGCAATAGAGACATATTCATTGTCTTTACTAGTTATTTTACACATTTATAAAAGTAATAAAATATATCTTTGAGACAGACTTCAATTCAACTTCAATTCAATTTATCTTACAAAACCATTATATAAACTTTCAACATTTTATTCCTTACTTACAGATAATATAGAAAGAACACTGATGAGCATAGATCATACCATTAATTAACATTTACTTACTTGAATAATACTGGAGCATTAGTCAATGGATTATCTTGGATTTGTTTTGAACCACATCTTATTATTTTTTGCTTATAATGATCCTTTTCTTCTCTCACATCACTAACATTATTAGAATTAAAAATACAATTTGCATCCTTTTCATAATTTTGATAACAAAAGTATACATTTTGCATTAGTTAAGATGTTATTTAATTCTTGTATTTAAATGAGCTTTAGTTTCACCAAATTATATTAAATAACAACAGAACTTGCAATTAAAAACCTACTTATTATTTCAAAAGTTAAAATTTCCCTCTGGGCCAAAGTTGTGCTTTATCAATTATATATGTGGTTGTGACAAATACATATTTATCATATAAGTCAATGTGTTTAAAGAGCTTTCCAAACAATATTTAATTATGTGTATTTGACTTGAAACCTGATATGAGGAAGTCATTGTATATATAGATCTGTTAACATAATCACCATTATCATTTTTAACCATCATCACTCAACTGTGGAATGAATATTTCTCTAAGTCTAATCCAGTTTCTCTGATCTCTAGCCTCTCTTCTCTACATCATAACATCAAATTTTCTTATTTCATTCAATAATCTCGCAAGTAATTTCTTTCTAGGCTTGTTACACTATCTTGGGATTCATTTTAAGAATTCCATTGCACATATATTATCATCTCTTATAGAAATATCTCCAACTATGCTCCATTTCTGTCTATTAATTTTTTCTTAATGATGTTGTGATATTATTTTCTTACCCATGTTTTTTATTTTTGATCTCTCCTACTAATCATAAGAGGCCTGGCATATCACCAGAGACAAATACGCAATTAACAAAGAAAATTCCTGTGACCTCCATTCAAAAAATGGCCAACTTAAACAACTAATTTCCCATTCAAATATGCTAATTAACAAGCTCTATGATTTTCTTTCCACCATCAATTCTATGACTATGACTTGTACATTTATTTGGTCAAAAGTGCACCAGGAAAATTTTGCTAACTTTACAAATTTAAAGCTTATCTCACATATGTTTATGTTTATACTCTGTTACATTTCTCTAAGATAGTGCTTACTAAAATTTTTCAACATACCAAACATGTCTCCACATTTCATTGGGTGATGCAAAGTGTCTGCATTGCACTTCTCTTCATGTATCACATGCATAAGCAGACATTAGTAAAACACATCTATTAAAAACTTTATTTTTCAAACAGGATATGCATATTTTATTTTAACATTAATTCTAACAAAAATACTCCATTAAAGTTTAATTATATGATTAATTACTTTCATTAGGTTCCATATGTACTAATAATATTACCAATGTATTTCAGTTGTTAACATCTAATTCCTGATTATCTTTTTATTTCTTCTGAGAAAAACCTTAGAACATGAAGTTTTTATAGCATGTATTTTTAATCCTATTTTTATATTTTCATCTGATAAATCTTGCAACATTTCTTGAAGCTCTGAAGCATTATATTTCATAAACATCCACATTATATGCAATATCTAGATGACTTTAATAATCTCTATTTACTTTTACTGTCTTAGCTTTTCCACCTTAATCTAAAAATACTTCTTGTAAATCTGCTATAAAAGTTTTGGAGATATGTAATTACCTTGTCATACATTCTTTTCATTATGAATCTTCTCAGTTCATGTAATCAAATCATTGCTGTTGCATTTTGATTAATATTTTTCAGAAAATAGCATTATCATAAAGCCACATGTTGATGATTCAGTGTTGTAATCACTGAAGAAATGTTTATAGAATCAAGTGTCTTTTCAAAATCTAGAAATCCAAATCATAATGGCAACTCATATTCTTTGACCTTTCTGTAACTTTTTTTAATAGTTTCATGTGATTCACTCTGTAATAAAACCACTTTTAGGTCCAGCTTGTTCTTTTGGTTGAACCAAAACTGGCTCTAGATGAATGATAATTACCTCAGTAGAGATTTTGTATAGAACTGTTATAAGATTGATAGGTCTATAATTTGTAATACTTGTCAATATCATCTTCCTTGAATATCAATATTTCATTTCAGGGATCTTTATCATTTAGATATATGATATACAACTTTGTCAATAATTTTTCTTTTTCTTCACCTGTTTCTTTTAAGTTATCAATTCCAATTCCATTATTTCTTAGAAAATTTCCATCTTCATAGATTTATTTACATCTCACTTTTTCCTATAAATTGCTGGAAGATTCAGAAGATATATTAATTGTAGAAGGTCTTTGTTTTCTATTCTTTCTTACTACATAATTCTTTATAGAACTCTTCCACACATATTAAAATGTCGACTCTCTTTTTAGTAATAGAATTATATTTCTCCTTCTTGTAGAAATAATTTCCTAAAAATATCAATATATTGTTTTGTACTTTTGTGATTTTTATTGTCTTCTGTAGCTTTCCTCGTTAATTCAAAATTATATATATTAATTTTTTTATAGTACTTTATAAAATTTTAGATATTCAGTTCTTCTTAATGGATAATTTTTATATATGTTCATATTCCAGCTAATACTATTACTATAATCATTATATTAATAAGATTATAATCAATTTATTGGGGAAAAAATTAAATTACTATGATTTAATATAAATGCAAAACAAATTAAAAAAGTAACATCTCCAATTCCATTTCTTAAAATTGCTAACACCCCTGCCCTATTAGATTTTCTATTTTTATAATAAATAACCAATAATTATGATGATAATCCTAACGCATCCCTTCTTTTCTTTTCCCATAAAAAGTCTTATGTCAGTAAGTAACTTATTAAAAAACTGCTGCTTTATTATAAAGCAATTTTTGCTGTAGTTCTTAATACAGTGTCAACTATCTTTAATTGATTTCCATTGAATTATGTTCAAAATTTCTTAATATTTTAAAATGATTTGCAAGTTCTAATTAATTCATGTGAATGTTTCTAAGGGTTAGAAATATTAAATATCAATACTATTTTTCTTAATAATTTGTGTTTCTTTAGTTTTGCATTAACATGTATCTTACATTTCCCTAATCTACCATCCCTTCCAGTTTTGAATCTATTAAAAACATTACAGTCTTGAAATACATATTTTCTAAAAGTCACCAGGTAATTTTAATCTGTTGCTCTATCATTTGGATTCTTTCATGTCTATTTTCGTTTAGTATTTTTCTCAAAGAAAAAATTCATAATATATAGGGAGTTTTATTCTAAAAATTTCACAAGACTGTGTACTCTTCCATTTACATTGAGATAATCAAATTTACTAGAAGCATATCTTTCATTTATATACCATTTTTAGTATTAGTCTCCCATAACAATTTTTAAATATTTGATCAGATCACACACCCGATCTGATCAAAAGCATTTTTTATGTTGATATAAATAAAATCTCTATGACTTCATCATAATGAAAACATGGTAGGACATAAAACTAAATTATCTGCATTTGGTATCTTCAATTGAGTTGAATAACTTTGCCACTCTGTCTGTTACACTATCAATCTCTACAATGTTATTCTTCCACTGTTTTCACAATAAATCCTATTCCCCTTCTGCTTCCAATACTTGTATCTTTATGCAATGACTTTCCTAATTAATTGTTTCTTTAACTTTTCTTCTAATTTCACAAAGTTCAGCAACATCCAATTTAATATTAGATAATCCCCTTCCAATTTATGCAATCTTTCTTCACTTTAAAGTGAAGTGAAGCTGTAAATCCATATAGAATGGCAGCCCAAGTTCACAATCAATGAATTCTTACTGTATTTTACTTTTGAGCACCAACTACTGTTTTTGATAATGACTTTAATTCTTCCTGGGAATAAATATAATAATTTAGTTTTGTCATGACTATAAATTCATAATTTTAAAAAAGTTCATATCATAATTCAGTTTTGTCATGATTTAATTATATAAGGGACTTGAATACAGACTTTCAAGTTCCCTTCAGCTATCCACTCTATTTCATCCAACCTATACACATGACCACACAATATGAAAAAGATAAATTATTACCCAATATGAGTATTTCGTGATGAATCAGCACTCATCAGTTGGTCCAAATAACCATCTCCACACACATATACATATAATCAATGCTTGGTTTATATTAAAATAGTAAATCTTCAAACTGAAATGGTAAGGCTTCAGTTTACTCCAGCTTCCAACTCTTCAACAATCCATATCATTGAAAATCTGATGATGGAATACCCAAATTCTTGTTGATGCCAATATTTTTGTCATGCCCATGTTGACTTAAGTCATTCTAACCCCTCACATATAGAACTCTATCCATTTAAATACACAGAAAAGGGATAGGCTGGATACAGGCTAAATCTGTATTTTTGATTGAATATAAGTAAAATGTCTAAACTTGGAGTTTAAGATGTAATTATGTAAAGGACTTGAACACAGATCTTTAAGCTACTTTCATCTGTCCACTCTATCTCATACACATGTATGTTGTCAAGTGTATCATTTGTATGAAATAGAGCAAATAGCTGAAGGGAGCTTGAAAGTCTATGTTTTATCATGATTGTAAATGTATAATTTTTAAAGAGTTCATTTGTACATACATTAACTTTGCCTTCAGGAAATCTCAACTGATATTTCAGTCTAGAACTATCAGGCAACTGAAAGCAGAGACTAAATGTTCTTCATTTTAAAACTCAGATGTAAAAAATCAATATACTCATGACATAGGCTGGTGCATGATGATGAGAAACCCATCCACATCTTTTTACTATAACATAATGTTATGGTAACAACAACTTCAACAACAAGAACTTACAGAATAACTGGAATTTGCCCTGTTCAGTTCCTTTAAGGCCCCAAAGAGAAATCAAAGAGCCTCTTTCCAGTTAACAGCAAACTCCTTTTTGCAGCAATTTCCTTGCTACTGAAAGATGTTACAATATATTCAAATTATTTTGAAATATATAATAAAAGCTTTTATTGCACTCAGTTTCTTTTATCTGTTTTATAAAAATAAATAGTATATTTAAACATGTGTCTGACTATAGTTCATTTTCTCAGAACAAACCAACATAATGTTTAATGTATTATATGACTGTTTCTGTATAGTCATTAAGTTTCTGGTCATCTTTGGAATGTAATAACTTATTTGACATATATTAAATTAATAGTTAAAATTTTATTTTACACAATTTAATGGTATGAGTATGTATTAATCCGGTGGTTATATCTCTAGGTATTATACTATATGCAATAAGTAGATATCAATAATTTCTGCAGGCTTAAAAACAACAACTCCAAAAAATAGAAATATTCACCCATATATTTCAATAGTTATAGACATAAATATTGATATGAAGCTTATTTTCTAAATAGAATATATATATATAAAAATAAGAGTAAAATTAAATAGTAGTGATTTATTTTATTTTGATAATTTCTGATATTTCAGCACCTTGTTGACAAAATGCCAAAATCAGTAAAAAGTTGTTTGATAAATCATTCTAGAAACTGATGACAAGACGGACACACAGATGATAGATGAGTTTAATTTGGAAATGAATGACATTTCATTTAAGTCAAGTTAAAATCATTATTAAAGCCCAACAAGAATTAATACATTTGTCAATTGGATGTGGTAGCCGAAATATTATTCCTGAAAACATTTACTTGCTTCTTTTTCTTCCTTTTTTTTTTTTAATAACAAAAAGAGAGATTTGAATTCTATCAAATATTGTTTTTTTTTTTTTTTAATTAAAAATAAAAAACGAAAATTTTGACTTTTGAAATTAACTTGTAAATATGTGCTGATATATATATAACCACTAAAACAAAAAAAAAAAACCCTCGGCATTTTAACATTTTTCTGTCATCATCTAGCAGCTGTTTAGGTTATATTTCCATCATTTTATTTATTTTTAAATCTAGATTTTGTAATGCACATTTGATTCACGACTCATCTAAATATCACATTACCCTTAAGTTTATTACATTCATTGCATCCCAGTGTTTTTAAAACCAGAAGACAGGATTACACTAGAGTCTGGGTACATTAGATTGTTGCTACAATGACACGTCAAAGAAATTGAAATAAAACAGAATGAAGAGTGAACACTCATTTATTATAATGGAAATTTCAAATCGGACATAAAAGAAATTGGCACTTTTTGGATGGCATATAGCAAAGAAACCTTTATTTTTATTGTTGCAGTATGTTGTTACTTATTTATGCAAATTAGGATTTTTGTATATTAACATCTATCAAATTAACAATATAGGAACTAAAATCAGTTGAAGAAAAATGAATATTTTGGAATTCTTTTTGATTAACCCATAACAGTTACAACACAGTATAGAAAAGTAAAGACTACAAGCTGTATCTCCTACTGCATATAAGAAAAGTATTTGCTTTATATAAATATTATTTCAAATTTGTTTTTTTTTTTAATTCTAAGTATTATTTTCAATATATTTTGTTTAAAACATTTTAAAAATATAACATAAAATTAAAAAAATATAGAAATAAAATATAGCTTTAAAATTACAATGATCTTATATATAAAATCCCTATTTTCTCTGCTGTCTAATTGGTGAATATATGAATGTTTCTCTGTAAGACTATCACAAATCAAATTCACAACCACTGTCACAAGTCCAATTCACATTAATTCCACCATTAATAAACTATATGAGTTTTCCATAACAGTCACATATCAAATATGAGAGGTATATATTTAAATTGTAGTGTGGCTTTATTAATAATTTTATGCACCTGGCTGGCCAAAGACTGGGTACACAAAACAATTAATAAAGCTAAATGTATTAATACTTTGTTGGAAGAATAGATTATTCCTAGCCAAATATAAAATTTAAATCTCTGCTAAAGATTAATATGTCTGTATTTATATTAAACATAAATATATAAATGACTCACTTTTATCTCTATTTTTCATGTGTAATGATGAGTAGCAGTATGATATCTTTAAATATATATATATATAATTTAGTTTCTTTTCATTCAATCATCTATTATTCTTTCTTTACTTTTTTTATGTATTGCTAATTGTAATTAATGTCAGTATTTATTTAAAAATACATATTGGTAAATAAACAATTCAAAACAAACCATGATGTCACAAAAACAGAATATGTGACCAATTATTGGAAAAAAATATCTATTATTACATTACATGGATGCACTAAGTTAGAATCATCCAAGCTATAATGGTTTATAGTTATGAACAAAGTATTTTACTAACTACTTACCAAACTTTGTCAAAAAATTGCCTGATGATGATTATAGATATAATTATTTTGATATTTGGTTTATATTTAACCAAATAGACAAGTCCTGCTGAGAATGGTAGGTATATATGTAAATACCTGAGAATTATAATAAACAGATACACACATACATTTTTTTTATTGTTTTATTACTATTTAAGCTTCTTTATTAGGAAAAAAATATGTACTATATAGTATTATTTGTTGATTTAATTTTTTAATGCTATTATTATTACTTTTATGCTCTTAAGAGGACTGTTTAACAGTCAAACTCTAAAATATGTTAAAATAAGTGCATAAATAAAGTGGCTTATTATACTCATTGTTATTAATATTACTGTTATTAAAATTATTACATGTACTTTATTCTTTCACTCTAATTTAATTATATTATACTTATTTGCAATATTTTCACATGCTTTATAAGTATAGTGATTTATTTACATATCTGAAAGTCTTGTGTAATATACTGTATAATCCATTAAAAAAAACCCAATATATTCAGAATACTAACCCCTGTCAAATGATGATGACTTGTATTCTTAATCAGACAAATTCTAAATTCAAAAAGATTAAGAAATTAACCAGTGTAAAAAAATAGTATTGCACCTCAGTAACATGAGAGCTGAAAAATTTGCTTAAATACTGTTATACTTATAGACTTTTAAAATTATAATATAAATATTATTATAGAATTTTATAGCATAAAAAACTGTTAAACAGTTAGTCACTATTTAGACAATATCAACAATTTTGCAAACAATCTGAAACAAGTAGCAATGAAATCAGTAAATATGTTGCAATAATAATAATACTAATAGTTTCTGTATTTATTCTCAAGTGAGTAGAGTAAAAAGAAATTATCAATAAGCTCAATCTACAATTCAAATATTTAAACATCACATGACCTTCAAAGTACTATAGCATTTCTATAGAATGGGGTACTCAGAGCTAATATTACCAGATTGTCTCTCAATTTAATAAGTAAGAGAAAATCTTTGTTCAATCAATAAAATGGAATTGGCTTTTCAATCTAATACTTGGGTGCTTAAATGTCACATAATTCTCTGAAAAAATTATCATATTGATAGGGTAGAGGATTCACGTCTAAAAGTTACTGAATCAAGTATTACATTTCTAAAGTAAAAAGAAAAGTTCTGTCAGTAAGTGAATTGAACTCAATCTGAACAACTTCATGTCTGAACATCACACAACATTAATCTTAAGATTGCTTAGTTATCTTAATGATCCTTTTTAAAAGACGCACACACATAATCTAGACATAATATACCTGTCACAAATTCATCATGAATTATATCTTTTAAAAACTCTCTGTTTACTATTATTTGGATTTTCTTTTAATTAATTAAACAATAAAAGTAATAAATAATTTAAAAATAACTTCTTGACCTTATAACATTTTTTTAACCACGAGTAAAAAAAAAAAAGAAAATTAAAAAAAAAAGTGTTTATTTTCAAAATATAGATTTCTCATTTCTGTAATTAAAAATACTTTTTAGGAAAACAGTTAAGTTTTAAGAAATTATTTTCATATTGTTTTCCATTAAAACAAAGAAGAAAAAAACAACAAGCAAAAATATTGATAGCAATTTTACTACAAAACTAAAATTGTAATCAAAAAAATAATTATTTGAGAAAGAAATAATAACAAAATCCAATATTCTCATTTCAGTTTATTAGTAGTAGTAATGTTATTTTATGTATGGCCTTTAAAAAAAAAATCCTTATGTAAAGAAAGGAATCAAAGTTTTTTTTCTTTTCTAGCTTGTCTGTTTTTATTATTATTAAAATATGATCCCCATGGAAAATGAAATTTTATTTTTGAGACTATTTGACCATTTTGTTAAGAATTAGAATTTTGATAAGTTCCCTAACGTAGCTGATTCAGTAAATAGTAAAACTTCCCACATGAATTAGACAGTTTTTCCATTTAGCATAATTAAATTAAGATTGTGGTCTGTATATTTGTGTATCCAGAGGGAACAGTTTAGAAAACTTTATAGGCATTTACCAATTTGTCCTAGCTTTTTTTTTTCAATCAATTTGGACATAATTTAAGAAGTAAGCTGAAGACAAAGAGAATACATTTACATGTTTTAAAGAAAAATATTTTTGTTTCTATGTGTGTGTGTGTGTGTGTGTTAAGATGTATGTATGTGTATGAACGTATAGCTATACCTATATATATATAATAAAAAATTAGCTTTTCAATCACTTTTCAATAAATATTTAAATGGCTTTATCATTTTTTATTTTGTAAAAAAATATTTCAGTTCATATAACTACTGTTATAGAATTTAAATATAATAAAGTACAATTATATCAATGATAATTTTTAAACTTCAGTTTCTTCTTATTTTTTTCAATCCTTTTTATTATAGTGGCACCTTTTGTATTTTTAGAGTAATATAATTTGCATGCAGAGGCCAATAACACAAGCTATCTTGTATCTGCAGCTATATGTCTGAAATTTAGAAGAATTTATATTAATTTCAATATTCAGAAACCAGCAAATTTATATTGTTTTGGAAAAATTTACATTCCAATATTTACATGTAAGTTGAAGTGCTATATTCGTTAATAATTTTATATATTTTTACATTAAAAATGTGTTTACTAATTGAAAAGTTTTCAAAAGCAAATTAAAAGCACTATTTTTAAAAAACTTAAATATCTTATATATATATGCAATTATAGGGGATCTAAACTCCAAGTATATAAGGTATACCTGCATTTATATATATAAAGCTTGTTTGAGCTATTAAAATGTTCTTTATATATATAAAGAGCATGCTAATAGCTATAAACAAACTTTTTTATATTTTTGTGATAAATGCTACAAGAGAAAGCATTCAAATCATTTTTATCTAGAATTGTCCCTGTCGCCAGACCAGTTTCAAGCTATGGCTCTCTTCATTGAGGAGCTAGCCCATCACTTTCAAAAAACCAATGCAAGATAAACACTTATCTAATACTCAACACTTAAGAAAAAGATCTGAAATTTTTAGACATTTTCAAGTCTTTAAATTCAGTTCTCCAGCTAAAATTTTCATAAAGGTCTGAACTTAATTCAGATACACCATATATTAATGGGCTTAGTAATTTTGCCAAAGCCCCCACCAACAAAATAATAATAGTAATAATATCAAGTCATATGTCACATGACCTATATAGCTTGATTTACAAATATGCAATATAAAGATCATGCTAATAGCTCTAAATAAGTTTTTTATTATTTTTATGATAAATGCTACAAGAGAAAGCTTTCAAATAATTTTTATTTAGGATATCCCCCATCCTGAGACCAGTTCAAGCTATGACTCTTTTCAATGAAAAGCTAGAGCTCCGGATTGAAAAAAACCTCTAAATGCTTGGCTTGAGTTAGTTTTTTGAATCTGGTGTTCTAGGTCCTCAAAACTTGTCTGGAGATGGGAACAATTCTAAATAAAGATGATTTGAATGCTTTCTCTTGTAGCATTTATCACGAAAATAAAAAAAAAAAAACTTATTTGGAGTTATTAGCATGCTCTTTATATTACTTATTTGTAAACACAAGCTATATAAGTCATATGACATATGACTTGATTTTATATATATATATATATTAATGTAAGATTGATGAAATACTTTGGTTATTTTTTCTTACTAAAAAAAAAAAAAGAAGATAAAATATGTATACATAAACTAAACAAAAAAAATCTTCATTATAGATTGCTACTAATAAACAAAAATCATAAAATATTATTAATGATAATAAATATTCATACTCAATTTATCCACTTTACTTTGAACACTTTTTAACAAAAAATCTGTTACTGTATATATATATACACACAATCTTATAATTGTCATGAAGTCTTCTTCAAAGCCAACCTATTTTAAATTCTTAAAACTTAAAAAAAAAAAAAAACAATTTTTAAATGTGATAGTATGTTGAACTATTTCCGACCTATCACTAAATGTTAAATATATAGACAATTTTAAATTTTATTTAAATTTTTCAAATATAAACAATTTAATAACACACAAATAGACAACACAAGTTAGTAATTGCACAACATTTCAAATAGTATTATTCTCCACTTTTCTTTACCTGAAGAAGAGTGGAGAATAATACAACTCAAAATGTTGTGTAATTACTAACCTGTGTTGTCTGTTTGTGTGTTATTACTAACAGATTATTTGTATTTGAAAAGTTTAAATAAAGTTTAAAATTTTCTATACATTCAGCATTTATTGATAGATGATGAAAATAGTCTAATATATTATCACATCTAATATACCATCATCACAAACCTTCAGGAAAATACCATTTTTTAAAGTTTTAAAAAATTAAAATATGATTGGTTTTGAAGAAGACTATAGGACAGTCAAAATATAAGATTGTATGTACATATACACAACAAAATATTTTTTGTGCTAAAAAGTATTCAAAGTAAGCTGGATAAATTGAATTTATATAAGGTATTACAGAAAAATAAAGAAAATGATGAATTTATAATATTTGTGAAATATTTATACTAACAATTATAAATACTCAGAAGTGCTTTCAGTTACTTTCATAAACATTCTCAATTGTTGAACAAAATGTTTATTATTGTTTGTCTGAAGGTTTGTGATGGTAGCATTTTAGTTATATGTCAGACTTTTTCCATCATCTAATATTAAAAGACATTCAATAGTAATATTAGATAATGGAAATTGTCTAACATAAAAATACAATTAAAATGTTTATTTGTTGGAAATATTTATAAAAATAATTACTTTTGTGCTTTTATAATTATTATTAAGAATATTTACATTTGTATATATTGAACAAAATTAGATTTGAACTCAGTTAAATCATGTAAGTCAGATTACATGAAAGAAAACATGTTTATATTAAGTAACTATTTTTCCTCTTGGTAAGATGACTAATCCGTAATCCTAGAAATACATATATACTCATTATAATCCAGCTATGCAGTTCAATATTTAATCACAATGTCACCAATAATTTATACAAAAAAAATATTGAATTGAAAAATGAAGAAATAATGAATTTATAACAGTACTAGTTAGCATATTAATAATTATAATACATATGAACTCTGTAAATATATTTGTTTAAATATGACTGTTTGTATATTTAATATAATTAAATGAGATGTGTTTCTGAATACATACCATTTCCAAATGTTAATTAAATAATTTTACTTTGTTATAAAAGTATCTATCTCAATTAATTCTAATCCAGTGTGCAATAAAAAAATATCCTGATTTAATACCTAAGCACATAAAATAAAACAAACTGTAAGAAAGCTTTTCTCAATACGGTTATTGTATAGTTATAATTACACTAATTTGAGTTAAAGCATATAATTTTATAATTATTTAAAATATAATAATGTATAACTTACAAATGAAAAATATTAGAAATCTGATTTGAAAGACAACAAATAAATTATTCAAAGAGAGCTCTGAAATTTTTTATCTACAGTTTTGCATAAAAATTAGTCTATGATGGTAAACAGTAAATGTTTAATGAAAGATTTTTATGGCAAGAAAATTTTCTAAAAATGTATTATTGCTTAATTCATAATATTCTAGTGGTTTAATTTCATGGATTCTTATCTTATAAATGAAATCAAATTTTGTAGTTTTGATAGACTTTAAATCTATATATGTTACTTACACAATTTTATTTATATAGTAGAAAAAAACTATAATTTCAAAGAGTTTGGGCATAATTTGTATTTAAAAAGCATTCTTTATTCTTGAGATAACATTTTCTATAAGCTTTCCATGAGCTATAGTTATAAGTGAGATGTTATTCTTCATATGGTACTTTTGGAAAATATATCAGAAGTAGACAGAAAAGAATTCAAAAAGATTTGTTAAACAAATGCCAGTGTAGAAATGAAGATTGGAATGATAATAATAAATCTTAATTTGCTCGTTTGGTCTCCTATAGCTGCAGGTTTTTTTTAAATTTTGTGATTCATTGCATGATTGACTGCTAATACTGCATATTATTATAATTGAAAAGTTCTAACTTTCAATGTTTCTTTTATACTATATATTTATATTATTGGAAAACAATTTAACAAAAGCAAAAGTTAAACACTTTTTTAAAAAACAAACTAACTAACTTAATACTTTCTAATTAGTTAAACTCAAAAATTTTGTAAACACCATAATTAGTTTTTTATACTAACAATTTTTTTTTTAAAAAAATGTTTTGCATATTTTTCCAGTTAAATTAAAGATCACAAAAATATAAATAGAGAAAAAATTCAAAATTAATTTTAATGAAAATATGATTTTAAATTAACATTATAAAATCTATTAACATTTTTTTTAATTAATTAAAGAAACAAAATAATTTCACTTCATTTTTTACATAACTAAAAAAAATGAAAATATTAAATTTATACACTTTAATAAAATATTTTAGCAAAGTTTACATGAGTTCATTTTGTTTATTACACATACACATATATGTAAGTGAATCAATCTTATATTCTGCAAAATAAATGATTAATTATTAAATACCATTAAACGTTACTTATTATAGTCAAAGAAAGTAAACTATCTCAATAGATATTTCATATTTGCTTTTATTAATTAGTTATATAAAAAAATAGAATTGTTTAATTTTTCTAACTGAACTTCAGAAAGGATCTTGAAATATGACAAAAACATGTAGGGTTGTTTTTTTTTTTTTTAAGTTAGATGCAATTTTTAGTTTACTAAAAATAAAAAATTGCATTTAGGATTTATGTTTAATAAATTTTGCATAATTTTACTGAAAATTAGTATAATATTGAGTCCCATTTAAAGTATATACTTGCTTAACAATTTCAATATTAAGAATTCAGTATAATATAGTGATAAAGTGATGGATTTCTGAGCCAGATATGATAGTTTTTTTTTTTTAAAAAAAATAGTATTAAACTTTATTGATACAAAATGTTTTACAAGGTAAGCATTGATTTACATAGTATAATATGGAGATCTAAAATGATACACTGTATTTTTTGTCAATGACGTTTCCAAAAATTGATCAACCTATGACAATTCAGAGCATTAGTCTATGAGGTGATTAATTATTAAAAGTAAACCTAGATTACAATTAGGAATTATTTGTAAAGTCTAGAGTTCAAATATGAATAGCATTATAGGAGTACAATATGGAAAAATCCAATTTGCAGCAGATAAGTTGAGGAATAGAAAAACACTTGAGATAATATAAAATAAGGACTAAGCCAATCTACTGTTTAGTTCTCCAGAATGACCTTGAATATCCTCAGAAGAGAGAAATTCAGTATACTTTGGAAGACTTATGGAGAATGGAAAAAAACTAAGCTTTGAAATGTCTCTGCCGAAAACCATTCTAATCCATCACGAAGAGCCACATGAACAGCAAAGGGCCAACATTATCAATAATTACATTGAAAATAATAGTAATAAATAAGGTGAATCACTTGTAATTAAAACCATTAGGCCAAACTGCAGCTTACTTTGCAATAACAAATGGATAAAATTGTTTATAAGAATAACGCAAAAAACCGCAAAAAAATAATGTTATTTATTTTTTCCTATGAATGAGAAAATCAATGTCAGAAAAGATCACTATAGCATCTTCATCCCAGCTCCCATATTCAACAGAACTAGGATTTAAATTCCTGGGGTCCCTCCCAATCATCAAACCCTCTCATCCACTCAGCAAAATTGAGTGAAATGAAGAAATTTTTATTAAAAGGCAAAATTACTGTAGTAATCTATTGAAATTTGAATGGCTGCCATATAATTTGACAGCATTTTTATAAATGTTGAAATTATTCTTACTTGTGATAAAGTGTTAACATAATTTGTATATGAAAAGAGAGCTAAGAAACTCCTCTTTTAAATAGGAATAGTTTTAAAGAAAATTAATTCCCTAAACTAAGAAAAAATGAACTAAAATCGGAATCCTTGGCTCCCTCTAGTAACTAATTCAAAGCTTACTATGATATTTTTGATAATTTAATGTCACATGATCTATCAAGAAACCAACTTAATGTCAATAATCAAATGATTTATTGCTTCAGAGTTCATAAAGACTTTGACCATTTAAATGATAGAACTGGGGCACAATACATAGACCTTGAACTCAATAAGAATTAAATTTTAGTATCTGCCTATTTAGTACTGAATCAACCAAAAAGAGTTTTTCTACTACTGAAAAGCTTGTAAATTATATAAAATTTTGCTTAATATAATGACGTAATTATTCACAAAAATTGGCAATTTAAAGAGTATAATTTTGACACTTAAAAATATTTATTTTACACTAAATGATATTTACCTAAGTGAATTTTTCCAACTGCCCAGTTTGTCTTTCTTAAAAAACAACATGAAAGAACCAAATTATAGATTTTGTGAATAGAATACTTGAAATAAATAGAAGGTAATGTAACAAGAATGAGACCATCAATTACAAAAATTTATACTAAAATTGTAAAATAATACTGTTAAACTTGGATAGCATGCATTTACTTCATCCAAACTATACATAAGTAAAACACCATTAAAACAAAATCCTTGAAACCAAGATTTGTAGATCTGTAAATATTTCTGAAGTCAAAAGTAGAACTTTCACTTCTTTTTTCTAAACTAAAATCCAGCTAAAAGAGGCAGCTCATTGAAAATTGTCTTAAGAATTTATAGATATTCAACAATTGTTATCTTTTCATTAATTTTGTTAGTAAATTATGTACAAATTAATTTATCTATTATGAAATATTAATATCATCTTTGGAACTTTGTTCAGAAAGTGTAACTTTGTGAACAATAGAAATTTAGATTAACAGTACTATATATGAAAATTTTAAATATTCACGAACAAAACTTGTTCCTAACTGAAATATCTTTTTTAGAAATATATATTAACAAAATAAAAAGTTTTTATTTAATTGTGTATTTTTAAGTCTCACCTTTTGGGTACACTGCAAATGCTGGAAGGGGGGGTGTTAAGTTAAAAGTAGCATCTTTTGCAATTACTTTTTTCTATCTATTGTATTCTTTATCTTTTCAAATCAATAAAATTATTTAGTATAATATCCTCCGTGTTGTATAATTTGTTGCTTGACAGATCCTATGATGTTTAAGCATCAAAATCAGTAGCGGAGTTGAACTGTTTCACCCATTTAATTTAATTAAAAATGTTTTGTTTTTGCTTTCTTTAACTGCAGACAAATAAAAATCTTTACATCCTTAAGTTTGTAATATTTAGGGTATATGAGCACAGACATTCATATGACCCACCACTCACCACTCTATCTCATATCACTGATACACTTGAACACATATATGTCGAAAAGATAAATAATCACCAATACATGTATTTCATGCTGAATCAGCAATCATCAGTTAGTCCAGATTATCACCTCTACACATATATGCAATAAGTGTGCAGATTTATATTAAGATAGCCAATCTTCATACTTTAATGGACCAGCTTCAATCCACTCCACACTCCAACTCTTCAACCATCTGTCCAATTGAAAATCTGATGAGGGAATGCTCAAATGCCACCCTGAGGCTGAGATTCTCTCATGACTTCTTTGGTGCTTTTTAAAAAATTGGAATTAATTAAACAACAATTTATAAAGTATGAATAAAAGATCTCATTCATAATATTGCAATACATACCTTTGTAATTTTTAAATATAATGGCATATGTATATAATGGCATATATATGTAGTCTATACATATTTTTTTTTAATTATTCAATGTGAATATTATAAAGACCATTATTATAAATTCACATTTTCATTAGTTTGAATATATAAAAACAACCCAAGACTTCATAAAAGGTGCTACTTGATCATAATTTTCATGGCATATAAACCTACTTATATTATAAAAAGTGTATCAATAAAATTCTAAAAAAAACTGCAATGTTTATTGTTTTTTTTCTTATTACATTGCCAAATCCATATAATATTAAATCATCTATGCTCTTTATTACTGTTTTATAATGCTTTTATTCCAACGCCCTATGACAGTTTTGATTGCCCCATCAATCTTCTTCAGAACTATAACAAACCCAATACAAATACATGAACACAAATAAACATGAACATATAATTTTACATTCTATATATATATACTATCCCATAATCATTATTCACATACCCACATATATCTTTATATACTTCATATAATTTTGCATTATATATATATATATATATATATATATATATATATATATATATTGCAATTATGAATGAATATGTAAAGATACACAGAGTCACACTATCAAAAAAATAGTATTAAGCCTATTTTGAAAAACTAGAAGTCTGTAATTGTGATTTTGCTTGAGAAAATACAATCAATAAAGTCTCACTTTGAATTATAAAGATATATGTGGTTATATGAATAATAATCATGGGATCTATATAGAATGTGAAATTATATGTTCATGAATAATTATATTTGTATTCATGTATTTGTATTGTATTTGTTATAGTTCTGAAGAAGATTGCTGGGGCTATAAAAACTGTCATTGGGTGTTGGAATAAGAGCATTGTAAAACAGTAATAAAGAGCATAGATGATTTAATATGTATTGTTTTCATTGGGAAGCTATGACAAAAGGTAGAATAGAGTATATTGGAGCACTACAACTAGATAAAGTATTGCAGAAATGTTCACAATTGAAGAAATAATTAAAAGACAACATGCTAAAATATCAAATAAATAGAATAAGATACCAAACATGTTCTATATGTTGATGTATTTGTGTTTCTCAGATTAGTTCGTACATATGCAAAATTCATTTCTAGAGAATTATTATTTTTTTACTTCTTTTTTATTTGTCCTTTTTTCTTCTGGGAATGAGATTAGCCAAATCCCCATATGTGTGGCTGTGATTGATGATAAGTTCTGTAATATATTCATTACACACTTATTTACAAAATAAAATGAAATATTATAACAACAACATGAAATCTTCATATCATAATCAAATAATGATCATAAAAAGCAATAAACTGCTTAAACATTAGTACAACAGTTTACTGGACATATCTAAACATATTTCAAAGTAGGTGACTGCTCATGTGTTGGACTTCAACAAGCCATTTACTTTGTGAAAATTAAATAATAGTCATCATAACTGTGATTCTGTCCATAACTAATGATATAACAGTTAATTCTTCAACAAATAAATAATATACATTTGATAAATGGTATATATTAAAGGTTTAGTAATCTGTAATATATGTCTATTTAGTAATCACAATAACAGCACTGATTCCTTAATTAAAAAACAAAGACACTAACTTATTAAGGCAATGATACTTATTTTGATCTAATGCTGAAAAAAAAACCTGTTTAATTTCTTGGAAGATCATGTGATATTTAAATACCAAAAATGACAGTTGAATTTCAGTCCAGGAAAATTTAGCTCTTGAATCGCACACTACCATTGCCATAAACTATACAGTGTGAAAAACAGCAATCATACTTACAATGTATTCATGAAGTAGAGATGAGAGTTTATTCTTTTCTTGTTCATAAATATTTTTTAATATCACTTGAAAACTTTTAAGCTTTTCTAGAAGAAATATACTCCTACAAAAATATTGTTATATCATAATGGAAATTGGCCTATTTACAATATTTTTTAACAGCATATAGTTTTTTTTTTCTATATTATCATCATCAGGAGCTATAAGTTTATATTCTCTGGAATAAGTTAAATTTTTTAAAAACTCCCTCTTAAATTTTGCTTTTTACTTACAAGATTGATAAATTCATGCAAAATAATAACATTAATTGTCTACAGTTCATAGAATTTTCCAATTTTATTTGATCCATACATCAAATTAAAAATTAGGGATTTCAATGAATTTATTAAAATGATAGCTCTAATTACATGACTTTTACCAAAATATCTTTTTATTTTTGATTCATCTATTTTTAGTATATTTATTCAATAGAAACATTTTGCATCTCTTCAGTTCTTTAATATTTTTTTTGTATTGATATCTAATGATTTTTTTTCTTCATTCATGTTTCATAACTATATAATGCCCTGCTAAATCATTTTACAAAATATACTACTGTTTTGACTAATCTAGTATTTTATTTTTAATTTTTTTTAAAATAACCAATGATTATGATATTTCTTTACATATTTTTAACTTTTTAACAGTATATATTACTAATCATTTTATTTCTAAAATAATTTCAATATAGTCTAATTTAGTCAATTTAGATTATTTTTCATTTTCTTTTTCCCAACCATCAATATTTAAGCCATGTGTATGCAAACTCTAATGATATTAGCATTTCTTCACCTTCTACAATAATTAATATGTTATATGTATATTATAAATTATAAGATTTTATATAAAATCTTTTTGCACTTTTCTTTAATTATGGTCATTATTTTTATCAGAATTATGATAATGTATTCCATAAAGTTGGATTTCCAGTCTTTTATTCTTTTCAATTTCTCAACTGTTTTTCAATTATCAGAGATATAATTTACCAGAACGAAAATTATTTTAAAAGTTGCAATAATTGAAATACAGGCTTATTATATAGCTGTATCAATATATGTAATTTATAACATATTTGAATAAAAAGAAGATTTGAAATGAATTCTACAAATTATATTTGTTTTTTCAGTATATATATTTTATATCGAAGATTTTCATGGGCTACAGATATAAATGAAATATTATACAGATACATCCGTATATAATTTATTAAAATATATATATATAAACTGACATTTCGACCAGGTCACTCTGGATATCAACTGAGTAACAAACATAAAATAATAGGAGAGGAACTGCAAACACTGACGTATAACAATAATTAACATTCTAGAGCACAGACTTTCACATGACCCATCACTTACCATGCCATCTCATATCACTGATACACCTGAACATACATATGTCGAAAAGATAAGTAATCACTAATATACATATTTCTTGCATATATGTGCAGAGATGATAATCTGGACGAACTGATGTTTGCTGGTTCAGCAAGAAACACACATATATTGGTGATTATTTATCTTTTTGACATATATATATATTCAGATGTATCAATGATATGAGATGGAGCGGTGAGTGATGGGTCATGTGAAAATCTTTGCTCATATACCCTATATATTACATATATTGATACAGGTATATAATAAGGCTGCATTTCAGTTGTTACATAATAGAGATGTCTGCCCAACCATTGTATATGTATTAAATGGATTACGTCCTGTACATGAGGGTCATATCAACTTTAGGTCAACATGGGTGTGACAAGAATCTCAGCCTCAGGGTGGCCTTTCAGCATTCCATCATCAGATTTTTAATTGGATGGATGGTTGAAAAGTTGGAGTGTGGAGTGGATTAAAGCCTGTCCCTTAAAGTATGAAGATTGGCTATCTTAATATAAATCTGCACACTTATTGCATATATGTGTAGAGATGATAATCTGGACCAACTGATGAATGCTGGTTTAGCATGAAATACATATATTAGTGATTATTTATCTTTCTGACATATATGTGTTTAGGTGTATCAGTGGTATAAGATGGAGTGGTGAGTGGTGGGTCATGTGAATATCTGTGCTCATATACCCTATATATTTTATTAATAGAAAATAGAAATAATAATTATGAGAAATTATTTAGATTAATGTGTTTTAACATATATTTTAATATATTATACACAGATGTATCTGGACATTTCATTTATATATATATATATATTATATTTCATTTATATATATATATATATTATAAGGGACTTGTACTCAGATCTTCAAACTCTCTATAGCTATGCACTCTTTTATACAACTAATATATATATATACATATATAACCACATACATGTGAAAAATAAATACTTTCCAATATACATATTTTGTGCTCAACCAGCACTCATCAGTTGATCCGGATCTTCATCTCCCATACATATATACAAACAGTGCTATGTTTAAATTAAGAAATCAAACTGACCACTGATTGTATATGTATATGTATGGGAAATGGTAATCTGAACTAATTGATGAGTGCTATATTGAAGATAAATTTACCTTTTTCACTTGTATGTGGAAATATGTAACAGTTGTATAAGATAGGGCTCATAGAGCTTGAAGTCATGAGTTCAAGTCCCTTATAATTATATTAAATTTAGTATAAACAATATACTTATATTTGAATATTATATATACATATATATTGTAACCTAGTGTTATTGACACTTGGTTTACTTGGCATTATTTCTGCAGGAAAACAATGCTATTCTTTAAAGAAATAAAAAGATAAAATAATAATAGTAATAATTGATTAATAAAGTATGCTATTCACTCACTTTGGCATGTTTTGGGTGAATAACTAATAGATTTAATAACTCAATGTCATTTTGAAAGAGAGAACATGAATAATTCAATATTTAGATATTAATAATTAGAGCAAATTAATATGGTATAAAAGCTAAACAGTAATTGATTTTGGATGGGTAGAGGGGAGAGTGGATGAGTGTCTTATCATAAAGCACAATAACTTCTGATAATTTCTTTTTGTAAAAAAGAAAAAAAAAAGAAATATAATGTTTAAAGAATTATACATCACTGATTGTTAATTTAATGTATTTATTATTTTTTTAAATTGTCAAATTACTTTGTAATCCAGGTAAATAATACTAAAACTATATGATTGTAATAGGTTTTTCCTTTCTTTTGTTTATGTTATAATCAAATGATTATTTTTCTGGAAGAGGTCGCTAAAGTAAAAAAAATAAATAGATAGTCTGCTTTTAGTTTTCAAGGAAGGAACAGTGCTGAAATTTGGTAACTCAATTTTTTCATTTTATTTTGCAGAAATAAATGTAATCAAAGTAAAATTTTAATAATATAATGTGTGGCTAAAATTTTTTGATGAGATATCCTGATTTTCTTTGCCATCTACCTATTTAAAGATCTTTTATACTTAAAAATTTATTGTCTCACGCTAAAGTTCAAAAATGACAGATGTAACTAAAAGAGTCACGAAAAGTGTTATTATGTCTAAATTAAGGAAGATAAATGATTTCCAAGAAAGAAATAATTATTTATTAACTTTATGTCATTTATTGATATTTTCTTGGTATAGAAAGAAAAAAAAAATAATTGAAAGAAATATTTTGAAACCAAGGAAAATCAACTAGAAACATTTTCGCACTCTTTCTCAATATTGTCTGCCTTTACAAGTAATGTAGTTACATACGTTAAAATATGTTTTATTCACCAAGAATTGTCTGGAAATAATAATAATGATAAATAAGATTAAATTATGCACCTGTATATTTTTTTAAAAAATATAAAAAAGAATATAAACTTTCTCAGAGTAAATATAGGAAAAGTTATATAGGGGCATTCTTACGGAGAAGTTACCGTTAAAAAAAAAATTTATAATTCCTAAAGTATGAACAAAACCAAATATCTTAGTGACTTAATGATAAAAAGAAATGATATATTATATTATACATCAGTTGGAATTATTAAAACTTCATGTACAAGTAAATTGACTGCAGTTATTATCATAATAATCTCTCAGAAAATTGCACATTTTCGTCCATAAGTAAGCTAGCTAATAAGTATACGTATCATCAATAAAAAAAAAAATATTGTGTATGTTTATTGTCTATAGTCAAATATTCGTCTATGTTAGAAGTCTATTTTTTTTCTTGGATCCCAAAATTGTAGTAGTTTAATTCAAGTAAGAATTAATCTTCAATTCTGCTATATGTTTCTTTACCTAATTTATTAAACGCACAAAATAAGAGAAAACTTTTATTTAAAGGAAATAATACCATGCGTTTATTGTTTTTAAACTTGCTTCGTGAAATACGACTGGATAAAGCTCTTCACCTGGACCAATTTCTCAACAGAAAAACATTTTCTAATGAGAGAGTATGCACTTGTTAATTAATGATTGTTTAAAACTAAGTTATAAATGATATGTATTTTTTTTATATCACATAGATTAAAGTCTGTATGGTCAAGTGATATTTAATAGCCTTGTAATGACTAAGGTATGTTTTAATATAATTATTATAGGTTAAGTTGATATTTAACACGAAAAAAAAAAATCTATAAAATATGTTTTAATTATTACATACAATTGTAGGTAGAAATTTTGTATGTTAGATACGTAAAAGAAAAATATTTAGATATTTAAGGGGTAAAATAAATATTGAAAATTATCAGAAGTAACTAAAAAAAAAAAAAAAAAATGATATAACAAAATATTTCTTGTTAAAGTTTTGAAACGAATTTATACTGTATTAATTGAGGAAGTTATTCCTAATTATTCTTAAATAACACATCCATTTTATTTAGTTTAAGATAGTATGCTACCAACTATTTTGAATGTTCCTTTATTAAAATTAAAATTATTATACTTTTATTCTATGATGTCCATTGATTTCAGATGTTGATCAAAGTATACACGGTAACATAAGTTTATTATAATCAGTGCATTTACTTGTCCTGCCCAGATATAGCATTGGTATATGCTTAATATTCGCATAGGTAATAATTATAATGTATTTATTTTGTGGGATGAAAAATGATCTCCCCAAAAGTTTTGTTTTCCATGAGAGGAAGATTTTAAATATAATGTTCGGGTTTGTTTATAGCCCAAGTGATCGATTCTCATAGATAGGACGATCAAGAATTTATCTAGCATTTAGTATGTTTCATTCGTTTAAATCCCAGGAGAGGATTGTATTTGGTGTGTGTTCATTGTATGCCCAAGTAAGAGGCAAGAAACCACCAAAATATTTTAATGTAGTAGATTACTTTACAAACCTTCGTAGTTATTCCATATTCCTCATGTGAAAATAAAGATAGCTCCACCATGGAAGGTGTTGATTATTGTGCTTAATTTTGAAAGTTCGGCAAGATAAAGGTTATATTGGAGGTGTTAGTTCCTCAAGATCCACTTTAGTATAAATAGTGCATTAGTAACTAGGATCAATATCTGTATTGTGCTGATAAATATTGCTAGTATTTGACAAGTAAATCAATGGAGAAAGTAATTAAAATTGCGTAATTTAAAACGCTTATTTACTGAAGGAATATTCAAATGCAATATTTAATTCTGGTTAGTAATTAAATAATACTCATATTTAAAATTATACGTATGAATAAAATTTATATCATAACTTAAGTTAGCATTAAGTTAAATGTAAGATGGTAATTGTAACTTCTGATAACTGGCCTATAATAAAAATAGGTTATCCCATTAAAGACCATAAATAAAGTAAATGTACTAGAAGTAAATTTAATATTTTGCGTATTGCATATGATGGGATTAATCATTTAAAAAAAAAAAATAGTTAGTCAATAATTTTGAGTAAAAGCTTCTACAAGGTTATCAAAATTTAATAAACAATGTATTGGTAATGAAATGTATTTTTAGTTAATCAATCCATATGATTGCATACAGGAGAAGTAGTAACCTCTAGTTCATAACCAAAAAAGTATACAGATTAATGTCAGTTATATTTTATATTTTTGTATTACTATGGGATTATTGAATAAATGTTCATATATTTTTTTTTGTGATAATAATAAATTATAGTCTGGGTAAAATTTGTTGTAGATTCATTTTTTTGTTTTTATATGCTAAATATAAGTGTTTGCACAATATTTGCAAAACCTTTTCTTGAGTCTGAAATCATTCTAAATTCTTAAAAACTTAATATACCAGATAGATAAATTTAAGCAGATCGGAAGATTTAATTTTATTTTATTTTAATGAGAATTATTTATGGAGTTGAAAACTTCAGACTAAACATTTTTTTTTGTATGTGTAAAAATGAATTTATTCCCAAATCATTAACTTTGACTGCACATTATTCCATTCACATTTAGTTAATTTGTCTAAGTAATAAATCTTAGTTAAATTATTGTGTTGTCATGGATGATGGAAGGACACAAAAAAACACCCTTGTCTTTTTATTATTCTGACTGAGATTCTGGATAAAGGGGCTGTATTATTCAAAATTGTATGTCATTATTGAATATAATTATCATCTCTTTAAATATAGTAGTTGATATGAGAGATGAAGACACATTGAATTTAAGTAAAGTAAATGTTTCCTATAGCTGATCAGAATGCCAGTCATATGCGACAACACAATACTGTTGAGCATTTTTTTAAATGAAACAAAGAACCCTGAGATTAGTATTGTTATTATAATTATTCTTTAATTAATAAGTGATCAATTATTGTTGTTATTACAATCGTGGCATGGCTTAAGAGAATTGAATGTACAATTGTATTATATGAAAGGTATTTTAGATCATATTGGAAACTTAATGGATATGTTGCTTTTATTTTGGTTGCCTTAACAACAACCTGTGTAAAGTAGTGTCCTGGGTGCAGACAAATAAATAAACCAGTGCAAATAAAATAAACTAATAAATAAAGAGCTAGAAATAAAAATAAATAAATAAATTTCCAAACCTTATAAAATACTGGGTTAGAAATGGCGCCCAACATGGGGCCTTCGTTGGCTATAGCTGGCCACGAAAAATTTAGTAAACTTTTCTTGAAGTCAATATTAATATTGTTTGCACTTGAATGGATTGGTTATTCATTGATTAAAAATATTTGCCAATAATGAATTGGTTTAGCCATAAGATATTATGTGAATATCTATTATATGATCTAATCTTTTGCCACTGAAAAAATAAATAATTAAGTTGTCAGTTTAGGATGTTGTGGTCTGTAGGCAATTCCATAAAACACTGTAATGATTTTATCATTTATGATGATCTGTTTGTCTGGTCTTGTGATTGGCACTTATGCTATATTACATAATATCTAATGAGATTTATATGGACCAGAAGCATGTGAAAAAAAAGCATATTTAGTAGTTAATGTTGGAGCTTTAGGGATATTAAATGTCAGAGCATAGTTTTTGGTGTAGATTGTTTTTGGTAGGAGAGGCATGGAGGCAGGATGTCTTGTCAATAATTTCTTATCGATAAATTTATTAATAGTTCATTGCTAATATTTCAGTACTGTTAAATACTAAAAGAGTTAGAATTTAATATGAGTGAAAACAAAGATAATCATAGTATTTCTGAGGATTTGGGAGGATCCCAAGAGTTACAATCCCCTGATACACAGACTCCATATTTTAGTGTACAATTAAAAGAGGAAGGGGAAGATTTGGATATAGCTAACCCAGAAGAAGCCACAATAATAAAGGGAAAACATGAAAATCAGCCAGATCAATTAATGAGAAATACATTGGAGGAATTCTTGAAAAAATTAGAAAAATCAAATAGTGAATTGAAAAGTCAGATACAAAACTCAAATAGTGAATTAAAACAATCAAATAGTGAATTGAAAAGTCAGATACAAAACTCAAATAGTGAATTAAAAAGTGAATGAAAAAGTCAGATACAGAATTTAATTATTAAATTAGAGAATCAAATGCAGGAGATCAAAGAGACATCTCAAAATCAAGTACAGGAGATAAAGGACTTAAGGGAAGATTTGAGAAATCATGTAGAAAAATCAAAATTGGCCTCTGAAAAGCTCGAAATAAGAATAAGGAAAGAGATCGAAACAAATTCTGAAAGGGCAGAAAATATGATTGAGGTTATACAGCAGGTCTTTAAAAGTCAATATATTGTATTAAACAATGAAGTACAGGAAATAAGAAATTATCAAAAGGAAACAGTAGTATTCCAAATAGAAGTTCAGGATAGAGTTGAATCTATTAAGGGGGAATTAGACAGTGCTAGAAGTGAAGTTAGTAATTTGAAAGAGGAAGTTAAAAATATAACTCTAGCACCTGACAATGTAGTGAAAGGATGTCAGAGCCAGATTACCAGAGTAATAGCTAAACTAGAAACTCAAGAGTTAACCCAATGTGAGATTAATCAAAATCTAGAAAGTGAGCTAAGTCAAGTTAGGGGAAGAGTAGAAAATTTTAATGATATAATAAAGAGTAATGCACAGCTATTACATAATAATCTCCAAGATGAAATAGGGGAATTAATGACTCAGTGTGAGAGTAAAGTCTATCAAAGGTTAGAAGATAAATTCGGGATAGATAAAGATGAAACTATTAACCAATTGGAACAACAGATTAAACACTTAAATGTAGGCCTAAAAGATAGTTCAAAGAGAATAGACTGTGAATGGCAGAACTATAAGTTAGAATTAGAGAGTCAAATGCAAGCTATAGACTATAATAGGGATAATTTTACAAAAAGTAAAAAAGTTGTTCAAAGTAAAGGTTTGTCTGAAACTCAAGTAAAGGAAACAAATAAGGGTCATAATAACCAAGTAATATCTGAGTTACATACGGTAATTAATCCCATAGAATCAATATACGATCCATTAAATGAGGCTAGAAGTAAAGTCATGCTAGAGCCAGAAAGTAATAGCTCCATGGCCTTAAAATTCTTAAAAATAAAATTTTTTAGAGGTGAATATCTGGAGAATCCACACGAGTATCTCCAGAATCTGGAGGAGTTATTCACCTGATGTCATTTATCTGAGATAGAAAAGATTGCTATTGCCGCTAACCATTTGTGTGCAGCATCTAAGGACTGGTGGCAATCATTATTTATTAAACCAGAAACATATGGAGACTTCAAATATCTTATGTTAGCCAGTTTTTGGCGGGAAGACCGCCAAGATAACCTGAGATATCAGATATCTCAGGAAAGATATCATGTAAATAAGGGTAGTTATACTCAGTTTTTCAGGAGTCAGGCCGTCAAATTGAAAACCTTGACAGCTTATCCTTTATCTGAGACACAAATTGTGCGAATAATTCGCCATAATCTGCTGAGGCATATAGAGCAGATCTTGATTGCTGCTGACAGACATACCATAGAAGAGATAGTAGAAATTTTAGATTCGTTAAAGACCAGCAATAGGAATATTGATAATAGAAATAGGGTAAATAGAGACACCCATCCGATGGTGAGTAATATCAATTTCGCAGATAGGTCACATATGGGAAGGAGGAAGTTAGTTAGAGAAAAAGGATATTATAGGACGAATCCCTATGGTAGACAGAATAGCCACCTCAGTAGGCCAACAGTTAAGAGTAGAATTCTGAATGAGAATCAGCCTTCTACTAGTGGTATCCCAACAATACCAAAGAAAAATATAAAAGGTAGTAAAAGTAGTGGGGCATTAAATTAAAAAGGACCTTGCAGGAATGTTCCTCACTTCGGGGCCCTATTTTTAAACATATGGGGAACAGCATAATGTAGAACATGACCAAGCACTGTCCAGAATTAACCTTAAAAAAATGGGTGATAAACGCACTCGTTATTCCAAAACCAGTCCACATCCTTTTAAAGTCCATGATTTTGTTTTAATTAGAACTCCCCATGTGAGCAATCTCTGGAAACATATGTTTAGAAAATTCATGTATCTTTATGAAGGCCCCTATGAAATTGTGAAACAAGTGGGTGAGAATGCCTTTTTAGTCTCAACCCCTGATGGAACAAGAGGTATCTATAATGCCCGAAGCCTACTACCATATCCCAAGCAAAATTAAGTCCTTTAAACTGTATTTATTGACATAAGAAAGAAGTAGGATATAAACTTAGTAATACCATAAGAAGTGTTAAAAATGCATATATTATTTTATTTTTTATTTATTATAATGGTGGGAGAATTGTAACCTAGTGTTATTGACACTTGGTTTACTTGGCATTATTTCTGCAGGAAAACAATGCTATTCTTTAAAGAAATAAAAAGATAAAATAATAATAGTAATAATTGATTAATAAAGTATGCTATTCACTCACTTTGGCATGTTTTGGGTGAATAACTAATAGATTTAATAACTCAATGTCATTTTGAAAGAGAGAACATGAATAATTTAATATTTAGATATTAATAATTAGAGCAAATTAATATGGTATAAAAGCTAAACAGTAATTGATTTTGGATGGGTAGAGGGGAGAGTGGATGAGTGTCTTATCATAAAGCACAATAACTTCTGGTAATTTCTTTTTGTAAAAAAGAAAAAAAAAGAAAAATAATGTTTAAAGAATTATACATCACTGATTGTTAATTTAATGTATTTATTATTTTTTTATATTGTCAAATTACTTTGTAATCCAGGTAAATAATACTAAAACTATATGATTGTAATAGGTTTTTCCTTTCTTTTGTTTATGTTATAATCAAATGATTATTTTTCTGGAAGAGGTCACTAAAGTAAAAAAAAAAAATAGATAGTCTGCTTTTAGTTTTCAAGGAAGGAACAGTGCTGAAATTTGGTAACTCAATTTTTTCATTTTATTTTGCAGAAATAAATGTAATCAAAGTAAAATTTTAATAATATAATGTGTGGCTAAAATTTTTTGATGAGATATCCTGATTTTCTTTGCCATCTACCTATTTAAAGACCTTTTATACTTAAAAAATTTATTGTCTCGCGCTAAAGTTCAAAAATGACAGATGTAACTAAAAGAGTCACGAAAAGTGTTATTATGTCTAAATGAAGGAAGATAAATGATTTCCAAGAAAGAAATAATTATTTATTAACTTTATGTCATTTATTGATATTTTCTTGGTATAGAAAGAAAAAAAAAATAATTGAAAGAAATATTTTGAAACCAAGGAAAATAAACTAGAAACATTTTTGCGCTCTTTCTCAATATTGTCTGCCTTTACAAGTAATGTAGTTACATACGTTAAAATATGTTTTATTCACCAAGAATTGTCTGGAAATAATAATAATGATAAATAAGATTAAATTATGCACCTGTATATTTTTTTAAAAAATATAAAAAAGAATATAAACTTTCTCAGAGTAAATATAGGAAAAGTTATATAGGGGCATTCTTACGGAGAAGTTACCGTTAAAAAAAAAATTATAATTCCTAAAGTATGAACAAAACCAAATATCTTAGTGACTTAATGATAAAAAGAAATGATATATTATATTATACATCAGTTGGAATTATTAAAACTTCATGTACAAGTAAATTGACTGCAGTTATTATCATAATAATCTCTCGGAAAATTGCGCATTTTCATCCATAAGTAAGCTAGCTAATAAGTATACATATCATCAATAAAAAAAAATATTGTGTATGTTTATCATCTATAGTCAAATATTCGTCTATGTTAGAAGTCTATTTTTTTTCTTGGATCCCAAAATTGTAGTAGTTTAATTCAAGTAAGAATTAATCTTCAATTCTGCTATATGTTTCTTTACCTAATTTATTAAACGCACAAAATAAGAGAAAACTTTTATTTAAAGGAAATAATACCATGCGTTTATTGTTTTTAAACTTGCTTCGTGAAATACGACTGGATAAAGCTCTTCACCTGGACCAATTGCTCAACAGAAAAACATTTTCTAATGAGAGAGTATGCACTTGTTAATTAATGATTGTTTAAAACTAAGTTATAAATGATATGTATTTTTTTTATATCACATAGATTAAAGTCTGTATGGTCAAGTGATATTTAATAGCCTTGTAATGACAAAGGTATGTTTTAATATAATTATTATAGGTTAAGTTGATATTTAACATGAAAAAAAAAATCTATAAAATATGTTTTAATTATTACATACAATTGTAGGTAGAAATTTTGTATGTTAGATACGTAAAAGAAAAATATTTAGATATTTAAGGGGTAAAATAAATATTGAAAATTATCAGAAGTAACTAAAAAAAAAAAATGATATAACAAAATATTTCTTGTTAAAGTTTTGAAACGAATTTATACTGTATTAATTGAGGAAGTTATTCCTAATTATTCTTAAATAACACATCCATTTTATTTAGTTTAAGATAGTATGCTACCAACTATTTTGAATGTTCCTTTATTAAAATTAAAATTATTATACTTTTATTCTATGATGTCCATTGATTTCAGATGTTGATCAAAGTATACACGGTAACATAAGTTTATTATAATCAGTGCATTTACTTGTCCTGCCCAGATATAGCATTGGTATATGCTTAATATTCGCATAGGTAATAATTATAATGTATTTATTTTGTGGGATGAAAAATGATCTCCCCAAAAGCTTTGTTTTCCATGAGAGGATGATTTTAAATATAATGTTCGGGTTTGTTTATAGCCCAAGTGATTGATTCTCATAGATAGGACGATCAAGAATTTATCTAGCATTTAGCTTGTTTCGTTCGTTTAAATCCCAGGAGAGGATTGTATTTGGTGTGTGTTCATTGTATGCCCAAGTAAGAGGCAAGAAACCACCAAAATATTTTAATGTAGTAGATTACTTTACAAACCTTCGTGGTTATTCCATATTCCTCATGTGAAAATAAAGATAGCTCCACCATGGAAGGTGTTGATTATTGTGCTTAATTTTGAAATTTGGGCAAGATAAAGGTTATATTGGAGGTGTTAGTTCCTCAAGATCCACTTTAGTATAAATAGTGCGCTAGTAACTAGGATCAATATCTGTATTGTGCTGATAAATATTGCTAGTATTTGACAAGTAAATCAATGGAGAAAGTAATTAAAATTGCGTAATTTAAAACGCTTATTTACTGAAGGAATATTCAAATGCAATATTTAATTCTGGCTAGTAATTAAATAATACTCATATTTAAAATTATACGTATAAATAAAATTTATATCATAACTTAAGTTAGCATTAAGTTAAATGTAAGATGGTAAGTGTAACTTCTGATAACTGGCCTATAATTAGAATAGGTTATCCCATTAAAGACCATAAATAAAGTAAATGTATTAGAAATAAATTTAATATTTTGCGTATTGCATATGATGGGATTAATCATTTAAAAAAAAAAAAAAAAATAGTTAGTCAATAATTTTGAGTAAAAGCTTCTACAAGGTTATCAAAATTTAATAAACAATGTATTGGTAATGAAATGTATTTTTAGTTAATCAATCCATATGATTGCATACAGGAGAAGTAGTAACCTCTAGTTCATAACCAAAAGAGTATACAGATTAATGTCAGTTATATTTTTGTATTACTATGGGATTATTGAATAAATGTTCATATATTTTTTTTTGTGATAATAATAAATTATAGTCTGGGTAAAATTTGTTGTAGATTCATTTTTTTGTTTTTATATGCTAAATATAAGTGTTTGCACAATATTTGCAAAACCTTTTCTTGAGTCTGAAATCATTCTAAATTCTTAAAAACTTAATATACCAGATAGATAAATTTAAGCAGATCGGAAGATTTAATTTTATTTTATTTTAATGAGAATTATTTATGGAGTTGAAAACTTCAGACTAAACATTTTTTTTTGTGTGTGTAAAAATGAATTTATTCCCAAACCATTAACTTTGACTGCACATTATTCCATTCACATTTAGTTAATTTGTCTAAGTAATAAATCTTAGTTAAATTATTGTGTTGTCATGGATGATGGAAGGACACAAAAAAAACACCCTTGTCTTTTTATTATTCTGACTGAGATTCTGGATAAAGGGGCTGTATTATTCAAAATTGTATGTCATTATTGAATATAATTATCATCTCTTTAAATAATATAGTAGTTGATATGAGAGATGAAGACACATTGAATTTAAGTAAAGTAAATGTTTCCTATAGCTGATCAGAATGCCAGTCATATGCGACAACACAATACTGTCGAGCATTTTCTTAAATGAAACAAAGAACCCTGAGATTAGTATTGTTACAATAATTATTCTTTAATTAATAAGTGATCAATTATTGTTGTTATTACAATCGTGGCATGACTTAAGAGAATTGAATGTACAATTGTATTATATGAAAGGTATTTTAGATCATATTGGAAACTTAATGGATATGTTGCTTTTATTTTGGTTGCCTTAACAACAACCTGTGTAAAGTAGTGTCCTGGGTGCAGACAAATAAATAAACCAGTGCAAATAAAATAAAGTAATAAATAAAGAGTTAGAAATAAAAATAAATAAATAAATTTCCAAACCTTATAAAATACTGGGTTAGAATATATATATATATGCGTATAGTAAGAGAGTAAATTTGATAAACAGTTGAAATTAGTTACATTACAAAGCTGCATGATCCAAATAACATTTAATAAAAAACTTTTACAGATTACAGATTGTTTTAATTTTTATGTGCACATGTGTGTGTGTATTATATATAACACATGCATAATTTAAGTACACTAGTTTAAAAAAATAAAAAAAAAAAATAGTCTATACATTTTAATCATACTGTTATACACTTAATTAAAAAAATGAAAATTTGGAAAAATGAAAACAATAAAATTATAAATCATATTATAATAAATAAGGGATTCAAACTCAGACTTTCACACGACCCTCAACTCTCCATGTCATCTCATATTGCTGACCCACCTGATCACACACATGTTGAAGAGATAAATAATCACCAATATACGTATTTCATGCTAAATCAGCAATCATCAGTTGGCCTAGATTACTATCTCCACACCTATATACAATCAGTGCTCAGCTTTATATTAAGGTCGCCAATCTTCATACTTTAATGGACAGGATTCAAACTACTCCAACCCACAACTCTTCAGCCATTCATTTCATTGAAAATCTGATGATGGTATGTTCAAAGCCCACATTAGTGCCAAGGTTGTCATCCTACCCATTATCAAATTTTCAATGAAATGGATAGCTGAAGAGTTGTAAGTTGAAGTAGTTTGAATCCTGTCCATTAAAGTATGAAGATTGGCTATCTTAATATAAAACTGAGCACTGATTGTATATATATGTGTGTGTGGAGTTAGTAATCTGGACCAACTGATGATTGCTGGTTTAGCATGAAATATGTATATTGGTGATTATTTATCTTTTCAACATGTGTGTGATCAGGTAGGTCTGCAATATGAGATGGCATGGAGAGTTGAGGGTTGTGTGAAAATCTGAGTTCAAATTCCTTATATATTGCATTATATATGTGCAGGTGTGTAAAGAAAAAAGAAAAATTAGTTTTACTTTCAAATGCCTTTATTTGTGCCTCAAGACGATTCAAGAGGCATAAGTTTTACAATGCAATCAACAAAAATCATTACAAAGAAATTTAGGGAGTGTCGGTGCATGTCAAGCGCATCCGCACCCATACACTTCATTCAATGCATATGATTTTGAACATTCAAGTATAAATGTATGGATAGGTGAGTGGGATATTAATAGTTCCAGAAGTGCAATGACACAAAATTCACCTGCCATTCCAGACTTACACACATAAACCCAACTTCTTATGCTGAAATTATTGTTCACAAAACTGTCCAATTACACATGTCCATTTCTCCATTAGTTATTTGGAGACAAAAAATGTTATATTAACAGCAATGTTACACTTTCAGAACACTTCTATTCATGTCTCATTATTATTTGGTGCCATAGCTTGAAAGAAACAAGGCAACCGCTTCAGCTGCAGTGGGAATATTATCCTTGGATTGTCTAATTGTACAAGTCTGTTTCACCATTTGAGCATTCCCAGTACTGTTATAAAAGAGAAGGTGTTTGGATTGTCCAATTGTACAAGTCTATTTCACCATTAGAGCTCTCCCAGTTCTGTTATAAATGGCTTTATAGGTATATATGCTTATTTCTTGGTTTGCATGGCATACCACTTGTAGAGCAGTCACTTTCCCTTCTATCTATTCCTAATCTTTTATAAATTTGTTCAGGCTTAACTACCTTCATTTCCTAGGATTTATCATTGTGATATGTTAGTGCTCTCTGGGCTGTTATAATTTCTAATTACTAATATATCGATTTATTTATTATGTAAGGTAAGCACTACACTAGGCAAGGCATGGCCCTAGTTTGATCTGGTTCCAAGTCTGATCGGTTAGCCATGGCTGGCATGTCCTCTCGTCATGGTCCTTGGCATCATTTAACAATTTGAAGTATAATACCTCAATATTGTAATCAATACCCTTTTCAAAAGTTACCTTATTTCGTGCCAACCAGATGACAAAGTTAACATAATTTGCCAATCTAACACTGCCAAAGGAGCCCTTTTTAAAAGCTTTCACCATATCCACCCAGGCCCAGTCTTTATCTGTGGTCTTTTGCAATGGCAGGTAGCGTAGTTTATTCCAGGTCTCACATTCCTGAAGAATGTGGGAAATTGTTTCATCGGTTTCTTGCACAGAGGGCATATCGGATCCATTTTATACCTCCGCTTGTGGTGGAGGAATGCAGCCGCTGGTAGGGCCTCAAGGTTAACTTTAATTATAAAGTCTACTAATTTTGCCTCCAGCTTCCAGAACTTTGTTAACCCTGCAAGCCGCTTGATCCCTAGCTGAAGTCTGGTCTTAGTGATGGGACTGCTACCATTGATTAGAGCATGGGTGTCCCAATAGGAAAGCTTGCCAGTAACCAAATGTTACCCTTTCTTGGGGGGGGGGGTCAGTGGGTTCAACCTCATTTATTGGTAGGGGGCTTTCCATTTTTGGATTATCCTGAAATAGTTTGGTTAAAATATTGTGGGCTTTCTGGATTAAGAAGGTGTTGATTGAATGGAGTCCAAGTCCATTTTGTGATTTAGGCTTTTGAAGGGAGCTGAGTCCAATTGCTGTTCTCACGCCCCAGAAAAGCCTCCTACATTGAGTCTCCACCTTTTTTATAAAGGTCTTAGTAGGGGAAAAACCGGCCAGAAAATAAGTGATTTTGGGTAGCACAGCTGCATTTAATAGTGCAATCTTCCCCAACAAGGAGAGTGGGACCTTGGTTAGGGGTGTCACTGTGTTCTTAACCTTTGTGAGAATATTTTCCTCCAGCTCCCTTCTCATGACACTAGGAGGGGAGGCCAGGCTAAAGCCGAGAAACTTCTTGGGGGGGGGGTGCTCAGAATCTCCCCTGGATCTGTTTTCCAGTTCTGATCGACCACATGGCCGATTTCGCCTCATTAACTCTTAGACCTGATTCAGAACCAAATTGATCCAAGAGCTCCTCCAGCCTACCAACCTCATCCTGTGACGAGAGAAACACAGTCACATCATCCATGTAGAATATATGACAGACCCTCTCTCTCAGCAAAGGGATGGCAATTCCCTCAATGGATGCCTCAATGCATAACAGCAATGGGTTGAGGTAAGCCATGAAGAGGAGTGCACTCAGTGGTGAGCCCTGTGGTATTGAAACAGAGGGCTGAAATCCTGGAGCCACTCATCCATCCAGTGAGAGAAATATTTCTCTATTCTGTAGAAGATTCTCAATTCATTTGGAGATATGCCTTGGGCACTTGGAGTTTTTCCAGTATACTGAGTAACACATTGATCTGCACACAGTCAAAAGCACCGGCAAAGTCGAGTTGGACTACAACTGGCCGGACCATTTTATTTCTGTGTATATGATCCACTATGAGACGAAACCGACTGATGGCTTCTGCAATCGAGCTCCCCTTCTTTGCAAATTGGAAGACTGACAGTTTATCAATAATGATCTTCTGTATGTCTTCTTTGATGAGGTTTTCAATTGTTTTTATCAGTAGTGGAATCATGGAAATAGTTTTGTGCAAATAAATGTGAATTGCTTACTTTATAAAAAAATATAGTATTTTGTGACCTTTTTAGATTTACCTTCTGCAAGAATTTTAAATAAAAATTTGTTTTTTTCTTATAGCAAATTTAAAGCTAAATATATTATTAAAAATTACAGAATATTAAAATTAAGAAAGTGATAGAGGAATTTTTAAAAGTTGGTAATAATTTTTCTTTGTTCCTATTGATAAACATAAAGAAAAAAAAAACATTTTTTTTTTCTTATCTTTAATCCTTTGATTTAAAAAGTACTTCTCTCACAACATGGTGTGAAATAAATATTTTTTTTGTAATTAGTGAAAGTATTTTTAGATAAAATTGATAGAAAGGTGTATATATATATATATAAATAAATACAAATTGGTAGAAATGTTTTTTTGGGGGAAACATCCTTGAATACCATGATAGGTATGAAAACAAAATCATGCAATCTATACTAGGTCAGAAAAGTAAAACAATGGCAGTTTTGTCTAGTGGAGCCTATTTTAATCATTAACTCAAGAAGTACAGAATAATTTCATAAAGATAAGAAAAGCTGCTGGTTAAACAATTTCATTAGAAGTAATAAACAAACATCTTTTGGTATATCATAATAAAAATCTGCCTAATGGTGATAATTTTATAATAATTTTTTAACAGTCTATAGGTTTTTTTCTATATTATCAGCAGCAGCAGCTATAGGTTAAGACTGTGGATTAAGATAATTTTTTTAACAACTCCCTCTTTAGTTTTGCTTATTATTTACATAAATGATAAATGCACACAAGATCATAACATTAATTCTCTAAACATCATAGAATCTTCCAATTTTATTTAGAACATGCAACATATTAAAAATTAGGGACTTTAATGAAATGAATATTAAAGTGTTAAATATTTTGCTGAATCCAGAGATGAATGTTGAAATTGCATAGAATGTAATGATGCCTGTCTTAAGAAAGAAAATCATGTTATAAGGGAAGAAGTAGATTCTGTTGCAAAATTTACCAAGATCTACTATATAATCTATCTATTATCATTAATTATTACAATAAAATTCTTTGGAATTTTTACTATTTATAACAGATATATCCAAAAGTAATTTGCAGTCAATTAATAAATATATATTTTAAGTCAAAATTTTAACTATTAAAATTTAGGATATAAATGAAAATTTAAGATAAATTTAACTTTCTTTTATTTTCACATATATAAAACAAACAATTAACTAACTTAAGATCTAATAGTTGACAATATTTATAAATATTACATCAATAAACATATAATAAAGTATATATTAACATACAACCTGATCAGCAGCCCCCTATATGGTACTTCAAGGAAATGCAATAATTTCAATATCTATCCCATAAGCTGTATTTTAATGACATTTATTAACCAAAGAAATTTAAAAGTATCATAAACAATTATTCAAAACAATGCATGTTTATTAAATTTCAATATTCTTGGAAGTATTGAATTTTATTCTTCATTTAGCAAATATTTAATATTGTAATGGCATCATGAATAGACAGATGCCTGTTTGTATTTATGACAATATGATGTAAAATAAACTTCTTTAAATCCTATATCAAAGTATTTCACCAGTGTTATAAAATTATATCTACAGATGGGAACAATTCTTATATACAGTAGTATGTTGTTATCTTTTATATTTCATTATTACATGATAATCATTTTCAGTAGAAAAATATCAAGCAAAATTTGAATGCTATAAATTACTTTCTTCTTTTTTTTAACAAATTTTTTGATAATCCTGTTTTAATTTCTAGACAAATATAATCTTTTCTACTCCATCATTTTGTGATTATCAAACAACTATTTTGAAAATGAATAAAAATATGAATATAAAAGAACGTAGGTTTGCTTCTATGGAAGTCAGATGACAGTGAGCAAATTTGAATTATCATACTTATTTATAACTTCTTACAATTGATATCATCAAAACTACAGTTATACTCTTTATTCACTCTTAAACCAAAATCATTTCATGTTCCATGTTTAAAATCTCTTTTACAATAATAATAAGATAAAAAAATATTTTATAATCATTACATATAAAAAATAAAACATAACAACATACACACCTAAGACATTAAATATTCATGTGTATTGTTTATAATCTGCTACAAATGAATGCAATAAATAGAATACATATAATAAAGAAACAATAATAATTTTATCAAAGTCATAAACTTTATTATTACATATACATTTCAAATAAATAAAATTAATCTATAAATTTGTTGCAATAATATTAATACATTTCTTGCTTTAATATCTGCTGTCATAGAAACTTATATCAGTGTTCTTAGACTAATACATTACCTATTAAAACTAATTAAAAATAAAATTAAAAAAATTATACTTCACATTCCACTACATATTAAAACTACATCAAGTTTCAATTGGCATATATATATAATGTAACTGTCAGAATTGCACATCCACATGAAAATCACCTGAGAGCAATCCATATGTGCATTCCACATTGCCAATCTTTTCTTTTACAGCCGACTAAAATCAGGAAAGAACAAGAGACTTAACTATTTGCCTAAGTTATTGATTGCAAATAAAGTACAAACTGTCAAAAATAATAAGACAGGCACAATTTATTATGTATATATAATAGATTCCATTCACTGACATAACTTTAGCCAATTGATACATAAATTAACTTAAAGTAATAACCGTTTCTAAATTTTATTCGATTAATTTAATTTGAATTATTCACAGATATAGTATATGGTGATATAAAGGTTTGATATAAAGGTTTAAGATAAATGATACTATTAAGGTAGAAGAATATTAATATTACTTATTTGAATGGATTCCAATCTACTGCATAGACACCTAACTGCTCTCTATCCTCATCATTGTTCTAATGCTAACTGATACAAGTTTATAAATTAAGGCTAATCTTACTACTTGTCTGTTGTGATCAATTACAGGTTATGATATTAGTATGAATCAAATAAAATAATTGTAAAATACAGGAAATTGCATCTGTACTACAATGGCATCTATATAAAAGCAAATACATGTAATAATTGTATGCCTATGATATAAATGAACTGTCTACTGCATGGATAACATATAGTGACTAGAAGTCATCAATGTATCACTATACAACATGTATTAAAGTAAAATGAATGGCATGTGGAAGGAATTGATCTTGCACTGCACATCACTATTTAAATGAAATAATGATTGTAAGGGATGAGCAGTCACAAATAATGTTACAATTATCAAATACTAACACATTACATAAGAATGAAAATCAGATTTATCTCATAACCCAAATTGAAAAATACTAGCCATCCATTTTTATCAAAAATAATAATTCAATTACAGGACTAGTTAACTAAAACTGACATCTACTTAATAAAACACCAATTTAGTTTGTCTACGCATCAGGTTTGCCTCTCATTCATAATTTAATAAATTTACTGCTTTAACCTGTTATTTACCTGTTAAATAAAGTGGAAACAATAATATAACTAATATACACCTTTTAATATCATGCCAAGAAAATGCAATTACAAGCTAATTGTCTTTTATAAACTAATTTATTACAATTAGTGCAGACTAAATTGTGGTGTGATATTTAAATAGAACAAACTACAATCTCTTGCCATACCTGCATGTAAACAGATTATTTGCATAATTATTCATTAACAAATTTCATTAGATCACAGATAAGAAATAACTAAATATTATTTTAAAATTTATATTTCTTTCAAAAGTTCAAGTTCAGTCTTTAGGTATTGGAGGAGATTCTTAAAGCCATAGTTATGATGGATGAAGATTTAAATCACTATTTCACCTTTACTTTGGATGCATAGATATTAATTAGGTTTTGTGGCTTATTTTTCCTGTAGCACTGAACTTCATAAAAATTTTCCTCTTCTAAGACAGGTACATAGTGGACATATATTCAGATGGTTTCTTCTGTTGTTGATGGCTTTTTTGACATGATACAGCAATGGGTTGTTAGTCAGCCCAATTCCAGTTTGGCAGAGCAAGGTAGATAATGTCTTCTCTACTTTTGCATATTAGAACTATCAGATAAGAATTAATTAAAGCAGAATAATAATAATGGCAGAATGATAATCACTGGCAGAATAATATTCACTAGCAATATATCAACATCAAATAATAGAAAAGATAATCATGAACATAATTTCCAGTACTATTTATATGATTTATACTACATTTAAAAAAACAATGAAGTATTTCTATGCCCTAAAGATAAAATTCCTTTGGAGTCTCATGGTGTACATGAAATTCCATATGGAGTTTGTTTACATCCATACATTTGATAGACCAAACATAAAATAAACATAAGAGAGGAAAACACATTTTGGCAGTTAGAGAAAACTCTAATTCATCAGCCATTTATTCACATATTAAATTAACTAACCATGACATCAATTTTAATAAAACACATATTCTGGCAAAAATTGAACAATATGACCAAAGACTGCTAAGGAAAGCTATAGAGATTTTTAAAAAGTAAACAAAGGCAAAACTCTCCATACAGTAGTGCCACCCTGTGCCAAACAGAGTAATCAATGGATTCCAGAAGGCTTGTGCATAAAATCCCTATCTAGTGCCTACTCATCCAATATTACCAGACTAGTTTCTGGCTTGTGGCCATCATCAGTGAGAAGCCTTGGATCTGAGAGCATTGCACCTAGATCTTAGGATCTAATGCAACTCTCCAGCAGCCACCTTTTATCTCTACTTTACTACAAAACTATGAGAATAAAATTGAAAACAGAATAATATTTTCAATCTATGCTCAATAGCTTATATAGTCATATGGGTCTGAACTCAATTCAGCACCCATACATTTTGGTGTCTTTGGCTCTTAAACAACCATAGCCACCATTATCCTATTAGAACATAAATAAAAAGTGTAAATTAAAGAAAATTAACAATATTTGAAAAAAATTATTGGAGGATAAAGTACTTTTTAAAATTTCTCAACCAATAGAATGTAAGAATGAGGAAATAATAACAAAAAAATAACAATTTTAAATATCACCATACCCATTCTTATGATTTGAGAAAGAAAAGGCTCTGAGGAAAGTACTTGTTATTATACTGAAACTTCAGCTAATTAGCTACTATATTTTAATTACATGGGAGATTCTGGAAATAATATTATGCATATATATTGTGACTTTTAGCTTTTCTCTAAAGCTAAATGTCAAGAAATGCCAAGACATATCTTATGCCAATATATATATATAATTTTATAGTTAATAGTTTTTTATTAGTGCCTTATAATGCCATGATTCTACATATAAAAAGTTATTACATCAATATATTTGTAAAATTTATAGCTGTGAAATAATTTTTGACAGTTTGATTTATAGTATTGTTAGTCTTAAGTAGTGCTTATCAGGCCAAAGTATTTACATCTTTAATAGTTAATAGCTTAAAGTAGTAAGTAATGTGTTTTATAATAGTGTTGATTTATAAAATAATTTAACCACTAGAATGTTTTAAAAAGCTAATATTAATGTTACACTTGAAAACCAAATTCAAACTCTATATTTAGGTTTGCTAATAATTAAATTGAATGCATAATGCATTAATACAATCTTAATTTTTTGCACAGAATATTATAATTAAATATTTAGAGTTAGTTATTCATAAAAAGTTATAGTAAAGCTAATAATAACTGAAGATAGGATTTGAAGTAGTAGATAAATGAATATCTGGATAAATGAATTAATATAACGTTTAATTTTAACATTTATTTATTTTTAAAGTATTATTAAATGTCTAATTTTAAAAGATAATATAAAATTTTATTCTGATTAATGATTTATGGGTTAAAATGAATGGTAAATTAAATGTGTTAATTATTATAAATAATATAATTTTATTTCAAGTCTAATGCAAATTTAATTAAATACGATTTTATTCTAAGGTTCAAATTTGTAAATAATTATTTTAACAATATTTTAACTTTAATTGTCTAGGCAGAGAATTAATTTATTGTAAAGCTAAATATTAATTAAATTTTTGATTAGCAACTTTCCTTAGTTATAGTAGAATGTGGATTTGAATTAATAAAGAGATGAGGATGTAGATTTAAATGTCAATAATCAGTATTTTAAAGTGGTCATCTGACCCAAGCTATAAATAAGTGAAATTGATAGCACTCTCTACACTCTAAACATTTCACTTCTTCTTTTCACTCTTGAGATCATTTTTTTAGTTGTTTATTTTTTTTAAAAAACTTCAATTTAATTAATCAGTGTAATTTTATTTTATTTTTTTTATTTTCTTAGCTTAAAGTAATGTTCCACTAAATTAAATTATCTAGAAACAACATTTGAATTTAAACTTCAAAACAAAGAAATTTTTGTTGCAGTTAGCTTTATTGGTAAACTTAGTTAATTATTTTAATGTTTAAAATTTTAATATTTAAACTTTGCACACTAGGAATATTTGAAAGACATTCTTATTGTCACTGTAACAATATACAGACTGTTATTAATTTCAACATCTACTTCATATTTAATTTTTTTATAAATATTTGAATTTCTTCATAGCAATAACAATGTTTTTAAGTGTTGAATAACTTTATCCTAGTTTTCCTGAAGATGCTCATTTCATATAAAATATTATTTTAAATTAATTTAACTTTGATTTTCATTCAATAAAGACTTTTATTATGATGAGTATATTAACAGCTATCTATAAAATCATTCTCATATGTACTAAAGGTAATATTTGACTTCATTAATAATAGATTGCTTAATTGAACAATTATTTGTAGTATTATTTTGATGAAACATTATTTGCTACTTTATAACAGCATAAAGTTTTGTTTATTATAACTACTTCCATCCTCGAGGAAAAAATCAATTTCTTGGAATCCGACAAGGAAAAAACAATGGGCATAGTATAATGTTTAACAAAATGTTTTGAAGTATTGTAATAAATTACTTACTTTATTAAAAAAAATACAAATATTCCTATATGTAATATTATGATTTAAAATGAATTTTAATGAACCTTTCCTATATTAAATTATATTATTCTGTCTTATCATTGTTATGGAAACCACCACTATAATTTTAAATGCGATAGATATTTAAAAATAAGACTTTCTTCTACTGAATTCATTAAAGAATTAAAATTTAATTGCTTAAATTAAATATGAAAAACATTTTATTGCAATTTAATAAATATTTTCTATTTAATTCAAAGAAGAATGCTTATTGAATGGCAGTACTTATAATTTGCTGGCATAATTATTGAATTTTACTGAAAGATAACTACAACATTTTTATATTTTAATTCTTATATTTGTGCTGAATATCTTTGCTGACCACAAAACTTTGTTGCTTAATAGACTGTCCCAGTTGCCATTTAATTGTTAAATGGTAGAAAAACAGAATAAATAGAAGGACTTCATTTTTATTTTATTATAAATGGTAAATGGTTCATATTTTATTTATATTTAAGTGAAACACAGGCTTAATATATACCATGTGTCTATATATGTAATATAGGGTATATGAGCACAGACTTTCACATGACCCACCATATTATTTTACATAATTTTACATATTATTTTAGTAATAATTTTTGGTCAAAGTTCTCAGAATATTAGTATATGATATTTTAAAATAGTATGTTTCCTTTTTACTTATAAAAGATATACTATTATGCTGATGCAGTATAAGGAAATGTATATTTCTATTATTTATTTTATTACTTGTTTATTGCCTGATGTTATCTATGCTAGGTTTAGCATTAATTATTATTTATTATCTGTCATATCTGTTAATTATAGTATTTTTACTTAGAGCTGTATATTTAATCTTTCTCTCTCTTCATTTAGAATTGATTCTGTTTGCCAGCATTGTTAGAGATTGTAGTGTGTGTCAGATCATTTTGCTAGCTTATTTTAAAAGAGATATAACATTAGTCTCTTTCTTATATTTGTTGTCTCACTATAATACATATTTTGGAGATTTAACTTAGACTCTTTGTAATTTAAGGCAACTTTATTTAACATTATTGTCTCTGATATGCATTTTCATCAACACTTGACTAGTGAATAAATCCTATATCAGTTTATTATTACCCTCAAATCAGATGCACTTATTTATTAACTTTGCCATTATACTTTTGCTTTGCCTTTATTCTGTTATTTCAATATGAATTTAGTTAGTTGTGGAAAATGTATTTATACAGCATGTGTAATATGTTACCATGACTTTCCCTGGAAATTATAGTTATTTTATCAAGTAATTAAGAAATGCCACCTCACCACTTTTAGAATTCTTTGTTTATTTAGATGTGATTCACATACTGTTGATGTGTAGGTCCTGTATTTAAGCTTTACTGAGTTAGGAAATAAATACAATAATTAAATTCAAAATATTAAATTGTATTTTAGGCATAGACAATATACAGCTCTCTTATCACTCCTTTAAGTCTGGATTGGTGAGCTTGCATTTTAAGTAATGTTAAATATTCATAAAAGGACACTACTCATAAAAGAATATTATCACTGTATAAATGCCTTAATATGTGAGAACTTATTAGAATCTAAATTAACAGAAAATTTCTTTTGACCAGTCAGATTATTTTTACTTAATTAAATTTATTTTTCATAAATTTATTTGTAATTTTAACTTTATGATGGATATTTTTACAAGAAAATAATGTTTGAGAAAGCCCTTGGCTTTGTGGACCCAAAGATATATCTTTGTGACTTGTCATTATTTGTTTTCCTGAAATAAAAATTTGATTTTATTATTAAGAAATTGCTTATAGTCATTTTTCCACATCTCCACTCATTAACCAGAAATCTAAATAATTGTAAGAGTATAATAAATCATATTAAATTTTTTGTTGTAAGAGGACATGAACATTAAAATTAATATAAGAGTTACTTTATGGAATTATATTTAAATATTTGAATTACATCTAAGAAAGGTGTATTTTGCTTAATAAAAATTTTAATTGCATACTATTATTTGAGATAACTTCAGCCAAATTAGTTTACATATTAAAAGCTCACTGTGTTTATTTATTTTAAAATTATTTTCCATAAATATGAAAATCCAAATTTGTAATTCCATAATAAATTTATATTATGAAATGACTTAGTTCAAATTTTAAAAAAATATTTAGTTAGATTTATTCTATTTTATTTAGAATGGTTAGAAAATTCCATATTCATCCTTAATATCTGAATGTCATTCTAAGAGTTTATTATTTATCATATTCTAAATTAAGAGATTATGGTGTGTTACATTTTAAATTAATAATATTATTATTATAATTGTGATAAGATACTAACTTAGTGGTAAGGGTATGTCTTAATTTTATTTACTAGGATTTCATTCTATGTTGAATAGATCTTAAAAATCAAAGAGAATTTATTTTATAATTAAAATCAATCATATTACTCTGAGATATCTTAATTTATTTTATGAATCATATTATATAAATTTATTTTGCTAAAGAAGAAATTATTTTCAAAAGATGATAATCTTTGATGGCAAAGATTTAGGATAACACTTCCAGATTTTATAAAATTAAATATAATATTTCATCTGATTATAGCAATGAAATAAAAAAGATGAATGGGATATTATATGTTTGTAAGGATTTACAAATGTAAGCTCAATGGCATATGCTTGCAATAATGAGTCTTGTATTTGTATTAGAGCGAGTTGAGAGTTTGCCTCTGCTTAAGTTAATAATAATATTGTTTATATTTTAATGATATTTGATTAAAAAATCTTATCCCTGTATTTCTCCTTATTGTGGCATATAGCATTTATATTTTATAAACTTCCTGAGCTTAGTTAGCAACATAGTTATATTTGGCTATATTTTAGCAATTTGCTTCTTGCATTTCATTGATTTTCTATTGGTTACAATATATAATAAGAAAGGAAACATTGCAATATAAACCAAGCTAGAGTATTGTTTTTTTAATTCATTAAGTAGATTTTTAAAAGATAAATAATTACAAGCTTCTTTTAACATTAAGTGATTACAATGCCACTTACATGTGTTTCTATACTTTTAAATATAAAATAAATCAGGTTGTAGTGTGGTTGTAATTGAAAAATAATATATACATCAGTATTAGATGCCATCAAATTGACATCAACTTTAGCTGATCATAGATAACATTCTGCCTAAGTCGGAAACAGAATTTGGAACTGCTTTCTTCACAATTTGAAAATGTTTTTTGCTGTAAGCATGACAGTAGTCATCTAACATCAACATGAAGATATTAATATTTAAAAAAAAAATGAACAGAATAAATGATAGAAAAATTCAAGTAAGCTTTTTTCCATTTTTAAAAAATAATATATAAATGAATATGGACCTTTAAACTCTAAAAAGGTATATTGCCTAAAAATAATTTTTGCTATGACAATAAAGCCAGACTGTGAAACACAAAAATGTTCACTTATAAAATATGGTGGTCCAATTTTCCTGTACTTTGAATTTCTTCATCAATAAACTTTTCTTCTGAAATATTTTAACACCATATTCTCCAATGCATTCTATTCTCTGCAATATCTTCCAAATGGAAATAATAAATACTATATTTCTTTAAAATATCTCAGAGATAATCTTTATAACAAAGATGGGTCTACCATGTCCATAATTCTGCTCAAGTTTACCAAACTCATAGGAAGTCTAGCATTGTTCTCCATTTTAGTCCAATCCAATAAAGGTGTAATGTTATAATAGTAGACTCTATAATATCATATCTAGCAATTTGAGAACCATATTGGTTCATGATCTTGTTGGTATTTTTTTAAAATTATATGGAATATTATTAAATATAATGACTTTATATTGTGTTGATAAGGTGTTTAATTCTCACTTTCATACAGATATATAAAATAACAGTTCTATATATAACTAATATAATTATAGTAGTTATTTCTTCTGTGATAGAATACCATATCTTTAAACTTATTAAAAATAGTGCATATTGGAATCTGTGTTGTATTTAAACATCTTAATCCATTCTTCTACTTATAAAACCATGATGTTATTTTAAATGGTCTACATTCTCAAGATGATAATCATTCAAGTTAAAAGTTTCTAAGGAATTTTTGTTTGTCATTATCTGATAAAGAATTTAAGGTTTTTAACATTACTTATTGAATCAAAACTTTTAAAAGTAGCATCCAAAATATTAAGAACATGCCATAGCTTGTCTTTTAATCTGACAAAAATAACATGATTTTCAGCATATTGTAAATCCAGAATCCTAGAAGATGAAGTTCTTGTATTCGTTTTTAATTGTTTTGAATTAAAATTGCCATAATGAAACCGATATCACATCATGATCTGATACCTATTTTATTAAACAACATATAAACAATTCTAAAAACAAGTAAAATAAAAATTGAAAGCAGAATCGCATGGAATACTTAATTATATATCCTTGTTTAACACCAATTTTAATTCAAACGTAATTTTTTAATTGTAGTAAGAGCATTTTCTCTCATTCCATTATGGAGAAGTTATATAATATGAATAAATTTTGATGAACACCCAAATAATTTAAGACAATTCATAAATCTTTTTGATTAACTAAATCAAGCCCTTTGACCAAATCAATAAAAGCAATATATAAATTACTCTTCTGTTAATAACATTTCTTGCATTTTCCTAGTAGAAAAAATGTTATAGTGCTTCTTGATTTTCTAAAATCATACTGAGGCTTTAGTAACCACTCATCTATGACTGGAAACAATTTAACAAAATTTTTAAAAATACCTTTGTTATGGAGAATAATGATCTTTCATGATATTACTGCATTATTATCTATTCATTTTATTTTTAAAAAAGTGGAACAATAGAAGTATATTTGAAATCACTGTGCACAATTTCATAGCTCCATATATATTCCTAAAAAAATCATGTATTTTGGTTTTTTTTATTATTCTCGGAAGCTGAAGGGGTGGTTAGAACTATTATTAGTGAAAAAAATTACTATATGTTGTATTATGATGGAAGATGGGAAATAAATTATGTATTTTGGTCAGTCTATGACATGGGAGATTAGATCTAAACCTGGAGTATTAATTTAAGATCAGTCCATGGGTTTATGAGAATGTACTTCCATGACTGACTCTTGGGATCAAATTTCCATAATTATTGGTTTGTTTGAACTATTTGTTTCAATGATATTGGTCTTTTTAGTTTTGTATTTATTTTCTCCTTTCAAATAGATATTGTCCATAGACATAGCACGGTCAGGAAAGTGTATGTTTATGCAAGTGCTTATTTCTGAAGAAGGTGAAGGGTTTAACATTTGCCCATGATATAGGCTTTTGCCTAATACTGCACAGGTGTTTCATTTTATCAATCTTGCCACTTTTGCTGCAAACACCCATGCTACATTAAGAAGCAATATGACCCTATTTGGAACATTTGAAACATGCATATGAATGACCTCTAATGATGATGGTTATTATGATGAAACCCTAAAATTATGTTAGGAAAGTTCATCTACTATGTGACATTTTATCATCTTAGTGATGATTTTTTTCATTAAATTTGTGATAATCTCAAAAGGGATATTTGGTGTGAGTTTCCTTAATATACTAAGTAGCTGAGCTGTATTTGCTATACTTTTTTGTAGTATTTCACCTGTAAAGTCAGGAAGAACCATATGCAGGTTGATTTTCTTCTTTCATTAGGTAGTAGACTTTTTTTGGATGTATATATTTGTTAATATTTTAGGCCTGCTCTCAATGCTGTTTAGTAAAATATTCTAAACCTATTAATGATCTGGCTGTAAAAATAGCAGTAGATTTAATTGATTTGATCATGTTGTTCTTTTTGCAGCTCTGCTAGGTAGTTAGATAGTGATGGATATGATAATAGTGGCTATCCATCAGCCAAATCATAGTTTTTTTTGTGTGATACTGATACTGTTGTGGAAAAAAGGCTGTTTGCAAATATTTTTAGTTTTCCAAAAAGAAGTGGGTTTAATTACATCAGTGGTATTGTTAACAAAAGAAGTGGTCTTAATTACATCAGTGGTACTGTTGAAAAAGAAGCTGACTTAATTACATCAGTGTCACTGTTGATCCTGCTACTATTTAATGAACTTGGTATTATTGTAAAAATTTGTTATATCTAGTTGACATTTTGGTGATACATCTACTTCTTAATTGTTGTTGTATTTTGTGTAGCTCTATGGGGTTAGCTGTATCTGAGACAGTTTTATTCACAAGGTTTGACAGCCATAAAGATTTACTTAATGTTATTTTTAAAAATTAGAATAAGAATAATTACTGGATATTAGACATTCTTGGTTTGTTTGTGTCAATTCCCATCTGTTCACCCCAATTAGCATTTAGGAGTGGTAATGAAAGAGTAGCATTGATATAAAATCATTTATGACATTATTTTTTGGATTTGATTTAACGTTATTTTTTCTTTTGCTCACATTTTTAGAACATAGAAACAAATACTGATATTTTGGGCAATCTCACTTTCTTCTAATGCTTATTTCTTTCAGAATTAATGGATTTAAAACTTTTGTCTGAGGATAATTTTTTTTGATTGCGAGAATTGTTATTTTCGAAGCTCACATTAACATTAGATAATCTACTACTTTTTGTGATTGAAATTTTCCCCCAGTATCAATAATGTGTGATTAAGTTTCAAGTAATAACTTCTTTCATATACACTTCAATGCAAACAAATTTTCTTTAAAAACTTCTTTATTTTCCTTACAGTTTTGACTGTCCAGCAGTCTTCATCAGAGTTTTATCCAACCTCCTCTGCCTTTGCATGGAAGTGTATATGAAAAAAGTTATTATAAGATATATATGAATATATGAATATATGCAAAAAAAATAAAAGACAAGAATAGACTATATACTTCTAATAAGTTTCAAGTAAAGAAGCAAAATGTGAAAAAAAAAAAAAAACTTTTCTGACGACTGCTGAATTTAATTCCTTGACATGGCAGCCATAATCAGTGTTCCAAAATTTTTTTATACACTTGATAATACTTTAATTAACACTAACATTATACAAGACCTTGTTGTAATGCTCATTATATTTAGTTGCAAATTAAAAAAATTGTGTCACTCAAGAAGTCATGTGATGAGGTGAGCTCTGAAACCCTTTAGCTCTCAAGTTCATATATCTACTATTGAGCTCAATTCATAGAACTTTTAATGGATCCAAACCTTAATTAGCTAATTATTTTATAATATAGTACTTCGAAATGATAAATTGGTAAAAAAAATGTTAAGATTGACAGACTTATTGATTGGTTATATACACACAAGCACAGATGCTCAATTATACATAATTATAAAAGGGTTAATATTAGAAAACCTGAATAAGTTATATAATTTCATTTTTTTAGTCTTATATTTAAAAAAAAAAACTAAAAATTTAAAAACATATAGCCTAATCCAAAATAAATAGCTTTTTCATCGGTACTCTAAACCAAAAAGTCTCTCACCCCTAATAATTATTTTATTAATGCACTATATATATAGTATGTTGTTTAAAACATTAAAAAATACGGTATAAAATAAAATTTACGAAAGTATAGTTCACTTTAAGAATCAGAGAAACAGGTTTGTAATCATACAGTGATCAGAAGTTTATTCGATTAGAATTGCAAATTTCTTATCCATTTGCACATTTAATATGTATTTTCCCCTCTTCCTCTTTCTTTCCTTCACTTTAGTCTTCTAAAAATTTTAGCACCAACTTTTCTAAGTCATCCATCTTCTATTGACATTTTGTCTATATGAAATCCACAATCAAAGTGTGTCAATTTCGGCAGCTGAGCTGCCAACAAACACTATTTCCTGATTTGTTGAATTGAGTGGCATTTTCACAGCATGCTCCAAAATAAAACTGTGAATTTTTAATCATCAATTCCTTTGAGCCAATGAACTACATGTATTTCCTGCTTGTGATCTTGTGTTTTATATTACCAACTGGAATGTCAAAAAATTTATAAACCACAACAACTAAGAAAAACTGAATGCGAGAGGGAGGTAAAAAATGAAACCTACTGTGTTTCTTTCATAAATATATATATATAATAATTGGCACGATATTAAACACAAAGACAATGGGGAGTTAACTTCCAACTGCCAATTATTTACACAGGTAAATGATGACAAAGAGAATTTAGTTTCGAGATGACAGTTAATAATTACAAAAAAATAATTTACAACACAAACGAAATTATTTATAGGTAAAGATATTGTTTTGAAATAAATTTAGCTTAAATAAATTGAAAGATAAAAATAAACACATTCATAAATATATACACACATACATTTACAGAACATCACATATTAAATAAAAAACGGTATTATATAAGATAAGAAAATAATTTATTAAAAGAATTAAACATAATAATTGTAATAAAATCACTATTTCATTCACTATCTCAATGCTTCGTTTGTTTTTCTTTATAGTTAAAGAATGTATTGCTAAAATTTCAAGATAATAGCTTATATATATATATGTTGATAGAAAGATTTTCACGGGTTACAGTTATAAATGATATATTTTTCAGGTTCATCCATGTATGATTTTTATAATTAATATATTGACGTTTCAGCTTGTTTACACAAGCAATTAACTGGGTAATAAATATAATATTTTTAAAGATGGTTGTACAGGCGTCATAAACAATGGTTTATAACTTTTAAAACTGGTTTAGAATTTTAACATTGTTATAAAAATAGTGTTTACAGAGCCTCTACAATCATCTTTAAAATATTATATTTAATACTCAGTTGATGGCTTGTGTAACCAAGGCAAAACATCAGTATATTAATTAAAAAATCACACATGGATGAACCCACAAAATATAAATATATCATTTATATAAACAGAGAGAGAGAGAAAAGAGAGAGAAAGAAAGAGAGTTGTTAAGTCAAAAAAGAAATTATCTTTAAATATCCTTAGTCTATTTTCTGGATATAAAAAATTCACCCAATAATAAATAATAGTCATATATTAAAAAACAAAAACAAATAATATCTCTGTTTATGAAAAGTTTGATAAAACTTTCAAACAAACACTTAGCAAAAATATATGGTTATTAATGTATATTATCTCTATTCAAAGAAATAATGAAAAATAAAACAATATTTACCATATTGTACTATCTGGTAGGTTCCTCTAAACTAAAGTAAGATCATATATGAAAAACAAAAAAAAATTATTTACATTAAAGGTAGCTTATTCTGATATTAGTAGCCATCAGATGCATTTATTCATATGTATGCTCACACTTTTCACATTCATGTATATAAATGTTTGTATAAGTGCGTATGAACTAATGTTTTAAAACTGTTTAACAATAATAATAATTGCCTGATAAAATTTCATAAGGTAATCCGTGAACAAATTATATATAACCATAACAACAATAATTGCGTTATTCAACAAAATGATATAGAGACTTGTTTTTAAATGTATTTTCTTACACATATATATTTATTTACTGCAAAAAAATATCGATGTACTACAAATATTTTATTCCTTGTCATGAGAAGAATGGATATATTTATGAAAAATTATATGAAGAAACTCTATGGTATGGCTATTTAAAGGGAACACTGTCTATCTTCGGACATACAAATATTAATAGCTACTTAATACTGACTGAATCGCCTTTAGAACTGGCATTCGAAAATTGTTCTATTTCACAAAAACTGTTTAATGGTCATCTCTTTAATCTCCAATAAAATACATGCATATATGTACAATGGAATATTGTCACACAAAATAAATAAATTAAGTATTCATGCTAACACACAGAAAAATAAGAGGATTATTTATAAAAAAACATCAATTTTTTTTCATTTTATTTACCTTGGTTACTATATCTCGATATGGCTTTTCAAATTATTTTTTGATTATCAACTGGATCTATTGTGAATAACTTTTAAACTTGCATGCATATTATTATATTTGAAGATTATCAGACATCACATACATAAAACATAGTTGCTTCCAGAAACAATTAAAATAACTAAATCATGCAGATATTTTGAAACTAAACTTTAACCATATTCAACACATACTGTGAATATACATGAGTAATAACTATATAAAGGGATTATTATTATCAAAGGCTCTTCATATAAAACCACCTCACTTATTAATGGAAAACTTTAACAATATCTTTGAATAATTGTGTTCTATTAATATTGGGTATTTATAAAATATGAAGACCAGAATCTTACAGATTGCTAACTCTTATTTAGGATTTCATAATGTTTATTTATAGTTATTTATATTAATTCATTTTCTTTAAGAATAGATAAAATATATAAGCACAACTAGGAGAAAACAATCACAATTGTTCCAAATTATAAATTAGTATCAACCCAGGCATTTATGAATAGCTCGTTTACATTTCTTATATCTATTATATTATTAAATCATAATAAATTAAAGTTATCATTTATTATCCTTTTTATTAATATCTCATAGTTATCAATATGTCTCTTGTCTCACACCATTACAGATATAGACATCTTATACAAATATTCATATAAAACTTTATTTTACCTAATTTAAAATATTATATTTATAGACTATTTATTGTTGTTATCATATTATGCTGTTGGTCTGAGATATTACTTGTTCAATTTACCAATATAATCCTTATAAATAACATCTAAAAATAAGTTAATATGTGTTTAGATCATTACCTTTTAGGAGCTAGTAGTTCTTACTAACCAAATTATTATAATATTGTATGGATATATATTGAGAAGATTAATCAAACATATAAGGTATTTGTATTAGTAAATAAGTCAAATGTATTATAAAATTTAATTTAGGATTAACAGAGTATCTATCTCTCATGGATTCCACCACATTCACCCCACTTATACTGGTAAAATTTTGGCACTAGCCACATGGCTCAATTAATAACCACTACCCCCTGATATCAGTGAATCTCATACAATTAATTTGCAGATAAGGCATTACTAAGTATTTGACAACATAAAGGTGATGAATTCATTAAGATAAAGGTGAAATATATTGTGTTTTTTTTTACTTTTCTGTCCATATATTTTTTTTAAAGCCATGATTGATTATAGTTTGTCTGGAAGTAGATGTTATTTATGAAATATCATTTATTTATTTAAGTATTTTCATAATCTAAAATAAGCTAATAAGTAAGCCATACATATACATATATTTACCACTAGGGAAGTCATTAATTTAGAAGTAGGGCTAGGAGCAAGTAACTCAGATATGGGTAAAAAATTTGAAGATATGATGAAATTATTGCTCAAAAAATTTGAAGGACTAGATAAAAAATTGGAAGAATGGAAAGCAGATTCTGACAAAAGTTTTGAAAGGTTAGAAAAAAGTTTGAATGAACAAAAAAAGAATTAAAAAATAAAATTAATTATAGATTTAAAATTAATTATTAATTATAATCTGATTCCAGATTGCAAAACTTCAGGCAAGACCTAAATACTAAATAGAAAATATTGGAGCAAAGATATGGCATTAAAGTCAAAGAGCATAGCAGACTTGATGTCATTGTATATATTTGTTCTATTTCTGAATCAAAAACAAATTACCTAGTCACTTTTGTTTCTCATTGTCAAGTATTGCATTTTAAGAATCAATTATTTTTTGTAAATGTTGTAATGATGTGATTAAAAATTTCCTTCTGGTATTAGCTCATACAGAAGTTCACAAAAAGCAGAAATTTAAAAGCTCCAATTGTTAGTGTAATTTTACTGATTTAAATAGTATTAAAACATAATAGAGGAAATTTAGAGAAATCAAGTAATAATTTGAAATGTTCTGAATGAAATTGTGATTTATAGTTTGAGAATGAATAAAATCTAAACTATCATTTGAAATCTCATAATTGTGATAAAAATAATTTTCAATGTCCTGAATGTTCTATAACATTTACCCAATGGCATCATTTAAAATATCTTTTATGGCAATAGCATAAAATTGACATAAAAATATACCATAATGAATTATGTGATCAAGAAGCCATCAGTTATCTATTTGTAATATTTAGACCAAATCTTTGAGCATCGTCACTCCTTTTTAGAACCTTCCAAACTGCATGAAGAAATTAGATATAATGTAATGTACACTATTAATCATTAACCAATATAAAAACTTTATTTAAATATAATAGAACTAAAATGATGATAGTTTAAACGAGAATTGAAGATGAAATGAATAATGACTCAATTATTAAGCAAAAAATCATGCAAGAGAAATTTTATGACAGAATTTTAGATAAAGAATGCAAAATGATAAAGATGAGGTTCTATAAAAGGTGGCAAAAGAGCAGTTATAGAATTGGGAATCAGAAGTCCACATATCTTAAGAAAGAAGTGCTTTTCAATAATAACTATCATGATAAATGTAAGATGAAGGTATTCATTACAAATAAGATAGCTCAAATGACATAGGGAGAAAAATCCTTCTGTTGAGCATTCTCTTGGAAAATCTTTTAAACATTCCTGTTGTAATTGTAAAACTAAGTGGCACAAAACTTTATATAAACATGAGAAAATAGTTTATAATCATGTTTCTAAAAATGTTAAGGTTTGTAAAAAAGCAAACAAATCATAAGATACAGATTGTAATTATAGAACAGAAATCATAGAAGACTTAAATAGTCACCAAAACAAAGTACATAATAAAGTAATTAAAAAGTTAGAATGGTTAGATGACAAAAAAATGATAACTGATATAAAATATTGCATGAACTGTCAGATAATTTGTGATACTAAAGAAATTAAGTGCCCTAAGCATTCATTTGCACTGGAAAATAAGCATTATTTAATACATCACATCAAAGACTGTTCTGAAAATTGTGAGTATCATTGTAATAAGTATGACTATAGGACAGATGCAAAGGAATACCCCCAACCAATGCTTGTGCTTGTTAGTTTACAATAAATATTATTATAAAACAAAATTTAAGAAGTCTTTAAAATTTCATATAGGAAATATATCAAAGCAGATGCTGTTGTCAGAAAATTGAACAATCATTCTATAAGTGTGTATATAAAAAGAAATGTGGTTATAAAATAAATAGATATGTGGATATCATTGCTCACACATCACTTCATTTTTCTTTACACCTGTCATGATTTAAAACATTATTTGAAAAATGTTTAATGGAAAGTAAATGAATCCATTTTCATAGTAAAGGAAACTTACATTTAGAAATTGAAGATGAACAAACTAGGGGATTTAACATTTAAAATTTCCTTCAGTCCAAGGATAAATTTTGTATTTGTTATAGTAATTTATTGAAATAAATTGGTCAAATGTGTTCTATCACCCATGTGTTTTAGGGTTGTATTTTGCATCTCATGGAATGACAAAGTTATTATTAAGTATGCTAAATGTATTCCTTGGATACAAAAAAAAAGTCTTAATGGATAACTTCTACATATTCATTTTGGGTTATTTACTTGTAAATAAAATTTGTGTATGCAGTGTAAATCAAAAATTTCACCATTTTATTAAGATATTACATTTAAATAAAATGTGTCATCCTAAAAGTCTCAAAAATAGAAAAAAATAGATATTTATTTTTGTCTTAATAGAATCATTATTATAAAAAAAAAACTATTTTTTTTTTAGTGAGGGAATTTGTAACATCTGGTAGGTACCTCTAAACCAAAGTAGAATCAAACATGAAAAACAAAAATAAAACATTTTTATGTCAAGGTTAGCTCATTACATTATTTTAAAATTAATAGCCATCATATATATTTATTCATACGTATACTCTCATATTCCAGTAGGAAGATTAGTAAATTATCAAAAAATAACATGTTCATATATATATATATATATCTTTGTTCATGTGTATATGACCAATGTTTTAAAATTATGTTTTAACAACAATAATAATTGCTTGATGAAATTTTATAATGTAACTGCGAGCAAGTTATATATAACCATAGCAACAATGAATGCATTATTCAACAAAATGATATAGAGACTTGTTTTAAGCATATTCACTTAAGTATACATTTATTTACAGCAAAAGAATATTGAACTATTACAAATCTTTTATTTGATGTCAAGAAAAGAATGTATATATCTATGAAAAATTATATGCAAAAACCATGATTACTTAAAAGGGATCTAATATCTATCTTCAAACAAACAAATACTAATGGCTACTTAATATCTACCAAATTGCTTTTAGAACTGGCATTCGATTTTTTTTTCTATTTTATTAAAAATGTTTAATAGTCATCTCTTTAATCTCTAGTAAAATAGATGCATATATCTATGATAAAATATTGTCATATAATATTAAACAATAAATTAAGAATTAGTGCTAACACATAAAAAACGAGTGGATTATTTATATAGAAATATGGCTTTTTTTAAAATTGTATTTACTTTGGTTATTATATCTCAATATGGCTTTTCAAATTATTTTGTCCTTATCAACTAGATCTATTGTGAATAGCTTTTAGGCTTGCATGCATATTATTATATTTGAAGATTATTGGACATCACATAGATAAAAGCATAGTTGCTTCCAGAAACACTAGGATAACTAAATCATGCAGATATTTTGAAACTAAAATTTAACCGTATCCAACACATACTGCGAATATGCATGTGTAATAACTACATGAAGAAATCATTATTATCGAAGGCTCTTCGCATAACATCACCTAACTTATTAATGGAAAATTTTAACAATATCTCTGTACAATCAATTGTGTTCTATTGGGTGATAAATGAGCATAACTAGGAGAAAACAATCACAATTGTTCCAAATTATAACTTAGTATCATCTCAAGCACTTATGAGTAACTTATTTAGATTTCTTATATCTATTAGTTAAAATATATATAAGTCTCAGACATACCTGCAGGTTTAAACATCTGAAACAAATATTCATATAAAAGTTTTACCTTATTTTAAAGCATTAATTTAGACTATTTATTAATAATAAATAAACGATTGTTACCATATTATGCTATTGGTTCAAGATCTTGCTTGTTCAATTTACCAATGCAATCATTATAAACATCATCTAAGAAATAAAGTGGTTAGGGTTCAGATCATTATTTCACTTTTATATTACCTTTTAAGAGCTAGCAGTTCTTACTAGTGAAGTTATTATAACGTTGTTCGGATATAAATTGGGAAGCCCCCAAACATAAAAAGTATTTTTATTTTTAAATAAGTTAGTCACATTTATTATAAAATTTAATTTAGGATTAACAGAGTCTCTATCTCTCAGACATCCCACCACATTTGTATCATTTATACCAGTAAAATATAAAATTGGAGCACTGGAAATGACAGAATTGAGCTGTGATCCATACATCTTATATTTGTACATTTGTCAGAGTTCTAATATATTTATTATTTCAGCTAAGAATAACTACATCATTTCGAAATATTACTAAAAAGATAACTATGTTGGCTAACTAATAAAAGAAAGTTGCATGAAAATCTTTAGTTGTTTTAAAAAAATTTTAAATTTTATACTAATTTGAACTGTAAGGTCCTTTCAATTTTTATTCATCTCAGAAAATCTCCAAATATCAGTTGCTTTGTAGCATTGCCAATAATTTAAGCCAGGTCCTGGCTAATCAGTTTTAATATCTGACACAAGCCTTACACATATACATTTTAAAATTATTTAAGAGGTTTAAACAAAGTAGTGAATAAATGTCTGTAATTTATATTAAGAAGGTCTTCAAAGACTTTCAAGCTTCCTACCACTGTGCATTCCATTATATACAACTGATACACATGACTACATGCTTATGAAAAAGATTAATGATCTCCAATATAAATATTTCATGCTGAACCCACACTCATCACCATCTCCCATACATATATACAATCAGTGCTTCAGTTTATATTAAGATAGCAAATCTTCAAACTTTAATTCACAAGCTTCAATCTTTTTCACTCCAACTATTCAGCTATCCGTATCATTGAAATTCTGATGGTAGAGCTATCAAAGCCCTTGTTGATGCCAATATTAATGTCATAGCCATGTTGACTTTAAGTCACTCTTACCCCTCACATACAGGACCTTAATATATTCATTTAAATACATAAGAAGATGAGCAGAATGGAGACAGAATATATATTCTGCTCTTCCCTCTTCTGTGTAGTTAAATGGTTATATTATGGTCCTATTTGTAAAGGGTCAGAGTGACTTAAAGTCAACATAGGTATGGTAATAATATTGGCATTAACAAGGGCTTCAACTGTTCTGCCCTTGGAAGGTGAAAAAAATTGTTGCTTGTGTATTAAAGTTTGAAGATTTGCTATCTTAATATAAAATAAAGCACTGATTGTATATATGTGTGGGAGACAGTGATCTGGGCCAACTGATGAATTCTGATTAAGCACAAAATACATATATTAGAGATCATTTATCTATTTCACATGTATGTAGTCATATGCATCAATTGTATAAGATGGGATGCATAGTGGTAGAGAACTTGAAAGTCTGGGTTTAAGTCTTTTCTAATTACTTTGTCTAGTATAGACAATATATATATTGTGCCGGAAGAAAGATTTTTGTTTCATATATCCTGACCATAAGGGCGCCACTAGTCTGAAAATCAGAACTAGACATTTATTTTAAGGGTGGACAGGATATACGAACATGAATGTGCCAGACTAAACCCAGGGAGAGCAAAAGCTAATGAATGTGGTTCAGACAATTGAGAAAACACTGAGTCAAACATCAGCCAAAATACTTATAAGAACTTTTTAAATTTATTAAACATAATAACAAAATAAACATGAAACTTAATATACATTTACTTAGCAGATCTTAACATTGAGTGTATGCAAGCAGAACTACGTTAAATACCCAGGCAGACAAGTTCATTTCTTATCTATAACACAATAATGGCTGATATCTTCTTGCTAGCGGTTCACCCAACCAATTCCCTTTTCCCTATAGAGATTTAATAAGATGGATATTTGTGGAGAATAACGGGACAGCGCAGATGAGCTTTTCTTAGTCCAGAAAAGAAATGCTGGAACCAAGAATGTCATAATTCTGCAAAACGCTCATGGACAAGTACATTGAAATGAGCCAAGGTTAGTCTCACACAAGAAAGAAACATGAATTATGCAATCTGAATTATAGCAAATAAATCTCTACCAAAAATAAATAAATCATATATCCTAGAAATCACTAGCCAAAACTAAGTTTGATTTAGTTTAACGCCGAAGCAAACAAACAACCAAAAATAAAAGAGAACTACTAAGGTCAGTCTGAGCACTTAACAATGGTTAATCATAAAACTGAGAAATTATTAAGCATATAAATTATCACTTGCCCTACACTCTCGAACAAGCAACATTTTAAGATTGAAAATCTTGCTACTAAGATTGTAATGTAAAATAAACAAAAATACATTAATATTTAAAGTGATCAATTACTCATCGTAAATATAATTTCTTTTTAAGATTAAGCTGAGATTTGCGAGAGACTTAATTAGAGATTTAGCCCTGATTTTGATATGGAAAGGTAAGTATACCTCGAGATAATATTAATTTCTGTCGTTCACACAAAGTTCGGTTTATAGAGTCCTCTATAACGGATGTCATTTACTACAGGTTCAGAAGTCTGGAGGCATTATCGGGATCCACTCTGGACTTGACAGTTAGGTCATGATGGAAGTCACAATTTGGAGCTCCGGAGGTTCATCTTTGGAAAGGCTCAGCCCATCATGTTGTGGAGATTCTTCGTGGCGTATATTACAGGCATGGCATCTGAATAACTGCTATTATCATGGCAAATAGAGTTATTGTTGGTGAATTGAAATTCAACTTGGTAATTCCCGTGGCACCAATATAAAAAAAAAACAAAAAAAATTAGTCACTTTCACAATGCAACAGTTCAATAACAACTAAAATTTGGATCGATCCTCAATAAGAAGAAGCCGAGCAATAAAAACTGAATGAACAGAATAGTCTCTTTGAATCCTCCTCTCTAATCAAAAGAAAATAAATTACCCAGCTATTTATGTCCTTTGTTATCTCTTGCACAATCTTAATTAGAAAAACAATATCTTACAGGGCTTAATTTTACAAAAATGATTATTATTTTTTTTTATAAAATAAAAATACAAAACCAAATCTCAGCTTTAAAATACATCAACATTAAATTTTTTTTTAGTTTAAATAAAATACATATAAGAGCACTAATTAAACTTTGTTTGCTTTTAATTATTTTAAAAGAAAACAAGCGTCATAAAAAAAATATTTTATACTAAAATCAATTTAGAATTAAAAATATAAGATTTCAAAATAAATAAGTATGTGTGTTATTGCAGATATAAAACTTGGTTTTTTTTTTCTAATTTACATGATAGAACCCTTGAATCGGATAAAGTATCCAGTTCAACTGCCCCTTCATGCCAACAAAAAAAAAATAAAAGCATCTATTTGCTATTTCTTTTTTTTTTCAAACTTTAAACCCCAACATTTAAAACTGGCTGAACATTTGCCCTGAGATCAATTCCTTAAGTGTACCTCCTATCTTTTAGGTGGCTGGCCTAAGGCTTCGCGCATTATAAGATCCATAAACCCCATGCTCATCTTCCAATACAAAGGCATTCGGACCATTTTTCTTTTGTATAGTGAAGGGTCCCTCATATACTGGGAAAAATTTCTTATATTGATGCTGGGTTGGATTGCTGACATGAGGTTTTTGTACAAAAACCAAGCCCCCTACCTCAAATCTACATGGTCATGGATTTCCCCACTTTATGCGTAATTCAGCCATATATTTCAACTTTATTCGAGCCTTTCTTTTATCCATTTCTTTATCAATTTTGTCCCGATCTACAGGCAAGGGAGCCTTTATCAGCATTGGATAATTCTGTCCAAAATGTAATCTGATGGGGGCAAACCCTGTAGATGCATTCTGTGTCCAATTTATGTAGTTAGTGATATTTTCTGTCTGTTTCACCCATCCACAGTGATTTTCGCTGACATAAAGCCAAAATAAACGGTTTAACTCCCTCATGACTCTCTCACAGGGATTCGATTGAGGATTATGAATAGATGTTAATACATGCTGAATGCCCTGTTGCTGAATCCACTTTTTCCAGTGGTAAGATTTAAAGGGTGTCCCATGATCTGTAAGTATCATCTGGGGCCTACCAATCTTAGGAAGCTGATGCTCCTGTAAGATCCGGATAGTACTTCATGTATCTGCCTTTCTTAATGGATATGCAGTTACATACTTAGAAAATATGTCGTACATTACGATTAAATATCGGTATCGTTTATAGGCAGGTAAAGGCCCATAAAAATCTATGGCCAACATTTCATTAGGGTTGTGTGCTAAAATAGCCTGCAAGATCCCAGTAAATCTCTTATTTACATATTTAGTTTGTGATCACACATGACATTTTCCCAAAACTGATACAACATTTGAATATAAACTTGGCCAGTAAAATACTTCCCCGAGCACATGCTCTACTTTACGTGGTCCATAGTGTCCATAAAGGCAATGTATATACTCTATAAGTTTGTTCCTGAGTGTTTGGGGTATAAGAATTCGCCATGAGTCTTATTCTGAGGCGACTCTGTATTGCAATACACCATCTTTTATTCTATAGGCTTCATATTTTTCCAATGTTGCTGTGTCACTGGGGTCTGAAGTTCTTATTCCTTTCTTATATGTCATGATTTGTGCATACTCTGGTCTGGTCTGTTGTATTTTCAGATAGCCTTAGTAATTGTTGCTCTATGGACTCATCTATGGTCAACGTGAATGCTGCAATACTTAGATTGTTGGGCTCAAGATGATGTGGGGTCAGATCTATGGGATGGTGACTCAAAATATCCGCCACAATATTTTCCTTTCCTTTACAATATAGAACTTTATATTGGAATTTCTGTAGCGTAAGACTCCAACGTATCAATCGATCATTCGATAAATAACTGCTATTAAGAAATTCCAAGCTCTTATGATCCATAATTACAACAACTTCTGACCCAAGCAGGAATTGTTTGAATTTACTGAAAGCCCAAACAATGGCCAAAGCTTCCTTTTCTGTCATCGTGTAATTATTTTCCGCCCCTTTTAGCTTGCGGCTACAAAAATACAACACTCTGTGACATTTTTGTTTCTCAATTTGAAATAACATGACTCCAAGCCCTTGCCCATTGCTGTCGGTCTGAACATAAAAAGTTTGTGAAAAGTCAGGGAAGGCTAGAACCACCTGTTCCAAGAACTTGTTTTTAATGTGGTGAAATTCCTGCTCCTGTTTGTACTCCCATGCCCATTTTTGGTCTTTTGTCAATAACTGAACCAAATTTGCAGCATCTAATGCAAAATTTTCATAGAATTTATGATAAAAATTGCATAATCCCAGAAAAGACCGTACCTGACGCCTATTAGTGGGTGTGGGAAAATATTGTATCGCTGTTAGTTTCTCGGGATGCAGTTTAATACCCTCTTTCCCAATTAAAAAGCCTAAAAATGTAACCTCCTCCTGGACCAGGCAAGTTTTTTGTAAATTGATGGTAATGTTTTTCTGGTAACACTCCATTAAGAACATTTTCAAGTGTTCCATATGTTCTTCCATATTTTTAGATGCGATGACTATGTCATCCATATATATCACAATCAGACTCTTGATTTTGTCTGATAACACTTGATCCAAACACTTTAGAAGTCCTGAACCACTATTGATTAATCCAAAAGGCATACGCTTAAATGCATACGTATGCCCTTCATAGCGGAAAGCAGTATATTTGCAGTCAAATGGATGTAGAGGGATCTGCCAATAACTGGATGTCAAGTCCAATGTAGAAAAAATGGTTTTCCCTTGAAATTTTGAGAGAAGTTGTGTTATTGTAGGTGGAATGTTTCTTTCAGGAACGGTAATGGCATTTAATCGCTGGGCATCCAAACATATTCTGACAGATCCATCTTTTTTCTTTACCACTACTAATGGGTTAACATATGGAGATGTGTGCTTTTCAATAACTCCCCATTCAATCATTTGCTGTATTTGAAGATCTACTTCAGCCTTATATTGAAACGGAATGGGATATGAACGATTCTGGAAATGGCTTTCATCCTTAACTTGAATGCGATGCACATACCCCTCAATGATCTTAGGCCTATTCGAAAAAACTGAATAGAACTCCCTCAACAGTTCCATTAGAGGGTGTTGTTCTTCCATTCCTTTTAACATGGATTGCGACACTTTATTTTGCATTTCCACGGTATCCCTCACTTGCTGAACACACTGTACCTGAAGTGGCTTATAACTCTTTAGCCCTTCAAATGGCATCAAAACTTCTTGGCAAAGAAATAAACATTTGTCATAATCCAAAACATTTATGCCTGTACAAAAAATCAGTCCCAATTATAACATCTTGTATGAGACCAGGCATTATCAAAAAGACATGGTCTAACTCTATGTTACCCAGATGCAAATGTAACCACACCTGTTTGGTTTCAATATTTGCCTTCATGCCATTGGCCAGTGTCACCTTGCATTCTTTTTATTGGCAGTGTATACAAATGTGGCTGGTCTTTCTTTATTTTCACATAAAACTTACTAGAGAGCAATGACATATGACTTCCTGAATCAACCAATGCTTCTGTAATGATGTCTCCAGTCTTTATACTGACAATTGGGCAAGTCTGCATAGCTCCATTCCATGCTGGTTCTTCTTGATCCACCATCACATTAGCTACAGTCCTATGGCTTTCTTTTTTTTTTTTTAATTGGAGTTGATAATTGACTCTTTTGACCTTTTTCTATCGAAATTATCTGATCGCCCTGCATTGTTCTTTTCTCCACTTCTTCTTGGGCCTGATTATGTTCAATTTCATTTAACAGTTTGATCATTTCTTCAAAGTGAATGTTGTTACTACACAACATGATCTGATGTATATCCCTTGGCATATTACCCAATACAATTCAGCTTATCAGCCTCTCAGACAAAGAGAAAGCTATCAATGACTTCAGCCTTGCTGCTTGTCTGCAGAAAAACTGGGTATAAGTTTCTCCATTATCCCTAATATATCTTTCTTGTGATATATTGATGAAGATATGATACTGCTTTTCTTCACTCCAAAAAGTGTGCAATAATTTGCATCTGTAATCCCAAAAAGTCTGTGGCTTGATCTTTAAGATATGCCACCAACCCTCAGCCATTCCTTGTAAATAGTGGCGTGCAATTGCCACTTGTTCAGTCTCCTGCCAATTATGACATCAAAACATCTCTTGCAGGCTCTCCAAATGCTCTAATGGGCTTTCCCAAATATCAGCCGTAAAAGATTTTATTTGCCAATCTATTTCGGCCATGATGCTAGCTAGTCTATCTTCAGCCTCTTCTCTAACTTTATTTAAATTCCCAACACAACTTCTGTCTATTTACAAAATTTATTTCTTTTTTTTAATCTTCAATTGCTATTTAGTATATATATATATATTGTGCCCTTGTCTGTAGGTCATAATAAGGTAGATAGGTCAATTACTAAAAAATTTTAAATTTTAAGTTATATTTGTATGATATATAAATAATAGTAGGATAATTAAATTTTATAGTACAATTTAAAGCTGAAAATACCTGGTATCTAAAAAATGTAATAGATTATTTTAAAAGAAAACAGTTAAATAAAGCTTAAATATATTCTTGCTTATGGTTGTAAAAGCTGGCCATATAAATAATACAGCTATAAATAGTTAAAAATATATTAATAATTTGAATATAATATTTTAAAACTAATAAATTAAATAAATGCTATATGCAATGTTATAATTGTATTTAAAAATCAAAATTAATAGAATATATTTTATTAATAGACTGTGGGATGATGAGAATTGTATTTAGTTCTACAAGTTTAAAATTATTTTCCAAATTTTTTATAAAAATATATTAGTTTTGGTTATTTAGACCGAGACGTAAATAAAAAATCATTTGATAAAATTAGTAAACACGTGACTGTATATTATATACCTTCACACACACGCTTGTTAAAATAATAATAAAGTTTGTGAATATGAAACTAAATATAATTGCCATCGATCCTTAAAGTGAAAGTTTAAATGTTAAATATTATTTTAATAATTATTTTAAAGTTTAAATAATTTTTATAAAAGTATAATTGAATTTAAAAAAAATACTAGTCTAAATAATATTTTGAGACATTATGTCATCAATTCTTTAATTCAAACGTCTATTCTGTTATAAAACTAAAATGGATAAATTTGTTCGCGCTAAAATAAAGTTATTAACCAATCAACGGAGGTAAATTAGCAGACAAAAATATAGGAATTATACAGAGGAGAGAAGGAATGTGAAAGTGAAAGAGAAAGTAACACATTTTTTGTAGCTGATAACACCGTAGCTGGAAAAGTGATATAAATTTAAAATTTTGTATTTATTTTAAAAAAGTTCTATTGTAACATATAATATATTTTGACTGTATCGATATGGATTGCTAATTTTAAAAGTTATCTTACCAGGAAATTTATTCGAATTTAACCAAAAACCTACAGTAAAGATGGAAGTACAAGGGAAAATACCTCAATTTATTACCGAAGGAAAAATATTTGGAAATTGTCTTAATGCAGCTTTATTTATGCTCAACCAGAAATTGATTGTTATAACTCAAAGAAATATAATTGGGACGCTATATGAGAACTTAAAAGAGAAGTTACATGCCGTCAGGAAAAAATTATGACGCAAAATTTATAAGGCTACTTTAAAGTTATTTTGTTCTTCTCTATGGAAAAAATTTAATATGTGTTTTATTATAAAGAAAAATAATGATGAAGAAAGAATGTTTATCTTTTAAGGAAAAAACATTATTAAAAATATGGTACCAGAATTTTAAAATAAAGAAAAAGTTATAGAATAATATGAAAGTGCCATTAGGTGTTTTATGGAAAGGAGCCTAAAACTTTATCTAGTCAGAGAAAAATATTATAAAGAATTCAATGGAGAAAATGCTTGATTGATAAAATATAAAAATTAAATTACCTAATGAAAATGGATCCATGGAAACAGAAATTTTATTGAAGATTTAAATGTACCTAGAAGATGCATCGTAAAAGTCGCACGGGAAAATATTAGCAGACAATAGTAGAAGAGAATGCCATGAATTAATAATTATATACAATATTGTGAAAACCAAGGATTGTCGTCTATGAATATTTATGAAACAGAGTAGTAATTGTTTTACTTTAAAATAGAACATTAAGTGACTAAAAGAAGAAATAAAATATTTTTTTTTAGCTTAAATATGAACGGTTCAAGAAAGTCTGGTGAAGAAGTATCGTAAATATAATTTAAATATTTTTTTACTGATTATATTTAAAATATAAAATGCTATAGTAGATTAGGGAAAACATATAAACATAAATTTAATAATAGTGAGATTTAAATATAATAGCTTAATAGAATGATAGAAATATTGTTTTGAAAAATAAAAAGTATGTATGGAATTTTAATATCTACAAGAATTAATGGAATGGTGAAGCCTACAGAACACGATCGAGAAGATCAAGATCGTATTGGTAATTTTGGTATTTATTCATAATGCATAATGTATTTTTTTTAGATCATCTATTGATTGAGAATGATGTGTGAAAGTTTTAAAATTATAAGTACATATTTTATACAACATTAAAACATATTCTGAGATAAGAATAATTTTAAAATATGCATGCAATAAGTTATTTCAAGTATAATTAATAGTATAAGTTGTCAAAACAATTGTGTGATTCTTTTGAACTTTCATGTAACAAAGTATTAGATATTTTAAAATAGTTTGTATATGATAAATATACGAGAAAAGTAGTAAAAGATTTTCTTAGAGAACAGCTGTATAGTTTTGAAATAAAATGAATTTTATTATTGTTAGAAATGCAGATAAGAATTTGTCGATGTAATGTATAGAAAAATCTAGAGAAATAAGATCGGATAGTGACTTGGTAGTACTAGTGTAGAGGAAACCAAGATGATGTTTTGCTAAGAAATAAGAAAAATAAAGTATTTGGATCATAGTTAGTTTGTGTGATTTCAGTATAGCTAACTAAGCCCTATCACTGAACACATATATTTTTGGACAGTGTCTTTACGTATCTTGTAAACTCTTTGATGTTATATAAAGCTGAAGAAATAGCTTTAGCATCACTCCTATAATAGAGGTGGGTAGACAGACAAAGGTCACTCCTCTATAGTGTCTTTGAATTCACTGTGCCATTATTGTCAAGGTTTATGACGGATAATATTCTAGTTATTTTGATCCTGTGCATCTATTTTCGCTATCCTTGTTTTCATGAATCTGCATCGTCAGAAAGATATTTTTTACAGAAATAATGAATAAAATAGAACTGAGGGTATGTTATCGTTAAGTAAGAATAGTTTATTTACTGGAATGTGTTAGAATTGTGTAATTTTAAAAGTGAAAGTACAAAAATCATAAAGAGAGAAAGAATCATATAATACAGTTTAAAACCAATTTGGAAACGAATATCAGATTTTTAAAAGAGAAATCTAAAACAAAGTTTTTTTTTTTAAGTGATAATAAAATTTGAATATTTTTATAATAATATTTAAAATATAAATATTGCATGTTTGTTAAGAAAATAATTCAATAATGTGTAATAGACACATATATTTGTGCATGGTGTGTTAATAATTGTAATTACCATCCGAAGCAAGGCTTGAATGAGTATATTAGATTAATAAGCATTGGATAGTGAACAATAAAATGTAATATCAAATGTAGAAGAATGTTTTTGAATCTGTAGGATTCCATATAACTAATATAAAATTAGAGTTTTATGATTTTGTAGAATGTTTACTACGAATGTAATTTTATAAAAATATAATTTTAAAAAATAGTAGTGATATAAAGTATTAGTGATAATTATAAATAAATACATTTTGTAACAAGCTAAACTAAAATAAGAAATCCAATAATAATAATACTGTACTTTCTTAAGTATTTAAAAGATAAGAATTAACTAGAAAAATAAGTAGAAGTTTGGTTTTATTGTATAAACTAGTAAAATAATTTTGTGATAGGAGAGTAAGGATATCCAATGTACATAATGTAAAATAGTGTTATTTGTTTATGTTATTAATAAACTTTGTTGTAAATTTATTATAAAGCTTTGTGTCTTCGTTATTATTTCTCCACATGGATGCATGATATCACAATACACATTTATAATTGAAACAGACATATAGTTTTGCACAAAATAGGTAAACCTAAAAGTGTTATAATAATTTTGAAAATTTTATTTGTATGATAAAATTAGAAGATCATAATTATATCATTTATTGGTCATAAGTTGGTTGCCACAATATTAGAATAAATTATATGCTAATGTTACCACACGTATTTTGTTGTCGGATTATTAAAATACTGCCACGTACGTAATTATTTATTTATTTAGGAAGTAATAAGATTATATTATACTATTATTATTATTATTATTATTTATTATTGTTAGTTGCTGCGTAGTGAATTATGACATAAAATTCCCTTTTCATAGTTTACTACCGTAATTTTAAATCAGTTAGAATACAATTTATGAACCTGAGATTTTATTTTATTTTATTTATTCTATTTATTTACTTAATCTTATTTAATTGAGCTAGATTATTATTACAAAGAATATTAAGATATGATTATTATATTAATCGTAGTGAAAAGAGCTTAGAAAGTCGTAAGAATACTATAAGTTAGTTATTTAGTATAGTAAAAGGGGGGAATAGTGTTCTTATGCCATTGAGATAGTATCATGTGGATAATATCTCAATGTAGTCTATCTCGTTCTCCGTGTCGTCGCTCCATGTCTCATGAAAATAATAAATATTTGTTAATTTATTTTTAAAAATATAACTGTACTTGTATTTTAAAAGTTAGAGTTAGTAATCATTTAAATTAACGCTGGATATTTCATTTATTCATTTGTGAAACTGAGCTAGAACCCGGAATATATTATAAACACTATATAAATTTTATGGAGAGAACATGGATGGACGGAGGAGGAGGCCAGAATATATATATATATAAAGCACAAAAGTTAAACTGTTTACTTTTTTCTTTAAACGCGAACCTAAACTCTTTGCTTGCTTTTTTTTTTTTAAGAACATAACAGCTAATTTTTCTTTTTTTTAATAAACAAAGAAACAAAATAAATATATAACTTCTTAATATCTTTTTGTCTGACCCGTCCGTTCAGTAATAACTCTAAAGAACGCTGTTTAATTAACTATATATATTAATTATTCATATTGAAAAGATGAACCCCCTACTCCAAACTGCTTTCTACCATTTAGCACAAACTGATCCCTACCTAATGAATCTTGCCTCCAACACAATATTCCTCAATTGTCCGAACAAAATCTCACATGGGATTTAAAATCGAAGGCCCACGTTGGTAGCGCTAAAATTACTATAGCTATGTGCCGGACAAAAGATTTTTGTTTCGTATATCCTGACCATGAGAGCGCCACTAGTCCAAAAATCGGAACTAGACATTTATTTTAAGGGTGGGCAGGATATACGAACATGAATGTGCTGGACTAAACCCAGGGAGAGCAAAAGCTAATGAATGTGGTTCAGACAATTGAGAAAACACTGAGTCAAACGTCAGCCAAAATACTTATAAGAACTTTTTAAATTTATGAAACATAATAACAAAATAAACATGAAACTTAATATACATTTACTTAGCAGATCTTAACATTGAGTGTATGCGAGCAGAACTACGTTAAATACCCAGGCAGACAAGTTCATTTCTTATCTATAACACAATAATGGCTGATATCTTCTTGCTAGCGGTTCACCCAACCAATTCCCTTTTCCCTATAGAGATTTAGTAAGATGGATGTTTGTGGAGAATAACGGGACAGCGCAGACGAGCTTTTCTTAGTCCAGAAAAGAAATGCTGGAACCAAGAATGTCATAATTCTGCAAAACGCTCATGGACAAGTACATTGAAATGAGCCAAGGTTAGTCTCACACAAGAAAGAAACATGAATTACGCAATCTGAATTATAGCAAATAAATCTCTACCAAAAATAAATAAATCATATATCCTAGAAATCGCTAGCCAAAACCAAGTTTGATTTAGTTTAACGCCGAAGCAAACAAACAAACAAAAATAAAAGAAAACTACTAAGGTCGGTCTGAGCATTTAACAATGGTTAATCATAAAACTGAGAAATTATTAAGCATATAAAATATCACTCACCCTACACTCTCGAACAAGCAACATTTTAAGATTGAAAATCTTGCTACTAAGATTGTAATGTAAAATAAACAAAAATACATTAATATTTAAATTGATCAATTACTCATCGTAAATATAATTTCTTTTTAAGATTAAGCTGAGATTTGCGAGAGACTTAATTAGAGATTTAGCCCTGATTTTGATATGGAAAGGTAAGTTACCTCGAGATAATATTAATTTCTGTTGTTCACACAAAGTTCGGTTTATAGAGTCCTCTACAATGGATGTCATTTACTACAGGTTCAGAAGTCTGGAGGCATTGTCGGGATCCACTCTGGACTTGACAGTTAGGTCATGATGAAAATCACAATTTGGAGCTCCGGAGGTTCATCTTTGGAAAGGCTCAGCCCATCATGTTGTGGAGATTCTTCGTGGCATATATTACAGGCATGGCGTCTGAATGACTGCTATTATTGTGGCAAATAGAGTTATTGTCAGTCAACAGAAATTCAACTTGATAATTCCCGTGGCACCAATATCAAAAAAAAAAAAAATTTAGTCACTTTCACAATGCAACAGTTCAATAACAGCTAAAATCTGGATCGATCCTCAATAAGAAGAAGCCGAGCAATAAAAACTGAATGAACAGAATAGTCTCTTTGAATCCTCCTCTCTAATCAAAAGAAAATAAATTACCCAGCTATTTATGTCCTTTGTTATCTCCCACGCAATCTTAATTAGAAAAACAATATCTTACAGGGCTTAATCTTACAAAAATGATTATTATTTTTTTTTATAAAAAAAAATACAAAACCAAATCTCAGCTTTAAAATACATCAACATTAAATTTTTTTTTAGTTTAAATAAAATACATATAAGAGCACTAATTAAACTTTGTTTGCTTTTAATTATTTTAAAAGAAAACAAGCGTCATAAAAAAAAATATTTTATACTAAAATCAATTTAGAATTAAAAATATAAGATTTCAAAATAAATAAGTATGTGTATTGCACATATAAAACTTGTTTTTTTTTTTCTAATTTACATGATAGAACCCTTGAATCGGATAAAGTATCCAGTTCAATATATATATATTCTTTCAATATATTATCTCATTTTAATCTCTAATTCAGTTTATCTGAGGTAAATGTTTCACATATAGGTACAGCTCTTGTCCAAAAAAAATACAACTGTTCTTTTTATATCAATACTATCATTTCAATTATTTGTTCTTAATGTATGAATATTTGACACCATAAAGATTTTTTTATATATCAGCCTATTTCATTATAGCTATATTCTGATCAAAAGAGAGATCTACACTCATTTTATTAATAAAATTTAACTAAAAACCATAATTTTGAAATTTATTACAAATAGATTAGTACACTCTTAATTAAATTTAAAGAAATCTGGAAAGATGTCACTTCCTATCATTGTGCATAAACATACATTTTGTTTGCATATTGTAAAGAGTATTGTCAAGTTTTTCATGTAGTATGGGTGATAACGGTGTTTTATGCACAACAATAGAAACTTATATTTTTCAAAATTTTTGTGTAATTAATTCAACATGCATTAATATATTCTATTCCAATGTTAATTTCTTAATTAATGTTTCTTAATGAAAACTAACGTCTGCTGTCAAGCGTTGGTGGCCTAGTGGTTAGCATATCTGCCTTCCAAGCAGCTGGCCCGAGTTCGCTTCCCAGTCAATGCATTTGACATATAAAAAAAATAACTAACCTCTGCTTTTATTAATATATAGTTATATAGAAAGATTTATAGAAAATGACCATAACATTAAATATCCATGCGTTAACAACAAATCAATTGATCTGATAGTATTAAACTAAAATAAACTATTGCTTTATTTGCATGGACAACTAACAGTTCATTATAAGTGTGCCCTGAAATATATGCAAATTATAAAATTTATTTATCATATTTTATGTATTATGACAGTCATAATTAATGTTTTCATACATGATAACTGGAAATAATTTCTCTCAAGATTTCATAATATTTAAGTTTTATTAATCTATTCATTATATCTTTCAATACTAGGTGTTTCTTAGATACGTTTCATTAATAAAATAAGTCTATAATTCTACCATAATTGATTTATAAGATATATTGCAATAGATAATTCTACCATAATTGATTTATAAGATATATTGCAATAGATAGATTTTTAAAAAATTACTACAATATCAAATATTAATGCTTTAATGAGAAGTTAGTTTACATAAGAATATTAATAGAAGATTAGAAGTTGTGATATTGTGTTAATGATTGACAGTATTCAATGTTTACTATTTTGTCTAATCATGTGATAGCTGTAATGGATGTTTTATGCATAATGATTAGAGCTACTACTGCTTCAGATTTCTTTATGTATATATTGAACCTTTGATATTATTGTAAATAATATAACATTGCAACAGAGAATAAAAATAAAATTTAAGTAAATAAGCTAAGTATACTTTCAATGTTTTAGCATTATATGATGATAATCAGAAAAACAATTAAAATAATAATACCCACAATATTTTATTGATAATTACCCATTTCTTATTTTTATTCTCTGTTACACTGTTGTAATATATATAATTGTTACTCCCATTGAGCTAAGTTTGACCAATACTTAAAAATATATAAACTATGAAGAGAATCGAATGACACCTTACATTCTTCTAGCTCTAATAATATCTAAATTTATTTCATTGATGTTGTTATAAATCAAACAGTGAAATTTGTCTATTAATTTGATTTAGTTACAGTGTAAATGTTCTAAATCATGATTTACCTATTTGAAAGATCAAAGAAATGAGTGAGTTTTAACAATTCATGATTACCAAATGAGACATTAATTTAATAATTGTATTGTAAATAGTCATAGCTTAATTATAGGAATTTGAAATGCAATTTATTGTTATCCACATTGAGCTATGGTTAACCATTTGGAAAACAACTTTAAGTTTGTTTGTTTTTTGATAAGAACATTTAACATTGAAAGTGCATTAAGTTTGTATTAAATGTTTTCAATGTTTTATCCATGTATGAATTGGTCATAGTTTTATCTCAATATATTTCACTGACATTACTATCATAGCTTTATATAAGTTAAATTGTGGAAAGGTAATGTAATGTATATTTAATTTTTGTATTTGAAAGTCTGAATTTGGCAGTAAAACTATTAATAATGAAATTTTAAATTACTAACCGAAACTTATTGATTTATAGCTGCAGGAAGGAGTTTGCTGTTAACTGAAAGGAGAGTCTTTGATTCTTCTTGGAGGCTTTAAAACAACTGAGTGTGACTAATTCCTAATGTCGACTCCATATATTCTTGTCATTGCAGTTTATATTACTATGTGATTATTCATATATTATATAAACATGGATAGATTGTTCACCAACATTGATTAGTTAGTATGATGAGTTTATTGACTTTTTACCTCTGAGTTTAAGATCAAGAAATAACATTGTCTTTCTTCTCAGTTGCAAGAACTCTTAATTAAAATATTAGGCAACTGTTTTTGAAAGCGGACTGAAGATAAAAAAAAATTTCTAATAAATATTAATAATCATAATAGACAAAAATTAATTGTGGCTCTTATTCCTTGGTGGCTGTAAAGTCATCAACCAAGGCAGTAGTTGGTGGTCAAAGAAAGAAGATGCTAAAAATATCTTGATTGCAGACCCAGGCTGCCACTGAATAACAACCTTTTATTTATGTAAAATGTAGGTCACTTTCAAGTAAAGGAAAATTGCAAGAATTGGAAGAACTGTCTCATATTAAATGGGACATTATTGGAATTTGTGAAGTTAAAAGAAAAGATGAAAAGACATTTGATTTAAAAAATGACATGTACTGTACTACAAAGACACAAACATTGGAAGAACAGGTGGGATAGATTAGTTTCTCAACTTAATATCAAATACTAAATACAGATAATTCAGGGTTATGCTCCAACAAGTTCTCATAGTAAGTAGTAATAGAGAATTTTATATGGATGTACAGAAGGCTTTTAATCAGACCAAACAACATTATAAAATTTCTATGAGAGACTTTAATGGTAGAATTGATAAACAATTGAAAAATGAAAGAGTTGTTGATAAATTTGATTATGGTGATAGAAATGAGAGAGAACAAAGACTTGTGGAGTTTGCAGAAAAAGAAAAATTTCTATTAAGTTCTTCTTTTTTTTTTTTTTTGAGAAAAATGTTAAACAGAAATAAACATGAAAGCATCCAATTGAAGGAACAACAAAATAGGATTATATTTTGACTAACAGATAATGTACAAGATTGTAATGCTTTTAATAAATTCAACACCAGAAGTTATCATCAATTAGTAAGATGTAAGATACATGTTAATTCAAAACTAGAAAGACAAAAAATATTAAAGAAGCCAATATTCACAGTTGATATTCCTAATATTTAGAAACATTCTAATGTATTTAAATAAGAGCTTGCAAATCATTTTCAAATATTAACAGCTTTTGGACATGATTCAGATTTGAATAAAATTGATAAAATAGCTGATACATTTATAAAAACCACAACAAATATAACTGGTAGATAAGAAATTGAACAGTAAAATTTCTACTGAGACTGCAGAATTTATATAAAAAAAAGGAATATATAAATATGATGCATTAAGAAGGATTGAATATCTAAATTTTGTAAAATTGTGCAAAAAAGAGTTTAATAATGATTAAAAAAGTATAACTGTGAACTAGCAAGGAAAGCTGTAAAAGAGAATAAAAGTCTCCAAAGTGTAAAACAACATCTTGGTATTGGTAGAAAACTTATTTCTGCAATAAGTAAAAAAGATGGAACTTTTATTAAAAAAAAAGATGGCATCATGAAATGTGTAAATAAGATCGATCAAGAATTAAATTGTGATAAAGAACAAGGAAAGGTATTCCCCACAACTATTATATCTTCTAAATTGCTGAGGATTTAAAATGAAGAAGTGAGATATACAATTAAATTTATGAAGAAGGAAAGAGTTCCAAGTAATGATGGAATTATAATCGATATCTTAAAAGAAGCATGTGATAAATATAATCATTTTTCACAAAGTTATATACCAAATGTCTAAATGATATATTAAAAAAAGCACGGGAAGAAATTAAAAAAAAATTAGCAAAGTTATATACCAAATTTTTAAATGATAAATATGTACCAGATGGTTGGAAAAAAGCAGAATATATATATTAGATGGAGCTAAATTTTAATTTTCGTGACATCCATTTGTCTTGCTGTCATAATTCCTTTAAGGGAGTAACCATCATTTTATCCATTACAATATGTTCTTAACCTTGGATATAAGACTACACATGAAAGCACAATATGCATTTATGATAAATTCACTCAATATGCATAAAGCATATATAATGCAATAGATGGCATCAAAATATATTAACAAGAATAAATAAAATCAAGAGATTGATGATTCTTAATAAACTATTATTCCATCTTTATATATTAGCATTATTTAAGGAATATAGAGTTATTGGTTTTATTTCTAAGAACTCATATTATCTTTGATACACATACATATACATATTATCTAGGCTTAAAAAATATTTTAACATTTCCCACTGAAATTAGGAATAGATTTTTTTGAAACCGATCTTGATATTTTGATCAGTATTAAGCTATTGATTTACATTTCATTTGTCTAAAAAGTAAATAACAACCTCTGTTTAATCATTCATATTTTATATTCCTTTAATATAGATTTCTACAAATACATCGTTGTTTTTATAATAAGAGAAATGTTTATTAAAATAAAAACTTCTTTCAAAATAAGCAAATATATATAAAGAATGAATACATTTTAAAACAATGAAAAGTACTAGGTTTCTACTTGACAACAGGGAATTTATATATCTTATTCAAATGACGGAATATCTATCATTGTTGCTATTTGATACTTTTATGACAAGGTCTTGAAAATATATAAAAAACCATTATTATCATAAATCAAATATTATAAATAAATAGATTTTAAAATAACAGCCATATGCATTCACATGAATATATTCATGCACACAAAACATAATTTGTTTTTTTATTTCTGATGTACTGATCAACATACATGTGTATCTTGGTAAAAGTATTTCTTTTCTTTTTATTTTAAAATATTAAACTCTAATGCAAATTCTTTTGTATCAAAAGAAAAAATAATAAACTATATAAGCTTGCCCTTAACTATATAATAAAGTGGAACAAATTAAAATTCATTATTTTGAATTTCACTGTTATTACTAGTTTACTTATCATGACTTAAGGTTTAGTGATAATACATATATAAAATTATAACTACTTTGGTAAACAAAATGTAAATATTGCCTTTCATTTTAAACTTTAAATAGTCTCTTCATTTTTGAAGAAGTTGATATTGCCTGGTTTTAAAGATAAAGGAAATACATTTTGCATACTCTAAAATATTGATGTCTTTGAAATAAAAAATATATGACATCAACTCTATATCTATTCACAGATAATGTGTACCTGTAAGGAGATCAGGAAGTCTTTCATTGACAATCTTACCGGCTAACAATTCTAACATAAAATAATGAGTTAACATTTAGTACATATAATTTTTTTTATAACTATATGTATATGATTATATTTGTTTGGGACATACCAGATGGCACAATATATAAAATTAAAATTATTTTCGGGTCATACTGTGTGAGTGTTTTTGTTTAAATTTCTGAGTTTTTAATGAAATTGCACTCATCATTATCAAGGCTAAGGTTATAATAAAGTAGTACTGTTCTCTCTCAAATAATAATCAGAAAGTGATTGTATATGATTTACATAATACCCATTCGTATAGATAAATATTAGGTTGATTAACAAAAAGTAAACAAATTAAAGAGATGATTCTATTGTTATCATATCAATAGATAAAGGTAATTCAATTGTTATACTTAAGTATTTAGATTATAACAATAAAATTTTAAAATTATTAAATGAGGCAATTATAAAAAGATTATTAGAGACTTCCTGATATACTTTTAAAAAGATACAAAACTTCTTATCAAACGTTTCCTCATTTTAGTTTATTATTAAAAGAATTAAAGCTAACTAAAAGTGATGCATTAGTCATTGTCTTCTATGTTTGTCAGTATTCCTATTGAAAACACTTTATCTATAATACCTTAATGCAATAATTTATCTGATTTCATTATTTCAATGGCAAAACATTACCTTGAAAATACATTTTTCATTTATATTTTTAAAAATATAAACAAGTAAAAAATGCTTTCTAAGAACTCTCCATTAGCTGATTTCATCTTGAATAAATTTGGAATCAAGTATTGAATGCAACTAGTAAGAGACCTTTCATTTGGCTCAGATTACTTGGTCTCATAGTATTGTGGCCTTAAATTATTTTCTTGTTTTGTTTAATGGATTGCAAGTTATCAATGGAAGTTTGAAAATAATAAACCTTTTTCTTTTTTAGATATTTTAGTTGCTAAAAAACCTAATGACTCTAATCATATATTTTCAATGTCAAAAATATTTTGAGAAGAGCATATAACTTGTCTGATAAAGATCATCCTTCTCAAAAAATAGCACTAAATAAAAATATTTTACTCTCTAATGGTTACAGTAAAATATTATATATAAGGTTTTACATAGTACTAATACCAAAAAGAAATAAAATAGTGAAATTAACATTTCTTCAACAAGTTATAAAGTTGTTTACCTTATATCAAAGGAATCACTAATAAAATTATTAGACAGTTGTCAGTCTATTTTCAACATTAATACTATCTTTTCCACTAGTCAGAAAATTGGTGATTTTGATGATATTTTGCTTAAGCCTAAAGACTGAATACTTTTAGAAGAACAAGATGTCTATAAAATTCGATGATCACAGTGCTCAAGAAGTTATGTGGGTCAATCAAATACTTATATTGATGTCAGAATTAGGAGGCATAATTCTGCATACAATAAAAAATTGAGTACATCAGCTTTTAGATTACTTTGTTTAAAAATTAATCAAATCCCTAACTTTTGATAATACTAAAATACAAGCTATATACCAGCAGTATGGAAACTAATTATTTTATCACTTTTTTCTAAAATCAATATTAATAAATCAACTGATTATAAAATGAAAGTAAATAAAATGTCATCCACCTAATATATATATATATATATATATATATATATATATATATATATATATATAGTAACAGTTCTGTTATATGGCACACAATAACAGTATGTGTGCACAAATATGTATTTATAAAGTTGAAAGGAAAAGTAGAAATAAACATAGACAAAAATTTTGTAGATAAATTTATACTTTTCCTAGAATAAAATAATGATAGAAGAAGATTAAATAACTTTGAATTTAAAGTAGAATTTTATTATAAAGTAAACATATAAAAAGGTCTAAATAAATATTAATATTGTATTCTGATTTTGAAATTAAAAACATGCTAGTTTTATGATAAAATAGAACTGATAATTGTAAACATTTCTATTACATATTTTTTAAAATCTTTATAGATCATACTTATTATAAAATTCCAAAAAGTAGTTTTTAATTAAAAGTTATTTGAAAAAATTAAAAAGAAAAAAAAAGTTTTTAATTAGTGTATTTTTGTCACCCCAACAATCTAGCTATAAAAGGCTGGATAAAAAGATTAGAGGAGGATTTGGCTAATAATATTTTGAGAAGTAGTTGGCTAGCAATGTAGTTCATATCAAGATAGATAACTACCATGAAGATATAAGACTGCAAGGAGGGCAAGTCCAAAAGATACCCTATAGTTTATGATGGTAGAGTTTGAATTTATATGGAGAAAAGTCAACTTCAAGTGTTTCACAGCTACAAATGTGTTCTAGAAGACAGTTTGCTTGCCTATCCAATCCTAGACAGAAGGGGGAACACTAGTTACCTAGACTTTACCTGTCCTAATGATGATACCTATCAACTTGCCAAAGAATTGATATACTTATGCTTCTGTATCTATATACAAGAACCTCAGATAAACATATCACATATCACATTGTATTTATATAAAATGCAGCTGGTAATTATTTTAATAATTCCTTAAAATGGCATTTAAAAATATAACTTAAAGTGCAAGTAATAATTTTGTTTGGATTAAAAATAAAAAATATGATTCTATATTTTGAAGAAAAACATTATAATTAATTAACATGTGATACTAATATGCATATATAGAACAATATTATTTTAAATCATTTAAAATCTATATTTGTAAATTTAAAAGCATTATAATTAAGGGCAACCTGCAATAGTCATATATATATATATATATATATCATCATTATCATCATCATCAACCATTATCAATCCACTGCAGGATGAAGGTATCTCCAAGTTTAATCCATCTTCTCCGATCTTTAGCTTCTCTTTTCCACAACACCCCTGCACATTTTCTTATTTCATCCATCCATCTCACATGTGGTATCTCTCTGGGTCTTTTACAATCTCTTGGAATCCAGTTTAAAATTTCAAATGTCCATCTGTTATCATCTCTTCTAACAATATGTCCAGCCCAACTCCATTTATTTTTCAATAAGATCAGTAACACCTGTTTGTTGTCTTACACATACATTGCATTTTCGATCTCTTCTTGTTACTCCCAACATACATCTCTCCATACTCCTTTGAGTGGTCTGAAATCTCTGTATTGCTCTTCTATTAAGTGTCCAAGTCTCAGATCCATAAGTCAGAACTGGTAAAACACATTTGTTAAAAACCATCCTTTTCAAACACATAGGCATATTTCCTTTTAGTATCAAGTTACCAAAAGCACTCCAACCAAGTTTAATTCTATGATTAATTTCCTCCATTATGTTTCCATTTGTATTAATAATCTGACCAAGGTATTTGTAACTGTTAACTTCTTCTAATTCTTCATAATCAATCTTTATTTTCATATTTTGAGCAAATCGATTAAATATTACTTTAGTCTTTTTAACAAATATCATTTCAAATTTTATTGAACAAAAAGACTTTGTAAAAGAGTAACACAAATAATTTTGCTTGAATTAAAAGAAACTTGCAAAAGTATTATTTTTAAAATGTTTATCTAATTAATCTTAAACAGTAAAAAAAAGTTGATAGTACATTTTTTTAAAGAAAGAAAACTAATCAGCAAAGAGTAAAACTTACTATAAAATAATGAATGAAATTTATATATTTTCAACATTGAATTAATTGTGAAGAAGATAAATTTTAATAATTTATTTTGATAAATTAAAATATGATATAAATGATAGTGTGCACTGAAGCAGTCAATCTTAGCTTAAGATTGAGCTTCATAGTTCCATGTACTAACCTGTATTCAAACCTTATATCCCATCCTGCTCCTTTTGTCATAGTATATATTTTACGTATATATTTGAGATGTGCACCTAAGTTATAAAATTTTAGTGTTTCAATAACCTTTTTTAAAATTATTATTAATTCTTTTATTAATTATTAGTTCTTTTTGATTAAAGTACATAGATGCAGCTCGAATATATATATCATCATCATCATTATCAACCATTATCAATCCACTGCAGGATGAAGGTCTCTCCAAGTTTAATCCATCTTCTCTGATCTTTAGCTTCTCTTCTCCACATCACCCCTGCACACTTTCTTATTTCATCCATCCATCTCACATGTGGTCTCTTTCTGGGTCTTTTACGATCTCTTGGAATCCAGTTTAAAATTTCAATTGTCCATCTATTATCATCTCTTCTAACAATATGTCCAGCCCAATGCCACTTCAATCTTTTAATTTTCTCAATGAGGTCAGTAACACCTGTTTGTTCTCTTACCCATACATTGCGTTTACGATCTCTTCTTGTTACTCCCACCATACATCTCTCCATACTTCTTTGAGTGGTCTGAAGTCTCTGAATTGCTCTTCTATTAAGTGTCCAAGTCTCAGATCCATAAGTAAGAACTGGTAAAACACATTTGTTAAAAACCTTCCTTTTCAAACACATAGGCATATTTCCTTTTAGTATCAAGTTATGTCTACCAAAAGCACTCCAACCAAGTTTAATTATATGATTAATTTCCTCCATTATGTTTCCATCTGTATTAATAATCTGACCAAGGTATTTGTAACTGTTAACTTCTTCTAATTAATCATAATCAATCTTTATTTTCATATTTTGAGCAAATCGATTAAACATTACTTTAGTCTTTTTAACATTTATCTTTAGTCCTACTTTCCTACTTTCATCTGATAATTCCTGCAACATTTCCTGCAGATCTGAAGCATTATTTGCAAAAACAACTACATTATCTGCAAAATCTAAATGACTTAAATAATCACCATTTACTTTCACTCCTTTAGTTTCCCATTTTAATCCACAAAATATTTCATACAGCACTGCTGTAAAAAGTTTTGGAGATATGGAGTCACCTTGTCTTACACCTTTCTCAATGTTGACTTTCCTAGTGTCATTATGTAATCTAATTGTTGCTGTTGCATTTTTATAAATATTCTTTAAAATATGACAATATCCTGGATCTATACCTTGATGATCTAATGCTTTAATCACTGAAGAAATGTTTATAGAATCAAATGCCTTTTCATAATCTACAAATCCTAAGCATAATGGCAACTCATATTCATTTGTCCTTTCTATAACTTCTCTCAATACCTGGATATGATCTACTGTACTAAAACCACTTTTAAATCTGGCTTGTTCTCTTGGTTGGTGGAAATCCAATGTTCTCTGTAGACAAGTAGTAATTATCTTGGTAAAAATTTTATATTAAACTGATAAAAGGCTGATAGGTCTGGAATTTCTAATATCTTCTTTATCACCTTTTTTAAATATTAATATTATTACTGCATTCTTCCAATCATCTGGTACATCTTTATCATTTAGACATTTGGTATATAACTTTGCTAAAAAAAATTCTATTTCTTCACCTGCTTCTTTTAATATATCAATTATAATTCCATCATTACCTGGAGCCTTTCCTTTCTTCATACATTTAATTGCATGTCTCACTCTGGTCAATTTGGAAGATGTAATAGATATAGGAGGTACTTGTTCTTTATTACTATATAATTCTTGATAAAAATCTTCTAACAATTTCATGATGTCATCTCTCCTTTTAGTAATAATTCCATCTTTTTTTCTTATTGCAGATATAAATTTCCTACCAATACCAAAATGTTGTTTTACATTCTTAAGACTTTTATTTTCTTCTACAGCTTTCCTTGCTAGTTCACAGTTATACTTTCTTATATCATTTTCAACTCTTTTCCGCACCATTTTACAAAATTCAAGATATTCAATTCTTTTTAATGCATCATTTTTGTATATCTTCATATTCCTTCTTTTCTTCATAAATTCTCTAGTCTCAGTAGAAATTTTATTGGTCAATTGCTGTTTCTTTCTACCAGCTATCTTTGTTGCAGTTTTCAAAAGTGTATCAGTTATTTTCATATTAATTTCATTCAAATCTGAATCATGTTCAAAATCTACTAATACTTGAAACCGATTTGTAAGTTCTAATTTAAATTCATTAGAATGTTTCTGAAGATTAGGAATATGAACTGTAAATATTGCTTTTCTTAATAATTTTTGTCTCTCTAGTTTTACATTAATACGTATCTTACACCTTACTAATCGATGATCACTTCCTGTGTTAAATTTATTAAGAACATTACAATCTTGAAATATGTATTTCCTGTTAGTCAAAATATAATTCAATTCTGCTGTACCTTCATTTGGATGCTTCCATGTCCATTTCCTTTTAACATTTTTCTCAAAAAAAAGAATTCATAATATAATTTTTTTTCTTTTTCTGCAAACTCCACAAGTCTATGTCCTCTCTCATTTCTATTACCATAACCAAAATTACCTACAGCAATTTCATTTTTCATTTGTCTACCAATTCTAGCATTAAAGTTTCCCATAACAATTTTAAAATGTTGTTTACTCTGATCAAAAGCCTTTTGTACATCCATATAAAAATCTTCTACTACTTCATCACTATGAGAACTTGTTGGGGCATAAACCTGAAGTATCTGTATTTGGTATCTGCTATTAAGTTGTATAACTAATCTTGCCACTCTGTCCGATACACCATCAATCTCCACAATATTGTTCTTCCACTTTTTATTTATAATGAATCCTATTCCACTTGTATTTCCAATATTTGTGCCTTTATAATAGAGTATATGTCCACTTTTTAAATCAATTGTCTCTTCACCTTTTCTTCTAACTTCACAAAGTCCAATAATGTCCCATTTAATATAAGATAGTTCTTCTTCTAATTCTTTCAATCTTCCTTCACTTGAAAGTGATCTGCAGTTGTAAGTACCTAAATAAAAAGTCATCATCAAATGGCAGCCTGGGTCCACAATCAGGGGATTCTTAGCACCCTCCGCAAAATCCTAACAAAATATTGATTTTTTTTTTTTTAATTTATTATATGACATTTATATAACTTTTTCTTTTCAAAGTACTTTTTTTTCCTATTAAACTGTATTTTATAAGATCCAATATTGAAGATGAACTGTTAATTGCCCCAAAATAATTAAAGGGTTGGAAACGCTAATGTTTTAATCTGGGGAAGGTATTTTTAATTAAAGTTTTTACTTAAAATGGGATTAAGATTAAAGATTTTCTTTTGTTATAAACATTTTGTCAAATCTATTTCTAATCTGGAAATAGATTTGAATTTATTTTTGAATGTTATCTAACAGTTGCATCTTTCAAAAACAATGAACTAAGTAATTAAAAGCATTCCAGAAATACCTGGGCAGAGTATAAAATGGCTGGTTTTTAAATCACCAGACAGATTAGCTACTATTGAAAGAACTGCAGTGAACATAATCCAAGCTAGTTTGAAATGTAAGCATAAAAGCTCATCACCTTTCTGACCCATGAGAGTCAACTGCCACCACCATGTCATCATGCTCCCATGAAATGAAGTGAAAGCCCAATGGAGAACTTTAAAATGCTGAATAAAAGTTGCTGTCACATAAGAACTACCATGCATAAGCCATACTTTTTAATATAGACTCTTAAAATGGTGCAAGGTAAATTATTTCAAACTGCCACCATTGAAACTACATCTAGCTTGTGTAACTAGTCTCAAACTCTATTATCAATTTCTCCTAATGTATAATTTAATTTTGTAACTTTTCTAAAATGTAATTTGCTCTTAAATAATTTCTACAAGTCTAATTTTCCCTCATATGTTCTAACTTTCTTTAATTTTGGTGCAGTCATTTATTTAGTAATTTAGTACTTGATTTTATATATCTATTTTAGTTATAAATATGACAATCTCACACAATCTGACGAGTTGAATTTTTAAAAATCTTTTCTTTTTTTAAGTAAACCTTTGTGAATTAATGTCCCCTTTCAATATAATGCATTATTAATTAATATACTCGGCAGATTGTTTTACGAGCCAACATTTTATTTATGTTTTAATATAAAAAAATTTATATTTGTTTAACTCTGGATTTTCTACCCAGAGTGAATCCAGAACTTAAGCTAATTAATGCTTTGAAACCTTATTTATTTTATAAATGTTATTCAATTCTGAAAAGATAGCCGATTAGTTTTTTTTCTATAATTTCTAGTTTTATTTTTACATACTCTTAAAATATCAAATGTAGTATTTATATATTCCAGTTATTGTAAAATCAATGAAAGTGGGATTTATTTATTTTAAATAACAGAAAAGAGAAGGGGGTAAATCTTAATGTTTGTTTTACTAAAGAAAATCTTAATGTATATTTTATTTAGGGAAATCTCTCTCTATCTCTCTCTCTCTCTCTCTCTCTCTCTCTCTCTCTATATATATATATATATATATATATATATATATATATATATATATATATATATATTCTAGTGGCATAGCAAATTAATTATATAAATTATGGCATTCAAACAAGGGTCATTTATTTTAAAGCAGTAAATCTTAATGTCATTAGTGACATTTATCTGTAGTGCGGTAGTGACATTCGGCCTTATCTTCATATTTTATATATATATGCTTCTTAATCTGGAGGTTGTGATAAGTTTAAACCCATAGATTTCTTTTCAAGCCTTGTCCTGAGGATAGTTAACCTTTCCAGGACCATTTATTTTGTATGAAAAGGCCTCTGGTGGTGATTCCCTATGTCTTGCACACCCTATGCCTATCCACTTTTTCCATATAAAAGGGCCTGTGGCAGTGACTCCCTAAGTCTGGCACATGCCATGCCTATCTACTTTCTCCATAAAAAGGGCCTGCATGTCATTGATGTCCATGGCATGCTATCCACTTCGTCTTTCGTCCAGAGATATGACTTTTTTTTGGCTATTATGTCAGCACCGCAAACTTCTTCCTATTATTATTTCTTTTGCTTCATGACCCAGTTTTAATGCTCTAATATTAAAATTGTGCTCTGCTTAAATATTTATATAAAATGCTGAGTATCACTACTTCTAGTTTTATTAATTAAATTTATTTCAGTCTTATACAATCCCACCATCATAACTTTTTTCTGCATTTAAGAGTATCTATTTGCCTTGGGAAAAATACAGCGTTCTTCTTACCAGCGCTAATTAAAAAAAAATTCATTAAGCATTTTATCATATAATCAAATATGTTTTCAAATGTATTTTATGTATTTCCATGACCGTAATAGTGTGGAAATGATTTATATTATGTCTGTAATGAATCTCAGAATGCTCCCCTAAATAATGTTAGACACCATGTTTCAGAACAGTAATCCAAAGCATTAATAGCAATATTATATAATTCTTTCTAATAATCAATTGGCATTTTAATATTGGACCCACCAAAGATATGTATTTATGTATAGTATATGTTATTTAATTAATAAAAGAGCATATGAAAAATAATAGTGTGAATGACACTATGTAATCATCTATTGCTTACTCATTTACGCACATCCTAATGTTGCAATTAATTTATAAATGTAAATCAATAATTTGTCATTATATTAAACAATATTTTTATTGTCTAACTTATTTGAGTAGTTCAAATTCCTTTTTATCCACTTCCACACATATAGCCATGCTTATATATATTTTAATTTAGTCATAGTAATAGATGTCTCATTGTCTTCTCCACTTTGCTAGTTGGCTGGATTAAGAATTCTCATGTGCCATCATTGTTATGTTATCCATTAGGTGTTTGATCTGAGACTTAGAGAGTGGGTTTGAATCCAGGCTGGTCCCTGACCTAAATCTCAGGCTTGACTGGGCTTGAAGTACATTTTGTGAGTTCCAGATCATGTTAGATGGATATACATGTTTTGACCAGTACAACACATACATTTCTCTACACACACATGTATGTTAAATATATATAAAACTGAATTTCACTTATAGATTATGACAATTTAAATATTTTATATTAAATAATAAATTATTACATCACACATCTGTGTGAAAATGTGTTTTAAATAAACCTAGCGTAAAATTTTTGTATTATTAAAAATATAACTTAAAAATTTTAATCATGTATTTTTGTTTGCTGGCAAGTCAAATATGTTCAGGAATTCTTATGCCCCATGTCTGTGTGTGTATATATATATCAATACATGTCAGATAGACACTTATATGTAAATTTTAATCATTTATTTTATTTTATGTCACTTCAAATATGTTTAAAAATTATTAAGCCACATGTGTTCTGACTATGTTTTAAGTAAATATATTGGAACATATATGTAAATCACAATGTACTAAATTGAATTTTGTTTTATGTTAATCAACACTACGTGTAAAATTTAACCATTTTTATTATTAAATGTCAAATCAAATATGTTCATTTTTAAATTATAACATGTCTTTATATATGGATATGATGTAAACCCATTAAGAGATATTGTAAAATCAATGTAATAATTTGAATTTTGTATAGTAATCAAAATCAGAAGGCTTCTATGTATATAGCTGAATTCTGAATACTTTAATATCATTTTTTATTGTTATTAATAAACTTGTATTCAGTTGTTAAATTTATTCCAGTGTAATTGATTCAAAATGGTTTTTAGAATATTATGTTATAACATATCTTGATCACAGTAGCAGTTATAAATCTTATACTGTCTGAGCTAGATTCATGCATAATGGTCTGATATATGGAAGGAGATGTATATTACATGTTTTAGTATGCCAGCATTATTGTTTTTATAATTATGTATTGTAATAGATTAGCATATTTAACTTAGTGCATCCAAATTAATGGTTAAATAATTGCCCAAAGCTGGCAAAGGCTAAATAGTAGGCCTGGTCTACAGTAGATTCATTTCAAATCCAATCATAAGATTGACTGTTGATTTATTTAGATTATTGATCATTCATGAAGATGGATGGGTATTACTTATACTGATTATTACTTATTGATAATGATGGTGAATTTGTTTATTTATACTTTTAGTTGCTCTAAGGAATTAATTGGGCTGATCTCTCATGCTCTACTAATGTAACTCCTTATATATTTTTTGATGTGTTACATTACTTTAATATCTTATTTTAATATTTTACTTATATATTAAATCATTATTTGAAATATTTATTGTTAACTTGGGTTTGATAATGATTTTCCATTACTCTAGGTTCACCTCTAATTCTCCCATCCTGTTACAAAATATGTATTATTTTTTATGTCTGCATTCCTTCAAAATATATGTTAGATACAGTAATATTCATATAATTCAACTTCTAACAGAATAAGTTGAATTATATGAATATTATTGTATTTAATATATATGAAGTAGAATTTTACACACACACACACACACATATATAACCAAAACTGCCTAACACTATACTAGCAAAAATAAAAATACAAAACCATAAAACAATACAATACTACATTAAATCAAAATTTTACCAAAATCCTTACACAACCATGGTTTCATCTACTACAAATAGACCTTCTCAAGTGAAAATCAAACTAAAAAAAAATAACATATATGTACAAACAAACAAACCTTCCCATAATTCATTTCAAACTCCACCTTCCCTTAATATGAAAAGAAGTCTTCATAAGATTGATAGCCTCAGAATCAAGAAATTTTATCAGCAAAGTCTTTTTTATTCTTCTTTTTAACTCATTCTTCTCATAAAAAATAACCGAAGCATTGTCAAACAATATTCTATTATCTGTATTCAATTCATGAATATATAAAGCTGAGTTAAGATATCTATGTTTAACTCTACTTATATGAACCTTAACCCTTTCATTAAGGCTAAACTTACTCTGGACTACGTAAAATTTACCACAACTACATGAAATCTTATAAACAATACCAGGAATAGACCTACTATCAATAGACTGTTTTGAACCATTAAGTAATGAATGCAAATCAAAACATTTCTTCCATGCAACCTTCATTACACCTAACAAATGACTATTCCTATAAACCAAATTATATATTGAAGCCTTAAATGGTAAAGACATATAATCATTATCCCTACTAACAAAATCCTTACCATCAAAATCACATCTATACACATTATTATTAAATACAATTTTTTTAATAAAATCATGACTATAATCCAATTCTACATATTCAGCAAAAAAAATGTCTTTGTTGAATTTTTGTTGTAGGAATAGAAGGCTTAATAATTTTAATAATAATGCTGATATTTAAAGAAGTTAATTTGGATGATGCCTATCCTGGAAATTTATACAATGTGCACAAGATATAACATGGGGTCAATATCATGCATCAGAATACAGCATCAGTATAAACTCAATATTAAACTTTAAAAAAGTACAGCCATTTAATTTAAGTTTACCAGAGTGAAGTCAAACCAAAGCTGGTTATATTTCTTGATCTCTCCTTACCAAAATGCTATCACCATGCTAATTAATATAATGAGATTTGGTGTCGCATATCTTTGAAAAACTGAACTTAAATTTCCTCTTTACATACTACTTTTAGGAAGAGAAAATCCCTTCCAAATACCACTACCCAAAACACACAAAACAAAAAAGAAAATCAGCATGTGAATACATTATTTGTTTCATCCCATAGGCTTTTGTTTAGTCACCTCCTGCTCAGGCATACAATGGATTGTGATATTATCAGACAATTTGCATACTTTTGTTGGAGAGAGAAATGAAATGAGATACTTGCAAATAAATAATTTTAAAAAAATATTTATTTTCCCCTAATAAACCCATCACCAATTGAACATCTGAATAAACCATATTTTAATAAGCTAAGCATTATAATAAAAAAAAATCAATAAGTAGTACCAATTTAATTATACATGAAACTCCTACCTATTTACTTCATCTGAATATCCTAAATACTGTGGTCTGACTATTTGTGTACACACACATGATTGAGCATTTTGGTGCATATATAAGAGTATAAACAAAAAAAAATTAACGAGAAATGTAAATTTCTTTTTTCTAAAAGGGATTGAAAGCACACAAACAATGCATAAAAGCTTTCCAAAAAAATAAGTTATCACATTGTGATTCACAAATATTTCAATGTTTACATAAAACACACACACATATATATAAGCACACAGATGTGTTGTATACTAATGTAAAATTAATATATTAGGATTGTCATAAATTAATAATAAAAAATCCAATTCATTTTAATAATACATAAACAATGACTGATTTAACATATATATGGGTATACATTCAAATGTGTGCATACCCTGGCATTAATATCCTAATGATATTTCATTTACTTATTTCAATAAAATATTTTCATTATTAATTGTAATTATCTTTTACCAAATGACGTTTTAAAAGGTTACAAAAAAGTTTTCTTTCTTTGAAAATCCTGTATAAAAGTCCCCCCCCCCAATTACTCTTAATTGTAACATATTTAAAAATGTGATAGGAAATTCTTTTGTTTTTCACCTCCAATATAAAATGATTTCTAAGGGTTTTTTTTTAAATTCCAAATAAAATAAATATGAACATCATTTATTATTTTCTTTCATTATTTAATTTTTAATTGAAGAATTTAGTCAAAAGTTATTTATTTTTAAAACTTGTAAATTAAAGACTTTAGTGCAAAGTTAAGTATTTAAAATAATATGATTTTGCTCACCAGGTAATATCTATTCATAAAGTATACAACCGTGGTAACTTCATTCAGTGCTCTTTTAGTACGTGATCTCCACCATTTTGAATTTCAAATACAACCAAAAACATCATCTGACACATCTAAGTGATAAAAAAGTATGCGAAAACAAAAAAAAATTAAGAACTCGAGTCACATGACTTGGAAAAATCCCTAAAACCATCGCACAGTGAAAAAAAAAAGCCAAAAACATGAAAAATGTAGAACTCTGGTCACATGACTATAATATCAATTAAAATCAACACATAGATCTGAGATCGCAAAAAATATTTTAAAAATATAAAAAGCTAACATGCATTAATGAACGCAGGTTACAAAAGAAAAACATATATTTTTAACATATAAAAAGCATCACGTAATAGTGACATATAAAAAGCATAGATATTTAAAATATATAAAAAGCTAACATGCATTATTAAATCATGCAGGTTACAATATTAACACTTACATTTATAACTGTAAGTCTCATTTTTGTAAACATATAAAAAGATCGATTGAAGGGTATATACTGTATATAAAAATCAAACTAAAACATTCATTTTATAATTAATTGCATTTTATCTTATCAGAATCCTGATATTGTATGTTCCCTTTGTTTGCAAAATTTCAGATTCTCTGACTAGAAAAACATTCAAAATGTACAATCCATTCGTAGGACAGCCCCAACCCCCGCGTGCAAGTAAATCAACAAGGTATTTTTTTTTAGATTATCATTGGCTAAAAAGTACATTTTCTCATTTTAAATTATAAATCACATAATTTATATACAGCCTAGTTTACAAAAATAATATTAATTTTAACTAATTTATTAAATATTATTTAGTTTTTGCAATTCATAAGTTATTACAAGTTATAGATGAATAGCGTACTAGCTTTTACAAATATTAATACAGTTATTTCTTAATTCTATATATATCTAAATTTACAGTATTACTGCACTTTATAAGTTTATTTACATAAAATATTTTATTTGACTTATGGCATTAATTATTGGGTAGTAGTGAAGTAAGTTACAAAATGATTTCTTATAATTTACTTTCAATGGTGGAGGGAAAGATTTTAGATAATTAAATTGTTTATGTTTTCCTCTGCTCTTAAAATCTCGAGGGAGATCACACCAAAACTTCTTAGATTTTAAACTCAACAATAACAAGATTTAAAAGTTTCTCTTCTTACTCCTCCCCCATCATATCAAAGCATATTGTTTAAATTCAAATATATGTTAAATTTAATAAAAGATAGCGAGCATTTATTGATTAAGGTTTAAAATTATTCTATTTGTAATATTGCTCTCTCTCTCTCTCTGTGTATATATAAGATCTAACCCAAGAGGTAGAAAATAGATTAATAAAGTATTAATAAACCAGATAATTTGTACACAATTACTTCACCACTACACAATAATTAATGCCGTAAGTCAAATAAAATGTTTTATGTAAATAAACTTATAAAGTGCGGTAATTCTGTAACTTTAGTTATATATAGAATTAAGAAGTAACTGTATTAATATTTGTGAAAGCTAATACGCAATTCATCTATAACTTGTAATAACTTATGAATTGCGAAAACTAAATAATATTTAATAAATTAGTTAAAATTAATATTATTTTTGTAAACTAGACTGTATATAAATTATTTGATTTATAATTTAAATGAGAAAATGTACTTTTTAGCCAATGATAATCTAAAAAAAAATACCTTTTTGATTTACTTGCGTGCAGGGGGTGTGGCTGTCCTACGAATGGATTGTACATTTTGAATGTTGTTCTAGGCAAAGAATCTGAAATTTTGCAAACAAAGGGAACATACAATATCAGGATTCTGGTAAGATAAAATGCAATTAATTATAAAATGAATAAGTTTTCGTTTGATTTTTATATACAGTATATACCCTTCGTTCGATCTTTTTATATGTTTATAAAAATGAGACTTACAGTTATAAATGTAAGTGTTAATATTGTAACCTGCAAGATTTAATAATGCATGTTAGCTTTTTATATATTTTAAATATCTATGCTTTTTATATGTCAATAATATACAATGCTTTTTATATGTTAAAAATATATGTTTTTTCTTTTGTAACTTGTGTTCATTAATGTTAGCTTATTATATTTTTAAAATATTTTTTACGATCTCAGATCTATGTGTTGATTTTAATTGATATTATAGTCATGTGACCAGAGTTCTACATTTTTCAGGTTTGGCTTTTTTTTATTTTTACTGTGCAATGTTTTTGGGGATTTTTTCAAGTCACGTGACTCAAGTTCTACATTTTTTGCATTTTCGCATACTTTTTTTATCACTTAGATATGTCAGACAATGTTTTTGGTTGTTTTTGAAATTCAAAATGGTAGAAATCGCATACTAAAAGAGCACCCTTCATTCTTTGTATATAGATTAATTACCATATGGATAAAGTCATTGCATGGTAATTTTTCAGTTTATTGGATAGTACTGAAATCTCTCGGTAAGCTAGCCTATTTTAAAACAGTAGATTAGTTTAGTGTCATTTTTGGGAAAGGTGTAAGTCAGATAACTGTTGTTATTCTGTCAGTTCCATTCACTCTATAATTTAATAGACATCAGGTAAGCAGACTATCTGATATTACAATATGGGGTATAAATCACAGAAAAACAGAATCATTACTTCCATGTGAATTCAAACTTACCATCATGAAACTAACAGCAGCTCTACTTTTTGACTTCAGTTATGACTTCATAATAATAGTGATATAATAATATCCTTTTTCTTTTAGATCCATCTTTTTATTGTATAATAATTAAGTAAGTCTTTTCTTTTATTTTTAATCAAAATAAACAATTTAATGACTCTTTTCAATTCCTATTAATTAAAACAATTTTTTATCTCAAAGTTTTCTTAGTCATTTAAGCAACATACAATTTAATGATTTAAAATCAAAAAATATTACACTAATTTCACCATCTATTATATATGAAAACAAGCTTGTTTTAGATTTTTTTAAATCATCAAAATCAAAACTAAATAAACTTTAAATAAATCATTTAAAATGTTTAATTTATACTATTTTTTAAATATCTACAAAAAAAAATTGTATTCATTTCAATTTTTCCTTATATGACCATACTTTTGTACACCAGCAGAAACATAACTGTCTCAATATATATATATGTTTTACTAATTTTCTTTTATTGTATTTGTAGTGTAGTGGAATTTGTTGTTTAGCTATAATTTGCAATTTATCCATAGCATTATTTAAATATATCACAGTCAAAATCAAAGGAAAACAGAGTTAGCAAAAAACAATTTTTTAAAAAGATATTATTGTGTGCACTTCATTTAAATGGTATCATTTAACATTCTCTCTATTGATTGTAACAACAATACAATTTCACTCATAATCACTCAATTGGGAAAGTGTCTACAAAATTCTTTATCTATTCTAGTGAAACAAACCAATTGTATTTTTACTTATTATAATGTATTGTTGAACAAAAGAAAATATAAGGTATCGTATAATGGCTTCTAAAAGTATATTGAATAAACAATGTAAGTATAAAAATTTCTCCCCTAAAGTAACTCTAATGTAAATCCTTAAAATCCCTATTTAACTAACTATACAGTGATTAAGTTTTTAAGCTGAAATAACAAGCATACAAGAATTATTCTATTACTGAATAAATATTTGGGATTGAAAAGCTAATTTTGTTAACAGAAAACATAGGTTATGCATAAAAAATTCCAAATGAATCAAAGTAAAAAAAAAAGTAGTTATTTTGAACTAATTACTATGTTGGTTAGCATTGACCTAATTAAAAATGATTATTATTTATCACAATGTGGCCCAGCATAAGTAATATGTAAATCAAAAATAAAAGCATAAATAATTTTAAAAAAATAATATTCTTTTGTGTCATTTGCGAAATATAATTATATAGAATTCCTTTTATTTTAATTAAATAACTATTTTATGGGCAACAGGGGGGAGATCTTATTCACATGATAAAAAACATTTAGATATTTCAAAAAATAAATTATTTTACTTGCAAATATAAATATATTAAAAGTGAATAAATTGGTACTTATAATGTATAAATAATTACTTATTTATTATAAATATGGTTTTGAATCAATAGTTGAAAAATAAAGTAAAATATATTTAATGCAAAAAATATATAGTTTATTTTCTTTAATGTTTTATTGCAAATCCATTAATAACATCATTCTAATTTTATTGTATTTTATTTTGTGAATTATGATTCAATACATAAAAATGCTAACAAAGAGCTTATTTCACATTAACATGACCAGAACATTGCAAAACATTTAGGTAAATAATGTAACTAAAAAATCTGCATTACCCCATATAATCAATGCTTCTACAATTGTATTAATATGCATATAATTGTCATTTTAGGGTTTACAAATTAGAGTTTTGTCAAAAAAAAAAGAAAATGTAGTTTCATTTAGCATGATAAATGTTTTATTGTTTGATTTCTGCAAAATACATAGATCATGAAGACCAGGGACTTTTATAAATATGAGGTCTTATGCCATAGTATTGTACATGGGTTTGCTCTATACATGAGACTAAGTGTCCAAAAATTCAACTTGCACAAAAATGCCTCTTACCCATGTGTGAACTTGATTACACCATTAAATTATAATATAATTCATTGAGAAAAGTCAAATATATAGAATATTTATGTATTTATAAATTGAATAAATTTAGCTATATTTTTCAAAGTAGTTGTGGGGGATAGAAAAAGCACTTTGGTGCTCAGTTGTATAATAAATCCTATTTTGTGATTAAAAAAAAGTTATGCTTTTCTTATTATAATATGTAAAAAGTATAAATTTAATACAATTTGGAAGTCTTATTTTTGTATTTAATTTAGCATGTAAAAGGATTTTGCAAGTAATTGTGACAAATAGATATTTCTCTAAAGATTTGTCTGAAATTATCCAAATTAAAAATAACAGAAAATGATATCTAGCTGATAAAGCTATTCAGACAAAAATTGGAATCTCAGGAAATGTTTTTATTTTAATAGTATAGATTTTTTTAAAATTTATTTACGAAAATACTTCATTATTATTTATATATAAGTGTATATGAAAGTGTGATGCCAACTAATTTTTCAGAATTTTTGCATGTGTAAATCAAACAGGAAACCACTGGAGATCACTCGTGTCAGAAAATCTGGCATGTGATCGTGAAAAAGATTGTGATCACTGACATATTTATAATACGTTTACCAGTCTGCTTATTAACATTTCAATACTATTAGTATTTCATTTAAGAATTTGCCCAAAAGATTTTAATAACAATTGAATGGTTTTATTGTTCGGGAATTCTAAGCTTACTTTATAATAGCATGGATGATTATAAGTTCATCATACTGTATATGTAAATAAAAGTTCTAAGAATAATGATAATAACATTAAAATTTCATAAATAATGCTGATGATGAATATAGTGTTACGAATAAATAAATCAATAAAAAATTTGATTTTTGTCTTTCTACATACACATATTTAATATATTACATATAAATTGTCCTCTTTTTTTAAAGCTAGTGTATAAATCTTTGGTTTGGAATTTTTGGAGCAAATTATTTCTTAATATATCTAGGCAAATAATTTCTGAATATACTAAGTAAACCTAATACGCAAGTTCCATTAAAGGATTAGATAGTGAACAGGAATGAAATAAGCAAGAAATTCATTTCACAAGCAACTATATAAGAAACACCTGGCCAAGAAGCTCATTAAGCAAAAATATACTCGTCTTGATCTTTTTCTAGTTGACAATTAATTACTAAATGTTTCTTTTGATAAGCTTACACAGCCATTTATTCAAGCATTCTATTTAGAAGAAGAGTCTTGCGTGTTTTTGATGTAAAAAGTGAAGCTCGTTTGCTCAGAATTGCAGGCACGAATTGACTCAGCGCCACAATTGATAAATGAACATTGGCGGAGAACGTGTAGATTGTCTATGATTAAACACCTCGATTCAAATGGGTTTGTTTGTCCCAGTGTGTTTCACATACGCAATTCTTGTTAAAAATAGTGCCCTTAACAAAAAAAAAAATCTCCCTCCTCCTGATCATTTATTTTGTTTCAATGTACAAATACCCAGTTTTACATTATTATTTTGTAGGTCTAATCTTTTCCCTTAAACCCTAATAAATATATAAATATTTAAAAGAAAAAAAAACATCTGCCCACATATAGTAATACTATATCATTAGAGTCTTTAAAATGCAATTAAATATATAATATAATCAGAATTCTAACAATATACATATCTTTTAAAAAAGTCAAACTAATGTTTAAAAATTACGTCTTTCAAATCTATGACGCGAACTACATATACGATTATCGTATTATAATACACACCTCTTTACTAAATCAAACAATAGTCAGCTTGATGAGAAATTAATTTCAATGTTTTAAAAAAAAATTATCTCCAGGCAATTCTATTGATCTTTTTTTTTTTTTAAAAAAAAAAAAAAATTATCCAATAGAGCTTACAAATTTTATTGAATTAAAAAGCTTTGTTTTGACGAAATGGAACTCCTAAATCATCATGAAGAAATCATAACGATAATACAACTTGTAAGAAAGTATTTTTAATTAATTTAATCAATAATTTTAGAACTGGAGCATTCACAAATGTGATTTGTAAACATAAAAGATTTACAAAAATAAGTTTACCAAGAGAAACAATAATCTATTAACTATGTCAGGACTAAGCGTCATCAAAAGTAGTAATTTTCTCTATTTTAATTCAAAAATATATTTATTTCCTATTTAATATTTTAAATACGAGTATGTTTTACAACAGGAAATCTAGCTGGAATATGGAGGATTTAAACACAACTCCCTTCAGACATCCACTTTATCTAATATAATCGATACATATGACCATACATATATAAAAAAGATAAATGATCTCCAATAAAGATATTTCATGCTGAAGCCAGCACTCATCAGCTGGTCCAGATCATCAACTTCCACATATGTATATAATCAGTGCTCGGTTTATACTAAAAAGCAAATTTTCACATTTTAGTTGTCAGGCTTCAATCTACTCCATTCTCCAACTCTTCAGTCATCGATGAAACGCCCAAGTTTTTGTTATTGCCAATATTATTGTTATGCCATGTTGATCTTAAGTCACTCTGAATTCTCGTGTATATGACTTTGTCCATTTAAATACACAGAAGAGAGATTAGCAGGATACAGGCTAAATTTGTAATATTTTAAATGCAAGTAAGTTTACATACCTGGAGTCTAGTTGTAATATAGGGGTATTGAACACATACTTTCAAACTCTAAGCTATTCACTTTATCTCATATAACCAATATACATGATTAAACACATGTGAAAAACATAAATGATCTCCTATATACTATTTCATGCTGAACCAGCATTACTTAATTATAACCTGACAAAATTCAAAACTAATGTTTGTGACATCTTTTTTCTTCCTTTTTTAAATAATATATATTATTTACCTGCTAGTATTAATTAACAATGCATTGACAACAATTATATAAATTAACATAAAATGATAAAGATAAACTGAAAATTGATAATGATAATAATATTACAGAGAATAAGGCTAACTTAAAGAACTATCATAATTTATTTACGATTTTAGTAATAGTTTACTTAATTTTATTCCAAATCTCATTTAATTTTTAAAAAACTACATAAATATAATAGCAAAAAATTTGTTTTTCTTATCATCATCATCGTCATTATTATTATTACTATTATTATATGAGTTTAAACATATATTTTAGCATAATGATTTGAGTATTCATCCACCATATTCATAATATTAGGCTGAAATAGTTGATAAATTGAAAAAAATAATTATTATTATTTCAATATCAGGCTCAAGTGCAATCTAGCTAGACATCTAGATATTAATCTGAAAATGGATGTATATCCTTTCTTTCCTAAAGAGCACAATAAAAAATAAATAAAAAAACCCATCAAAACTCTAGCTAACAAACAGCTGACAAACCTAGTAAGTGATGGCTTCTCTTTCACAATTCCTCTCTGATAAAATTCTAGAGGCACTATTATTACTCTGTGAACAGTTTGCTACATTTGATGCATTTGTGCACTTATATGTTGTGTGTCATGCAAAAAATATATTTTATTAAGTTATTTGCTCAAAAGTAAGTTTTACGCACCATTCCAAATGAATTTTGGCAAGCACCCTTAAAAAGTGTTCTTTTTTAAAAATAATTATAATCATTTTACTTTATAGCATCTATCAGTTTATATTCTTATATATAGAAGGGCTTAAAATATAAACTTTAGTGCACCAACTTATATATTCATGATATGAAATGTAAATTTAAGTGGAAGGTATTTAAAAATTTATAAATAGAATTAATATAATTAGCTATTTTTGCAAATACTTGAAATGGTTTCTAATTGTAGAGCAGAAAAATAAAAATTCTAAAAAAATTATCATTAAATGGCAATTATTAATCTGCAGAATAAAAATGTTCTCTTCTTTATTTATATGAGAAAACACTATTATGTAGTAAGATATTCAAGATTATTGTTTTTTTTAACCTATTGTTCTATCTATAAGGTCATAAGTATCTCAATTAGTTATTCTCTTCTAAATTTCTTCAGTAAATTTTCTTCTTTTACCATAATCATTAATTAGTTGCATTTCATAACCCCGCCCTCAAAAAAAAAATTCAGAAAAAAATAGAAAAACAAAACAGAAAATATTCCACAACAAAAAAAGAAATAGTATATTGGATTCAAAATTGCTGTGTGTGTAATTAAAAAATGGTAATATAATCACACAATTCAGCATCCCCATTGTCTTAGTGAAACTCATAACTTAGCCATTATCCACAAGCGAACTTTGTATAAGCTTTTTGGGAGTGCTATCCTATTTAAATTAAATTAAAAAAGAATAAATTAAGCATGTATACAATATTTGTTTGATGGCAGATAAATTATATAAAAAAATTGAAATTAAAATACAGTGCAAATGGTATGATAGTCCACTGGAGATCAAAGGCTACCAGTATATTGTTACACATGTATTGAAGTACAATAAGAGAAGGAACATTCTAACATTATAGTGATTGGTAGTAATGTTATACTTCTCCATATTTGGCTTATCTGCCAGCTAATAATAGTGGATATTTGATAACCAATCAGAAATAAATGACTTGATGGGTTGTATATATATAAACAAATTTAAAAAAAAAAATTTGATATTTTATTTATAATGAAATATTTTGAAAATTATAACATTTGAATCTAAAAAGTAAAAACTCAATTTCAAGAAAGAAAGATAAATAAAGACTGTTTAATATTAGATATGATTTACTACAAAAAATTAGCATAAAAATGAAAACATGAATAATATACAAATATATATTTATCTGAAAAATATGTACAAGTATTTCTATTATCAATAAATATAAACATTATTGATGGATAAATTAATAATTATATATTTTTTAAAAAATGTTTGTGATCTCTAGAAAATTTCATTATAAAAAATCGTTCTTCTTGCTTTCGATCTCTAGCATTTAAAAAAGTTGCAATAATTATAACTTTTAGGACTTTTAGATTAAAGTATTAAAAATGAGTCTGCATAAGCTTTTACATGCAATATATTTTACAATGCACTTATATAGGATCCACAATTCTAGCAGATTGTATTGTAGAACATGCTTTCCATACCACATATTCATGCTCTAGAAAATTTTGAAAATTTATGGAATTATATTATTATTTTTTGTCTAAATAAAATTGACAACCATTAAAAAGATAAAAAATTGAATATTAAACTATTCTGGAATTTTGTAGCCTTTCTATATTAGGTAAATGATATATAGGGAGAAAATGAAAAAATATATATATTGTGATGCCTTTGTAAAATTTTACTGATGTTAGAAGTTTTAGAATTAAAAAATAAAAATAAAAAAGATGGCTTATCCTCAATCACAGGATTTTAAACAACATGTGGATATTTTTGCCTGATGAGTTTAAAATTTTTTGATATCCTCATTTAACTTTTAATGGTTACATTATGAGTTTTTAGATAGTTAAATATTATTTAAATCAGATAGCTAGGTTTCATACCATATTTTACTGTTTGATTAGTTAATCAAATTCAAAAACTGATGTACATATAATATTTTATAAATAATTTATTTCATTTAGTTTTATTGCAATGTTTATAAAATTTACTCAATTTATAAGATTGAATAATAAATAAATACTAATTGGTAGCAATCCCCACTAATTTTTGGTTAGTAATATTTTGATGAAGACACCAAAGATTATATTAATGGTGAAATAATTATTATGACTATATAAAAATTAATATGACCAATAATTCTAAAATAGGTTTTAGTGGACTTAATCAATCAATTCAGGTATATAGTTAAGTTGAAAACATATTAATTTTCATCCTACCTAGCATTTAAAAACACTAGCACAAAATTAGGCATTACTTTAATCTTATTTTCAAGATGTTGCCACATGAATAGAATAACACATAATTAATTTGACTTTACTTGATGCAAAATATAATTGAAAATAAAACAATATTTATAAATTAATAAAAAATTTGTTATATTTTTAATAAAGTACTAATAAACAGCATTTTTTAAAATTAAAAATCTCAAAATATTAGCTAAATTATAGATTATTACAATATTATTGATATTATCATTATATTGAAATAATAAAAAAATTATTAAAACTATCGACGAGTAAAAATTTATTGCTAAATATTACAAAAAAAAAATTCTGTAAAGTGAAATATTTTTTAACTAAAAAAAAACAGCCTTTGATTTTTTTTTCAGTCTGATTTGAGCACTACATGCTCATCTGACTGAGAAATCCACTTATTTGAGATATTCCACATCATCTAATGGTCATAAAAAATAGAACCTACTGAAATACACAATTGTAATTGTAATTGTGGCATATTGAATTTACAATACTCAATTTTTAACTCAAGCAATACTAATAATGCATCAAACATGGGAAAACACTGTAAACATTAATTATAAAATTAGTACTTTTTCAGCACTAAGAATTTGTGTAAAAAGCATATAAAACTGCATTAAAGTTATAGTTTTTGTATATAAAATGATGTTTGATTTTAGTGATGGAAATATCATACGTTTCTTTTTTTAGAACTCAATTGATAAAAATTTAAATATATATATAAGAATCATAACAGTATTTCTGGATATTAAATGAGTTTTTCAAAATTATTACTATGAATGTTCAATACATAAATAGAATATTTTGATTTTTATTTAACAATAATACATGATTGAATGGGTTAGTCATTTGAAGGTTATGATGTTAAAGCACAAAGATGAAAAACTGAGCTTCAACCCAAGAACCATCAGTTTTATTATTATAATAAACTATATAAAATTCACTTATCTAAATTTAATCATATATATTTGGCATTATGCTGTGTTTTCACTTTGACATATAAGTTATTATTTTTAATACAGAAAATACTCGAAGAGAAAGGATTTAATACTCAATATATATTTACACGCAAAGCATTTTATGACTAAACAAAGTTAAAATATTTAATAGAAGAAAAAGGAGTATTAACCATAGAATAAACAAGAATACTTATAACAGTAAAATTTTATTAGTGTAACAAAAAGTAGGATTGAAACTTCAAATTAAAAATAAAACATGCCATTTGTTGCTGTTGATTTTTTGTCAAAAGATCATTTGTGTTCTTTCTTATAATAACTTTTAGCATCTTGTAAAAAGTATTATAAAAAAATTAAAAGACTAAAAAATAATGACATGATTATTTCCATTTAACATTATCATTATTAACACATTATAGGAATGATTGGATAATGCGGAATGTTCTTTTTCCTGTGTTTAAAATAACAAAAATTAAAATATATTTATTCACAGATATATTATGATTAATTGATATGGTATCCATTTATAATCTAACAATGACATCAAGAAAATATGTATGAATAGTGGAATAAAACACAATAATATTTAAATTGCTAGTTAATTGAAAAGTTGTAATAACATTTGAGCTTTAGAATAGCAAGCTGAGATATAATTTAGAAGTCTTTTGCTCCCAATTCTCTCACTTTATCAGGAGACTAATTCTGATAGGATTAGTAGTGTAAAATTGACAATAAATATTATCTTATTAAGAAAAGAATTGATGTAATTAATAAATTCAAAAAGATTCTAATAGATTTGAACACATTAAGATGTTACCAGTGTTGTAAACATAGCTATGTAGTGTAAATTTGATGTAGCGATTAATTTTTATTTTAGCTGTTTTATTAAAATATTGTCTTTAACTACATCTGTATCTGAATGCAAAAAAAAAACAACAACAATTACTGAATTCCATATATTATTCTAGAGGATATTATTACAAAAGTTTTGTTCAAAATAATGATATCTATTGCTGCTTTTTAAGCCATCTGTGGTATCTGTAAAAACATTGTGATGTGTGAGTACAATGAACATATTAATGATATAAATATATTATTTGGTAAAAAATCATAAAGACAATTAATAAAAAAAAGTAGAAACTAAGTAAGATATATAATGTGAAAAAGAAATGCTCATTACAGCTTTTTATTAAGACATTAAGATAGTATCAGATATAACAAAATTGTAAGACAATCTATCTTTTAACATTTACAAATAAAAATAGTCTACTTTTAATAGGTAGCTAAAAATATGAACAATAGCTTCTTTAAATATGACAATTCTTTAAATAATTTAAATAAAAATGAATCGAATTATTTTCTCAAAGGAAATATTTGTCTAGAAGTTTTCATTATTTAAATGTTTAATTGTAATAATGATGATTATGCTTAGCAGAAAAAAATTATGACAACATTACATAATATACACATGCTTTTATATATATTTAAATAAATAAATAAATAAATAAATAATAATAATAATAATAATAATAATAATAATAATAATAATAATAATAATAATAATAATAATAATAATAATAATAATAATAATAATAATAATAATAATAATAATAATAATAATAATAATAATAAAAAGCTTGTTTAGAAATATTTGCTCTTTATTACATATTGGCAATTATAAGTTATATAGGTTATGTGATTTATCACTTGGTTTTATTACTATCATATATAATATAAACAGCATAGTAATAGCTCTAAACAAGTTTATTTTTATAATAAATGCTACAAGCGAAAACATTCATATCATCTTTATCTAGGATTGTCCCCATCCCCAGACTGTTTTCAAGCTATGGCTCTCTTTAGTGAGAACACCAGATTCAAAAAACTAATTCAAGCTAAGCATTTATCTAAAAGTTAACTTTTAAAAAGATGATCTGAAAATTTTAGTCATCTACAAATCTTTAAATTCAGCTCTTCGTGTAAAATAATCATATGGATCTGAACTTAATTCAGATATATTATATATTAAGGGCTTAGTAATTTAATTTAACCAAAGCCCCCAACAGCAAAATAATAATAGTAATAAAATCCAAGTCATAAGTCATGTGACTTTTATAGCTTGCATTTAATAAATATGTAATATAAGAGCATGGTAATAGCTCTAAACAAGTTTATTTTTTATGATAAATGCTACAAGTGAAAACATTCAAATCATCTTTATCTAGGATTGTTCCCATCCCCAGACTGTTTTTGAGTTATGGCTCTCTTCAGTGAGGAGTGAGGATCCTAGATTCGAAAAACTAACTCAAGCTAAGCACTTATATAAAAATTAACTCTTAAAAAGTTCTAAAATTTTTACACATGTACAAGTCTTTAAATTCAGCTCTCCATCTAAAATAATTATATGGATTTGAACTTAATTCAGACACACCATATATTAATGGGCTTAGTAATTTAATTTAGCCAAAGCCTCCAACAGCAAAATAATAATAGTAATCAAATCAAGTCATATGCCACACGACCTACATAGCTTGCATTTAATAAATATGTAATATATATATATATATATATACATATATATATATAATAACAAAAACTTAGAAATTCTCTAAATATATTGGAACATTAGGTAAGGGAAATAATATTATACTTAACATACATTCAAATAAAAATGGTTAAATTCAAATATGTATAATAATATTAATTAAACAACTGTGGTGATTGATGACTTATAACTTAGCACTGAAGGTTAAACTAAGATACAATTATTCTCAAAAGCATTTTTAATTTGTATTACTAATTTTAATATTTTTAAAAAAGAAACTTTAAAATGCCAAATCTTCTAAACAGAACGTTTATTTTTAAAAAAATTATTAATGCCTGATCATCATTTAGAAATTGTTCACATTATTCCTGCATGCTCCCAATGAATTGCATGATTTTTCAAAATTGTGGATATTAAGCCTAACATTAGAAGTGAGTTAACATGAACTAAATTGATTAATAGTAATAAGTTAAAAATTAATTAAAACTAGATATATAAATATATAGCTTATATATTTGAAACTATTACAAAGTGTAACAAATATAATAGAAAATAATAAAAATAAATAGTTATTAGAAATATTTTAAACATAAGGTCTTATTATAACTATATTGATAAGGTCTTGCTAAGTGCAAAATTTGAAAAGTTTCAAAGCCTGGTTTTCTGCAGATATTCTTTTATTATATTTATGAATAATCTTAATTAGTTCTTTCTTGTCAGTAGCTGCTCCCTTCAGCAATAGTAATGGTAGATAGGATATATAGTAGATCTTGATAGGTCTTTCAACACAGTCAACACCTTTCTTTGTGGCATGATTAAACAAAACAATGGCTGGTTTTAGAAAACTTCAGCATTACTCTCTGGATATGATTATATGACTCCATGCATTTTGACTGACATGTTGGTTGGTTTTCTAGTCACACATATTAGACAGACTGCCACTAGATAATTCCATACTTTCTGTGATAGATCTTAGTATTGAAAAATATTTTTAGCATCAGCAACACACAGCAATCTAAACTATAATAAAAAAAACTGTTTAAACTAACAGTTTCTTTTCTCTTTGTGGGTTTACTACAACACTGCTTCTTGAGTTAAGGCTTTGGAATAGACTAAGCTACCATAGTTATTAATTTCTAATCTACTTATACCCACTTTTTATGTTTCACACCTACCTCATATTCAAAGATGTTTGTTTAAAAAAATGGATTTATCAAAAGTAGTTACAAAATTAATATTTGTGATTATAAATTTATTAAACACACATTGATTATGGACCTCTATAGGTGTTTAACCACAAGCTTATGCTATGGAAGTAAAGAGGGGCATAGCATAAGCTTGTGGATAAACACCTGTAGAGGTCCCTACTATCGCATTTTACATGCATAAAATTAATATTTGTTTTCTTATAACATGTTTATTGACAAATATTTTCTTCATTACTTAAAAAATGATATAATAATATATATATATTCTTTTTTTCTTCTTCTTTTTAAGATAGTGATATGATGAAAGGGGAAAAAATCATTATCAACTTTTAAAACTTTAGTGATAACTTTACTAACCCATTATTTTCAATTCACTATCAGAATAAGCAAATTATTTATTCCGAAGACAAAGCAAAAAATGTCACAAATACTTTATATTTTTTATAAACTATGCAATTCAATTTCTTGTACACATAAAAACTATTTTTTCTTTCTTTACATAGTACATCTACTTTATAAAAAATTTTAATAACATTATATAAAAACAATCTATGGACATTTTTTTTCTTTAATTGCCTAAACTGGTGTACTTAAGCAATGTGTATGTTATTTCTAGAATGTGCATATACGCACAGCAGTTTATAAGTTGTTGTTGTTTTTACTATGCAGCTTTATAATATAATTAACTGAAGCTGCTACCAGATTTGTTTTAGTTTCAAATCTCATTCCTTTAAAATGAGACAATGGAATAATGCAACTTTTGATTTCTCATTTCTACATTTATTGCAAAAATTTTATTTCTCTGCCTGTTAATACATTTTAGTTACTTTTTTAAAAAAATATTGTTTTACAAATATATAAATAAACAGATCACATTTGTCTATGAATTCATTGTTCAAAGATTAGACTGTTATTAATTGTAAAAAGAATGATTAGGATTTCAAATTCTGGGATTCACAAAAAAAAAATAAACCATACCACCCACAACACATCAACAATCCAATATAATACTGACATATAAATCCTTCTCTCTTTTGAGTCTTAGAAGCTGATAAAGACAACATTTTAAAATTAAGCCTTGCTATTTTTGAGTCTTAGAGGCTGATAAATTCAACCAACAGTCAAATAACAACTTAATTCCCCTAACTTGTACAGTTAGGTGAGTAAACTACTTGAAACAATGTGGCAACCCCTGAGGCAATATAGACTTCAAAATGTCACATAGCAGCACAGTGTCTCACATACTTAAAATTCTAATACACCACTTAACATTGAACACATCCAAACAAATTTCAGAATATGGTCATATATTTTATAGTTATTTCCACCATCTATTTACAATTTAAATTATTATATTTTTTGCAATAATATCAATAAAAGTTACACTTGCTATTTCTCTTTTTGTAATTTAACTGTCACTCTCTGTATTGTCATCTGTTTTAAACTTTAAAACATTATAAGTAATTTTCTCCTTAAATCATTTATCCTTTTATCAGATACAGAGTTGGCAGAAAATAAGCCAACCTTTACTCTTGTATAATCAAGTTTTACATTTATCCTGTAACTTTTGCATTGATGATAGAATCCTCATCAAAGTGTGATATATATTCTTCCATCTTCCAGGTCTCTGATAATTTCTTCATGCTGATATGCATCCTGTTATCTTAATTTTCTGGGTTTAATCTTATCTTTTTTGATTCCAGTTCTAAGTTGTCAGTCATGGTGAATTCTCTTGGGATTTTCCCATAGTGCCTGATTTTCTTGGACTTGGAAAACTTCTAGAATGATGTGTGTTTTATCTTTGTTATCAGTGTTTTTTTCTCTTTTACTATCCTATATAGGGATAGGAATTTGGTCATCTTTCACTCTAATATTACCACTAGATACCTTTCTTCTCATATTGCTGGTTTGTTTGTTCAGGGTAGTAAATTTATCATCTCCATTACCTATACCTTCCTGATTCTGAAGGTTTATGTCAATGGCATTTAAAAATTCAGCCATTTTGTTCTGTAGTTTTTCAGTCAGTGCTGATGATTGCTCAACATGAGAAAAAAAATTATGTTGAATGACCTTGATGATTTGGTTTTCTGTCATGCCACATACAAACAATGTCCTTAATTGTTGCTTCTGAAGAATTAATTATAGCTTCCAGCACCTGTTATGCAAAAATCTTTCTTGCATAATTTGATACTGGATTTCTCTTAGCTTTCTTCTGACCAAAAATTCTTCAAAATTTGCTCTATCTGGAATGGGAGGTCAGTTTTATTATTAATTAGTTCGATCATTTTTAGAGGTTCTTGGAGATGATTATATGTAATAGCTCCACTTGCTCTCTTTCTGTTAGTTGGTTTAATTAAAAATAATTCCCTGAACTATTAAACTGAAGTGTTTTTGTGAGTCTTTCCTGCTTCTGAAATCATTAACAGAGATAGAAATTGGTGTTCAAAGACTAAATGCTCTTTAAAATACCCACTCTTCGAATCTTCACTGTTATTTGATGTTGACATTTATATTTTGCTATATAAATTTACAGGTCAATTTCAAATTATATATAAGACTTTATTAAATGAAAAAAAAACATATTTCACATTAAATAAGACATTATCCAACTTTGTTAATGGAGAAAGAAAAAGAAAATAAAAAAAACATTTGAGTACACTTTATTTCAAAGTACAAATTCATTTTTCAAATAGTAAAAATGTAATTCATTAGAAAGACAAAATTAAAAAAACCACTATAAATATTGATGATATATAAAAGAAAGTTACAATATATTATGGTCAAACAATAATATTTAATCATCATAACAAATGGAGAATAATATATGCAAATATTTAGTAAATAACTTTTCTTCCAAAAAAAAAAAAAATGAAAGCTTTCATTACTGATATACATAAATGTTTTGACTGAACCAAACAATATTTTTATACTATCAATAAAAATTATTTAAAAATGAAAGCATACGCATTTAGATATAGAGACAGAAATAAAAACAAGAGAGAGATATGTAGAACTTACAAAGTAGAACTTTCAAAGAAGAAAAAAACTATGTACCATTGATTCCTTGTTTTAGAATATGTTTCTATCATATGGAATCTGGATTTAGTTTCTATTGAATCTAGAGTTCATAACGTTGAGAAAAGATTTATTAGATTAATAAAGAGAAAGCATTTAAATGTTAGAACAATATTAACTGTCAAAAAATAATTAAAAACATGATATTTGATGGAAAAATTAATATTAATGGACACTTACCAAAGGTAAAATTAAAAGTATCTATTCATTTGTTAAAAGAAATACAAACATTTAATAATAAAGAAATGTAGTAATTCATTTTTAAACAAATCTAATAGGTTACAAAAAATATATAATCAAAAATTTATTAATATAAATATTTTTTGTGTATTAAAAATGAATTGTATTTTAATTAATAATAATTTATCATGATATGTAAGTAATGTATAAAATGTATTTTTGTTTGTAAAATATAATTTTGTAATTATTAATATTGAATTAATATTTACTTGTGTATTTCTGTTAAAGTGGAAGTGCTGAAATGCATTTAGTAAATATTGAAATGAATTATGATATAACGATGATTATTATTATTATATTTAAAATGTTAATTGTAAATAAACATAATTATAAACATACAAACAAAACAAATTACAAACTTCAAGTCTTATATATATAAACAAATAAATAAATAATAATTGTTAACTGTGTAATTAAGCACTTCTGTTTCTTAAAATTTCATTATTTAATGTCTTTGATATATCCACTAACTTGGTGGCCGAGTGGTTAGCACAGCTGCCTTACAAGCAGTTGTCCCGGGGTTCGCTTTCCGGCCGATGCTTTGACACATAAAAAAAAAAAAAAACTATTATTTGTAATTTAATAAAATTCCTTATAAAATAATATACACACTTTATTATCAAATTTTATTATTTTTTTAAATAAACAAATAAAACTGTCAATAAACTTATATTATTTTAAAATATTATTACGATGTGTTTTATTTTGTCAATATAGTATATACCAAGGAAAATGAATCTTTTTTTTTCGGTATTGCAGCTTCCTCTTTTGACTTTTTTAATTATCAATTTTTAATCTCAAAACTGGTCAAATAAATTTTAATTTTAATAATTTAATTAACAAACAATAAAATTAAATTTTTATATATTAATTATGTATTTTTAATTTTTGATCTAAATGTTTATTAAATTTAGGAATACTTTTTTAAACAAATAATGCATTTTTTATTTCTTTTATATTTATTCACTGTTTTATAAATCATCTTTTATATTTTTATTGTTAAACATATAATATGTATACATATTGTTGATTTTTTTTAAAAAATAATTCTATTGAATTTTTTGTTTGCTCAATCTATTTTTATTATTATTTTGTTTTCCACATCCTTCATATGTTATTTTATATATCCCACATATCAATACATATGTTCATATTAATGTAATTTAACATATATTTAAAACAAGAATACTTGAATGATTGATAAAAACAACAATAAATAGAAAATAAACTCTATTAACAAAATTAATCCTAAATTTAATAAAAAACCAGTGATCAAAAGTTAATAATGCATAATTAATATATAAAAACAGTATAAAAATCATTATTAATTAATTTAACTGTAAAATTTAATGTACTAGATTTTATATTTAAATATAAGACTTATAAAAATGAAAAAAGAAACTAAACTACATAAACAAATTGAAATATTTTGCACTATATCAATGATATTGTAACAATATCTGAAAATAATTACAGAGCACAGTATCCCTATCATCTACAGCATTCAGCCCCTGGAGCTTGCTCCACTTGCCCATATTATTTTGACAGAATTTATGAAAAAAACATTTATTTCTAATAGTTCTTTCTGTACAATACATATACAGGGTGTTTTTGAAATTTCAATGACACCAGCAACATATATGTAGGTTTTAAACCCCCCCCCCCCCATTTAACATATTTATAAAATTGCTACTTATGATTTTTTGCAAAAAATTTTGGGGTTGGAAATATATTTTTAAGTTTTATTTCTAAAAGAAAAAGTCTATTATCTGTTTTCAAAATATTTTTATCCAAAGACAAAATAAAAACATTCTGAAATATTAAAATATCTTAAGCTTTTTTCTACTTTAAAATCATCAATTCTCTTACCTATATAAAAATTCTAGAGAACACTTCATTTAAAAAAATTATAAAAGAAAAACTCTATAAGTAGCATTTATATATTTTAACAAAAACTATAAAAATTACTTACAAAATTAAATTCTATTTAAATACAAGTATAACATATATACTGAACTTTCAATGTAATTAGAGGGAATTTAAACACAGACTTTCAAGTTGCCTTCAATTATCCATTCCATTTTATATAATTGATATATATGATCACGTATATGTGAAAAAGATAAGTAATCTCTATGTATTTTATGGAAATGATGATTTGGATTAATTGATGAGTGCTAGTTCAGCACAAAATACATATAATGGACAGCATTTATTTTTTTCACAAGTATATGGTCATGTATATTGGTTATATAAGATGTAGTGGATAGTTGAAGAGACTTGAAAGTCTGTGTTTAAATCCCCTCTAATTAAAATTAAATTCTATTTTCCCCACATTAAATAAAATGCTTAAGTATTACAAAAAATACAACTTTTTTTAAAAATGTATATTTAATTGTGCAAGAGCAAGATTATTGTTAAATAAATAATTATTAACACTTTTTCAGAATACTGTATATTTTACTATAGATAATCTGTGTCTGCAAAGATTTTAGCTATAGCATTTTTTTTATAAGGATGGTCATTTAAAGTGCTTAGTAATAATTTTTATTAAACAACTAAATATCACATGATTACCATTCTTTATGCTTATACAAGCTGATAACACAGAGGTAAAACTATCCATATACTAGCACCACTCAGTGCAAGCCATAATAATTAATGAATTGATGCTAGCATCCATTGATTACTATGGCCTGCAATGAGTGGCATTACTGTATGGAGAGTTTTGCCTCTATGTTGAATTTACATCTGGGATTTTTAGCCAAATATATCATATGCTTCTATTTCTGTTTTATTTATCATTTTATCGAGTAGTCTTATTGTTTTGTTTAATTATTTATTTTTAAAAAAGAAAAGTATTAGTTTCTGAAGAATATATATATTAAATATATTATTTTTAGGAAGAAAATGTATTAAATTACAAATTAAACGGGAATAATTTTAAGAAAAAGTTGCTTTAAAGTACAGTTATCAGTCATTATTTATTTATTTGTCTTATTTACATATAGTGTATGTTTTCAATTTTGTTTTGTATTGTTGGGAAATATGTTTATTTACAACTATGGTTATTTTAAATATATAATAATAAAACAGGTTGAAATATATTATTGTTATTGATATATTGTGAAATGTAATATAATAAAAATATAAAATATTAATAGATCTCTGATGAAAGCTACAAGTGAATTGAAATTGTTAGAAAATTAAATAAAATAAACAAATGATTTAAAAATACCAAAAGAGAGTGATGCATTTTATTACATCATATGGAACAGGTAATTAAAATAAGTAAGGTAAACTATAGGCAATATTATGAAAATTAGCATTGATAAAGATATATGGCAGAGTGTTTTAATCTTTAACAAAATTTTCATAGCTATTTTTCATGAAGTATTTGGAGCATAACACGACAAATAACGGGAAATAAAAAATGGAGATTACTCAAATCACCCAGAATTTGCAAATATTATTTCAGAACTGTAATAAATGTTACAAAATCAATTAAATAAAAGTGAAAACTAGATCTAAATACAAATACTAAAATAAAACTAATTTTCAATAGGTTTTTAAAAAAGCAAAAAATACAAATAAAAATAGTAATAAATATTAAAAAGTATCATTCAGCATAACCATTTAAACAGAAAAAAATATAATATTAAATCAAAAATATAAGTATAAAAATGTATTTAAAAAATAATCATATTTAAGTTTTATACATTAAACTGTTCATACAATTAAATTACTGTTTTAAAAGCATAAACATTGTTACATTGATGTTATTTCCTGCTATTTATCCACATTAGTAAGTTTTTCTCTGTTCCATGCTAATTCAATATTAGCCACTAGTTCTTAATCCAGAAACGTCCTTCACAACTTGCATATTTTTCATTATATACTAATTTAAAAAAAAAAAAAAAACATTTCATATTTATTACTTCAATGGCTGCTATTTTTACCATTCTTTAGCTTGGAAATTATTTTTTCTGGCATTGAAGTTAATTATCTATTTCAGTTTATTAGATCATAGTTAATTATATATATATATGAGTTAAAAAATACAGCATTTTAAAAAATATAAATAAACAAATGTCCAATAAACAGGTGAAGAAATCATTCTAAAATACCTTGTGCTCATGCATGCTATGTCAGGAATTATATTCATCAAAACATTTGCATTTATTCATTTAGTTATTTTATATTCAATCTTATAATGGGAATTGTTTGTTTTATATTAACAAAGTATAAAGATAAGCTTTTGTTTTATTTCTCAAAAGAAGTTCATTGCTATATTGGGGATCATTTATATTTTTTACATGTGAATGATCATGTGTATTGGTAGTTTGAGAAGGAATGGAAAATGAATATACCCTGAAAATCCTAAATTCAAATCCATCTCTTTACTATAGTAAATAGTCAATATACTGAATAAATAAATTAATCACTTTAAGATGATTTTAATGACAATTAAATTAAAAATTAATATTATTTTGCTATAAATTTTGCATAAATCTAGGTTACTTATGTATAAAATGAACTGTACAGTTTAAGTTTTGATTAAATATACTGAGTGTTCAATGTTATAAATTTTAAATATATCTATTTATAGGAGGCACAATAAAGAAAGCTCACTAAATGTAAGATTAATGCATTCTATTATTATAAATTACAAAGATGAATAAATTTAATATCTCAAATACTGTGTAAGACTATCATTCTGATATTTGAGAAGAAAATTACAGTGATACCTAAGATTGGAGCAGATAAAAGAGAGCCAATGTGATGTCAATAGATTAACCAAATTGGTAAGTAAACCTTACGAAATATATTTCTATATGACATAGTAGTCATTACACAAACCTTAATTTAGTGTAAAGGAGTGTATGTTGAACAACAAAAATGGTCATTTTATGTGGCTCATTGTATATATTAATTTTATTTTGTATTCAAGTGCAAGTTTTTGCATGCATATCAAAATTTCTGACAGCAGCAAATCCTATATATATATATTGTAACCATCCGCTTGCCCTCTCAACTACCTATCATGTCGAACCCGCTGCGGCACTCAAAATTGTAACCGTAAATTGCGTGGTCCCAACTACAGAAACGCAAATGCACTAAGAATCGTAACTTCTATCATTGATCAATTCCCATTTGCACATTGTCAGCTATTAAGAGCTGTATCCAAAAGCATATCATGCTATCTATTTTATGCATGAAAGACCACAATCAACATCTGGGGCAACTTACCACAGACCAAACTAATGATCTAACATAAACTTTTTATGATTTAATTTGATCGCAGCCAGGGTGTACCGTGAAGAACTACCATAGTATTATGATAAAATACTTTAATCAATTTATAAGTGTAATGTTATTATTTTCAAACTTTAATTTGCGATTTTTATTGTATGAGACCCAATGGCCGACCATGTACAAGATGGCATAATTTGTGGAATTACATAAGATTATGAAATTTTAAACCATCTATATGATTTCTAATACAGATGCTAGTCCAGGTAAAGCTTTGCAATAAATAAACATAAATACTTGGGTTCTTTTTTTTTATAGTTTACTATATCATTGAAACTCTTATTATACTGACGAATGACAATTTAAAAACGTTAAGTAAATATATTCAATCATGTTATTATTTGGTAAATCTGTTTACAAGTTTAATAATTAATTTATATTGTATACTAGAATCAACTACGCAAAGCCAAAATGATGGAAAAGGTAAATGGGATTTTATTGTACCTTACACATCATAAATTACCAAAGACGAAAGCATCTAAATGATTTCTCAAAAATATCAATAAACTCTTATATCATGTTGACGATAGTATGTATTTCAATGTATGCTCTATCCAAGGTTTATGATTTCTGATTTATGAATGACACATAGCAACGGCACAGGAAGTTTAATTATAAATCAACTTTTATTTACAAAATTATGAATAATAAGTAATTAATTCCAATGTTATAATTAAAGACATAAATAAACAAATAAAATAAATAAATTATAATTCCATCGACTTTCTTCAATAACATCTCATAGGTATCGTTTTTAAGAACCTAATCATACCTTATATTTCAATTTGATACAATGAATATTGAGAAAATTATACTAAATTCAACATCAACTCATGAAATATTTAACATCATTTCCAGATTCAATAAATCCATACCGTAAACTTATATTAATATAATAAATAATATTATGTCTGTAGGATTTAGCTACAATGCAATCATTAAATAAAGTGATAATTTAAACTTACACTCCGGTAAATAACAATCAACCAACAGTTAATTATTATGAAGTAACTTGAATAGAATGTCCTGCTACAGGTTGATGATCTAACTTATAAATTATGCTTACAAATGAAAGAAGATGATTTAGCAGATTAACTAAAATACTTTGCCCAACTTATATCTATGAAGTAAAACATATTCCTGTGGATGTATTCATCTACATGGAGGAATTAAATAACTCTAAACGTTTTGTGGATTTATACACCATCATAAAGCAATAAGTACAAGTACACCATTCCGCGGATTAACCACCAGCGCAGGAATGAATGTAAAATACAAAAAAAATGGCAATTAAGTAATCTGCGGATTAACCACCAGCACAGATTAATGCCCTTTAACATTCTAAAACAACATTACTATTTACTTCACATTAAAGTGCAAAATCATCCCCCTCGGTTATTCTGATCATTCAGAAAACACTAACACTTTAGCAAATGTGGGTTCTTGCATAATAAATGTTACGCTAATCAGGACAACTAATGTACTAACTTATCTTTCTTAAAATAAAACATGTGTAATATAATATAAGTAATATTAGTATAGGAATATAAATCTGGAAAGACTAACAAAATAACTCATAAAGATTGATACATCTCATGAATTCATTCAGTACTTTTTAAGCTTTTTCGCAAGCGCTATTCTCTTGAATAAATATTTTATTCAACCCCTATTAATTTAAACTTAATAAAATATAACTTATGAACTTCACATGCAAGTTCATATAACTATAAAATTAAAGTAATGCATTATTCATCAAATACATAAAATTTAACAGGTGTGTGTGTATGATATAAATTAAATGTATAGCATTTTATAGTTCAATACATGAATTAGAGCAGGTGTGTGTATCACAAATTGGATTATATAGCATTTTATAACTCCAAATATGATCCGTGGAATCCATGTACGATGTGTCGAACAACAAATACACGAAGCAATAGCTATAATTATAGTTAAATTCCATACATGCAATTTTATCCATTTGTGTTAGTTATTATAATCACTATTAGATTAACGATTTTACATGGCTCCATAAACAAGAAACAATTTCAAACATGACACGCAGAACTTAAATGAAAATGTTTTTCATAAGTTATTAATTTCTACATTTCTCTATTAAAATATTCCAAGTTTATCACATCCATGCTAATATTTATTTATCCACGCTTAAATCTAGGAATACTAATTATAGCAATTAATTTAATCATTTCAAACTGACGTTAAAATTAGAAAATAGCTTTGATTAACTATTTTGAAGACGGTTTATTATCCAAATGTTAAACAAATTAACTAGCAAATATATGATTGGCATTGTAAAGTTAAATATCAATTAATACTATATTTTATTAGAATTAGAAACGGAAATATTAAGCTACGTTGACAACTTTAACATTTTACTTTAATTTAAACTTCTTCTTTTTTAAAAAGCAAATTTTCATTTTCATAAAACTTCTGTAATTAAAATACTTATTTAATTTTTCCAAATTGTAGAATAATAAACATTTTAAAACATACCAAACTCTTGCAATTAATTCTTTTAAACTGGGAAGCTCCGACATTTTAAAAATGTAATATTGGAAAATTTTTACCGGTGATTTGATCCACTTGGCCAGCCGACTTGAACAGACTTTTTAAATTTAGCAATTCATCTTAATTAAATACCACTAGGTTATTTTTATGTTTATAGCAAATTTTGTGGTAATCCGATTACTTGTTAACTATTTTAAAATAAGCTTATCAAATTTATACCATTTGCCTTTACCATTTTCTTTTCTTTCTCCCTCCAAAAGCAAACTAACAGACGATCTTCTCCTAAATTCGCGCTCTTTTCTTTTATTACATTGAGACGCATACGTAATTACTGTATTTATTTTTAATAATTAATTTTAATTGAACAAATGGTTTTTTAATTCAATAGAAATAATTTTTTAAGATCATTTTAAACAAATAAAAATAAAATATTATTTTAATAATATTTTACCAAATTTTAATATGTTGTCAAATTTTTAAAAAGTTAAACATTTTGATATGAGTTAGTATATGGAACGAAGCAAATTTAAACTTATTAAAATAATATAAGAGAGTAATCTGTTCAAAGTGCAAATCAAGCCAATCAAATCACCAAAAGAAGAAAGAGAAATTTTTATACCAGTTACATCAATTAATATATTTTATACTAAAATATATGGTTACAGTTTATATATATATATATATATGTTTGAACCCATATATACATAATGGATATTTTAAACTTGTATACCCAAGACATATATGTATCTAAATACAATTCAAAACTTATACATATTTTCAAAAATCAATAAAAATTATTAACAAAAAAATTATATATTGTTTATGCTTTAAATACATACACTATAGATGGTTTAAACATGAAAATTTGAAAAGTATATATATCAAACATCATTCTCTCAAAAAGAAGTATAATAATAAAACTTAATATATTTTTTTTATTCTTTTTGTAATGAAAATTAATAATGAAAAAGAAAAGATATATATATATTAAAGCTTTAAAATTGAATCTGAAAAAGATAACACAATCCATTTTCTTGAAATGTTTAGTGTATTGCAGCATCAAATCTTGCATTGTGAAATAAAAATTTAAAATTTCAGAAAGTAAAATGTAATTATTTTTATTTTTAAAACAGTTTATTATAATATTTAAACAGCATTAAACTGTTGCACATGCGCTTTGGATTTTTTAAAAATATAAATGAATGAATACTAACACTTCAACCACATGATAAAGTCTTTGGAAAAGATAGAATGGTCATCTATCTTTTTGAACCCAAACACTTTTGTATGGGCGAATCTTAAGTGTTTGAAAGTGAAAGCGTGAAGATATTAAATAATCACTTTAAATTACTTTTACATGCTTGAATGAATGACGCTGGTGAAATTTATTAGAATTTACAATACGTGATTCTTATTTGAAATTGAATGTATATAAATAAGTCAATTATTTTATATAGCGTGATGTTTTTATAAACTATAATATTTTACAGCATTAAACTGTTGCACATGCGCTTTGAATTTTTTTAAAATATAAAATGAATGAATACTAACACTTCAACCACATGATAAAGTCTTTTGAAACACTTTCACTTTCAAACACTTAAGATTCACCCATACAAAAGCATTTGGGTTCGAAAAAATAGATGGCCATTCTATCTTTTCCAAAGACTTTATCATGTGGTTGAAGTGTTAGTATTCATTTATTTTATATTTAAAAAAAATCCAAAGTGCATGTGCAACAGTTTAATGCTGTTTAAATATTATAGTTTATAAAAAACATTGCACTATATAAAATAATTGACTTATTTAAAACAGTTTATTGAAAATGTAGTTATTGAAAATGTCACAATAAAGAAAGCCTATAATTTAAATGTCTAAAAGGTTTAATTGTTTTTTTTTTAAAGAACATTGTTATTTTTCTTCATAATAATTTCTTAAAGGTGAGTTTCATTTCCTTCTAATATCCTTTATTATATAATTAGCAGAATTTATCTTTTGTTTTTATTAATCACTCCCCTCTATTGTGAAAATATTTAATCAAGAATAAAACTTATGACACTAATTAAAGATTAAAGAACCAATTGTTGCAAAGGAATAAACAAGACAGAATACACACAATTTCTTAAATAAGCACAATTTCAACTGAATTTTACCAGCAAATGCTAATTTAAAAATATATGCAATAATCTCAGTAACAAAATATATATAAAAGTTGAAATAATACTAAATCTTAAAAATAAAATTTAACATCATTAAAAAGAGACACAGGTGTTATAAATGGCTTAAGTCCATTTGCCATGTTTAATGACTTGGTTCAAATTCAGGTTGGATAAACCTATTTTTTTTAGGTTTTAACTAAACTTAAAATTTTATTCTGAGAGAGGCAATCCATAGCTATCCCAGATAACCATTCATTGCTGTCAATAAATGAGTACATAGGTATTCTTAGAGAATAAAACAAGAATGATTAAACATTTAAATCTTCATTACCCATTTCAAGCTTGATAAATAATTACTACTATTTCATCATTTTATGAAGAACTATAGAAGAGACATTTGTTTTATCATAAGACATTTAAATGGTTGTTTTATATTACCTATATCCAAAAGCAATGTGATGAACAATTTATCTTTCCATAGTGAGACTGGCCATTTCAAAATTTAAATATTTTCTTAATCTGATTTTTAATTGAAAAGAAAAAAATCTCAGTTTGATCAATTGGGTGGAATTATTTTGTCTAGACTGGTTTTTATATGTGTGACTGTCACGTAATTTTTGCAGTAAGTAAAAATGTAAGAATCGTTAAAATATATTATTATTATATTTATAATATAAACAACAGTATTCTATATAAACTAGTTATATTTGAGTGATTGTTATTATTATTATTATTATATATTAGATATGAAAATATAATCCTGCTTAAACATTACATAATCTAAAAATAAATTTTGTCAAAGCAACCCAAACAGTAAACCATATATAACGAAAAAATAAACAAAAAATATTAATTAGTGATAAAGTGAATATTAATTTCATTTGGATGTTTTATGGTTAATATACTGAAATATATTTGACTGATAAAATTTAAAAATTATACATTTTTGTATTGTTGGTATATAAACTATTAATACAATAATCTTAAATGAACATTCATAAATTCAAAAGATTCCAATGCTAAGAAAGATGATAATGAAAAAAGATGGCCAGCAATGAATGTGTCATTGAAAAATCTGAAATGCCAAATAAATGCACAATCCTTCTGGTGAAATATCATTCATAAGATTTCCAGAAGTTAATATTTCCTCAACAACATCTAATAATATTAAAAACCCTTTCTAATTAATTAAATTAAGATACATATTCAAGTTCTTTGGTTAATTTCAAATCATAGGTTACAAATTAACATATGAAAAATTTTCTAACTACTAATCCATAAAACATATAATCGCTACAACAATAATAAGTTTGAAAACATGCAAAAAGAAGTTGTTTGATATCAAATACACATTTCATGTACTATCATTATGTAATTATTTTAATCAAATATGCACATAATTATCATCATGTTATACATCTATCTATATGTATGTAGATATCTAGTTAGGCTTAAAATTAAAAACTCAAATCTTCACTCTCCAGAATTATCAGTTTTGATGGCTGCTATCTTCTTTTTATTGCTCTTCAATGAAAGTTGCAGTGGACTGTTTATCATGCTCACATATGGAAAACACTAAAAAAATTTCTGAGCTTTTAATCAATGTAGCAAATGTATACTTTTATTGCTATAATAAGCTAGAGATCCTATGTTTAATCTCAGATAGCATTATTAACTTGTCTCATAAGAACTTTTATATGACTGATGCCTAATTGTTTTAAGTCGTGGCATCTGTCCATTTTCTGAATAAATTACCCATATAAAATGTATAAAATATAGGTGATGTTATTCAATTTAAAAAAAAAAAACAACTATCATTACAGAATAATAAAAATTAAAGAAAAGTAAAAATAAAAATATTAGTATTGTAACTCAACTCCAGAAAAATTGTAAATAAAGTATACATGTCTGTAATTATATATATATAAGAAAAAATGATATACATTAATTAAAAAAAAACATGAAACATTGTTAGCTATAGTATATCATTTAACAAAATATAATTTATTTTATAGTCATTAATATTATTATTAATTTCTGAAATTATGTAACAGCTGAATTTGAAGGCAGCTCCTGAAAAATTAGACAGGAAAACTATCAATTGACTGTACTTTTTATTAATCATACAAGTTAATGAGTTTATCGTAAATTCAATCAGTGTCTTCTTAGTATTAGTAATTTTTAAATATATATCAATTTTTGTATATATCATTTTCTTTTTAAGCTAAGACAGATTTCATTGTGTGTATTTTTTTTTTTTTTAGCCAATCTATTGTTAAGATTGGAAACAAACTGGGAACAATTTTAAGATAATAGATCTCATCAAATAAATGATCTATGTATTTCTTTGCATGATTGGTTGAAATATATCACGTGAATAGCAATCTACAACCTCTTAACCGCTGATACCAGTTTCTTCACTATTGCCTCTATCTGGAATTAGAGTTTAAAAATGATGAATAGCCCCAGTGAAAGTCTTTGATTTCACTGATAATGAAAATTTTAATTTTTAAGATTTATTTATAAATCGTTCAACATAAAAAGATAATGAATAATTTGGCATCAAAGGTAAGTTTTTTTTAAAAAAAAAAAAAAACTTTTCTGCAAACCCCTCCTTTTAAGAAAAAATAATGGACAAATGAATGAATGTAATGGGTCATTTAAATACTGTATTGCATGTTCTGCAATATCTCTCCTCGTTTCACCGAATTCAATTTTATTATTATAACAAAATATTTATAATTCATTATATATATATGTAAGTATAAAAAAATTGAGCTCTCAGTGCCCGTTAAGCAAAAAATATTTCTGACACAAAGATAGCATCTTATTATTAATATTCTTGTTTGTTTTTTTTATAGTCAGCACATCAATACTTATATAATTATTCTGATTCTCGTGATTTTTCTCCTTCCAAATTAATGGAAACACATCTGCTTATCATTATTGTTTGATTGTGAACTAACTATTTGTAATATCTCAGCTGCTTAGTAAAACTTCCAAACTACACCTAAATTTGAATCCTAGATCATAGGCATGACAAACTAATCCCACTAATAATTATATATATATATAGAGAGAGATTATTCAATTATCATTAGCAATAAGTCCATTACGTATGATCACTATAACTCCAAAATAATTTTTTAAAAAAATCAAAAATATAAAGACAGAAATTTTAAAAAAATTAAAAATGCTTTTGCAATGATTACACAAGCCATTCTACAAACTACAAATATCATATAAGACTAATCTTCATTCTAAAAATAGCTAGATATTTATTTGTCAATCAGTATTGAGCATTTAATGAAGTCACCTATTGGCTAACTATTTATTCTGTATATTTACCATCTTGAGATACTATCTTTTAATTTCTGCAGCAAAGTTAAATTTTTGAAGGCTTCAACTTATTACCTAATTTAGCTCTACATTATATTATATTCTCAGTGATATTTTCCTAATGAATGCAATAACACTACATAGCCTGATCAGATTAGTTCAATGTTAATAGCAGCAGAGTCAAAAGCTAAAGATTTCTGGATGGTTTTCCAATTCAAGAAAAAAATAAAAAAAATCTAGTTACTTTTCTGCAAACAAGTTGTAAAATTTTGATATATATAAATCTGTTGCTGAAACTTTTCTTCTAATTTTTATTTATTGTATTTCATTATGTGTTTCAATTTTTTTGAACAATTTTTAAAAGTGAATTATTTTATATTTAATATTAAAATGCAGCTGCAAAAGCTCATCTTAAAAAAATGAAATGCAACTTATTTTGGCACCCTTACTTAGATACATTAGGATGGGATTAAATGAACCTTTTGTGATGCATTCTATTACATTTTTAAAAGTGAAACTGTAAAAACACTTTTATTGCTTTTATAATATATTTAGTTATTTCAGGTGAGGTGGATTAATTTCCAAAATCTTAGTATGATCTTCCAATGTTACCAAAAGAGAATCAAGTGAGTGAAGCCTTTACAAAGACCTATAAAAACAAAACACTTGATATTTTTTAAACTATTAGAAAAAAATAATCTTAAAAATAATTATTAATTAAAAATATAATATTCTGAAGAATCAAGGAAAAGGTAAAAATATTAATATACTAAAATTTAAAAGCACTAAGAAATTAATTAATAAAACCTTATTAAAGCCATATGAATGTAATTTACACAGATATATATTTATACAATAACAAACTTAAAATGTGCATACCTTGAAAGTAATTTACAGTTCAAACTTTCTAGAATCATTTTAATAAACTTGTAAATCATGCTCTATACCAATTTTCAGATAAGACAAAAAAAACACATGGATGAAGTAATTTAATCAATTGTCAATATATATTTCCAACTTTGTTTGGTATTGTTTTTTGGTGCATTTTTCACCTTATCTCATTCCTCTTGCAACAATGTATTTGCCCAAAAATCAGACCACTCTTTCTCACTGTAGATACATTTGAAAAAATTTACTTTACTTTTACAAGTGAGCAAGACCTCATAACACATATTGTAATTTCATTTCATATACACATTTTTAAATATACTTCAATTTAAATTCATGTATATATTTTGGATATAATTCAGACTTCTATAGACATGACCTTAGCTCGATCCTATTGCAACTATCCATTATTCCAGAAGTCAGACTAACCTCTCTCTCTCTCTCGCTCTCTCTCTCTCTCTCTCTCTCTCTCTCTCTCTCTCTCTCTCTATGGATACATATGGATAGAGTAATTTAATTAATTGTGTATATATATATATATTAAAAATTAGAATGATGAATGATAAAAATATAATAATAATACATGGTTATAGGTATATCATTTTAAGAACTACTTAATCTAATAATTTTCATTGTTTAATTTATTAATTTTTTAAAATAATACTTAGTTTTACATTTTATATATAACTGTGTAAATTAAACTGGAATAAATTGGCACCTGAAGTTTTTTATTTATTTATTTTTTTACACAGACTGTAATGACTATTTAGTTCAATTAAATTCCTTTAATTATATGCCATTTTGTTTTTCCTCTTGATTTTATTATAATTCATATGTTATCATCAGATGAAATCTAAATGTCATATCAAATTATTGACAAATTATTCATAATGTCAAGCTTTAAAAAAATAGCATTATTAAAATTATTATTAAACAATAGAATGTTTTGTAGTTATGTACTTTAGACTTATGTAAATCCAAACTTATGTTATTTCCTTGGATGTATCATAATTATTTTCAACAATTATCAGTTCTCTGCATAATGAATCACACTCCAGCTTAATCCAGTTTCTCTAATGTATAATTTCTGTTTTTAAAACACTACAGAAAACTTCTGTATCTTATCTATCCATCTTATGTATGTCTCTTTCTAAATTTTTTACCATATACAGAATCTACTTTCCATTTATTTCATCTTTCTTAAAAATATGTTTAATCCAGATTCATTTAAAACTTTTTTTTTCAATATTATCAATAATTTGTTCTCTCAACCACATTTTTACTTTGATTCTTTCTTATTATTCCTAACATATATCTTTTCATACATTGTTAAGTGTTTTTGAACTCTCTATATTATTTTTCTGTTAAGTATCCAAGTTTTCATCCATATGTAAGAACTAGTAAGAATCATTTATTAAAAATCTTTCATTTTAAATGCATAGACAATTTTTTTTATATATCAGCTATTTCCATTAAAAACATTCTATCCAAGTTTAATTATAGGATTACTTTTATATATAGAACTTCTTTAAATATTTATATGATCTCAGTATTTATAATTGTTAATTTTTTCTAATTCATGATTAACAATTGTTATAATCATTTTAGCATCTATCTTTAGTCCTCTTTTCATTTTTTAGCCATTGTAACATTTCCTGAAACTCACCAGTACTATTTGCAAAAATGATTACATTTTCCACAATATCTAGAGATCATAATTAAATAATGTTCAATTATTTTTATGTCCTTAGATTCACATTTAATTCACAAAATACTTTTAAAATATTTAATATCACTACTTCTTTAAAAACTTGTTTTTTTTTATTACAACTATTATAATAAATTATATATATATCAAATACCAATGTTTCAACTATATCATATAGTCTTTATCAAGGATCAAGTAAATATATATACATACAATAGTAAATAAAATAAAATCATACATCATGTGACTTAACTTGATAAACTTGTATCACAAAATAAAATAATGAATATGCTAAAATCTTTATTGATAAATGCCACAAAAGAAAGCATTTCAAAATCTCTATCTAGAATTATCCCTATCCCCAAACCAGTTCCAAGCTAATAGCTCTCCTCACTGAGGCATTAGGATATTCAGACACTAGATCTAAAAATACCAACTAAAGGCCAGCACTTATCTAATACTTAACTCTTAAATAGAAAATCTGAATATTTCAGACACCTATATATCTTCAAATCCAGATATCTAACTTAAATAGCTATAAAGGTCTGATCACACTTCAGCCACACCATATATTAATAGCCTTAGCAATATAACATCATTTAACACTTAAAAGCACAATTATAAAAGTAAATAATATCAAGTCATACATCATGTGACTTAACTTGTCAAGCTTGTATTACAAAATAAAATAATGAGTGTGTTAATAGCTCTAACCAGGTTTTATCAATAAATGCTGCAAGAGAAAACATTTCAACATCTCTAACTAGAATTATTCCCATCCCTAAACCAGTTTTGAGCTAATGGCTCTCCTCAGTGAGGCACTAGGATATTCAGGCACTGGATAAAGCTTGGTTGTAGGTATTAGCACACTCATTATTTTATTTTATATATAACATAATAAATATAAACATAAAATTTTCTTTCAATTCAATTTTTTAAAAGAAAGTAAATTAAAAATATACAATTTTTACATAACCAAAAAAAAAAAAAAACTATTATATTATTTTGAAAACTTATTCCTTCTAATAACTTAAATTTCTTTTATGCAAAATCATTCTTTAAAAAAACTCTCCAAAATAACTCCCTATAATTATTTAACTATCAAGTTTCATTTTACTTTTATCGATTGAATTTTTTACAAATCAAATAACCTAAAACATAAAAAACATTCCTTCCTGTGTTAATTACATGTTGTATATTTTATTATTAAACCTTATCTTTTTTTTATGTAATATATTATCAACAAATTTACTTATTTTCTTTTTTCAATTAAGATTTCATTTTACTTACATAAATACTTTCTTTTATAATTCATTCATAATATGATTTTATACATTCAAGTATTTCTATTTTAAAATCTTTCTGTTTAAATTGCTTCATATGTACATAAATTGCAAAATTTTTATTATTTAAATGTTGCTTTATCCTTGTAGTCCTAATATATGAGACTTTTTTTATTATCCCTAAAACAATCCAAACACTTAATAATATAAACTGAATTCATAATTACCAAAAAATTATAATCTTTAATATTTTTTTTTATTAAAAAAAAAAAAATTATTCTTGATTACAATTCAAATATACAGAGTATTTAACATGGTGCATCTTTGATTAAAATCAGAGATCGGTTACAGAGAAGATATCTTTAGAATGTCTTGTTTTTCAAGGTGGTCCCTCATTGTCTGGGAATTTGCAATTGTTCCAGGTGTCTCAATACAGACACTCCTGCACCAGCAGTCTATCTCTTTTTTAATATCAGTAATGATTGATGTAAAAACTTTCTGTGCACTCTGACTCACCCGACTGATCACAAGCTTGCATCTGGTGAGCCACACAGCAAACAAGAGAAAGATAGCCATTCTAATTGTGAAAAAGGTGGTACTTTTTAATGCTTTGCTAAGTGATAACACATCTTTGTTATTGTCAGTGACACTGATGACAATGAGAGATCTTAAGGACCCCAGGAAGGGGCATTTGTAAAATAGCTGCTGCATTGTTTCTTCATCAATCTTGCATAATTGACACAAGGAATCAAGCCTGTGATAGCCCCTCCTCCAAACCAGAAAGTGACTTGTAGGTAAGGAAGTGAGGTTAAACTTAGGGTCAAAGTCCACATATTTAGGCTCGAGCAACCAGAGTCTGGATTTTTGGATTATCAAATATTGTTAAGTCCAAGTTCAGTAGGAATGGCACTTTGTGTAGGGTACAATAATTTATATATCTCCCAATAGGTTTTTTTACCTTCCAGCATTTTCAGTGATATTTGGACAACCCTTGATACATGTTCCTTGATGTTGTGAGTACATGTACTTAAGATTGGTGGTGAAGTGTCCATAGGCTCAAATGGCAAGGTACTGTTTTCTTCTATCATCTTCAGATGAGTGACCCCCAATACACTATTATTGTTAATCAACAAATTTAAACATTTTTTCATAAACAAATAAATAAATAAATATTTTATTAATTATATTTTTAAAAAAAACTTCTTAATTTTAATAAATAACGATTTAGAAACATTAAAACCAATATAACTTACTTTATTTCCTTAATCTTTTTATTTATTCTATTGTTTAATTTTTCAATATTTTTATGAGAAAATAATCCATTAATAATATTATTAGGTTATTCATTTATTACACATTGAAATTTTATAATTTCTTTTTTTAATAAATCATTATTTGAACATAAATTAACTGCTTTATTACATCCTATTATTAATAACATTATTTTTATTATTTTTATCAATATCTGAATACCAATTATTCCATAAACCATACTTTATCAATTTGGATTAAATGGATTATTTTAAAAAGAAAATAGTGATTTTGTTTTTAATAAGAATTAGTATTAAAATGCTTCTAGTAAAATTGCTGTAACAAGTTTTGGAGATATAAATATTCTGTCATGCACCTTCTGAATGATAATCTTTTTAGTTCTACAATGAAATCTAATCATAATTGTTATATTTTGATAAGTATTCTTCAAAATATAATATTCTATATTATTTCTTGATGATTAAAAAAAATTGTGTCTTCAACCAACATATTCAAAATGAAAAAAGTATTATTTAAATTAATACAGCTCTCATTTTGATTGTCATAAAAGAATATATTATTTTTATTTTAATGCTTGTTTTCCTTTTTCAAAATATATATTAAAATTTGAATTATGATAATGAAACTTACAAAAGAACTTATTTACACAATAAATTATTTTACTTACATAAAGATCTTCCTTAATATCTCTATAGGAGGATAATAATTCAATGCAAATATTTTTTACAGATTATTATCTGTTAACTAAGTCTGCACAATAAAGATGTTCATTTGTAACATTTTTGTTGTTTTTATGATGCCATTTTCTTTTTTCACTGATTGTGATTAAGTAATAAGAATAATATACATGTAACACCATTACACTTCCTTGTTTTAATTAGTAAAAGTAAAGTCCCTTATTTGAACTTTTATTTGGAAACAACTATACAGAAAGTTTTAGGGTTCATACCTTAGCCAAATCTCATTTCTCTAGAATGGTTTTTTATGATATTATTTGAAGAAATTATTATTGTCAAATGATTTATATCATTTTCATAAGTTATAAAAAATCACCTCTTATAAAACAGCACAAATATTCACATCTCATAATCAATCATTAATCTACTTTAGCAAAAAAAAAAAAAATCCTCCCCCCTCCACAAATTATTTTCAATTAGACTTTCAGAAGAAATAATTTAGAATGAATTTCTTCATAAGTCTCTTAATATTATTCTGAAACCATAAAAATAAAATTAATCAAAGTCATAAAACAGTCATTTTGATATATCATCATTATCATTATATTGCATATCAAGGTAAAATCCTATTGCTATACATTTTCATCTTATTAGGTTAATATCATTACTGTGTTTGATGGGCCTAAATATGAGATACTGAAATTAATTGTATTAAATTAAAGATTAAACATATTCATCTATGATAGTGAAACATTGGTGCTTAGTATTATTAAAAGTATGATTTATATATGATTTTTGTTATAATAATAACAAACATATAAATACATTGAATACTTACAGTTCTGAAGAGGATTGTTGGACAGTCGAAACTATCAATTATTCTGGAAGTTAAATAAAATATATTGTATTGTGTTATGTGCATAGAAGACTGTGTTGATATTTTTATATTAATAATTTAATAATAGATCATAGTTTATTGCATGGTAGTTAATAAGCTAGAACCCTGAAAGTAACAGATTGAGCTTGATATGTGGACTTTGAATTCACAAGCTGCTACCCTGCAACTATGTTTATCCAAAAAGTGATATCAAGTCATCAGATAAAAAACTCTAATCATGCACATTATTAGCATCAAATATTAAAATTACTTATTTGTTGTATTATAAATAATATTGACATCATTCTTGCATTATTACAAAAAACTTGAAATAAAAACTATTTAAAAGATTAAAAAGTTTTTACTTTACAAACAGATAATTCTAATGATAGAACTGCTATTACTTTAACATTATAAGTAATATTTATCAACTATTTGTTATCTCTCTTCATTGATTATAACATTTATTATGTGAACAGTTTACAGATCAGTCTCATTCTGCAGTAGTTAATAATGAAATATAATATTGCAGTTTTGCAGTAGATTGCCTTGCACATGCTCTCAAAATTTATGGATTTACGATTGAAAAAAATGTCTAAAAAATAAAAATTTGTAAATGTCCTGTGCATTGTACTCATTGGCATCACAACAATCCTATTCTTGTCTTTCACATTCAATGCCTCACACTAAATCAGTTAGATTCTAAACACAGCAAATGTAGTCATTCTGTTGGTGCTGTAATATAAAAAACTACATTTTGTTCAAAATGGCTCCATGAAATCAAATTAATATTGGTACAATTTCTGACATGTCAAATAGAAAATGCATATGTATAAGAATGAAAAAGGTTGTTTGAAAGAAAAAAAAGCTCTATGCTATAGCTGAATAGATTGTCAATTAAAATAAATCATCAATTTGCAAAGTAGCAGAAAAAAATCATAATATAGTTGTTGTGTTCCTGAAATACTAAATTTATAATTACAATTCATGATAAAAATTTAATGAAGACTGAAAAATGATTAAATTTGTGGATAAAAAATTATGAACAGAAATAATGTTGTAGTAAATTGTAACATATTGCATCAAAAGATATTACGTCTATACAAAGTTTTTATCAGAAAGAATGTTTTGATAAACATTTCATTGAAAAAAGTAACCTATTATATCAAAAAATTATGAATTCATATAAAAAATTTATCAAATGGTTCAATGAAAATAGTGACATTAAACCACTTACTACAAATAAGAAAAGGGATATGAATTCAAGAAATTGGTGTGAATTTAAATACATCATATGTGCATTGTATCTCTTAGCATTTATAAAAATATCAACTTTAATCATAAGAAAAATGAAGGAAAATATTAATAAATTTTATTTTTTTTCCTGAGAGAAAGAAAAAGTGATTGAATAAACAAATGCACATAACTCATGTATGTATTTAAATGTGCTCTCTATTACTCCATTTATTTTTCTATTGCTTTTTTTTCATAACTATATTTTTTATTTATTTAAGATTCTTCTTCCATGTCTGTGATCTGGGTTTCAAATTCAGGCTCAATAAAGAAAAAATATTCAAGCAGCTTGGAAATTTTCTCTCCAGTAGATGTCCCTTAGACCCCCAGCTACCATTCAACATTGGTCACTATTCTTATCTATATAGTAAAACCATGATGGAAAATTACTCAAACAATCATCATTCAGCAATTGAAAAAATTGGAGAATACTGCCTTCTACTTTCCTGTTTCTCAACAAATAGGCTGTTGAAGAGTCAACCTTATAATAATCTATTTATCACAAAGAATATTTTACATTATATATATATGTGTGTGTGTGTGTTTGTGTCTGTGTTAAACTTTATATTTATATAGGACATGCAACTTTCTGTAATTTTCAGTATTCCCATGAAGATTTGAAATTAAATGGTTCTGATACAATAGACCGAAAGTAAAGACACATTATATTGTATTTGTAAAAACATTTCTTATTTACAATGTATATTTTCTGATTTGAGATTTCCTTCTATCCATATTGAACATAAGCTATGTTTGTAAAAAAAGAAATTACATTATGTAAACGATTTTCACATGACCCTCAACCATCCACGCTAACTTATACTGCTGACACACTTGATCACACATATGTCAAAAAGATAAATAATCACTAATATCTGTATTTCATGCTAAAGCAGCATTCATCAGTTGTTCCAGATTATCATCTCCACACATATACAATCAATGCTCAGCTTATATTAAGATAGCCAATCTTCATACTTTAATGGACAGGCTTCAGTTCACAGCCTTCTGACTTTGAACATTCCATCATCAGATTTTCAATGAAATGGATGGATGAAGAGTTGTGGAGTGGATTGAAGCTTGTCTATTAAAGTAGTAAGATTGGATATCTTAATATAAGCTGAGCATTGATTGTATATATGTGTGGAAATAATAATCTGGACCAACTGACGAGTGCTGGTTTAGCATGAAATATGTATATTGGTGATTATTAATCTTTTCAACTTGAGTACAGGTATAAAAAAGCTTGTACTGTAGAAAAAATTCATATATTATGTAAAAGAATAACAGAAAAAAAAACATTAAAAATAAAACACTAAATCATTTCTCTATTTTCTTTATACTTACTTGTCCTGCTTTATTTTATAAGAGACTCCTTCTACTACTTTATTGTTTAATCTTATTACAAAATTAATTTGATTAATTTTTCTTTTTTTTTAATTATTCATAGTCAAAAGTTTTTTGAAATATAGATTTAAAAAAATCTTAAAATGTCTTTACAACAAAGGAGAAAAATTTTACTTCTGCCTTTTAAAATGAATTTTACTAATTATAGCATACTTATGCAAACATTCTGATAGTTTGTCAAATTTTATCTTCAATTAAACTATCTGTGTGTGATTTGTTGCAATGGTACATAGAATAGCAAACTCTGGAAGTCAAGGCAGTGGATTGCAGTCTGGTTCTGATACTTGTTGTGTTTGGACTTTTGTACGAATTCTGTAGCAATAAGCCATTATAGCATGATTATATATTATGTGAAATTTGTTAAGATCGAATAAGTTTTATCATTAATATAAATAAAATAAAAATTGATTATGTTTGGATTTGTGCAAGATATGAAGAGATACTTGAAATAACATTGTGTCAATGTTATTCTAGTAATTGTAATGTAAGAATATTGAATTTTCAGAGGAACATCTTTATGTTGGTAAGTCAAAGAAATTATGTTTGTTGTGGAAAAGTCATAGCCATGTTCTTTCTAGCCATTTCTATAAATTCAGTGGTCTATAATATATTCTTTTATATTTTTAATACCATATTACTGATTTACAAATCTTTCTATCAAGGTATTTCATCCTATGTTATGATGATATGGGAAAGAACATGTAGAAGGATGCTCCCTCTACTTCACATTTTATATAATTATACTTTATATATTGCACCATACAGAAAAAGATTAGATACAATGGAAGATTTATTTTTCAAATATGGTATTTATTTAATAAATCAATTTTATCTATGAAGAATTATGCTGTAAACATACACTGATTTAATGCTATGATTTATCATATTTGTCATCCTTAATACAATCATGTATCTCACTCTCTATGCATAATTGAATGTATCTGATTTGCATAAATTTCATAACTAAAGACAAAGCATATATTTTAACCATTATTTATTAATTATAATGACACATCATTTGAGATTGACCATATCATTATTTCCCTATTTTGAGTTTTAAAATGTGCTTAAAAAATTTAATTAAAAAAAACTGATGATATATTTCATTTTTGCTAATATGACTAACTTTGCTATTACTATTAATTATTTTAAATATTATTCATATAAATTTCTGTAGCTATTTTGGTGTGGGTTTTATTGCTTTTCAGACATAATTCTTATTGCCAGGAAAGCTATAACAATTTACTTAAATTTTATTAAAGACTATTTCTGATTTATTTCTAAATAAATAAATAGACAAATCAATTATTATTTTGAAATAAGTAATTTGTTACACATATATCCAATCTTCTTGTCATCATTATGGAATTTCATTATTTTCAAATTGATTTGATCCATAGCAAACAATAATGCTGATGCAAACCTCTCAAAAAATATTTTCTTTTATGAAAAACCTAATGAATATATTTTCTTAATTTTTGCTATTCTATCAGCTGATTAGTTGAAATGCAAATTTAATATATCTTTACTGCCATAAATAGATGAACATAAAAATTGATTGATTTATTCTTCATATAAATAAATTTAAAAAATGAATAATTATCATTTAGCAGTCATGTGAGAATGTGAGCATTGATGTGATGGGTAGAGCTATGCTTTAGACACATCATGCTAGACTATTCTCAACTACACAATCTTTTTTTTTTTTATAATGTCATAGCATCGGCTGGGACGTGAACCCGCAACCCAGACAACTGCCTGCAAGTGCAAGGCAGTCGCGCTGACCTCTTGACCACCAATGCAAGACAACTACATAATCTTTAACATGCAAATAGAATAGTTTATAATGAAATGCATTAATTTTTTACTTGTAATTGACATTCTTGTTTTTTACTTCACATATGATATAATCTAACGATAATATCTGGTCATTGAAATATAAAGATAAGTCATGATATCTATTCCCATAGATGCATAAAACTATCTTTACTGGTGACAATGACTGCATTATAATAAATTTTGTTTTTGTTTTATAAATTCTGCAACAATTTTCATATGATTAAATGAGCTTACCTTGTGACTTTTACACTCCAAATAAATTTAGCATATTGTTCATCTGAAAACATTCTGAGATTGTCTAGGGAATCATCAGCTATTTAAAAAGTTTTTAAACTCTATGTAAATTAAAACTCAATAGAAGAAGTGTAGTCAAGCATTGGTCGTCAAAAGGTGAGTGACAGCTGCTTTACAAACAGTTGTGCCGGGTTAGCGGGTTCGCTTCCCGGCTAATGCTATGACACATGAAAAGAAAAAAAATAGAAGTGTGTAAATTGTTTCTTTGGATTTTCCTTTCCTGTTAACACATTATTTTAGCAACTTATTTTATATTTAAAAAAAAAAAAACCCACTATATACTAATATTATAATTTGATAAAATACTATCAGTGGAAAATGAAATTATAATTTCTATTTATTGAATCTATAACTCAAACAAAAAAAAAAAAACTTATACATATAAAGAGGGAGGAAAGAGAACAAAATCATCAGCTTTTAAAAAGGTGATTGTCATAATAAAAATATTAAATAATTAAATTTAAAAAATAAGAAATGATGAATTAGATCAGAATATTTTCTCAAGAATTAAAAGAATAACTAAGAATATAATATTGTAAGCAATATAGGTATATATAGATAGATAGAGAGAGCAATGGATGGATGGATGGATAGACAGATGGATGGATGGATAGATAGATAGATAAATGGATAGATAGATGGATAGATTGATTGCTAGATAGATAGATAGATAGATAGATAGATAGATAGATAGATAGATAGATAGATAGATAATTATTGAAGAAATTGAAAGGATGAAAAATTTGATTAGGCATCTCAGAAATAAAAGAAGAAATAGGGATATGTTATAAGGATCTGTAAAAAGCGAAAGAGAAAAAAAGAAGAAAAAACAGAAAAATGATTATAAGGAGAAAACAATTCTATTTTAAGATTAAAAGTACATAAAATGTTTCCTTATAAAAATAAAAAAAAAAATCCTTTATTAATATAAAATAAAATTATTTTCATTTATAGCTATATCATAAAATAAAGTGCATTTTAAATAAATTAATATTCTGATCATCATCAAAACTGTCGTCTAATTAAATCTAATACTCAGTAGATATTTCATTGAAGACATTTTTTTTTCCAAAATAGATGAATACATAAATTTATTCATTATACCGAGTATCTCTAAACTCCAGTATAATTTTTAACTCAATAAAATTTTATTTTCCCATATAACTTTTTTTTAAAATTACTAAAATAGAAAAATGACAAAAAAGATGTATTTCATATGGAATAAATTGTTGTTTTATACAAGGTGGAGCTAAACTAACTATTATCCAATCTTTGTTTTCTTTAAGGTTTTCTTTGCTCATATCTCGCTTCTGATTGGCTACATTTTACTTTTATAAATAAATATAAAACTAATGATTTGTGGGAACAATACTGAAAGAGCTAATGCAATTTTTAAATGCCAGCACTCTACCAGAGAAACGTTATATTGTGATCACAATTATGCATGAATTGCACAAATAGGATATGTCCATATTTTTTTACTTTAACCTCATAATGACTCAGACTTTTAAGCTTTGCAGTAAGCCATGGAAAAAAAAAAAAGGGGGGGGGGGTAAATAAAATGAGAGGGGGAGTATATACATATAAAGTTGCACAGCCTCAGGCAAAACAAATGTCACATTTATCATATATATTAACATTACGATGAACAATGTTGGAAATAGAACATGTCAAACAGTAGATGTAATTTGGGAAATTAAAAAGAAGGGAACTAAAAAAGCCAAGCTTGGAAATTATAATCAGAGGAAAATAGAAAAATAAAAATTATACTAACAAAAATAAACTTACAAATTTGTAATATGTCACATCAAATACTATCCATTACTTACTAAAATAAATCATATAAAAAGAAATAAATGTGTTTACATTAATAATTTTTCTTCATAGAAGAATCCATTTGTCGAAGGAAATAACCGAATAAAAATATTCTATAATAATACAATTTTCAGAAATAGGATGAAAAATTAATATCAGTACAAAAAATGTATAATTAAATAAATTTGTAAAAGCTATCTGGAGATTAAATTCATTTTAAAAATAATAACTGTCTTCTATACAATATATATATATCTTAAAAAAATACTCAAAAACATACAATCATTTACATACCAACGTATATACAGCTAAATATAAAATTATTATAATTTAATTTAACTTATAACATTATTATAATTTAATTTAACATTCGATTGTATTTTATTTTATTCTGAGTGATTTCATAATTTTAATTAATTTATTTGCTGATAAATATGTATATTTGAAAATTTGCTTATATATATATATAGACATGCATATATTCCTCTTGGAGGCCTTAAAGGAACCGGGCAGGGCAAATTCCTAATGATGACTTCATACGTTCTTATCGTTGCAGCTGTTATTACTATGTGATTATTCATATAGTATACGAACACGGATGGGCTGCTCACCAAAACGCATTAGCCAACGTGGTGAGTTTATTGGCTTTTTACCACTGAGTTTAAGATCAAGAAACACCATGGTCTTTCTTCTCAGTTGCCTGATAAGAAAGAATGAGTGTATGTGTAAATGATAAATATTTTTCCAATAAATATATACAATCATGACAGACAAAAATAAATCATGGCCTTTATTCCCAGGAGGTTGTAAAGTCACCAAACAAGGCAGCAGTTGGTGGCCGAAGGCAGAGGGTGCTAAGAATCCCCTGGTTGTAGACCCAGGCTGTCATTTGATGATGATTTTTTATTTAGGTACTTACAACTGCAGATCACTTTCAAGTGAAGGAAGATTGCAAGAATTAGAAGAATTGTCTTATATTAAATGGAACATTATTGGACTTTGTGAAATTAGAAGAAAAGGTGAAGAGACAATTGATTTAAAAAGTGGACATGTACTCTATTATAAAGGCCAAATATCGAAAATGCAAGTGGAGTAGGACTTATTATAAATAAAAAGTATCGGAACAACATTGTGGAGATTAATGGTGTATCAGACAGAGTGGCAAGGTTAGTTATACAAGTTAATATCAGATACTAAATGTAGATAATTCAGGTTTATGCCCCAACAAGTTCTCATAGTGATGAAATAGTAGAAGATTTTTATGTGGATGTACAAAAGGCTTTTGATCAGAGTAAACAACATTTTAAAATTATTATGAAAGACTTTAATGATGGAATTGGTAAACAAATGAAAGAAGAAAGTGCTGTAGGTAATTTTGGTTATGGTAATAAAAATGAGAGAGGACATAGACTTGTGGAGTTTGCAGAAAAAAAAAAAACTTTACATTATGAATTCTTTTTTTGAGAAAAATGTTGAAAGGAAATGGACATAAAAATATCCAAATGAAGATACAGTAGAATTGGATTATAGTTTGACTAACAGAAAATACATATTTCAAGATTGTATTGTTCTTAATAAATTTAACACAAAAATTATTAGGAAAAACAATATTTACAGTTGATATTCTAATCTTCAGAAACATTCTACTAAATTTAAATTGGAACTTAAAAATCGATTTAAAGTATTAGTAGATTTTGGACATGATTCAGATTTGAATAAAATTAATAAGAAAATAGCTGATTCAGCTTTAAAAACTGCAACAAAGATAGCTGATAGAAAAAAGCAGTAATTGACCAATAAAATTTCTACTAAGACTAGAGAATTTATGAACAAAAGAAGAAATATGAAAATATTAAAAAAAATGCATTAAAAAAGATTGAATACCTTGAATTTTGTAAAATGTTGCAGAAAAGAGTTGAAAATGATATAAGAAAGTATAATTGTGAACTAGCAAGGAAAGCTGCAGAAGAGAATAAAAGTCTCAAGAGTGTAAAACAACATTTTGGTGTTGGCAGGAGATTTATATCTGCAATAAGAAAAAAAGATGGAATTATTACTAAAAAAAGAGATGACATTATGAAATGGGCAGAAGATTTCTATCAAGAATTATATAGTAATAAAGAGAAAGTACCTCCTATATCTATTATATCTTCCGAATTGCCCAGAATTTTCAATGAAGAAGCCAGACATGCAATTAAATTAATGAGGAAAGGAAAAGCTCCAGGTTATGATGGAATTATAATTGATATATTAAAAAAAGCAGGTGAAGTAATATAAATTTTTTTAGCAAAGTTATATACCAAATGTCTAAATGATAAAGATGTACCAGATGATTGAAAGAATGCAGTACTAATATTAATATTTAAAAAAGATGATAAAGAAGACATTAAAAATTACAGATCTATCAGCCTTTTATCAGTTTTATACAAAATTTTTATCAAGATAATTACAATTCATCTACAGAGAACATTGGATTTCTATCAACCAAAAGAACTAGATTTAAAAGTGGTTTTAGTGCAGTAGATCATATCCAGGTATTGAGAGACATTATAGAAAGGACAAATGAATATGAGTTGCCATTATGCTTTGGATTTGTACATTATGAAAAGGCATTTGATTCTATAAACATTTCTTCAGTGATTAAAGCATTGACTCATCAATGAATAGATTCAGATATTGTCATATTTTGAAGAATATTTATAAAAATGTATGTAACAGCAACAATTAGATTACATAATAATACAAGGAAAATCAACATTGAGAAGGGTGTAAGATAGGATGACTCCATATCTCCAAAATAAACATTTCTTCAGTGATTAAAGCATCGGCTCATCAATGTATAGATTCAGATATTGTCATATTTTGAAGAATATTTATAAAAATGCAACAGCAACAATTAGATTACGTAATGATACTAGGAAAATCAACATTGAGAAGGGTGTAAGATAGGGTGACTCCATATCTCCAAAACTTTTTACAGCAGTGCTGCAAGAAGTATTTCATGGATTAAAATGGGAAGCTAAAGGATTTTGCAGATGATGTAGTTGTTTTTGAAAATAATGCTTTAGAGCTGCAGGAAATGTTACAGGAGTTATCAGATGAAAGCAGGATTAAAGATAAATGTTAAAAAGACTAAAGTAATGTTTAATGGATTTTCTCAAAATATGAAAATAAAGATTGATTATGATGAGTTAGAAGAAGTTAACAGTTACAAATACCTCAGTCAGATTATTAATACATATGGAAACATAATGGATGAAATTTATCATAAAATTAAACTTGTTTGGAGTGCTTTTGGTAGAAAAAACTTGATACTAAAAAGAAATATGCCTATTTATTTGAAAAGGAAGGTTTTTCATAAATGTATTTTACCAGTTATTATTTATGGATCTGAGTCTTGGACACTTAATAGAAGAGCATTACAGGGACTTCAGACTACTCAAAGAATTATGGAGAGATGCATGTTAGGAGTAACAAGAAGATATTGAAAATGCAATATATGGGTAAAAAACAAACAGGTGTTACTGACCTCATTAAAAAAATTAAAAGACTGAAGTGGGGTTGAGCTGGACATATTGCTAGAAGAGATGATAATAGATAGACAATTGAAATCTTAAACTGAATTCCAAGAGATTGTAAAAAACCCAGAAAAGGACCACATGTGAGATGGATGGATGAAATAAGAAAGTGTGCAGGGGTGATGTGTAGAAGAGAAGCTAAAGATTGGAGAAGATGGATTGAACTTGGAGAGATCTTCATCCTGCAGTGGATTGATAATGTTTGATGATGATGATGAAATGCAACATAAGTGTTTATAACTAATCGTACTTTAATTATAACCACTTATTATACTGCATATATATTTAATTCAAGCACATCATCAAATATATGTTTATAGTTACATAAATTAATATATATATGTATGTACATATGTATGTTTGTAGTTACAAATTCATAAACATATAAATATACACATAAAACAACTATAAATACATATTTATATAAACTTTTAAATATCAAATATCACATTTTTTAAAACCCTTTTATTTATTATCTTGAATTGTTCATATATAAATAATCTTAAATTATTTCAGCTCCCAACATTTCAGTCATTTATTATAATCTTTATCAGAGTGCATTTACATATATTTATTATACATAAACAATAGATGTCTAAAAATTGTTGGCAAAATAATTATTATATTTGACTATTACATATATGAACATTAGGGTCCATTAATATCCAACACCAGAGAGTACCACTTGATCTTTAGCCTAGTTATAAGAGTTTATTAGTGAGAATCTTTAGTATAAATGCTACACATCTGCACCATTACTAGACATTTAACAGAGATCCGTCAGAAATATGAATTGGAAGAATAGACAACAGTAAATAAACACTAAAACAGATCTAAGAATAAACAAAACAAAGTTTACAGTTCATGTACAAACATAATCCAATGGTAATTGTCCTTTTGCATGTTAACATATAATGCATTTGATATCTGATAGCTTTAAATTTTACAAGATAATGCTGTGTCTTCTCTGAAGACCATTAATTACTATATTAAAACAGGCAAAACTCACTATACATATTGCCTCCCAAAGCAAGCTAGAGAAATCAACGGATGCCAGAAGGCTTGTGCATAAAATCCCCATCTAGTGCCTACTCATCCAATATTCCCAGACAAGTGTTTTATGTTCAGATGTGAGTATATACATATTTCACTTTCATATTAAAAAAGCATTAGAAAAGCAGCTTAGATTAACTATAAATGTTCACACTGCACAGACTATTACAAAATTAGACATATAAACTGTTCATCTGATCCCACAACACTGTAAGAGCAAAACAACTGTAAATAGCCTCTATTCACCCATCATACAAAGCAAAATATAATTTGTGGAGAGAAATGTTTCTAACCAAAGCAAATTTGTTAGTATCTCAAGTGAAAATTATATATATATATATCAAATTTACTATGGAAATAGAAAATAATAGCCAATTACCTTTATTAGATGTTTTAATTGAAAGAAGAGAAGATGGTTCTTTATCCCATGGTATATATAAAAAACCAACATACACTGGGACATATCTACATTTTTCTTCTCATCACCATCCTGTACAACTATTTTCAGTGACAAAGGCATTGTTAGATAGAACAAAGAAACTTTCTGATGATAGCCATTTTCTCCAGCACATTTCTGCTATTAATAAAATGCTTCTTGATAATGGTTTTAATTACAGCATTACATATAAAAAGAAAAAAAAATTTGATACATCAGAAATTAAGACAATTTTGCCATATATAAAAGGAGTAACTGTTAAAATTGGTAACATTCTAAAGAATAATAATATTCCCACAGTTTCCACTACTTTTGAAAAAATTAATGAAATATTTCCACTTTCTAAAGATAAAATTTCATTAAAGTGTCATGGTGTATATAAAATTCCATGTAGGATATGTTCATATACATATATTGGACAGACTAATCGTAGAATAAATAATAGAAAGAACACATTCTGACAGTCAGAGAAAAATCCAATTCATCAGTTATTTATTCTCATATAAGATTAACTAATCATGATATCAATTTTGATAAAACAAATATTCTAGCAAAAATTGAACAATATGACCAGACATTGCTAAGAGAAGCTATAAAGATTTTTTAAAAGGCCCAAGAGCATAAATGAAAGGTGTGAATTAAAGAAAATTAACAACATTTGGAAAAAGCTATTGGAAGATAAAATAATTTGTAAAACTTTTCAGCCAATAGAATTTAAATCTGAAGAGAAAAAAAAGAGAAAAATAATGATTTTAAATCTTATATGCATTCCTATGATTTGAGAAAGAGGATGCTCTGAGGAAGGTACTTATTACTGTACTGAAATATCAGCTATTTAGCTATTTTATTACATGGAATATCCTGAAAATAATAATAATATGAAGTCGTCATTTATCCATGAAAATATTAGATTAATGTATATATAACAGGAGACAAATAAACATACATAAAATTCGAATGTGATGGATAAAATATCTAAGAATCACTATATGAAAATGCACATATATATATAATTTTGAGGTGTGTGAAGCAAACAAAATCAGTAAAGCAAACAGCTTTCAAATTTAAGCATAATCAAATCAACTTATTAAACAATGTATAGCTACATTCACATCACATTAGATACAAACATTTTTTGATTTACATTAATAATTTTGAATATCTTCAAAGTGACACTAAATTTTCATTAAAGTTAATTGTAACTATTTTAAATAATCTTTTTTTTTTCTTATATTCTTTTTTTTAACTTTTTCTTTACAAGAATGATTGATATAAAACTAAATATTGATTATTTTTAAACTAAATTTTGATCCCTAAAATTATGGAAGTGATTCTTTAAAACTCTTTAGAAAGAAAAGAACAGGAAAAAAACATTTTAAGAAACAAAACTGAGTTTCTTTTATCTAACTATTTAAAAAATATATCAACTATTATAGCATCTGCATAAATAAAAAAATATTTTAAAATATACAAAGCCCACCACAATATCAAAGATGCTGACAAAATCAAGTTTTATAATGTCTAAGTTCTAAAATAAATTAATATAAAGGGGGAAATGCATAAATATATAAAATTATCTAAATTAAATTATAATAGCTTGTTGGTAACAAAAATTTAAAAGTTTATTAAATAGTTCAAGTTCCAAGATACAGCTGAGCAGAGATTATTTTTCTATAAAAGTGGAATTATATATATATATATAATTTCAAAAATATAACTCTTTAGTGGTTTACTAGTAAAGTCATTCCATTTACAGATTTCCAATCTTCGTCACAATCGGGTTATGTTTTCAAGTAGATATATCATGAAATTTTTTCTTATTATTGATAAGGATGTCTGTTTAACTCCATATATGAAGATAGTTGGTATAGCACTGAATCAAATTTTGCAAGTAGGGTTTGACATCCTACTGGTTATGGGTTTTATGCTGGACAAGTTTGTTTATAGCAGTTAGAAACACATATCAATTCTTTCAGCTGCTGGTAGAAGTTTAGTATTCTTAATATTAAACAGGCAAAAGCAAAAACCAAACAAGAAAATTATTTTCTGATCTGGCTTTTCTATATTATTATTAGTTTTTTTTTAAAAAAATTTTTTTTAATTAACAAGCCCTAATGTGTTTACAAAATTCTGTAATTAAATAAACCTGTAATTAATTTATATGTGTTTATAAAATATATAAATTAAACCAGCCCACATGTTTATACAATTGTTTAATTAACTCTTACACTGTCAGACTGCCATTTTGAAGTTAAAATAAAAATTATAACAAATATAATTTATAACATATCTTTTGTTTGAATACAATAAATATAAAATATATACATTGTTAGAAAAAGAAAATATGAAAAAATGTAATAAAACTTTTAAAATAGTTATTAACTAAAAAATTTTTTTTAAAAAAATAGATTTTTAACACTTTTAAACATGTTTATTTTTACATTGATTCACAAATTCTAAATTTTGAAAGTTATATGTTAAAATGACAATTGAATAGAAAGCTTCATCACATTTGTTATAAATTGCTGGAAAAAAAAAAGATATATAATATGTCTTACGTAAGGTAATTTTTCAGTATAAAAATTATAAAAACAATGTCATTGGAAACTCATTTTTACTAGCTGACCCAGATCCTGTCTTTCCATATCAGGGTATCTGCTATAAATGTTTAGTAGTTCTTCCATATAGGGTATCTGTTAGAAATATGTTTGGTTTTTAGTGTGTGTGTGGTGGGGGGGAGGGAATAACAAGAAAATTTTGCAAGATATTATGCAAAGAGAACTTTAGTAAATTGTAATGTATTATATTATAAAATATTATTATATATTAATTATTATATAATATTATTGAAAAATGGAGTGTAACCTAAAATGTGTATTCTTTTCAAGTAATGAGATATTATGCAAAGAGAACTGGTAGATTGCAATGTATTATTATATATTAATTATTATATTATTGAAAAATGGGGTGTGACCTAAAATATGCATTCAAGTAAAAAGTGCCCAAAAAAAAAGTCAAACAAAAATTTATTTAAGATAAAATGAATAAAAATTGTAACTAAATCAATAAACACATTTATTATGACCATTGATTATCTGTGTGAGAGATAATATATGATAGTGGATAGCTGAGGGTGCATGTTTTTATTGTCATTGAAATGTAAATTGCCTTAAATTCTACAACATATTTATTGTTTTTCTACACATATTTCATTATACAAAAATATAAATAATAAAAAACAAGTAATAAAAACACTGCTCACTGAATTCCTGGCAGGCATGACTTGTCAACATTGATTCCAAATTCAAACTCTGGTTGTGAAAAAGGCCTAGATGGAATTCCCATGCTTGTCCTGCAAATAAAATGACTTCACCAACCTTTTTTTGATTAATGTAGTTTCTAGATCTGAAGTATCTCTAAAATTAGCTTCTACAAAGAAAAAGGCTTAGAATACATATATTGGCAATCAGAGCAAACAACTGAATCAAGCTGTGAAAGTCCCTACATTTTTATGAATGCTAAATCTAAAAAAAAGAGAAGAAAAAAAATTAAAAATTGCATTTAAAAAAAAAAATCATAAACAAATTTAAATTTCATCATAGAAAAAAATATATATACATCTTTTTGAACAAAGAGAAGGTTCACAAATGCATATATCAGCAATTGAATAAACTCAGCAAGTAGCAAGAGAAGCCATTTCAACAGTAAAAACATTTTACGAATGTTAAATCTCAAAAAAAAGAAAAAAAAAATTAAAAATTGCATCTCAAAAAAAAATCATAAAAAATGTAAATTTCATAATAGAAAAAACATTTATACTTCATTTTAAACATAACAAAAGGGCAGATCAAATGATGTGAGAACTGTCAGTGTGAGATGTACCAATTTTGTGCAAGATTAATTTAAAATCTCAACTTCCAGTCCAGGGTACAACAGGGGTTTTAGAAGTGAAAGGGACAAGTCTACATATTTATAGAATTCCTTAATTAAACAAACTTACATGTTTATAGAATTTTTTAATTAAACAAGCTTACATGTTTATAGATAACACTTAGCCATCTTAATCCCTAAAATATTTATTAATTGAAATTTGTAAGACTTCCAAAACATTTTCAAATTTTCAGGTTTTCCAAGAATTTTACTTAATAATACAAGCTAACTGAGTAAAATTATATGTATTATTATTTAATTAAGCTTTATTCCTGTAACATAATTTTTACAACAGTTTTTTTTAAACACATTTAATTAAACTAAATCAGTTTTTTTATATTTTTAAAACTAAAGTAAAATAGACTTAATTTGATTTTAAACATAGACCTTTATTGATATATGTGCATTTACATAATACAAATTTATATAAAAAATAATTATGAAATCTGAATTTGATTAATAATTTGCCAACTACCTTAATATTAAAGGCTGAGATAGAATACTACCAATCTCAATATATACATATGTTAGCAGATGTAAATTCATAAACATATCCATATAAACAATTATAAAGATATATATATAAGTTTTCAAAAGTAATGATTAAATAACACTTTTTCCAAACCCACATATTTATTACCCTGAATCAATCATATACACATAATTCCTAAATTATTTCAGCTCCCAATACTGCTATTATTTATTGAAATATTTTTTTAAATGCACATATTTTTATTACGCATAAATAATAGACATCTAAAAATTGTTGGCAAAAATATAATTATTATATTTCATTATTACATAATAATAATGATGATGATGATGATGATGATACTACTGCTATTGCTACTGCTACTACTAATAATAATAATAATAGTAATGCAAAACTGAAAATTTTTTAATATGTTAGTGTAATCTAATACTTATTTCTTTTTCCGATTTTCAGACATATATTAGTTTAATTGAATTAAAAATATGTAAATACACTCTTAAAAACGAACAAAATAAATGATTGAATATTAGGAGCTGAAAGAATTTAGAGAGTATTGATTCAGAGTAATAAATAAAAAAAATTGAAAAAAAAAAGTTCATTTTGAATTATTATTGATAAAGAAAAAAATCGTGTTTAAAAATAAACGTGTTAATATATATTTTGGGGCCTAAGTTTTTTAATAGAGAAAATTTCATAAATAAATTTCTTCCCACCATATATTCTTAAAACCTATAGATAAAGACATTTGAAAGAGTTTTAAAATATCTTTATCCACATATTTCAAGAATATGCAATGGAATGAAAGTTTTAAGTGTAATCTAAAAAAAAAAAATATTACATATCAATTATTCTATAAGTTTATGCATAATTAAAAAAAAAACATATATTGATGTTTATCTAAAATTTAAAGTTTATATCTGGGTTAGAGGTAATCTCTAGTTTAATAAATGATTAGTGATAATCATTAATACATTTTTTGAAACGTTTGAATTTGTAAGTCAAAGTGCTATAATTTAATATGTAAACAATATATTCATATGTTATGTATATATATTAACTTTTATATAAATCTTCTTATGTATAAGCACAGGGATAGACAGTTCCGTCATTGGGCTGGATGAAATTTTATTATCATGGCACGGCCAGAATAGATTGAACGATTTAAAAAAAAATTCGGAATCTAAAAAATGCTAAATTACTTGAATTACCAAATTATTAACATACTTTAAAAAATTGTAAATACAAAATTTAATAACCTAAATAGAAATCAATTATAGATAAAAACTAAAATTTGTAACAAATGTTTTTACTGTCATGATAACAAAGTAAATAAAAATTTATTGATACAAAAACTTTAATGTGAGGGATTGAATTTGGAATGCTACAGATTTATGACTGAATGAAAATTGGGATTCAATAGAACAGCTTCTAAATTTTCATCCATTATTCATGATCTGATTTTGATATTTGTATTTTTCATTGAAGAATATGTAGTTTCACATAGATATGTCAATCCAAAGAATGCCAAATATTCCTGTACATTATCTAAAATATTTTTAAATATTTCTGCATTTAAGGAGGCATAAAAGTCTATTATTGTTTTTTTTTTCAGCAAATTGCTTTTTTAATATTAGATTTATCATTTCTGTAGGCTTACTAAAGGTATATATTTAGAAATCTTGTAAAAATGTTTAAATCTTCTGGTAAATTCATTGAACAAGTCACTTATTATTGCCTCATATTTCTTAAAATCAGCACAATTAAAGTTTTTTTCCCTTTTTTTTTTTTTTTGTGAATGTTACAACATTTGTACACATATTATAAATATATAATACTTTCCCTTGAAATGATAAGTTTAATTCATTTTGATACATTAACATATCAATAAAAAAAAAAGGCATTCAGCTATTGATCATCTGTTAATTCACAAAATTCATTAAGCTTGTCTTTAACATTTAAGAAGTTAACAATTTCATCCAACAAATCATTAAATTGTTTAACACTTTTGCAAGTCTAAGGCATTTCGTGTTCATATGGTGTGGAATATTGATAAAGTCACATTCAATTTCTTTCAAAAATGTTTAAAGCTCTTCCAAAAATAAAATTAACTGTTTTTGTTACGATCATATAACATGCTTCAGTTTTAGAACTATTTTGCAAAGGATTTCTTAATGAATTATACAATGTAAGAAAATTATTTATTTTTCAGGAATATGATTTATTTCATCACTTTAATAATCCAGTATTTTTTCTTGTCAAATTAGGGCACCCATTGGTTGTGATGTTGACAATTTTGTCCCACTTTATATGCTTTTGCAAAGCTTCTTGAAAGGCTATAAAATTTTTTGCCAGTAGCTGTGTCTTTCATATGACATGCAGAAAGTAATTCCTCCATAATTTCACATCTATTTTTTATACCTCAAATAAAGAATAAAGAGTGGTTCATATCAGTAATGTCACACAATTCATCTAAAACTAGTTCTTAGTAAGTACAATCTTCCAATTTTAATTTTAATTGATCACATAAATTGCTTGAAATATTATCAATGCATCTCACATGAGTTCTTTTAAAGAAATTAATTTTTCAAACAATGTTTTTTTTTGTCGAGGCATAATAACTCAGCACTACTTATTAAGCATTTCTTTACAAATTCTCCATCAGATAATGATTTTCATGGTTTTTTAACCTTATGTGCAAAATGTAACTAGCTTTTTTCAGTTCTATCAATATTTGACAGATTTTCAAAGTATTTTGTTATTTACACAAATCACTTTTTTAATTTTTATACTTCAATTTTTGTTTGTACTGGTGAAAAATAGCTTAAATTTGTCAAAATGTTTTGTTGAAAAAAGTCTTTATAAATTATATTTTTAAAAAACAAAAATAATTTTGTTACAAAGCAAACAAACAGCTTTATAAGCATACTTTGTGAACATTGTTTGTAATCAGCTAGATGGAATATATTACTTAATAGTTATTAAATTCATAATCAATTATACAAGACTGGAGACAGACTCTCTCTTTTAATATTTGATTATAATAAATAAGATTTAATATGGAAACATTAAATATGTAGTGAAAATCAAAGTTTTCTTTGGGTTATACCATGTTCTATATTTTTGTTTCAATTTCCAATGTTTTAATGAACTAACATTCATAATTTTTCAACATTAAGATGTTAAGAGATTACAGATGAATTAAAGACCAACCAATCACATATTTGTTCTTTCAAAATAAGTGCCCTAATAAAAAATTTCTTATTTCCTTTGATTTTACAATTAATTCATTTATTAAAATTGATTTCAGAAAAAAAGATAAAATAATTGTTTTCATGATGCTGAAATATATTGTATTTCACCATATTTATTTAAACTGTTTGACCTTTTAAATATTTCAATAGATTCTCTCATAGTTCTTAAATCATTTTTTTTTTTTCAAATTAGCTACTATTTTTTATCAAAGTCAAATGAGTGACCAATTTATTAAATGTAATGTAAAAAATTCATGTATTAAACTTTGGATTGAAGGCATTTTTATGACCCCTAATTCTGATACAAATATGTCTATTTGAATGACCACATAGCTTCTTTGGCACTATAAGCATGGAATTTCATACACCCCTTGATATTACAAAACTGTTCAGTCTTTATATCTATGAAAAAACCACCAAGATTATTCCTAGTGGAAAAGATGGTAAATAATATACTAATTTTATCAGTAAGTCTTTTAATATGAGGCAAAACAATTATATGACTTGTTGAAGAGTTGTCCATACTGTTATACTTTCCTTTTCTTGGTATCAATAATGTTTTACTGTAAGAGAGTAGAATATATTTACTTAGTGCTATTTCTTGAACAAGAAGCTCTCTATCAGTAAATCTTATACTCTCACAAAAAGATTTTTTGCCATATAAAATATGTAAACAGAATGATGACAATAATTAAAAGTGAGATATCTATTTGTATGTGGATTATCTATAAATAGATATTAATAAACAATTATCAGATTATCTAGCAATTAAAACATAAAGAAACCAAAAGTAGTTTGATATTTTTCAACTTCCATGGTAAATTTAATATTATGATGTCATCCATTAAGTAAAACAGAAATTGATGTCACCTCAAATGGTTATAGTAAAAGCATTACATGGTTTTACATAGTATTGATACCAAAAAGACAAAAAATTAGAAAACTGACAACTCTTTGTTTTGCCTTATTTTAAAGTCACCTATTCAACAAGAACCTGTTCTCTAATTGCAATGTTATTTTTTTATCTTAGAAAAAATAAATGTAATAAAAAATTTTCATTTTTATTTCAAAAGTAATATTCTAGTCATCATAATAGATATAATATAGTTAATTTAGTTAATAATAATAATAACAATAACAATAACAATAACAACAACAATAATAATAATAATAATAATAATAATAATAATAATAATAATAATAATAATAATAATAATAATAATAATAATAATAATAATAATAATAATAATAATAATAATAATAATAATAATAATAATAATAATAATAATAATAATAATAATAATAATAATAATAATAATAATAATAATAATAATAATAATAGATTGTTTGAATATGAACAGATGATGAGTTGTGGTATAAAATATGTTGGCAGTTTGTGAAACAATTATAAAATTAAAATGTTTTATGATGTTAAAAGCGCACTTGAAAATCATAAGAAATATGTAAACATAATTAATAATATATTTGATATGTAGTATAGTATTGTTGCAGGAGTGAAGAAAAATTTTAAAAATAAAGAACCAGTTTAATTGAAGGAAGACATGGAAAGTATGTTATGACTAATATCTAAATGCCATTATCATTAAAAAATAACATTTCAGTTAAAAAACTCGAATTTTATTGTACAATTGGCTGTAATAGGAACTCTCAAAGAATGAAGTTTATTAATAATTTATGAAAACTTGTACAAGAAAAAGTGTTTAATGAGTTTATATTTTGGATTTGTGTTCTTGTAATATTATTTTTTAAGAGTGTTTGCAAATATAAATTTACATAAAAACATTACTACATTTTGGCTCATGATTGATTTTTGAAAATGCATTTTGTATAGTATTACAAAATACATAAATATTTTCATCATCATCATCATCATCATCAACAACAACAACCATTATCAATCCACTGCAGGATGAAGGTCTCTCCAAGTTCAATTCTTCTTTTCCTATCTTTAGCTTCTCTTCTCCACATCATCCCTGCACATTTTCTTATCTCATCCACCCATCTCACATGTGGTCTCTTTCTTGGTCTTTTACAATCTCTTAGAATCCAGTTTAAAATTTCAATTGTCCATCTGTTATCATCTCTTCTAACAATATGTCCAGCCCAACTCCACTTCAGTCTTTTAATTTTTTTAATGAGGTCATTAACACCTGTTTGTTCTCTTACCCATACATTGCGTTTTCAATCCTTTCTTGTTATTCCTAACGTGCATCTCTCCATAGTTCTATTAAGTGTTCAAGTCTCAGATCCATAAGTAAGAACTGGCAAAACACATTTATTAAAAACCTTCCTTTTCAAACACATAGGCATATTTCCTTTTAGTATCAAGTTATTTCTACCAAAAGCACTCCAACCAAGTTTAATTCTATGATTAATTTCATCCATTGCATTTCCATCTGTATTAATAATTAATGTATAAATATATTATTGCAGAATATATTGAATGTAGTGAATTTGCAGTTTCTTCATCATTTAAATTTGTTAATAATATAAAACAAACAAAAATTTAAAAAGATGTTATTATGGTATCACTAAATATAAAATAATTATATTATCAATTGATAGACAAGTATAATTAAAGTTTATTGAGAAATCATTATCTAATAAAGAGATTAATTATTATGCCAAAACATTTATAATAGATCTATTAAAGTTTACAGGTGAATATATTCTTGATAGTTATAAATGATGACTACTATAAAATGTAACTAGGATGGCCAATGGTTTTCACAAGTCCACAAATATGCAATTTTTCATTGCTAGTTTATGAAAATAAAATTATGAATAAAGTAGAAAAGAAAAATATAACATATACTTCTAATTTAATTTTTTTATTTGAATGTGGAAAAAAGAACATATTTATAAATTAAAAATAAATAAATTTAAAATTGACAATGGAGAAGAGAATAATAAAGTAATAAAAGATTTGGATATAATTGCAAAAAAATCTGAAGAATGTTTTGATTATAATTGCATGTAAAGTCTATTGATAAGAGTGGATACATATATGTTGAACAAGATGGCAAGTATGATATATTTTTAGCTTATAATAAATTATAGAAATATAGACATAACAAGAATCAAAATGATAGGCATTATGTACACATTTGATATATTAGTTAGATAATAAAAAATTTTATAAGAAATTTAAATAACATCAATAATAAAAAAAATGAAAATATATATTTCAATATCTAATTATTACAGTGTTTCATATAGTGTACCACCTAAAGTAAAGGGGCTATTTAATAAATCTCAAGATGGCTCTGATAAAGACCTTAAAAGCAATGTAATATGTGAAATTATTTGTCATTGTAGGATATCCAATATTGGTAAATTGGTGTATTTATGGAAAAGGATTTAAAGACCATCAAATATATAAGAAATTTAAAGCACACAAAATAAAGAATGCTCAAACACCTGTGCTTAATGACCACAAACTTATAAGTAATGAATAATTTATATTTAATTTAGATATAGTAATAACATTTTATGAAGAAAAGAATAATAAAAAGAATGATGTAAGAAGCTATTTTTATTAATAGAGGAAAAAATTTGCTCAATAAACAAAGTGCTACTGTGAATATTCATGAAACATGGAGATAATATAAAATAATGCATTGTGGAAGTTAATGTCCATTTTATATGTTTGTAGGCAGTTGATAATGATTATGTGATAGCAAATAGAAGTGCTTCTTCAATGTAATTATTATTTAATGTTTAAAACTTAAATGTTAATGTAATTTATATATATATTAGTTGTGTTTATAATGATTACATATAGATCTTCATATTTAAATGTTAAAAAAGTTTTATTATTTTTAATAAATATTTTGCTTTATTACAGCCTAGCTAAAAACCGTTTGCAAAAAATACATTAAGAAGACCTATTAAATTTCCAACATTTCGTTCTATAAACTTGTAAAAATAATTTATTTAAATAATTATAATCTTATAATTCAAATAATAATTATTTAAACAATTATATAGTTCGAATTTATTATGGAAAATTATTTAACATACCAATTAATAATAACTTTTAAAAAAAGATGTATATTAACAAATGAGAAATAAATTATGCTTCTTCACATGATTAAAGAATGTTGATGAGAGTTTTAAACAAATTTATTGGACCAAATCTAAAAGTGATGAGGTTTTTTTCACTCTTTTCTTTTATTCTTTCAAGCTCAATATAAGCTGTACAATTATTTCAATAAAATTAACATTATAATTATTATCTACAGATAATTCATTATATTAAATCAAAATGACATTATTGTATACCTATAATTCCTTACATGATTTTGCAAATCACATTTATTTATTTAATTTTAACTAAAAAAAACTAATATGATTATTATATTACACTCCCAAAAATATTCAATTATATAAAAATAACTTTACATTGTACAATCAAACTTTTATTTTGCTCAGATTTTGTCAAATGACTTAGCATTCTATTTATAAAAATATAAATAATTATTTTAAGTATTGTCTTAAAAAATTATGATCAAACACATGCAAAAAAATTAAAATTTCCTACCTGAAGCACTTGATTTTTGACCTGTAACATTAGAAAAAATATATTATAGACTTAATGTTTAACTGTGTGTGTATATATGAGCATTTATAATTTATATATGTAGTATATAATTAATTTGTAAACATGTTTATTTATCTGGAAAAATAAATAGATATAAACAATACACACACACATGCACATATATATATATTCAAATAATTAATAATTCATTGTTGCAATAAAAATTCTATATATTATATTAAAAACTAAAGTAAATCAAATTACAAATACTATATAAAGACATTTAAACATGCATAAAAATTAAATAAACACTTATAATTTATTTAATTAAAGAACAAAAACTTATAATTTATATTTAATAGTGTTTAAAAAAATAGTAAACTTATGAAGATTTTTTTTAACCTATTTCTGTGAATCTTATATTGTCATAATTTCATATTTAGATGTTAGATATTATATTTCTCATTTGATAAGGTATTTCACATTGTTTATAACAGAGCACTTTAATTTTCTTGATTCAGTCTTGAATATGATCCATTATTATAAAGTTTAATTTAATAAAAAATGGATAAAGTGATGGATGCAGAATTTAATAGAGCAATAGATAGAATAAAATAAATGCTAAAGCAAAAAGATTGCTTGATATAGCAACTGAAATGACAATACGTATAGAAATTATAAATAAAATTTTAATAAAATTGTATCCAATAATAAGATATCAGATGACTGGAATGATGTGAAAATCAGATTATCATATAAAAAAAATTCAATCTAATAATTAGACAAATGTCTTTTCACTGTTGCCATGATTATAATTCACAATATCAAAATTAGATTTATATAAATATTAAAAATTAAATACTTTTTGTCATACAGTAGCAACATAAACATTAGTGCTAAAATTAGGATTCTATAAAAAAAATATTGTATAGCATATAAAAATTTGTTTTAACATTGCTATGCCATTTAAAATAAAAATAATTGAACAATACAATGTAGAAATGTGATTTAAAAATTATTATAATGATGATAATTTAATTATCTACCTGCATAAAAAATAAACTGAAGTTTTGTGAAAGGAGAGACAAAGTGATAGTTAATGTTTATCACATTTGGGGAAAAAAACCAATATTAAAAAAGTCAATAAAAGATTGAATAGTTTTGTGGTAATTTCCATAATAAAATAATTAAAATTAAAGTAAAAAAATTGTAAATTAAATTTAAAATTTAATAAAATTTATCACACCTCTAAAGAAAGAGATAAAATATATAAACAATTCTATAAAATAAGTTTATAAAAGAAAAAAAAAAAAATTAAACTCTGTTTATTAAAAATAATTAAAATCATGCAAAGATAAAAATAATAAAAATGTAAACAGACTCATGATATGATTTATTTTGAAAATAATAGATATAATGTCAAAACAGGTATTTAAAGTAGATTTTAACCAGATTTATTATTATTAGACTCAATTACACTTTTCATTGTTACTTTTGTTATAAAACTAGAAAAAGACAAGGAGAAATAATGTGTCAAAAGATAAATATAACTGCTATCTTTCAAAAAAGAAAATTGCACTAATTACTGGAGAATATTCACATAACTATAATTAGTCTAAAAAATGAATTTCATCACCTAGTGACTTCATCAAAATGTGAGGCTCGTCCACTCTTTGGAATGTGATTTTTTATTTTCTGCTCATACAATCTGAATAATAATATACAATTTTGAGCAAAATTGCCTGAAGTCCTAAACAAAATATCTAACTAAAGATAATGTTAGCCAAAGATATAAGTAGATTGAACAATGATTAAATGATCTGGTAGCTGAAGCTAAAATAAACTATTAGCTGAATCTGAAATTGTCAGACAAGAATCATTAATTAAAAATATGAAATCAACATAGACTTATAAGATATTAGTCAGAAAAGATACAAGCAAAAGACCTAAGTATTAAAAACACATATGTACCATTAATAATAATAATAATAATAACAACAACAACAACAACAACAACAACAATAATAATAATAATAATAATAATAATAATAATAATAATAATAATAATAATAATAATAATAATAATAATAATAATAATAATAATAATAATAATAATAATAATAATAATAATAATAATAATAATAATAATAATAATAATTCATTTCAATTTATTTATTGTACAAAACTATAGCATTAAGCCAATTACAGAATTGCACTAATAATTTAATATACAATAATATAAATAAGCGAGTATAAATATCAAATTATAAATATCTATATGTCATATTATCTTGTAAGATTAGTAATAATTTTTTAAAAATCAAATACAAAAATATTATCATTAGTAAATCTTGATTATAACTATTAGGCAAATGAAAAAAAGGAAAAGATTTTAATGCATATAAATGACAAACTTTAATGTAAAATCAATTACATGTGTGTTTTTTATGCAAACAATTAATTGTAATATTTTAGATTTTGTTTGTTAAAATAATTTATTGAGTGACATGGTTATAAATAAAAATTTAAGATTTCTGATCTTTCTTCTAACAGATAGGAATAGATAATGATTACTTAATATATTAAGAAATATCTCATTTGATACTGAAGCTGTAAATATTGTCTTAACTATTTACATTTCACCTAATACTAATATTAGCAGCACTAGTATGGGTGTGAACCTAATGTTATATATGTAAACTGACACCCGTCTCACTAGAGTCAGTAGTATATGCATAGTTTATCAGTAATCCATAATTGTAAGTTATAATATTTGGCTATGTATTATTAAAACTTATTAAATGTGTTAAAAGCCATGTATTTTAAATTTTCTTATTTTTAGACTGCAATAAATTCCTCAAATTTTTGTGAATAGAGTTCTTTTTTATTATTATTGTTTTATTACAAATCTCAATCCCAATTAAATAGGCTTTGTTTAATATGATGACTTGTGAAATTGAATCAGATTTATAATAATTTATATTTTGTTTTAATGCTTTCTTTAATTAGCAAATGAACCCTTGGGGCATGTTTAATGTTGGCGGGAGAATTCCTATTCTGAGGGAAAACAACCAATTGAAGAGGCCACTGGGAAAATGCAGACCTCAGAGGGGAATCATGAGTAAACATCATGTATACTGAATCCAGATAGAGTAGGGCTGGATCATATAAATGAATAAATTTTGGCTATTAAAATTAATTAGAATCTTGTTCTCAGAGTTACCATACTTCAAGCCAGTTACATTATAATCTAAATCATGATGGTATAAGAAGATCATTTGCTTCCCTCAGAACTCTGGGACCTCATCTCATCTGTGATACCAGAGTCTGAAACATCTACTCTGAAAATGTGAACTGTTTCAAGAAATGCCCTCCTGAATGAAGATCTGCTGATTTACCAATGCCTATTGCCAACCTATGTCTATTTACATGCCTTCAATCCAAAGATAGAATACCTATATTGCCACCAGCTGATGAAGTCTTGATTAATTAGTTTGTGTTTATTTCCAAATTATATTGTAAGCCTTTTTCTTTTATATCTATTTAATTCTAAAAAAGCTGTTATATATAATGTTAGATGTCTATACAATTCACTTTAATGCTATATAATTTCTTCTTAAATTTGGTGCCGCAATTTAGATATAATTTTATTTCTTTAATTTGTTATTTTGATTTCTTTGGTGTGCCAAGTTTGTATAAAACTCAGTGAATAAATTTAAATCTGATCTCTTATAGTTTCTCCTATTACAGGAGGGAAACATAAAATTCTTTAAAACAGCTCTCTTGGTTTTATGCAAATTGTTTGATTTGTTTTTTAATAATTTTACTTTTAACCCCTCCTTTCAATATTAAGTTGTTTTACCTGTCTTATAATTAAATCTCACCAGAAGTGAGTTTAATATTTAATTGAAATCATAAGTTATAAATGTATGAAGACACTTTGGAATGTGTGGGAGAAAGCCATTTAGTCCATTTTAGTTTTAGAATCTTGCCCATATAATTGTGATCATTATTAATTAATTGCTCAGGAGAAGAGAATTGGGTTGAGCATTCCATTACACTGGAGAGCAGATTGTTTAAATCAGGTATTAATTAATTTATTATAATCTTTAGTGACTGATTTATTTATGCTTAGGCATTATAAGTGTATAGCTGCCATCATTTATTGATTAATTTCTTGCTTTGACATATACCTTTGGGATCTTTGGAATGGCCCAATCCCACTCCTCATTATCTCCCACAAAGTAGATGCTTTTCCTACTAGGGATTTGACTTTAGGCACTTCTAATAAATCAGTGTATGGGAACAAATGGATGAACCATCCCAACACTCTATCTGGTGCCACTATTCTTCAAAGATATGTTTTGGTTGTCGAGCCAGCATATATTTTCTTTATGCAAACATGACAAAGCCACCCAGCATATTTTAAGTGATCTCATTTCTTACAAACAATGGAAAACTATAACAAATACTGCCTTCGTTATTATCCATTTCTTTATGGACCTGCAACGCTCTCTATCAGCCGTAATAGCATGTCATTTGCCAATCATTTTATTTTAATAATTTAGATTAAATTATATATAATTGTGGCTTATATTAGGTTGAACTATCTTACTTCCATTCATCTGGTCAGTCTTCATGATTAAGTAACATGTATCCACATACGCATTTAGAATCGCACATTATAAAATCTTACTTATATATTCTAGTATAACAAACCAATTATTGTACATTTGTAATCTTTTAGATGAGGGTAAGCCACTATGTATTACAATGATTTAATTAAGTTATTCCATGACCTTGGCATGTTAACTAAACCAATCCATTTTATATTTATACATTAAAGGCACCAACCACAATATGTTTAGCCATGCCTATAATCTTATTTTTATATGTTAAATTGCATTGCAGTTGAACTCATTAATTTTCATGTTAAAACAAATATGTATCTAATTGTATATGGTCTCGAATGACTTATTTATTAATTCAGACATGCATAGTTGCAAATTAAATTATTATCAGATATGTAACCTTAATATATATATATTACTTTACGTAATGACTTTGCACTTTACAAATCTAATTATTACAAACTTTATTAATACATATATAATCACTTAATAAATTTGCTCTAGATCATTTATCTGTATTCTTGTGATAATCATTTATTACTTGAATCTCTATTATTTGCTACTTTGTGAGACATATAATTCTTTATTTGAATCAAATGTTTAAATTCAACCCCTTTGTTCATGATGCCTTGAATATTATTATGACTAAAATCATTAATCAACATCAAACAATTGTCTGTACCATTCTTGAATGGTTATAGTTTGTAGAAGTTATTAATTACACCATTAAATATATATCTTGCTTCAAGTCTCTCACTCTCCCTGGTTACATTGCTGGGTCTGGAGTAATGAAAAGCTTGTTAGTATCATCAAGAATGTTGTTCATATAGTCATAGACCCTGGAGCACAGGTAAATAGGTTGATAGGTTGATATTTGGTGTTATTCTTGACTTATGTATCTTGCACATACTAGATGCATATACATTTTCTTGGATTCTAGGTCTTGCTGAATGAACACACAATTCTGACCGGTAGAGTACTTGGGTTCCAAACATCACATATTTATTCCAAAATAGACAAAACCAAAAAGAGAAACAATTTATGCTTTGTACAGTGATAGTATTCTAAAGAAAATGAACCATTTACAAAAGCGGCCATTAGTGAATGTAAAAATATTTTTAAAATGCCTAAAAATAAATCATCCGTTCAATCTAAAAGTAAAGGTCAGCATAAATCATTAAAATCCAAAACAGGTATTCTGATCTCTAAAAAAAAGCAATAATTTACAAAATACAATGTCCGATGATGATAATTCCTTCAACAACGTAGCTTTAGATACATGCATGCTTAAAAAATTACAGGTATCCCCAGAAAATGAAACCAATTATTGTTACTTAGATTATACTACCAAATCTGATCAAATAACAAATTTCAATCTTAATTCAAACGTATCAAATAATGACTCTAATAATCAAATTTTAAGATTATCAAACACAAAGGCTAAATTATAACGTTAAAGAATCCCAGGTGTCAAAAAATTACCCAAATAATTCTCAAAACCCTAATGAAAATTTTAATAGTGATCAGCTCATTGACAAAAAATTTCTACCCAATGATTACAATAAACAAAACCAAGATATGGTGGACAACATATTTGTTAATGCTAATCATTACCTTGTGAACTCTGCTGCTGTACATTCCTCCATCCGATAGCACTTCAATCGATTTACAACAACAAACAATAAACACATCAGATTATCAAAATGAAGTAACATTTTTTTCAAATTCAAATCTTTCTCCCTCATCAAATCTAATATCACAAAATACTCAAACCATCACTTTATCACCCCAGAGTCTAAGCCATAATGCTACAGATATAGAGATGAATGTTTCATCTGACCAAAACCCTCTCAAATCTCATAAAACAAATAATAATAAAGAACTAACACTACAACAGCATCCTACAAATCAAATTATATCTAATTCTTCTTCAAACCACAAAGACATATTAAATAATAAAGATCGATAACTCTTACTTAGACACCTCTGAGCTATCAAGCTCACTTGGCAGTAGTGATGACATACCTCAATCACATCTAAACAAAAAAAAACCCCAAAATTCCCAAAATCAAAAAAAAATATCAAATTACAATACAAACAAGTGTTCGACCAGCCATATGCAATAAGGCAAGAAGAATTTTTTCTTAGCGTAAAACATCCTCTTCCTGAGTTAGAAGTAGATACTCAATCTGACTCTGAAACCATCTCAAGCCATCCAAACTCCCAAATACTCACAAATAATAATATACAAACTAAAGATTCCTTCCACAACATTAGTTCTATCCAAAATCAAGAAGGTTTCGCAGATGATTTAACTTGCATTACACCATTCGCTATACACCATTCACTAATAATCCAAAACATCCAGAGCTAGACAACCTCCCGATAGAGGCACACTTCTCAAGGCCCCCTAATACACTACAAAAAAGAGAAAAAAAACAATCGACTCTTCTACACTTGATATTCTACCAATTACATCACAACTCAACAACAATAACCCTCATTCGATGTCCAATTGAACACCAAATCATCAAGTGAACCCTTCATATGCCAATATTGCAAAAATTGGCATTTCTCAACAAATTAATTCAAACAAAAATGCTATGTCTAACTTATCGCTCCCTCTGGATAAACAAATGTGGAAGCAGTGCTATGCTACAGCTGATTCTCCAGAATCCATATACCTTGATTTAATGGACCAACCTGAAGACATCAGCCAACCTAACACCCAATTTAATATTGTATCTGACAAATTCATCACTGCCGACTTCAATGAAAGCCAATACAACAATCTGATGATTCAATTTAACCAAACAATACCAATTAAGCTGTTCAAATCACTGGCAGATTATAACAGTGACAAAAGTCTAATCTTAGCTATCACAGACATTAATTGCTCATTATTCAAATTCCCTATCAAGTCTCTCTATAATATCATAAAGCAAAATAATTTGGGAGATGGCATTCATCATATTCTAAATCACCCAAATGACAGATATATAGCTCTTGAATTTAACAATTGGGCAAACTGCAACAATTTCAAAAACAACATAAAAACTATTGATGACAAATTCATGTGCTATGTTGATGTTAACAAGGCTGCTACACTTCATAGCAAAATAAAGAACTGTGTAGCAGGACTAGATGAAGGCCAGCTCCAAAACATTCTTCAACCATTTGGCAAAATTGTTAAATTTAAATATCTGCCAGTAGACAAAACAGAATTCCCTTTCCTTTCAAACATAGCTACATTTGAATTACAGCTAAAAAAGGACCTAAACCCTAATGATATTCCAACCATAGTCAGACTAATGATCATACAGCTCTTTTTGGGGTTAAACCTCAATGTTTTCATTGTGGTCAGAGGTCTCACCTCATAAAGGACTGTCTGGCCCATTTTTGCAATATGTGTGGCACCATAAAAAGCAGACCACACAGATGTAGAGACAATTTAATACCCCAACTGGCATTAAACAGTGATCACTTACAAAGCCAAAACACAATTCAGATGCAACAAACTCAACTCCCAGACCAATCTGACATCTAAAAGTAAGCAACCAGAAATCACAAAAGATAGAAACCACACTCAGGGATACACAAAATACTCTATCACAAATACTTTTTATCACAGCAACTACAAACAATCTAATCCCCACAACTCAAACAATCCAAAAACAAATGTAGCCATCACACTAAAACCAAATGACAAAAACAATTCCAAATCACATACAATTCACAGTAAAACCATCCAAAACAATTTTAATTCTGCATTTAACTCCAGAAATAGTAATCAACATAATCTCTCTACCAATAAACTATCAAAAAATTCTGAAGGTAAAACCAAAAGCCCTGACTCATCCCAGCCCATCCAAATAGATAACACGTGTTTATATTCTCAACAATCCATCACCAAAGCATTTTCACACTATTCTAAATCATCAGATTCTGATTCTGAGATGGAGTTTAAAAACTCATATACAGCCAGCAACAAAAGGAAATCAGTTATCTCGAACAAAGCAAGCTTGGAAGATGAAATCTCTCCTAACCAAATAGACTCACACTCATCCAGCACTAAGCTCAAAGTCCTATCTAAAACTCCTATATCGACTAAAAATACAAAATTCTATAACACCACTCTTCCTCATCCACAACCTCAAAGTGACTTAGAATCAGCTGATCAATACCTACTTACTGGCCAACTCTCCAATGATATTTCCCAACTAACTACTAATAATTCAAATAATAACTTACCACACCAACTTATCAAGCTAGTGATAGACTCTAGCATTAAATCATCTCATGTCTAAAATACCAATCAAGATTGCATCCATCAACATTAGAGGTATCAGTTATCTGATGCACATTAATGCCATTAAGCAATGGTTACCTCTGTATCCCCCCACATTATGTTCATGGGAGAAACTAAATTTCATCAAAAATCCAATATTCAAATTCTTCCAGAACTCAATACACTAGGCTACACACAACTCTCAGTCAACCACACACAACTCTCAGTCAACTATAATGCATCTGAAGGGGTGGGGATCATAATTAATAATAATTCCTCTCCCCCAACAAATTTAAAATTACTTACCTGGATAAGAATATAATTTACTTAAATCTCACATATGGCACCAGCTTGTTAAATGCCTTTTATATGTATATACTCCAAACTGCCATCATACATACCTCTGAATAATAAACACCATCAATATGCTTACTTCCAACAGCAGCACTCCAGCAATCATACTTGGGGGTTTTAACACCACCTCCTATGAAACCTTTACTAAAAATACCTATATCTTCTTCTCAGGGGTTTCATTAATGGGAGAGGTTTTTTCCCTCAACAAGCATATTCATTTTACAACAGAAGGTATAAAACTCTCATATATCTGATGTTTTATACATCAGACCTACATCACAACATAGATGCCTCTTTACAACCAGTTTCTTTTTCTGACCATCATGCACTAATAATGGTCTCAACAACCCTTGATAACTTTAAACCTTTGGTCTTAAACAATTAAAATGCTAACAAAAGCCTCTGGCCAATGAAGCCATTATATCCAAGGCCTATATCCTCTTCTTCAAAATAGATATACTAAACACCCCCATCCTGAGGAGGCTTGGTTTGCCTTTGTTGGCATACTTCAATCTAATTTCACATTACACTAAGGCAACAAAGGCCCTGCCACCCTAATGAATGAACTTGACCAGATAAATAGAGAAATTAAGAATTACTCTACTGATCCACTACATATAGATGAACTACTTTTGCTCAAAGCAAAATACAAAGAAAAGCAGATATCCATTGCTGAATAAATTTCAGTCAAAAGAGCCCAGAATTTTCTTTTGGGCCAACACTGCTGGACCAGAAACTACTTGAGATGGGCATTAGGAGCTTACAGAAAGAATATTACCCTAGCCTCACTTAACATAGATGGTAGTCATATAGTAGGCCACCAGTTGATTACTCAAATCACAATGCATTTTAAAAATCGCTAACAAAAGGTCACAAATTCAACTAACAAAGACCAACTCAAGACCTCTAACCTAGATAGCCATGACATAACTCCTGCAGACCTCAAAAACCACCTCTATTCCTTAGCTGATAATGTACATCCGGGGATGCATGTCATCCCCAAATTCCTACTATTACACCTTGATCACTTCATAATTCCTATACTAATGAAAATGATTAACCATCTTTCAATGGAAAAAAAAGAAATCATGAATTTATATTCAGTAGCCCTGGTCTCTTTTTAAAAAAATAACAAAGATCCTTCAAGCATAAACAGCATTAAACCCATCTCCATGACCCCCATTCTAATTAAAGTTATTGAGGGGTCATCAAAGAAAAAATTCAGCACAAGATACTAGACAATATTTCACAGTACCAATTTCCCAGAAAGGGATCTTCTGCCCTCACAGCTATGGGGGAGGTAAAGACCCTACTTCATCACCTCAGGAAAAATAGAATGTCAAGACCAATAGCAGTGCAGCTTGACATCTCTGAAGCGTTCGATTCAATCAACATCGACATCCTCCTCTCAATCCTTAATAACCTTGACATTCCATTTCAAATCATACACATTATTGAGAATTTGTTTTACAATCATCAGGTTCATATTACATTAAATGGTACATACACAAATGGCTTTCTACTCAACATTTTGCTGTCTCAAGGATCACCTTTGAGTGCCTTGTTATTCATTTGCTACTTGAACCCTCTTTTAAGGGAGATAGAAAACTCTCTCCCAGGAGTATACATTCCTTGATTCAGAAAATTCATTAAATTATTCGCTTATATGGATGACGTCCTCGTCATACTCCCAGATCAAAAACATCTGTCAACACTATATTACATAATAGACAAATTCTCAAATGAATCACAGTTAAAATTCAATCCAGATAAATCAGCCTCATGAAAAATCTTAACGGGAAAAGAAAATCAGCTCTAAATTTTTGACCATGCCCCAGGACTTCCTTGGTTTTCCTGTTTACATGTCTCAAACATCTATGTCCAAGCATATCCAGAATTCTCTCCTGAACTCTACAATTCAACTAGTCCAAACACTCTCTAGGGTATACCTTTCACTACAAGGTGAAGTATCACTTCTCAATATGAAAGTTATATCCAAAATTGCTTATTATCTTCCCATAATCACATTAACAAAATCATTTATAAGAAAGATCAATAGACAATGCTCCCAACTCCTCTGGAGAGGGAAAATAAATTCCATAAGTATGGTGGGGATGCAATTCCATCGTAAAGCAAATGGTATATCATTGCATTCTATTCTATCCTTATACTATCAGAAATCCCATACCCTGATTTATAACTTGGTTTTAAAACATGGCAACTTCATTACTTCAGAAGTAATACACCCAACTGACAAACCACCACCTCATAACAACTCCTGGCTTGATGTTATTCTTCAGTATCTCAACCAATATCAGGTAGTCACCAATACCACTTTCAACTCCAAAATCTCTATATGGGATGCAAATCTAATTTTGCACCCAATCATCAATAATATAAAACTGTCCTTAGGGATCAACAATCACAAAATCACCTCCCCTTAAATTAAAATCCAAATTTCTTACCTTCTTAATTAAGGTAAATCAAAATGCCATGCATACTAATCACTTTTTACACTTCAAGAGATATCTAAATAATATTGATTCAATATGCCCACTCTGCAAGACTCAAGAGGAAACTTTTGACCATATTATTAAATCATGCCCTCAGCTGGTAGGCATTAGATTGCTAATATCGCAAAGTTTGAGCATTGACTTTTACAAAATTCTATCATTGAAAGACTCCTTACAAAGTAGACAATTTCCCTTTCATTAGACTTTCATTGTTTTAGTTCATACAATCTGGAGTGTCCGTTGCAAAATAATCTTCACCTTCCCACCTCCAAATCAGGATGTCATATTTATCAATCACCTTAATAAGTTAAAAAGTAAAGACCTTATCCTGTCTTCAAAATTCCTCTATGATGAGACATGGAATCTCTCTCAAATACCAAAAATCACCTAAGACATAAACAATCACACACAAAATTTAATACTAGCATTTCCATTAGAGATTCTCCAGGAGATTAAACTTTAGATTCATCACAGATTCTGAATTAGGATGTTAGAATTTCTAACCAAGAAAGACAATGTATTCACATATTCTTAAATAATCAATTATTTTTCATTAATAAAGCTATTTTTGAAACTAAATTGTCTTTCATGTCTTAAAATCACACCCATAATATTAAAAGCTTTATTAAACATAGTTTCAAGGTGATGGTGAAATGAATTATTGATAGCAAATGTCATACCAAGATCTTTATGAATATGAACCAAATTTATTTTATGTTCTTCAGTACAATAAGGACAGTTTAAAATTTCGGATTTCTTGGAATAAAAAACAGTTGAATATTTATTCATATTAATATCTATCTTATTATTTTGATACCATTTCACAAAATGTTAATAAGTTAATATTTGTAAATATTTTACAATCATTTTTATAGAATAAAAGTTGTGAAATGTCCACATTTTCTCCTAAGTTATTTATGTGAATAATGGATAATAATGGTAAAAGCATACTCCTTTCAGGTTCATCTAGATTGCAATAGTATGGATTAGAAGACCTGTTATTAAATTTGACATAAGCCATTGTTTGATTAATAAAAAAATCAATTCATTTAATCAAATTAGGAGAAAAATATAATTTGCATATTTATGAAGTATTTTAAAATGACCCACTTTATGAAATGCTTTGGATAAATTAAAATAGACAACATCTAGATGACACTGAATGTCAAAAGCATTAGCAAACTGATCAAGTATTGTTAGATTAGTTTTGGTTGACCTATTAAGTAAAACCCATGTTGCACTTATATCATTCATATTTTTTTTATAAATATATCTTTGAAATATGCATTCAATTGTATAAAGCACTGAAGTGGGTCTGTAAATATTAACATTATCTCTTGAACCATTTTCAAAAATATGGACAACTTCAGCAAGTTTAAAGGAGTTGGGAAAAATATAATTTTTAATGGGACAATTAAAAATGTAACTTTCAAGGGTGTAGCAAGGTATTACAAACATCCTTTATAGACAAAAGAGGACATACTGTCATAATATTAACTTGAATATAATTTGCATTGTTTGATAGCAGATATAATATCATTATTGTTGAAACAGTCACTAGAGATACTATTGTTAAACACTCATTAAACAATCTATATTCAGAAGACAATTAACAATTTATAGATAATTCAGAAAATCAAATTAAAAATTCATCAGCGCTCAAAGAGAAACTGTAATCCATTTGACACTTTCTTCTAGGAACGCCAGAATATTAAGCAAAAGACAAAAATTCTCTAGGATTATCTGAAAAGTTGAGTTCAATATTTTTAATATATTTTTGATAATCAATTTTCTGAAGAGTTTTAACCAATATCTATGATAATATGTGTGCCTGCACATATTTTGCATGAAGACAATCTAGATGGACATTTTTTAATTTAAAAAAAATGTACTATTTTAAAAGGTTTAATCTTTAATCAAATCAATTATTTTAAATGGCAGATTTTGATTTTGATAATTATTATTTTGTTTCAAGTTATAAATATTTTATATTATAATGTAATAACAAACTTTATTTAATATATGAAAGTGATCTGTATTTTATATATATATATATATCAAAAGAATTTAATGTAAATCAGATTTAGAATGTTACATTTTTTAACAAGATTTAAGAAAAGAATATGCATGTAAATAATATAAAGATTATATTTGTTATAAATATCTATATGAGTTGTATTTATAATTCCTGTGTTTATTTTGAATTGTTAAAATTTAGTTATAAATAATTTTGTGTATTTGCATAAATTTCTTATTCTTGGGAACACTCTTGTTTTACCCAAGCCATAGATAAGAAAGGTTGAAAGTTCCATAATTTGGTTTTATGTTCTCAGAAATTAGATAGGTACATAGAGAATATAAACAAAGATTGTAGTTGAAAAGATGGGTTTTATCTTATAATGGAATTTATAAGTCTGAAAAATTACATTATGATGCATCAAGGGATAGAAATTTTTATCTTATTAAAATATAAATAAAGTAGTTTACATATTAAAAAATCTTTTTTTTTTCAGGTATTCCTCAGATGTATTTGTATAATTACTTTGTTACATATTTAGCAATACAATTGTGGAATATGGATGGTTGACTCAAACTCCATATTATTACAATTATTATATAAATAACTGATGGATGACAGCAAAGTCTTATAGAAGAAATTAGAAATATTGAAAAGAAGAATGAATGTATGATCGACAAAAAATTATGTAAAGTGGAAGAAAGGGATAGATAAATTGATCAGATAAAACAATAATTGAAATTGTATAGAAATAAAAATTATATAAAACAGGAAAAGATATATAATAACAATAGAGATGGTTTTTTGTTACTTGGTGCTGAGACAGGAGCTTCAGCTTTTAGAAAGGAAAGGCATAAATTGGGATGTAGAGTAATTTGTGTGAAATTGGGATGAGCATAATAACTATTTTTGATAGAGGTTCATAATAAATTGTATAGGTTGAGGAAATATTTAAAGATAAAGGTATAAAGATAAAATAGAATTTTATATATTTTTAAGATTATGGAAAATAGGAGGATTGAATGGTAGGATTATTGAAGCAACTTTTATAAAAGTGGGATAGTAAAAAATATGATTCAGAACAGAGATAATATTAGTTATTGAAGAAGGCATTTACCACATGTGCAAAAAATTTCTGATTTTGTCTAAAGAAAAGCCATTTTACATCACATCATATAAGTTTTAGAATGTTGGATGTTGAACAAAGTTCAAAATATGTTATATGGAGAATGAAAGAAAGATAGAATTAATGCAAGGAATAAAAAATAAATAAAATTATTGGTCAAAATGATTCTGATGATGATTAATAAGTAAGAAGTTAAAACATAACAATTTTAAAATAAAATCACATAAAACTTCAAAAATTTTCAGCATTTGTGATAACAGCAACAAAAATTGTAAGCACAAAAACAATAACACTACATTTAAAATGCTATTGAAAATAGAAGCAAGCCAATAATTTGCAACAAGTGTGAGAAAAATGAAAGTGGATTAAAATATTAATATATATGAACCAATAAGTACAGGACTCCAAGTCACATATAATAAGGGGGTAACTTTAAATCCTGTTAATATCAAAGCCCCAGCCTTCTTTATCAAAATAACAGTAAATAAAATGATCTTTTATTATTCTGATAAATAATTTCTATATACTTCCTATTAGGCTATGATGTGAAAATAAAGTATTTTTAAATGCAACAGAGCATTAACCTTTACATAGCACAGTTAATTTCTATTCATTTTAACACCACTTATAAAGTAATAATTTTAAATTAAATATTTTGCATAATACATTAAACTTATGAAATTATGGAGCCCAATTAAGGAAATGTTGAGTTAATTTAAATGGTTATATATATATATAAGTAATACAAAATATTGGAATTATATTACAACACAGAAAATGACCTCATGTATTGAAAGCATGCTAATCTGTTTTTTTTATTAAATATTTCTAATAATTATATCCATTATTTATCATGTGTATAAACAGTCTATTGTGTTGTGCAAAGTTCTCTATAGCATTCCTTTCCTAAGAATAGTAAAGAAGGATGAAAAATAAATTACTCATTAATTAGTGAAGTTTATATGCTTTCTTTTCTTGTTTTATTTTCTAGTTAAAAAAAATTAAATATATTTTTATCAACCAATAATTAACTGTCTAAATAAAATAGCTATGGGCTGCCATCTGATAAAAAAAGATCCCAAGCTAGCAAAAAATATCAAATACCTATAAAATTCCTGAATTTTAGCCAAATTTCAAAACTATGAGTATAAAAATAATAGGCAAATACACTAACTACTAAGATCTCAAAATCTTTCTATTTGTATGCACATATACATATATGTAAAAAAAGAGATAAAAGCAGCCTTTAGCAAACAGTAAATATGTCAGAAATTATTTTATAGGCTTTTTTCCCTTCTAGTATCTAATATAATAGCCTTTGGGAATTATTTAAATATCTTTGGACTAAGAGACTCTTTTTAAAAAGAAAACCTAAATAATCAATTAATAACTATCATATTTAAGAATATGTTTGCCATTAGTATTATTCCCGTTTGTAGGGGTATATGTATAAATAGGCCTGCACATCCACTTAAAATCAATTTTTTTTACTACATGTTCAATATTACAATTTTTTTTATTATTTCCTACCCTCCCTTTCTCTTGAAAAAAAAAAAACGATTATATATTCCAATTCATTAAAATCTTAAATTTCATTTTTTAAAAAAGAAAATATTTTGGAGATTGAAAAAAAAAAAAAGCCTGAAGATATGTTTTTTGCACATCAATACTTAAGATTTGCACTTTGAATATCCAAAATTTTCAGTTTACTTTCTAAATATAGATTTTTTTTATGTAGCCATAGTAAATTATATATATATTTCTTTATTATTATTTCATATCTGCAGTTAAAAATTTAATTAATTTTTATATTAAAAATATATATATATATAACAATTTTATTTACAATTAAAAAACAAAAAGGATTATTTTTATCAAATATTGTATATCTGAGAGCTGAATTAAAAATAAAGTGGTTCAAATACTGTTGAGTACAAAGAGTAATTTTGTAAATGAAAATCACTTAAAATTTTCTCTTTTTTTATATATATTTATTTTTTTCAGCTGAGTAATAAAGGAGAGTAATAAAGCAATTGATGCCTACTCACTGTTCCAAAGGACCAAATCTCTCCTGAGGAAAATAAAAAATCAAGAATTAGTTTAGCCACTTGAATAAAATTATTGTGATCAAGCTAACATTTCGAATGAAATATATATTACCACAAACTCTTTTCTTCAAATATGTTTATCCATTTCTTCTCAAATAATGATTTTCTCCTCAAATAACTATCATATTCAAATAAACTGCTAGTAATCTAAATGTCATTAGTTCAAAAACTTTTATTCTCTTGAGAAAATTGTTAAGATTTATTGTTTTAATTACTATTACATAAAAATTATGTACTGATATAAATAAAAATATTTAAAGTGTTATATTATTATAACAATCCTTTGTCAATACTCTTAGCATATTGGAAAATTAATAAAAACATTAAAATAGAACAAAGTAGTGTCTTAATAAGCTTGGATAGGAAAAGATTATTCACAGATTTATCCAGTGGTAAAGCACTTCTTATTGCAAGGAAAAGATTAAGTAGAAATGATAGCATACAAACCAAAACAATTTCTCCTATTGATAGGAGATTGCTTACATTCTGCATAATAAAAATATATATTCAATACATGCCAAAATTCTAATAAAATAAAGTTATAACTTTGGCTTTACCATTCCCCCATATGATTAAAAATTTTGCATGGAAACTTGAAACCATAGTCATAATTACTATTTCATTCCTACCAATAATTAGTTATATTATGTCTATGAAATATTTATTGTATGGTCATATGATAAAGTACTATTATTATTAGAAATATGTTGAACACACATCATAAAGATATATCTCATTACATTGGCAACAGAATTAGAACAAGAACAAAAAATAACATTCTTGGAATGTCTTCTGACAAGATTTTCCTCATGTCAAAATCAAATTATTGTTTAAAAAATACATTTGGAGTTATATATATATATATATTAAAAGCATCCAGCTAGACTAGTCAATAAATAATCAAAATTGCCCCAAATTCAGAACTCAACCAGACTAATCAAAAAAATGAACTCTAAAACACTACCAATTTGTTTCACTACTACAATCAGACTTCTCAAGTGTAAAGAACTACAAAATAACAACATATTTATACTAAACATTACCCACAATTCCACATACCATACACCCTTAATATTATAAGAACTTTTAAATAAGTTAATTGCTTCAGAATTATCAATTTTTAATAATAAAGATTCTTTAATTCTTTTTTTTTATTTCATTTATCTCAAAAAAAGATAATCTTAGATTCATCAAAATTAATAGTGTGGCCTTGAGAAGTTTTCTTGTAGAAGTGAAACCATTGGTAATGTTTTAGAGTTTAATTTTCTTGACGTGTCAGTTTTAATTCTGAATTTGGGATAATTCTGATTATAAATATATTATGAAATGAAACCTATTCACACATGCACTATAAAACTGACATGCACTCTTTTGTCAATAAATGTTTTAAAAATATAGGTGATCCACCTATGTTTAGAGATTATTCTTTAAATAAACCAACAGTTATTGTCTATTCTTGAATTTGGGCTTCACCTTAATGCAAACCTGATTTTTGAAATGCCATATTACTTGCACAAGTTAGGGAAGAGAAAGTTTTCCATTTTTAACTAACTATACTTTTAAAACATTTATTGATGTGAAAGTGTATGCCAATTTTGGATATAGCATATGTGTGGAGAGTAATTTCATACCACAATATTTTGCACAACACACAGACACACATATATGTATGTATGATAAAAATACAAACAAAAGTGGAATTACACTATCATTATAGAACAGAACCAAATAAATATTTTAAAAACTGGTGACCTGTAAAAATAAAGATCCATGAAAGAGCAAATTCATATGAAAAATAGTTATCTATTAAGTAACATTAAAAATATTAAATAGATAAAAAAAACAAATTGCAAAAGAAAAAAAGGTGTTGAAGTGTATCCATAAATAGCAGAGATTGCAGACAAACTAAAGAAATTCTGCCATTATTATAATATCAAATCAGCTTTCCACAGCCAAAACACATTATAAGAAATTGTAATTTCTACAAAATCTAAGTTTCAAATACTGAAAAATAAGAACTGCATCTCTGAAATATCATATGTGTAGAAATATATGTATCAGCTAAACTAGTTATCTCTTCAATAACTATTTAAAAAAACATAAAATAATGATTAAAGGGTAAAAGACTACTGTACCTGGAGTAAATAGTGCTATGTATCAATTAATATATGTTGGATTTAAGAAACATAAAATTATTGGTCTGAGAGGAAAAATTAAAACAAAAAGAAATTTAAAAAGTTGCTCATATGATTATTAAAAGAAAACAAACAATAAATCAACCTAATGTGATAATTCATAATATTTAGAAATACATGATTAATGTTACTCTTAAAAAAAGAAAAATAATTACAGATAAGTATATAAAATTTCAGATTGTTATCTTTAATAAAATAGCCTAGTTGATTAGAAGCATCTTAAATTCAGTAATCATAAATATAAAGATCACCAATTCAATCCATGACAGCTATTACTGATTAGCAAGTAGCACCTGAAAAAAGAATGGCTAAAATATCTTTCAAACATTGTATTTTATACTAATACCTGTATCAACAGTAATAAGTTTAATGCATTAAGATAAATATAAATAAAATATAATTGTATTTCTAAAATCATTTGACAATTCAACTAGATTGGTGGAAATGGTCCAAAAAATTACTGAAGTAAAATGTCATCATTACAATCCTGCAGATAATCATATCCTAATATTTGATTGAATACAAGTATAATTTATATACTTGGACTTTTAGATGTAAATTATAAGGGACTTAACACAGATTTTCAAACTCCCCCCTTCTGCTTTATCTCATACAACTGATGCACATAAATACACACATGTGAAAAAATCAATGATCTCTAATATATGTATTTCATGCTGAATCAGCATTTTATCAGTTGGACCAGATGATCATCTCCCCCACACATATATAATCAGTGCTCAGTTTATATTAAGATTTGCTATCTTAATATAAAATGAGCACGGAATATATATATATATGGGGGATGACCAGCTGGACCAACTGATAAGTGCTTATTCAGCACAAAATACCTATATTGGAAATCACTGAACCTTTTTTTTAATGTATGTGGCCATGTGTATCAGTTGTATGAGATAAAACAGATGGTTGAGAGGGCTTAAAATCTGTATTCAAATCCCTTATAATTCATATTCACATAGTAAAACACTTTATTATTTAAAAGAAAAAAAATAATGTGTTTATGACAATAGCAACAACAAAAAAGTGTTAGAAAATTTTGTAAAAGATAAATGCAAATCTGTAATATATATGTTTGTTCCAATGTTCATTTCATATGATATGCATGCAGACTTTATATCACATTTGGTAGTCTAAACTTAAAAAGATTAAATGTGAAATGAAGAATACATAGTAAAAATATAGGGAGATGGGGTGGAAATGACAATATAAATCATAATTTATTTTTGCCTTGTGTGGCTTTGTTAAGGGATAAAATGCTGATCTCAAATTCTAAAGGTTTCTGGACTGAATCACAGTTAAGAAATATTTAAAAAGAAGTATTACTGATTAAATGAATGAAACTAATTTTCAACATGTCAATTAGTTATGTGAATATCCCATAACTTCCCTGAGCAATACAATGCAATTATTATTATTTTTATTAATTATTAGATAAAAACTTATTACTATCCAGTGATCTGTCCTACAGATAAAAGCAACCATAAGGTGTATTAGATATATACAAATATATATGCTATAGTGATATAATACACAATTGAAATAATAGTATATAGCTAGCATGGGTATTAAAATATACATGATAATGATTGCAATTTAAAATAATACTTGTAATAATAACTAAACAAGTGCTCGCTATATTTCTAAGTATATCATACCATTTACAACTTTCTTAAACACTTTAACAATAATGTTTTTTGATATATAAAAGTAGAAAACAATACGTAAGAAAAGGAAGAAAAAAAATTACATATTTCTAAGTACATTAAACTCCTATTTAAAAACATCTGCATATTAATAGTCTACCGTCCTTTCAGTTGACTATCATAACTCTGGTGCATAGCACTGAAAGCACACCAAGCTAGTGTAATATATTGACAAAACATAAAAAAGAGAGTCATTTAAATTGTGGAGGGGGGGGCATATACATAAAAATCTCATGATATAATAATCAGGGCATTTATCTACTATATACAAGATCTTCATTCAAATATGGTTTTTAAAAAAATCCTTCAAATCTCATTAATACTCTGCCTTTCTTGCTGTAATTCATAAATGGATAAATACACAATTTGAAAATATAAACTCACAATATGTGTTTTTTTTTTATAAATTTGTTGGTACTATTTTCTTTTTACAATGCTAGAAAGACTTTTGCTTTGCAGTGAGTTATGCTAATCTCTAAATAAATATCTATTTTATAGATATTTATTTACAAATCAATAATTTAATGACTAGTCATAATGGTGTCTCAAGCATGTTTTGAATTTCAGATATTATATCACTTGTCATGGGATTGATAAATAGCTAAAATTAACAATTATGCTTTAAAGCCTTTATGTACATAAAAATTGGTGACATAAAAATTTTCATTAATTTAATTATGTATTTTTATTATTAAAAGTAATAAAAATTATATAAAACATCAACATGAGTAGGATGACAACCTTGGTACTAATGTGGGCTTTGAATGTTCCATCATCAGATTTTCAATTAAATGGATGGCTGAAGAGTTGTGGGTTCTGGTTTGAAGACTGTCCATTAAAGTATGAAGACTGGCTATCTTAATATAAAGCTGAGCACTGATTGTGTGGAGATGGTAATCTGGACCAACCGATGAGTGCTGGTTTAGCAAGAAATATATATATATATTGGTGATTATTTATCTTTTCAACATGTGCGTGATCAGGTGGGTCAGCAATTTGAGATGACATGGAGAGTTGAGGGTCATGTGAAAGACTGAGTTTGAATCCCTTATATAAAACATTATAATAAATTATGTTAAGAAGTTGACAAGTAATTGCAATCTACTATCTGTGAAGATCAAGGATTATTAATTGATCATAACAATTTATTATCTAGACATCAAAATCTAAATACAAATCGAAAATTTATTGTAATGTATTATAAAAACATGTTATATGCATATAATAAATAAATTGATAGCTAAAGTGTTAAATAATTAAAGGTTAGAAATTAATATATATTTGGATCAATAAAATCTATTTCCAACTGGGTTCACACTTGCATAAATATTCGTGTAGACTTCACTGCTTTACTACTGTTTATGAAATAACACTTCATTTTTATTGTATAAAAGTTAAGCAGCATTGTTACTGCTAGCGTAAAAATCATGAAAGTAAAAAAAAATTACTTAGATTAAAAAATATTGTTGGCTGATAATTGCATAATTTATTCATAACTTACTACAAACAAATAAAAAAATAACAAATATATGTTATTACACACAAACAGACATATGACATATATATAAAGATATCTTAAAATATGCATAATGTATATTTTCATTTTTTCATCAATATATCCCTTTTATCAACTTCACCAATATTGCAGACCTCCCAACAATACAAAAAATATGCAATTAACATTTGTTTATCATATTAATTAGAAGTTAGAAACACATGAATGTCTATATTGACAATTCAGTATTTTTCTATTATATCCACTTTTAAAGCCATCTAGAAGGATAAATAATTATTGCACTGCAAACTTGTATTAAAATGTTTTTTTTAATAGTATATCTTATTCTATCATATTGCAAACACCCACTAGTACAGAAACTCAGATTACCCTCTCTCAATCCTCATGTAGATGACCTTCACTTATCCAAGCTACAGATACCAACAATGTCCATATTCATTTTGAGAGCTCACTATTTTTTTATTATATTACTCTCTCACAAGATATCATTTCTACCGACTTTTAACACCTTCTAATAAAGTGAATAATCATCCCACTACAGAGATAGTTTCATGCTTTTTTTGTTTTAATCAATGAATTTTTTAACTCTACCACATCATAAACAAATGCAAGCACATAATCACAGCATCCTCTCTATAATTACACAGGCATTTTGTGATCCATTTCCACTTGTCATGTAAGCTGAAATAATATGCAGTTTGTGTAAAAATATAACCATACCATAAGTAAAAGAGGCATAAAATAAAAGTTTCAACCAGCTCTCTGTATAGAAAAATCTTCTTATACATCCCTAAAAAAACAGTAAAGAAAATTATGGTAACCAGGTTAGTTCAAGTGGCAGGCAGGGTGATAAGAAGTTTACTAGTTTCCTTTCTTTGTTTAACTCTCTAGTAAGGACAGTCATCCATTAATTAAATGATTTGTTAGATTTTCTTATGCAAAATAGACATATGCATTAATCACTTTATCAACACTCTTTTAACATAAAGTTTATAAAATATATATATATACAATATGTACATATAAAATGAAAATAGGCTTTTATATAAGATATGTAAAAAAAGTTCATTTATACACACATTCATTCTGCTTTCAAGAAGCTCAACTGATATTTCATTTAAAAGTTATCAGGAAAATGAGAAAAAAAGACAATAGTTTTGATTTACTTTAAACTCAGAAGTAAAATACCAATAACCTCACTATCCTGGTTGACACATATTTGTGAAAAGCCTACCTATTTTGTATACTATATTATAGTAATAATAGCTGCAATGACAGGTATATATGAAGTGAACATTAGGAAATTGCTCTTCTCAGATATTATAAGATCTCAATGAAGAACCAAAGTGTCATCTTTTACTATACCATTTGAATTGCCTAAACATTTAAACAAAGAAAAGAGAGAAATATGAAGAATAGAAAAGCTCCAATTAATGATGGAATAATAACTGATATCTTAAAAAAATCAGGTGAAAAAATAGAAAAATTGTTGATAAAACTTATACACTAAATATCTAAATGATAAAAAGGTACCTCATGATTGTAAGAAAGCAATCATAATATTATTTTTTACAAAAATGAAAATTACAGATCAGTCTTTTAACAATTCTATACAAAATTTTTGTTCAAAGTTAATTACGACTTATCTACAGTGAACTTTGAATTTTAGTCAATCAAAAGAACAAACAGGATTTAAATGTGGTTTTAGCATAGAAAATTACATTAAAATACTGAGAAAAGTTATAGAAATGACCAATGAATATGAGTTATCATTATGCTTTGGATTTGTAGAATATTAGAAGGTATTTGATTCTCTAAGCATTTCTTAATTGATTAAAGCATTGGATCATTAAAATATAGATTCAGGATATTGCCATATTCTGAAGAATATTTATCAAAATGCAACAATCATGATTAGATTATATAGTGCTATTAAAAATATTAACATTGACAGTAGTGTATGATAGGATGCCTTTATATAAACATTTTACAGCAGTTTTGCAAAAAGTATTTTGTGAATTAAAATGGCAAGCAAAGGAGTAAAGGTAAATGGCGATTATTTAAGTTATATAAATCCAAAAGTGGATGTGATTGTTTTTTGCAAATAATACATCAGAGCCTCTGGATATGTGAGAGTTATCTGATGTTAGTAATAATGTAGATAAATGCTGAAGAAAAGAAAATAATGTTTATTGAATTTTTTCACAACAACAAAAAAAACACGAATATCTTAAAAGAATATTAATACATGTGGATACATAATAATAAAATTAATCATGGAATTAAACTTGGATGGATTGCTTTTGGTAGAAATAATTTCTCCTAAAAGGAAATACGCCTGTGTGTCTGAAAGAGTACAAATTTTTACTAATAGATAAATATGTTTATATTCTTACTTATAGATGTTAGACATTTAACAGGAATTCAATGCAGAGACTTCCAGAACACTCAATGAATTGTGGAAAGTTATGTATTAGGAGTAACAAAATAGGGATGGAAAATGAAATACATGGGTGAGGAACTAACAAATGTAACCAACATCATTGAAAGAATAAAGAGACAAGTAAGCCTGTGCTGAACATATTACTATAAGAGATGATAGTAGATGGCAGTTAAAATTTTAAATTGATTTCCAAAAGATTGTAAAACCTCTAGAAGGTGATCCCATGTGAGATAGATAGATAACATAATGCTAAGGTGTTATGAAGAAGAGAGGCTAGAGATAAAAAAAACTGTATTAAACATAGAAAGACCTTCATTCTGCAGTGGATCAATAATGATTGAAAATGATGATATAATATATAAACATATATAAATATAGAAGTAAGTATTAGGTCTTGATATCTCTATAACACTGCAAATATATTCAGACTTAAAGCCTATATTTGGGCAAAAGATAAACAATCAGAAAAAGTTATTAATACATTTTCATAAAGTAGTCTAATCAAAGTTGTGAATTCAGAACATTTGAAACTTGACAATTAAACTAGTAATTTGATCTATATATATTCTGAACAAATGATGAAGATATGTGTAAGAGATTGTGATCTGGGCCAAAGGTAAGTGCTGATTCAGCACTAAATGCACATTTTGGGAATCATTTAGCTTCCTCACATCTTTCAAAATACGTTTCAGTAATGTGTGATGGAATAGAAGTTTGAAATATATTTAAAATACATATATGAAGTTAATATTAAGTATCTAATAATATGCTTGAAAAAAGTGAAGACAATGTATCTAATGTAATTGTAGTATGAGAGGTTGGTTTGAATTCTGAACTGATGGATGATTGTAATAGGAAAAACGCTAAGGTGAAAGATACACTGATAAAAATTTGCAAATATATATTCTAGTGCCACAATTTTATATCCCTCCACAATGTGTTAAAGGCAGATAACAACTAGTCCCTACCTTCCATGAGAGTTGTTAGTGAAAGTTATCAAAACTGTCAACATGGACAAGAAATCTATGGTGTTAAAATATTCATAATCCTGCAGATATATTATTCACTAAGTCAGACTTTAAGTACATATTTGAACTAGGGATAGTGTCTAGTTTAATATAAGATTAGTAAAAGTTATTAATATATTTCCAAAACTTAGTTTATATCAATGTTATGATTGCAGAAAATTTGAAACTAGTAATATCAATATTTATATTCTCAACAAATGATGAAAATATGTGTAGGAAATTGTGATCTTTGCTAATAATGAGCGCTGGTTCAGCACTAAATGCACATTTGGGGATCATTTAGCTTTCTTACATCTTTCATCATATGTTTCAGTAATGTGTAATGGAATAGAAGTTTGAAATATATTTAATATATATATGAAGTTAAGTTTAATATCTAATAACATGCTTGAAAAAAGTGCAGAGAATGTTTCTAATGTAATCATGGTGTGAGATGATGGTTTGAATTCTGGGCAGATGAATGGTTGTAATAGGAATGAGCTAAGATGAAAGGTGCTCTGATAAAAACAACAACTTGCAAATATATAAATAGAAAATAAGTATTTATTTTAAATTTTCCGGCAAAGTTTGTTGAGTAACTAGGCAACAATTCACTACGATTATAAGATAATACTTAATCTTTCTTTGTATTTTGTGCTTTTGTTTGCCACATCATGTATGAACATAATTTATTATAATATCTCAATAGGTATATATGGTAGTGATAAAAATTTTAATAAGTGATTATTTCTTAATATATATATATATAACTAAATGTATTTGATTGTTAATGTAAAATATAGCATTTAATATTCAAATAATGTAATCAATGTTGCAATCTAAAAATAGAAAAACAAAACGTATTTCTCCCTTCTCTCAGTTACTTCAAAACAACTCTTATTAAAATAAAATATACTCCATGCAGCTCATTCGCAATCACAATTCTCTTAATACATATACATATATATCTAGCAAATAAGGTTAATATTCTTACTATTTATATGACTAACGTATTAAATAGTCTTTTAAAATTTGGTTTTGTATCTCCAAATAGTTTATGGACAAATGTATTTTATTAAGTCATAAAATAATAAATCGTTTCTTCTTCATTGTTCTTACTATTTCAATATTTTAATCTCTTTTTCATTTATCACATACGAGTGGTTTTATTGCTTAATCAAGAACTTTTGATGTTTTGGTGTTTCAAATCCTACTTTTCAGATTATTAAACATGCATAGTCATGTATGTATATGATGAATATTAAAACGTTAATTGTTAGCTAGATGTGTGTAAGTATATTAAAAATAATCGTGATTGTGAGTAATGGTTAAATATGTAAGATGCCGCTATTTCATTTATTTTAATATGTAAATGTATTTTATAATTAAAAAATAAGCCGTGCATATTTAAACTCATATTAATTTTCCTGACTAAAAATATAAGCTTCAATTTGCTCCTTTTTTATATTTGAAATAAAATTAATGTTAGTAAAAGATTTTCACTACAAATAATGCATGTTATCCATTTTGGCAGACATTGATTTGGGAGCAGACAATGACTGGCAGACTAGCTTTCTTCCATCATTTTAGAAACACTAAGTAATTAAATGAAAAAGAACTGATATGTAACCAATGAGCCTTAAAAAATTATAATAGTATATATAAAACAATAAACATTAACATACATATATGTATGCATAAATATGTATTAAATACGCACGCGCATATATATATATATTAAAAAAACACATCTTCTAACCTAGAAAATCTTTAGCAAAAGATAAAAGATTTATGTAGAATGAACGGAATGCGTTTATATGTGCATTAACATGTGGATGTGTTTGCATAAGCATATCACCAAACATAATAAATAATATGGGCTATACATTTATTTAATGAATAAATTCTGAAATAAAATATTTGCTAAGTGTACATATACAGTATGTGTAATAAAAACATTTTTATTGAAAATGTAAAAGTATCTTAAGTGTCTAATTGATATTGAAATCGTCTTTTAAAACAATTAATCATATAATGTGAACTCTCTCTTGAGGTGTTCATTAATAGCTTTCTATAAAGAAATCCAAATAGTCTATTGAATATTTTATTATATAAAAACGTTATATATATATATAAACTTAATAACATTTCATTTTTTCTCACTTTATGCATGGAATCAAAATCATGTGAATAAATCAAGAGATGTTGAAAGACAACACTACCAAAATTTTTAATTTATTTCCAGATAATTGGGTTTTTCTCTAGTAACAACAAAACAAAGAATTCCATAACTCTCCTAACTTCTATTTGAAATCTGAACTATTAGCAGTAATCCATTTGACACCACTCCACTCTAATCCATCTATGTAAACTAAGTAATCAAATGACACTAAATAGCTAAATTCACCAGTTCCTTAAAGTACTTTATGCAAACGGAAAAAGCAAATGACTTTTATGTATTAGTTATTAATTAACTATCAACTTGTTTTTACTTTTATGGCTGTGCATCATTAAAAAGCATCTCTATTTTTAAAAAGATGTGACATTTCTTTTTAAAAAATCTTTAAATTAATTACTCACAGATTGTAATAAGTAATTTGCATTTCTGATTTAGCATTATTCACGTATTAATATGCATAATTAATTTAATTATGATTAATGGTGTAAAGAGTAATGGAATATAATGTCAGGGAACAGAAGCACATATTACTTCACTCACAATCTTTCTTAATCGAAATGAAAATTATTCAGTCAAGAAACACAAAATGTCAGATGAATTCCAAGCATTATTTATAATACTGCTAATACATTGCCTTATTATAGAATCTTGAAATCCACTTATTAGAATTGCCTCCTTACTATTTTTTGATGATTTCTTTCTTCATGAAGTCCTATGATATTATAAAATTAATGAGATTGATCACTGAAGCCTCAATGAATGACCAAATAATAAACAAATAATATATATGATTAGAATGCTGCTTTTTTAATTAATATGTATTTATGGTTAACATAAGTTTGGTGCAACTCGGCTGTAGTGTTAAGAAATCAATTATGGATATCAGAATCTTAAAAAAAAAAACAATAATATATTAATTTTATGAAAAGGAAAAAAAATATTTATTTATTATAATATCTTGTAAATATCTTTCTGCATAATGAATTTTTTTTAGGAAATAAATGTTTGTTGATATATTTAATAAAAAAAATATTCACAATTAGTATAAAATTAGTTTTTACAATTAAACTGCTTTTATTGTTGTAAAATTTAGCAGGATTTTTCTGTGAACATAATTTATTCATGAAAAAAATATCTTCTCAGAAGCATGCTCAGATTAAATTCAATAATTTTCTTCAAAAGCCATATAGAACAAATACAAATTGAAATGCCCCCCTTCCATAATATACTTTCTAAATAATATATTTCATAGAATAGTCTATTTTTTCCATGGTATGACATACAAAATGGGAAAAATATTTTTTTCCCATAAGAATTTTCCACATCATTCTAGCTTAAGAATTTCTTGAGTTCATGATATTGACAGTTGTGCCTTTCTGCAAGTTGTGATGACCATAATTGCAAATATCATAGTGTATATAATATTAATCAACTTTTATTATTGCTATCATTTTCATATAAGTTTTATAAATCATTTCTAATTCCCAATTTGCTCTGCTATCTTCATAGTTATGTTTTCTTTCAACTTTTTAATAATATTATAAAATATAGAAGCCTATCATGCACATATTTTAAGCACTATTCAACAATCAGCTTTAAAGATTGTTTTCTATAATGATTGGACATTTCTTAACTGAAAAAAAAAATTCAAAAGTTCACTGAATTTTAATATTTTTTCAATAGGCAATATCAAAATAAACCATTTAATTTTATTATTTTCTAGGATTTTGATATATTTTATAACTGCATCTAAACAAAATTCTTTAAATGATTCTAATCAAATAGTGTATGGTTATAAATTTTTATAATTATAAATTTCAATCCTTATAGATAAAAGTTTACCTGCAATTTGAATAGCATTATTGACTATTTGAACAGCAGAATTAACTCTGACAATTGTTTGAACATATTAAAAATATGTTTTGGAAAGGTATTATTAGTGTCTATTTGTGCAATACCCCTAAAATTAGTATTAGCATTATCTACACAATATTTTCAATAAATTATAATCTTCAAGTATTTATAAAATTAATCTGTAAATAAGTTCAGCAAATTCTTCTAATAAAAATATAAAATCAACAATTTTTATTATCAAGCAACTTTTGGCTTCAGAAAAATTCATAAGTTAAAGAGAAGTTTGAAATCTTGTGATTGCATGCATCATAAAATATAGATACATAACTCCCAAGATGCAATTTCAGTTTGAGACATCCTACTGTGTGTTATTGTGAAACTTTTTTGACAATTGTTCTTCTTTTTGCCTGGCAAAACAAAATGATTGTTCAAAGTTATCTTAGAAATACAATCCACTAGTGAAAACCATGTTTATGATAAATAATGTGCAAAGGAACTAGAGTTTCTACAATAATCAGTTCCTTTTCTTTTACTCTAAATTTGTTTTTACAGCAAAAAGTAGACATTTTTATCTATTTGTTAGTTTCATTATGCCTTTATAAATCTCATCACTGTTGAGATATGATAATATTCCTCCAAATATTTTGCACTAAACATGTCTTCAATATTTTCTTTCATTATGTAAGGAAACTTCATTAACAATCTTTTTATAAACACCACAAATATATTGTTTGTTGTGTATATTATTAAAAGATAATGTAACATGCATAAAGAATAATAATAACTATATAATATAAAATTAATTTAATTGAAAAAAAACTTATCATATATTGTACTTTTTTTTACATAAAGATATCCTTTTTTATGCAATTGTAATTCAAGCTAAACACTTTGGAAGTGAGAAATAAGAAAAAGTTTAAAATGGAAAGTAAAAATAGCTAGCATATCATCAAAAATGTGAATGCTATAAACAAAAAAGAATTCGTATTCCTCTTCTCTAAAAGTGGGTCATGTAAGCCCACTAATTTAAATATTACATACCTATACTTTAATTACCAATTAGGTCTACTTTGTGGCTGTACTGTTATGATTATGTTATCATTTTAGATATATTGAAAGCATGTTCAGCTTACTATATTAAGCACATAATAATACCATATTATTTTTGACTTTGTATAATAATTCCATTTTAAACTTTTCTTATTTTTCACTTCCAAAACATTTAGCATGAATTAATTTAACATATATAAATAAACTAAAATGCAAAAAATTAATGAGTAAAATCACAATAAATTAAAAATTATTATGTCACTTACTATATATAACACTGCAAGGAAATCAAAACATATATCGCATCACTTAATTTTATAAGCTTGTATTACAAATGTTATACAATGAGTATGCCAATAGCTCCTAACAAGCTTTCAGAATATCCCTATCCTCAGACTGGTTTCTAGCTCTGGCTGTCATCAGTGAGGCATTAGAATATTACTTAATTCAATTTCATATGGCTATTTAAGTTAGATAGTTGGATTTGAAAACACATGAATGGCTGAAAATTTCAGATTTTCTACTTAATAGTTAAACATTAAATAAAGTGCTAGGCTTAACCTGATATTTTAAATCAAATGCAGTAATATCCTAGCATCTCACTGATGACTTTCAGACCTAAAAACTGGTCTGAAGATGGGAAAATTCTGAAAAGCTTGTTAAGAGTTATTGGAATTCTCATTATAATATATATATAAAATTAAACAACAATTAAGTTTAACATTTAATGCCTAGTTATATCATATTTAAAAAAACACATTATAGAAAATGTACAAAATCATTTTTATAGATTACTGTAGATAAATTGTGGCAGAAAACATTACATATTTTAAATTCATGCTATTACAAAATGAATTAGAAGTACTTCAGGTAATATTATTTAAAGTACTTCACTGTTTACACAAAGTTATTAAATATGCATATTCAACATATTTTAGCTAATTTAATTTCAGAAAAATATAATATTATATTTGAAGACAGTACATTTTGTTGGACATTATTCAATGTCATCATACTCAACTTTGAAATTTCATGATTTTTTATGATTAAAATAATATGAAATAATTTGAAGTGAATGTAAAGAAACTGGTATTCTCTTGAATGTTTTTCTATACTGCAACTTAATTCATCTACATATGACTTATTGCCCATACATATAATTTAGAAAGTGATATTACTTTTTGATTTCAAAAAATATTTTAAATAATTTAACTAAAAATTGTAAAATAATAATAATCATAACATTAAAATATACTTAAAAGCTTTGAGCAATTAATAAACTTAAATCAAAGAAATTGCTGATATTGATTTTAATTTAATTTGTTAGTCATGTTTCAAAATACTAGAATGCATTTTATTTAATATATATAAAATTAAATACTGTCTAATCTTAAACTAGATATAATAAAATAGAAAATCATATAACATTAAAATATTAACTGATACAGGTATAAGATGGGAACAATGGAAAAAGCACTGTTATATACCCAAATTGAGATACTAATCTATTGTGTAAAGAAACTTAAATAAAACACAAGAAAACTGTTTGACAAACTTTATAAAATGAGGTAACAAATAGTGTAGAATGCCTGAGATAGAGACTATTCAAAATCAGATCAGAATTTAAAATTTTAATGTTAAAAAAAATATTGAAGCAAATTAAATGAAAAACTTTGTTCATATATTCTGATTTCAAATTCATAATTTATAGCAATACAATTTAAATTAAAATAAATAATAAATAATACTAGCTCTTATTGATAATGTCTTGTAAATTATATGATAAAGGGCATCAAAATAATATTAAACAAATAATGTAATTGTATAATGAATGTAAATACAAGTTAGAATTGATAATGCTATATCAGTTAGCAATTTACTCTATATAAAATAAGTGAATTAGGATTTAGCAGGTTGTTATAAATTAACAATTAATATTTATTTTAATTAATCCTTAAGTTATGGTGTGTTGAATTTATGTTTGTTTTAAAAATGTAAAATATTAAACTCAATAACTAAGAGAATTTCATTATAAAATCTACCAATAGCTTAGTCACCAGTGAATGCTTATAAAATATTAAATTAATCATCAAATATCAGTACAATTATATTGTTTATATTAATAACTAGTTGGAGCTTGTTTATTTATATCTAACATATAGATTCTGATTGTATACTTTAATTATTAAGATAAATAAAATTCAAAATTCCAATTTAATAAAATAATTAAGATTAAATTAGGGAAATAAATTTAATATGCTATATTGTGTTGTATGATGTTGGACAAAACACTTATACTAACATTTAAAAAAAAAACTGTTTATAGATTAATTTTGTGAAAGAAATATAAAATTATAAATAAAACTATCTTGTTGTGATGTATCCACCAAGAAGATATTAAGAAAACCAAACAAGTTAGTAGATAAAAATCTATAAACTATTATTTATAAATTTTAGAAAACTACTGCAATTTTCCTTGGATTATTGTACTATCTAAACATTTATTCACATACAAAATATGCACTAAATTGATATTTTTTAAATATAAATATAATGATAAATCTTAAATAAAATAAATGACCTGTGCACAATAATGAATGTTCATTATCCATAGGCTCTATTCCACTTTGGATTTCTTTCACCAAGTTCAAATATAATCCATTGAAAGAAATCAATGATTATTATGCAACAATCAAACAACAACAAAAAATATAATGGTTAAAGTTTATTCTATTGAGCTGATGTCTAATAATTTCCAGCACAGCAATGGGACACATTAATTCTTTTAAATAATTATTACTACATCATAATCTCTTTGGTGTATCCTTGTAGATTTAATTTTATTAAAGTATATATGTTTGAAGTATCACTATAAACAAATATTAATTTATGTGATTGATTTATCTAATGTTTCAGATACTATAATTTCATTGTGAAGTAATTATAACTTTATTCATTAAGGTATCAATAACATACAGTCACTGTATGGTAAGAACAAATATATGCATTTGTAATAAATACTATAACATTTATGATTTACATCACTATTCTAAATGACATTAAACACATTATATCATGATATATGGGATCAAAACTTTTAACAGTCTTCCAACAAAATAGTTGCTTCATTTTTAATTAGTTTATATTATTTAAATCTTTAATAAATAATTAATTGTATTCTTTTAGCAATCATGTGCACTTTCGTGAGATATGTATATAATTTTCTATTAAATTTAAATAAACATTCTAAATTTATTTCATGAAATCTTTCTGAATGCTATAACGATGAATATTCTTCTTGTTATTATATTAAAAAGAAAGCCTCAAAATCTACATTTTTGTTCTGAGAGCAAAGGTCGAAATTTCCTTTGTTATTCATACCTTCCATTGAAATAAACGAATATAAACAAGCAAAGCAAAATAATAAAGAAATTCAAAGTGAATACCCAAACAGTGTTGTGGACAGGTTCATTTAGTGTTATTGACTAATCATTGATATTGCTTAAACAGCACGTTTGCATTTCTGACAAATATTTATTTGTAGGATTTTAATTTTTAAAACAAATAAAAATGATAATACAACACTCTTTAATTTTTTAAATGTTATATAATGAATTTGTATTCACAATGACCATACACGCATATGTATATTCACACATACATATAGTGAAAATACAATCATTGTTAAGATATGTATTTATATAGACAAGGAATGTCATTTAGCGTTTTAAAAAATGTGTTTTTAAATATAAGAACCACTACAGTGAGATTTTAAATTTATCAGTGACTTTTAATAGAATGCCAAGCGTTATTGTGTATTATTTTATCTTAAAAATAAAATAAAAGAAACTGCAACTTATTTTTAAAAGATAAAGTAAAAATAAAAAAAGGCATAAATTATTATTTGTCTATTGGTGTATTGTATAATAACTTATAATGACTCAAACATAGATATAATAAAAGTAAAGTTAGACAAAATATCATTCTGACTTTATCAAAATAAAATGCGCATCTTTTTAATTCAAGAATCTTTTAAAATGCAATGTCAAAAGAAATTGCTTATGATTTTTAAAATAAAACAAAAGATCAAACTGACATATTACTTTGTATACCAATATATTTTATAATGACTTAAACTTAGACATAATAAAATGAAGTTAAACAAGACATCAATGATTTCAATAATTATTTTGCTTGTTTATATTTGTTTATTTCAATGGAAGCTACGAGTAACAAAGGAAATTTCAACCTTTGCTCTCAGAACAAAAATGTAGATTTTGAGGTTTTTCTTTTTAATATAATAACAAGAAGAAAATTCATCGTATTCGAAAGAAATTTACAATGTTTTCTTAAATTTAATCTGGAAAATATATGCGTATATATCTTACGAAAATGCAAACGACTGATAAAAGAATATAATTAATTATTTATTAAGGATTTAAATAACAGTGCCCATATGTTATTGATACCTTAATGAATAAAGTTATAATTATTTCACAATGAAATTATAATAGCCAAAACATTAGATAAATCTACCACATAAATTAATATTTGTTTATAGTGATACTTCAAACATATATACTTTAATAAAATTAAAACTACAAGTATACACCAAACAGATTATAATGTAGTAATAATTGTTTAAAATAATTAATGTGTCCCAATGCTGTGCTGGAAATTATTAGACATCAGCTCAATAGAATAAACTTTAACCATTATATTTTTTTGTTGTTGTTTGATTGTAATCTTTTGATTGGTTAGCTGTATTTAAACTAGGATATAAAACATATCTTATAGACCAAAATTTTAAATTTAAAGAATATACAATTATAATACTATAAATTTTGATATATAACTTGCACAAATAACTTAATGCATAAGGTTTAAAGATGGAGTTCTGTGGAGATAGTTAACACACCTTTTATTTATAATTATTTGTCTTATCAACAGTCATATATAATTTCAGTATAATTATTTTTAATCACTATGAGCATATTTATAATGTACATATAACAAATTTATAAGATTTGATAAAAGTTATAATGGTTATAAATCAAATCTCAATTTGTTTAACAGCTTGACTGACTGGAGCGGGTCAACCGTTCACTTCAGCTTATTGTTTGAAATTTTGTTTTCTTTTTTAAATTACACAAAAACTATAAGTACAACATCAACAGAAATCCAAGCATTTGATGCATCTTCCTATTAGCTTTTAAATAATATATCTTATATTGATATCAGATCAAATTTGAATTTTTTATAATTATTTTAAAAATTAGATGAATTTATTTTTTTTATTTTCTGGTCAATTTACTAGTTTACATGAGGCAATAAGGACAAAAAAAATCTCTATTGGCCTTATAACAGTAATATAATGAATTTAAAATATGCTGATATGAAGGTCTTTAACGCAACATAAACATAATCATGGAATACCGTAAGTTATTAATTTTAATTTGTAATATTTTTTTTTTTTAATTACTTGATAAATGATATATTAATTTGTTTGTGTTTGCATTGGTGGGTGGGTGTACTATATAATATTAAATCATTTATGCTCTTTATTATACAGTATATAAATTCAAATATAACAAAAGTTGATTTTGTAGTGTAATTTTGGGTATAGACATAATGATTCTCAAAAGATATATGTTTATATTTGTATTAGTGTGTTTGTCTTTGTTCTTGCATTGTGTTTGTATAACATGAAATGATTTACATATATAGAGCAGTGCAATGTAAATTTTAAAAACTGTTAATCTAATGTACAGAAAGGTTGTAATTGATAAAACAATCACAAAAGTTACAGGGCATAGTACTATATAAAAATATAAACACTTAAAACCAATAAAGAGAGATTTCAAATGGTATGTTTATAGTGGTAGCCACAATGGTTATGCATATATCATATGAAATTGTATGCAGGGAAAGAATCAAATTCTGATTCTTGCCCATGCTTTGATATTCATGATGTGGAGTCAGTAGTTTTGCCACATCTTGCATTACATTATTTTCAAGTCTATAGTTAGCAAATGAGCTATATGCAAATAAATTATATCTCTGTGGGACAATCAATATAACAAGATAGCATCACTGGTGTACATAAAGAATATAAACAGCACTGATGTTCACAAAAATATAAAATGAAGAGATGAAACTCATTTTATCAGTGATACAAACAGTAGCCTACAATTTCTAGTTTTAGATAGACCAGAAGCTAATTGCTATAATGACAAATGCATATCCACCTTCTGGAAATGATTTGTTTTGTATTTTTTATTAGGATGAATCTTTTTCTTATAGACACCTTTGAGATTTGTCAACTTTTGGGGTACAAGATAAAAATGAAGATTCTTATGTGAATACTTTTGGAGATTCTAAAGATATGGATTATCTCAGGTAAGAAATATTATATATGTTTTGAAAGATAATTTTATGAGGAATACAATGAAGTTATCACCGAAAATGTAATTTAAACTTAGTTAATGATAAATTAGAAATTATGAATAAACAATAAAATAATAATTATGTTGGATATTGAAATTTCTTTTTTCCTTATTTTTTAAATGGTAATCATTATTTGTCTTAACCTTATTGTTTTCCTTATTTCTTCTAGTTTCTATCAATGTACAGCTTTTTACTTTAACATTATTAAAACTGAAGTTTTTGTGAAAATTGTATCTCAGATCAGTTTTTTAAAAAATTCAATATGGCACCTGGTGAATCAATCAATTAAATGAAAGTCATCCTTTAAAAGGTGAATATGTGATGCTCTATGCAGAATTCTGATAAAGAAAAATAAAAATTATTTATTACAAAATAATTTGTTTTATAATAATAATAATAATAATAATAATAATAATAATAATAATAATAATAATAATAATAATAATAATAATAATAATAATAATAATAATAATAATAATAATAATAATATATTTTAGAGAAATATTATTATTAAATGTTTTATTTAAAATCAATTAATAATATAATATTAAAATCATAATTATATTTTAAATTTGTTTTAAAGTTATTCAATTTAATTAGTTTTTTAAATATTTATTACACTTAATTACTTTAAATAATGTAGACAGAAAAACAATTGTATGAAAAATTGCTGATTGATTTTGAGATATTGACTGATAAAATTAATTTAAGTAGTTTTCTGATGTCATACTGTCTACAGTATATAAGGTAAAATAGCAGAAAAACTGGAGAGAAATTCATTAGAAATAAAAGTGGATACCTGTTTCACTAAATTTTGTAAAAATCATAAAATTTTTACTATATTTTATTTTTTTTAATAAGTAAAAGTAATTAAGTAACAAGCTGAATAAGGATATAACATGTTTAAGAGTGATATTTAAAATAATGGTATGAAAAAAACACAGTTTCTTCTCAATGACCTAATTAAAAAATTGCAACTAATAGTAATTTAAAGGACAGTTAAATTTATTATCATTTGGGAAAACCATGGAAAAGTAATATAAACTACAGTTACTTAAAAAATGCAGTTGTTGTCACATAAGACACCATTTGTTTATCTCTACCAGGTTAACTAGTTTCATTATTAATGTATGTATTCAGAGGATTGATTATAAAATACAAACCTATAAATATTATAAACTTATAAAATTAGTTTATCGAACTCTAAAGTAATCACTTAGAGACAAGTTATAAGTCTAGTTAAGAATAATTCTTTCTTAAATTAAAATAAAAAAAATTATTATATGATTAATAGTTATTAAATATCAGAATGATATTTATTATGTTTTTATATCAGATAAAAAAAAACTTAGAAAGCTTGAAGTATATTTTTTATCCTAGCAAACAAAATTATCTTTTATAAGAAGAATGCTAAAAGCATAAAAATCTGGCAGGAAAGTCTTTTAATCTTTTAATAATAACTAATAATGATAAAAATGATATATTACAGTACTATAGATTTGAATGGATTTATTTATTTGTATTGCAAAAATATGAAACTACTAAATAAAATATGGAACGAAAAGTTGAAGTGAAGTTTACTTATACAAACTGACTTTACATATGGCAAAGTTTTACATTGGAAAAATTAATATTAAAATTATATTTAATATTTACTAAACTATTTTATTATTATAGTGTTCCAAAACATTAATGCACATTTCATTTTAAATATGTCAAGATCTAGAGATTAGATAAAGATTCCAACAGCTCAAAAAGTTTTATCAAGGTATTGTTTATGGTTATTTTTAAATGTTTTACTTAAGATTATATGTATTGCTAGCAAGAGGAGAGGAGATATCAAAAATTCATGAAAAAGTTTGAATTATTTTGTTGCCATGGTGATACTAAACCAGGAGATTGAATAAATTCTGTTTAAAAAAAAAAGTAAAAAAGATTTATTTTTATTTTTAATTTTATTGTTAATATTTTTCGACACAAAATATAATATTGTATGATAAAATTATAAATAAGTGAAAACATTTTATATGTAATTAATCTTTAAGATTAAGATGTATTAATTGATTATTATTTGTTCAATTTTAAAGAAAGTAGTATGTGCTTATAGAATTAATATGGTATGCATGAGTTACAGAATAAAAGTTTATGTAGGTAATGTAATAATTTAAATTTATGTTCTTTAGTAGATATGAAAATTTAAAAATTTGATTGTGATAAAATTGTCTTAAATAAATTTTAGTAATTTATTATAGTAATGTATATTTAATGATTGTATTCAAATAATGATGATGAATCAAGAAAATGGATTCTATAAAAATAAATATACTATAAGAACATAATGTGATATGTAAAAATACAAAAAGGAATGAATGCTAAAGTGAAATAAGGAATTTATGATCTCGATGTTTATAATGGAAAAAGTGTAATATTGACATTTGTTGTAGTAAACAATTTGTTTTGTAATGTGATCTATAATTTTTATAGATGAATACATGATACGAAGATCGGATTATATTATTAGATAAGAGGAAGTTAATAGTTATAGATGCTGAAGATATATAGTGTAGAAGGATAATTTAAAATTCCAGGATAGGATAAAATGCACCTGGAAGAACTGATGATACTTTAATAGGATTAATCAGTGTGATACCAATATATATATATATATTATTATAAGGAGATAAGAAGATCTTCAAAGGAAACATGAGTGTTATATTCCATAAGATCTTGATGAATAAGCCATGATATATTGAGGTAGAATCATTAAGAAAAAGTGACTACCTTCCATAGTATAACATGTCATAAAGAGAGTATACCTCCACTCCTACAGTTTGCTACAATAATTTAATAAAATCAGTTTCTTAAAGTTTTATATATGTTATTAGAATATATAATAGGCATCACAGGTTGGCTAGTTATTCTTTGTGAATTTTATAGTTTTTTCTTCCTAAGTTTTGTTAGATTGGTATTAGAAACAGTAAGACCATACACAAAACAAATATTCTTGTATTCAATCAAAGTCAGAATAACTTATTGTTGGGAAAATGATAAATGAGTACAAAATAAGAATGCAAATGAGAATGAGAGAGGTAAAGAGTGCTTAAAAATGAATGATAGTTTTGGAACAGAAGGAATCATTGATTCAATTATTTATTTAAATACATTATTTGTATTATTTTAAGATTACCACAACATAAACAATTTTGTTAGTAAATTGTATTAACATATTTTCATACAAATTTTAACTGTAAATGATATTAAAGTATTATAACTTGATTTAAATATTTTGAATTATAAAGGATTATGTAACTATGTGAAAGATGGCAAGGAGATTACCCATCAAGATGATCTCATGGATGGTAAAATTGGTTAATAATGTAAAGGAAAGCACACATGTTGGTAATAACAAATTTATTATTTGATGGACTAAATAACAAATATATAATTTGAATGCTTGAATGAAATGAATGAAGTTTCTTTTTATTTATTGTTAATGTAAATAATTTTATTGTAAATTTATAATTATTTAAATGTTGTAATAATTAAATTTGTAAAGCATACTCCTTACGTAAAGTAATATATATTAAGGTTATAACCTTAAGAGTATGCACCTGAAAAAAATGACAGTAGGGACCTCTGCCAATCTTTAACACAAGATTTATTTAAAAGACAAAAGCAGCCTTTTGTTAATTAATTATGTTATATGATATTTATAATTGTCTGTTATAAATTGTTGTTATTGTTAAAATAAATAAGTATGCTAAAATAAATATTTTAATTTAAAATTTTAACTAGTAGCTTTATTTTTATCTAGAATCATTTCTATCACAAAGTTATATCCCTAAAGCAAATAATCCACCTAAAGTCATAACATAAAATATATTTATTGAATATATTAAAAAATGGAAACTTGACCAATTAATTATTTACCACTTAAAAATTATAATTGTATTAAAATAATATTTCATTGATTCACATTTTATTAAATATGAAAATATTTGAACAATTATTTGAAAATTGCAATTAAACACTATAATATGCATAGAGTATTAACAGAGAGTGATATTATTCTTAGTAATCACATTCTTATTTTAAAATCAAGTTGAAATTTATTTTATAGAATAAATTTATAAATGTTATATTATTTCAAAATACAAGTTATTTATAAAATTTATTATAATGTTTGTGTTTTTGAAAGATAAAATTAAGAAGGGGAAATGCCAATTAATAAGTGTATTTAATTAAGTGAGATAATAAATGATAATTATATTATAAAGCTTTTGATTATTACAAAATGATTATTCTGTTTCATGATGGTTATTTGTATAAGCAAGAGAGTAAATATTTATAATTTTAATACATTATTTAATTGAAGGTAAGTGAATAGATTATGATTGTTAGTCTAAATGTATTATTATTATACTTAGATTAATTTTCAAATAAGAAGTTTATTTTATAATTCTGTGATTATTATTTAGATAATTATATCTCAACGAAATCGCTCTTGTGATTCAATTATTTAACTACCAATATAATTATTATTATATTTTAGCAGAAAATAATCATGATCCTTGAGATATCCATAGAATAGCATTAATTATTTCAATTAATTTAATCTGTATTTTAATATTATTATTTTTATAATTTCTTAATTTACAGAAGAGTAGCTGAATAATTATTTCAAATGAAATATTATGTTAATCATTTATTGTAGGGATTTTCCTATTGATTATAATAGAATAGTAGCTAGAGATTTTCTACAATATCAATGCCATTGTAAAGTATAATTTATATGCTTCTCAATGTTAAAATCTATATGTTGTAATTGTCCCTGAAATCTATCTTATGTATTATTTCTCTTATCTATTGTATGTTTCCAAATTAGATATAGAGTCTCATATCATATCGCTCTTATACTGTATCATTGAGTGAGCTAGTATAGTAGAATAGAGTCTATGTGTATTGTTATTATAAGGGTAAGGTTACAATATATATATATATAATAAATTAAGTTTGATGTCTATATTCTTTCCAAAATATATGTAATATTCAAATCAATATATATGTTAAAATACAGTAAATTTCACATAAATTATAGTTATTTTATTAGAAGTATTTTCAATTATACATCTTATAGTCTTTATCAACTATATTATATTGAATAATCCAAATGAGACTTCCTTTCACAATATCCATAGTTTGTTATGATTATTCAATGTTATATAGTTGATAAAGACTACAAGATGTATAGTCATAAGTACTTCTAATAAAATAAGTATAATTTATGCGAATTTTATTGTATTTTAATATATATATATTGATTTGAATATTACACACACACATACATATATATATATCATTAAAAATAAGTCAACACTGAGATAATCCCAATATCAATAACAATCAACAATTTCAAACTGATGACAAGGTATGTAAACAATATTGATATATAATTTTCAATACCTAAATACAATAATAATGATAGCTTTGTCAATTTAACAGATTCTGAAACAAATTTTATACAGAAATATATTTTATAGCTTCTTCTAGAGTGGCTTAACATAAGTAAAAAGAATGATTATAACATGGAATTAATTGCTCTTATTTAAGATACTTTTGATAAAAATAATCATCAAATTATTAAATAAATTATTAATAAAATTTTTATGCATAAATTGAATCCTAATAGAAATAATTATTTATAAAAAATGACAATTTTAGAATTTAATCATAATCTTAAAAATGATCAATCTATATACACCTGGGTCTCGTTTTACGCGATAGATAGGTTCCTCAGAAAACATGCGCAAACGAAATCGTGCAAAAATAGATGTAACTTACCTTGAAAAAGGGGGGATATGGACTATGATTTTTCAAAATTTGCGTAAAAGCAAAACACCAATGTAAAATTACTTTAAAATTCACGCAAAAAAAAAAAAAGAAATAAATAAAATATGACTAATAAAAATTTTCAAATTTGAAAAAAATTGATACAAGACAAACTTTTTTTAACTATAATATTTTATTTAAAACAATATATTTTTATGCATAATTTACAATAATTTATATTTTTTTATACACGTTTTAATTATTATCGCTATTTTCCGGTAAACAAGTTCGTTTGCAAACTGATAAAAAAATCAGATTCTTCACAAGATGTAATACAACTAGTGCCAATGTCACTCTCATGTTGTGTTCATTAATGGTTTTCTGGTGACAACATAATTAGTAATTAATCTAACAACTAAAAATTAAATTCTTATTTTTGTCTTTAATTTTCAATTTTAATTGTGCCCACTGCTATTACTCACCTTTTAAAAATAAACTACGTTCTTTTTTAGAAAGCAAAAACAGAATGTGATTTAAAATGCAAAATTAACACGCACAATGTTTGAACAAATTTACATTATAATCTTGTAAAATTTAATGTGTGTATACATAAAATGTGGAAATCATGATTTTAATTACATTATTGCATAAAATCTTACTATTATAAAGCACTGAAAATATTGAAATTACTAAGTTGAAAGTCGAATTTCAATAATGTGCCATTACTTTCAATATAACGTAAGTGCGCAAATTTTATTATTTAAAGTAATAGTGAAATATTGGAGTTCAATCAACTTCCGGTAAAACACGAATCGCATAACTTTAAAATCGTGTTAAATAAGTCCGCGTAAAAAGAGACCCAGGTGTATTTAAAAACAACAACAAGGGGTTGAAAATGTGTTTCATTAAAAAGAATCAAATTGCAAATGAATGAATGTGATTTTATTTAAGTGAAAATTTATAATTTTAAAAGCCAAACGTTGAAATTTATTAATAATATATTTTTAAAAAAATGAAAAATAAATCAATAACTAATACAAGATTTTAATACATATTCTAATAATTTAACAAGCCCATAAATAAATTACAGCTTTTAAAATATGTAATGCTAATAATATAAACTTGTTCACTTAAAACTACTGTTACAGTAATTTTCAAGTCAGCTTACCAAAAATTCATTTAAATAAACTTGAAATGAATGCCCACTTTTTTGTATTAATATCAATCAATTTGTCAGGTTATTTTTTCCTGATAAATAAATAGACTGATCATTGATACAAGAATGTGTTATTTGTAAGTTTATTTAAATTGCTTTTAGACTTAATTGTTTGTTCAATAAATATACTTTTAATATATACTCTTCTACATTTGCAGATGCATAAATTTTGCTAATATAAAATTCCAGTATGAAGGAAATCTACTTAAACTTATGATGGATTTTAATGTTTCATTTATGTATAATACTGCTACATATATTGGCAAATCAGTTTTAGAAATTTTTGGTTATAAGAAATTTAGCATGCTACTAAATTATTTGACTCTATTGATCACTTTAATTCTTAAAATATAAAAAAAAAATACTGAAAACAAATTTTATAAATAATCTACAATAAAATTTATTTTAGTCTCTTTGAAATTTATCAGTGAAAAAATTGTGATGATTTTTAAAAATAAATATTATAAATTAGATAAAGGATGGCCTACAAATTTTACTATGATGGGTCAAATATATTACTTTTTATTATCTACACATGAATAGACTTAACATATTTGTATATATATACTAGATAAATAAAAATATTTTTGTTTATCATTGAAAAAATATGTCTGATTTTCTTACATATAAATTAAACAATCAAATAATAAAAACTGGACTATAAGTAAATAATAAAATCAAATCATTACATAACAGTGTCTAAATCCAATGACTGTTTACATTATAAAATGTGCATCAAACTCTATCAGAAAAAGAATATATTCACTTTAAATCAAATATAAAAATCTTGCAAAAATCACAAGCTTTAAATCTTTTCTATATAGTAACAAGAAGTTATATATTTACAAGTTATAAAATACAAAATATATCAGAAAGTACTTATAAAGATTGATTATCATATAATACAATTCCAATATACTGTAAAAACAATTATAAGAATTAATATTTGTCAAAATCGCATGTTGTTAATAAATTATTTATTAGCAATTATAAGAATTGTAATATTATAAAAGAAAAAGTAAAAGTAAAAAAGTGATTATCTGTGGTCTTTGTATAATAGCAACAAACTTAAATCTACTAAAGTGGTACTGGGATAATTATATTTCACCAATATAAGTAAATTATTTAACAATTCTAAAAAATACTATATCTAGAGGGCAAAAATGTAATGTTGTTTACCAAATTATTTGTAAATGCTTATAGATAAATTGAGATGAAAAACTGAAAAACAATTAAGGAAAACCAGTTACTTTGTAATCACATAAAAATGAATGCAAATATTTTTTCAATTATTATTTCAGTTTCATTGATCATGAAAATTATTCAATTTTCAAATTCGATTTTGGTAACCTGTGCAAACAAGTTTCATTTCATTAAGTGAAAGAAACTTTTGTTCATTAACATTATACAATATTATTAATTATACTGTTAATCATAATTACCTTAATTGCATATATATAACATAATTTAATGTGTATTTTTTAATTTACATTTATTAATACATCTACATAAGCATATTGTTTATTTGTAGGATTCACATATTTGAGAATAAAAGGTAACATCTGAGCATAACAGTGCCATTTAATTGACTTAAACATAGATGTTTATTTTTTATTAATTTAAAATTGATCTAAAGATCTTTAATTATTGAATTTATTCCTCTATTTTATGATGCTAAAATTCACAATGCTATTGGAAGTAACAAGAAGAAATTAAAAGCAATATACTTGGGTGAGAGAAGAGACAAGTAACATTGATGTCATTGAAAAAAATAAAAATAAATTGAATTGGAACTGGACTGTATACATTTCTAGAGAAGATGATAATAAAGGCCTGTTAATAAACTGGATTATAAGTGATTTTAAAACATCTAAAAAGAAACCACATGTGTAATGAATGGATGAAATATGAATATTTGTATAATATGGAGAAGAGAGGCTATGGATTAAGAAAACTGGGTTAAACTTGAAGAGATATTCAAGATATAATTATTTATATTTTACAAATTATTTTAGCAATATAGAACAACTTTGAAATCATATCATAAGACTATAAAAACCGAATTATGTTATCAAAATTGTAAAATTTTCAAAAAGTGCATCTATCCACGATAATTTTTTGTGACTATTAAGGAGATCCACTGATGATGATATGATAAAAGTATTTGCATTTCGGAGTTCCAAGTTCTCTAAATAAAGACGTTTGTTCTTTCCTCCCTTATTTTCCTCTTTTTATACCCTCAACGAGGATGGATTTATGATTTGGCCTTGTGTGTGTATATATATATGTATTTTTTTTTAAAGAAAAAAAAACTTCCTATAAGATGATACAAGTGATGAAACATTCATAATAATAATCTCTACTGAAGGTCAACAAATGATTAATAATTAAATTGATATTGGTTTAGAAGATTTTACTTTACCTCAAAGACTATTTAATTAGGGGGGAAAATCCAGTTTATTTATAATAGAAAGAAAAAAATTCTTTGATGTTCAAAATCAATAACATCATATAAAAATGATAAATTAAAAAAAATACTGACCACTGATAGTTTTAATTCATTTTTTAAACAATTATGTACAGTATGTAAAGTAATAAATTTATGATTATATAGACACACATTTTCTTAAATATTCATATATATATAACAGAATATATATAAAGAGAGAAAAATCACAATTAACATTCTTACTTTTGAAACATGTAGTTATTGCATACATTAGGAAAAAATATGTTAATGACTCCTAAAACTTACAATCTATTAAAAAAGTAATTCTGATAAGTGACCTACATAACTGATTGAAATGATAGAATATCAAACTCAGGAGTTCAAATCTAGAGATCACAGCCCACATCCATCTATTTTAATGTTCAATCTTTATTAATGAGCTCCAAAACAACACACCATTAGAATATTTATTTATTTAATGATCACTTGCACAGATATTATTGTATTTCAGTGCTTATTTAAAATGTATAATGCATAAGATTGATTTGAACAATATATTTTTTTTAAAAAATCCAGTTTAATGTTTTTGAAAAAGTAATGTACTCTTTGGAAATTGTACTGGAAAAAAAAAATCTCATAGGTATACAATAAAGAGCAAACTTTTTATTCTACTTCAGTACAGCTATCTATTGTGACAAGAATTAATCAATAGATATTAGGTGATAGTGCTTGGATTCAAAACATTAGGATATTTTTTAATTTCAGGTTGAAAGTATGCTAACAATTAGGCTTTGATTGGGCTAACTAAAGAGTATTGGTTGAGTTGAAAAGCAAATTAGAAGCCATCAATATATATATATTTTCAAATATTTATAGTTATATGATTGAAATTAAAAAGTGCTACATGTGGTTTCTAGAGGTATAAAATTGTGTCATTTATTGAAAAGGAAATTAATAAAAAAATATTTTAGTTTCAATATTATAACATACTTATTACTTTAAATGACCAGTTATTTCAGAGGTCAAATGTTGTTCAAGCATTAAAGTGACAGATTGAGCATAATAGTTGTTTTCAAGAGATCAATGAAATATTTTTTAAAGAGAATATGATTCAGACACTATTGTGTTTGAAGTCTACCATGGTCCTCTCTGAACTAAAAACCACATCGGGCACTGATAACAATTATTAGTTTATCAAAAAAGTATTACACTATAGAAAATTCATCCATGATTTTCAATAGCATATAGCAAATTGTTACTATTATAAAAATAGTGGAGAGTCTACAAGCTGGCATGAAGTTTAATAATTCTATGGTAAAACCAAAATATGATTAATATAGAAAATATAGAGTTAACTATTAAATGTTTTTTAGAAAAGTTAAAACTTTATTTAATCTTTACAAATATATTCAGTAATAGCATTTGGGTTAATATATAACACATGTCAATTAGTATTCTTTCTTTTTAAGATGTTATGATTTACGCAATAACAAAACTAGCGAGGGAAAAAAACCATGGACTTTTAGATTTGTAAATACTAAATTTAAGGAAGCACATGAATCAATGAGACTAGCTTTTGAAAAAATAATCTAGTTATTCAAAGTATCATCTTTAATTCAATATTCATGAATCTAAAAATCCCTACTTAAGTTTCCATGTGTACCACTGTCACTGCTCAAGCTAGAAACACCTCAAAAAAATAAAAGATGTAATTGAAAAGTTCAAATAAAGTTTGAATTTTTCTTAAAAAACATTTAATAATTAATATTGAGTGATAAAAATAGACTAGAATATAATTATTTCTGTAGTTTTTGTTTTCAATCTGCTTTTAAGACTGATGAGTGCTGGTTTAGCATAAAACATGCATCTGGGGAATCATATATCTTTTTTTCATATGTCTTTGGTCATATGTTAATGATTACCCATCTCCAGAAGTTGTTAAAAGGGTTGAAAATCAGTCCCTACCTTGTGTGAGAATGGTGTAGTGAAAATTATACTACTGTAACATATAATTATAACAGAAATACTACCAACACATACTTTAAGACAAACACTAGAGTTATATATATATATATATATATATATGTAACTTTATAAATAAATATCTGATAGTTGACAAAGCTACAAGGTAGTGAAAGCACTTCTAAGTTATACATATAATTTTCATAGACTTTTAATTACTGTATTTTCAAATATTTATTTATAAAGTTACGTATATTATTTTGAAGAAATACAGACATCGATTTGTAATATTATATATATATATAATCAAAACTACCCCAAATCCAAAATTAAACCACACCAGTATAAAATAATATCAAAACACAACCTAAGGTTTCACTGCTACAAGCAGACTTCTCAAGTGTAAAGAACTACAAAAACTAGACAATATATATAATATTAAAAACTACCCACAAATCCATTCACTTCCCATCCACCCTTAATATTAAACGAACTCTTAAATAAGTTAATTGCTTCAGAATAATAAATTTTCATTAATAAAGACTCTTTAATTCTTCTTTTGATTTCATTTCTCTCAAAGAAGACAACCTTAGCTTCATCAAAATCAATAGTGTGGCCTGTATCTTTTTCATGGACATACAAAGCAGAACTAAGATATCTATTTTTAACTCTACTTTTATGAACCTTTATTCTTTCATTTAAACTCAAACTACTCTGACCTATGTAAACCTTCTTACAAAATAAACAAGGAATAAAATATACTACACCAGGAATAGTCTTTCTATCAAAAACTTCTTTTGTATTATTTAATAAATAATTCAATGTAACACCCCTTTTCAAGCAATTTTCTTATTTCCAAACAATTTACTATTTCTACATACAATTTTATAAGAAGACAATTTAAATGGCAAAGAAATAAAATCATATTTTTCTTTAACCTTTACATCCTTACAAATATTACTATTAAATAAAATACTTTTAACAAATTTATCAGAGTATCCAACATTCAAGTAATCTTTATAAAATTGATATTTCTGAAACAAAGCTACCCCACTAGAATTATTTAATTTAATATTTCTATGACAATAATTCCTTAAAGCAGCTACTTTATGAGATACAGACTGATAGCTATCAGGTTTAATTATAGATCTTAATTCTTTACTTTTAACTAAATGACTGCACAATAAACAATTAGTTTCTACATTTTTAATCACCAAAAGATCTAAAAAATTTAACTTACCAAAATCTAACCCCCCCCTCCTTCTAACACAAATTTTATAGAAGGATCAAAACAATCAAACTCATTTACAAATTCCTTCAATTTATCATTCTCAACTACAAATAAACAATCATCAACATATCTGACAAATAATTTTACATATAAACAATTATTTTTAATAATAATTTCCTCTTCCATAAAACTAATATAAACTGAACATACTAAAGGAGAAATAATATAACCTATTATCCACCCTTCCTTAATCTTATAAAAATTACCTTTATAAGTAAAATACATAGAATCTTCCAATAAGAAAAGCAAATCTTTAATTACCTTGATTTTATTTTTTGATAAAGAACTTTTCTTAATCAATACAGACAAAAGAACATCAATACTGCTTAACCTATTAACAGACTGATACATATTTTCAATATCTAAACTTCCAAATACCCAATTACTTTCCATTTAAAAATTATTAATAATTTTATATTGACTAGTTTGGTTTTATGCTTGTAATGTTTATATATATAATTCTAACTTAAGAAATATATAAATTGATTTAACAATCCAATTCTACCATCATCTCTTAATAATTTTTTTAGCAATGACTAGGAAAATATAATCCAAAAGGGATAATATGTGGTTGGGTAGCACTGAATATGCATAAAACTGAACAGAAAACCAGAAACATTGCAGATAAAAAATACATACTTTGTAAAACATATTAATATATGTATGGAAAAATTATTATATGTATGTATACATAAAATCATGAGATAATTACTAAGTTTATTCAATTAATAGTTCTCTTGCTGTCATGTTCAATAACTTTTTACAGTAAGAAATGAACTATTTTTTACTGTATTTAAATCTTTTATATAGAGTTACCAGTAAGAATAACAGCCAGATAGGAATCTTAAATCAACCTGCCTATTTAAATGCAAAGTGGTTTTGTAAACAGTGATATTAAACATATTGTTGTAAATTATATTGATAACTAGGATTCAAAGTTATTAACCAATAAGATTACATCAATATTGACAAATAATAACCAAAGCTATCAATTTCTTAAAAACTGCATCAACAAAGATAGATTTTAATATAATTGCAAAATTTGCCATCATTTTGGAATATCTAAAAAACACTATGTAAAAATCTCTGAGGTTGCTGAAATTCTAAACTTGTTTGCAATGAGGTGTAATTCATGCAAAAGCATTATGGCCAGCAATTAAAATATGATAATAATTCATTTATAAGGGAATAGCCACAATTATCTTAAACAGAATTCAGTTCATGGCTTTAAGCTATAAATGGCCATGTGGTATTCATGTCAATCATGCTGGAACTTTTATGGGTTACACATTTTTAATGCTTGTCAACATGTATTTCTTCACCAAATCATGAAAAATACCAGTATTAGAATAAATTATTGCTGTTTTGCAGTTGGTTATATATAAAACATTCTTCACTGTTTTCCTCTTTTTCTTCTTTAGTCACTTAAATTATTGTAAGATCTAGTTGTCATGAGCTTCTCATGCCATAAGACTTCTTTTTATATTAACAGTAATATTGAAAATGTGTGTTTGTGTATTAACATTTTTGTACTTTAATTATACACATAACTCTTTTTTAACTCAAGAAATAAGAGGTCATAATATACTGATAGTTCTTATGGATGACATTTTTTTGAGATAGTACAATCACTAATAAGTTAATTTGGAATCAAATTTGTATGAGATAGGAGATTAGTCTAGCAAAAATTGTATGATAAGGCAGCCCTATTTAGGGATCCCCCTACTTACCAAGAGAGTGAAAGAGTAGGATATTACACCTGGTAAATTACTCATTACAACAACATAAATAATAAGAATAGTAATAATAATATTATGGTAGTGGTAATGTGGCAGTGAGTTGTAATACAAAAGGTAAATATAAATCTATATTTTTGAAATATATGTGCATGGAATATGTGAACTGTACTTAGCATAAACTTTTCAAGACCAGAACAGAAGTTGCACTGATATCTAAGAAACTATCAGAATTTATTTTTCATATAGAGATGTTCTTCGTGAAATTAGTCTACTAAAAATAAAAAATTTAATAAAACAGATGAATGGATACAAGTTGTTTTGGAGAGTAGAGTCAGTCAGTGAAAGGATAATGTGTAATATTTCACTTGCTTTAAAATGTAATTTACTATCCCTTCTGTTTTAGGTATTTATTGTTGTATCAATGAAAGGTTAATGGTGTTTGTATTGAAAATAATACCTAGCCCTTGATGAAGCAACATTCTATCACAGAAGGCAGCAGAAGATCTTTCTCAGGCATTATTTACATTTTATTTTATTATTTACATTTTATCTTTACATCTAAATGTTATTCCATTATTCTCTACCTGAGCATCCCATCAATAGCTTAAGTATGGTGTCCAAATTATTCTAAAATATAACACATACTACCAAAAAAACTACTTTGCCAATAGTAACTATTACTTTTAAAAAAAAAAACAACACAAAATCACTTTTTTTAATTGGTGAATAAAATTATTTTATAAAATACTTTTAACTGTGTCCTCATTTACTATGTGTTTTTTTTTATATTTACATATTTATTTGTTTGTTTTCTAATACATTAAAAAATGTGATGCATAATAATGTAAATGGCATATATCATTTTAGCAATCATTTCTAAAAGACTTCTCACCAGTAATTCAATTAAAACTTTTATTCTTGAACAACAATACATGATCTTCCAAATAACAAACTATATGGGAAGTAGTTATTTCCATTGTAATTACAAATTATATGATTGTATTTTTGGTAAAAAATAAGTATAAAAAACAAAAATAATTATTCTGTATTTTAAATATACAATAATTTAATTAAAAATATGTATGTATATATATTCTCAAGTTTTGTTGTTGTTTTTCTTTTTCTTTTATTTGATGTCATTAACAGAAAGGTTGCCAACCTATTTCTAAATAACTTCAGAAATTATTCTAACTTATAATGAACAAAAGCAATGCTTTATTATAGAATCACCTATAGTAAGCTTGAGTTATTACTGATTACTGTATGGTTTCTTAATGCAAAACTTCAATAATTCCAGCTTTGAATTCCATGCCTTATTTATGAAAGCAAAGTCAGAAACTGGTCTGAATCTGATGATTTAAACCAGTGGCCTTCAACCACCGGGCTGCGGACTGGCACTGGGCCACAGAAGTTTTCTGTCAGTCCGCAGCTAGACTAGCAAGAAAGTTTGTAAACAAAATAATACGATCTTAAACTTTTAATTAATATGAACAATTTTTATTTATTTTTTCATCGCATTTAAAGAAACAGAACAAAAACAAAATCTAATCAATCATGCATAAATTAGTTTTTCTATTTATCACAGATGTTTATGGGGGGGGGGTAGAAAAAAGTTTTTTATTATACAAACTCCGGTTGTCTTTTGATAGCCAATCACGGCTGCTTATCAGCATTGTTAAAACAATAAAATATAACATGACTTTTTTTGATCTCTTAAATTTTTTCTATGGTGATTTTTTTTTTTTTTTGGCTTTAAATCAATTTTTATTACCTTTTTTTAAAAATAAAAAACAAAAAATAAGTTCTGTTTCTAACTTTTACAAAGTATTTCTCAATACACCCCCACCACCCCAAAATAAAGTAAGATCAAAACTTTTGACTTTTTCAAGTTTCATTTTCTTTTTTTTTGTTGTTTAAAAATATGCCCACTTTTTTTGGCCCATAAGGCAATATTTTTTTTGGCTTTATTTGTATACCACTAAAATGTTAAAACTTTTATTTTTAAAACCAATTTCTGTTACCTTTTTTTAAAAATAAAAACAAACACAAAATAACTTTGGTGTCTATCTTTTATCTCAGTATTTCTCACCCCCCACCCAAATAAGATCAAAACTTTTTCAACATTCAGGTGAATAACATTTTATTCTTGCATGTTTTAACAATGAAATAATAAACGTAAAATGCAAGCACATTAATGAGAATGAGTGTTATTGTATGTTTTTTGTAGCAGTATGACTGCATAACTTGAGAAAGAGTGTTTAGCATGTGAAGTTAAGTAACACTATTACAATACACAGTAACTAGTGTGCTGTTTTGGTCAGTTAAAACAATTATGCTTATCTAAGGCTAAGCAGGTTACATCTTTAAGAAAATTTATCTAAACTTCTGCCGGTCCGCGAAATCTTATCCTTATTTTTACCAGGCCGCAGGTGTGAAAAGGTTGAAGACCATTGATTTAAACAATCTATCATATAGTAATCACTGAATACCCACATTTACTATAGATGGTTTTAGAGTAGACTTGTATTTTCATATATTAAGCATGATAACTAATTAAATAATTTGTTATTAAATCAAATTCAAGTCCCAACATCCTAGAGAGATAACATTAGCTAACATGTTCTTAGTTCTAAAATAATCTGCTTTAGGAATTATTAAATGAACAGATGATATTATAAAACACTTCAATTTAAAACCTATATTCTACATAATTAATCCTAAAATATATTTCCTGACCATTCGTATCTGTAAAAATATCTATAAAAACCAAATATTTATCATATCTATATAATGAAATATTTTCCAATTAATTAAACAAGCATTGAAAATCAATGTAAAAACTAAAATATATTTTCTGGCCACCTTATTGATAATAAATTAAGCACAAAAGCAAATGCTTATTATGACTACATATTAAAATATTTTCATACATAAACATACATTAAGAATGTTTTAAATTTTAAGCATTGCAGAAAATAACCTCAAATGTTTATATTTAAAATAAATTAAATTAAGTATAAGAATGATAAACAGAGCAAAACTCTCCATACAGTATTGCCACCTGTGCTAAACAGAGTAATCAATGGATGCCAGAAGGCTTGTGCATAAAATCTCTATCTAATGCCTACTCATCTAATATCCCCAGACTAGTTTCTGGCTTGTGGCCTTCGTCAGTGAGGAGCTTTGGATCTGAGAGCACTGCATCTAGATCTTAGGATCTAATGCAACCCTCTAGCAACTACCTTTTATCTCTACTTTACTACAAAACTATGAGAATGAAATTGAAAACACAAAAAATATTTTCAATCTAAGCTCAATAGCTTATATAGTCATATGGGTCTGAAGCTTAATGGTTTATAAGAATGATGATGAAAAATTAACTTTCTACTCATTCTCACTAGAATGGATTTTTAGATCAAGAAATCACTAATTGATCTCTGTGTTAAACTTCCTTTTCTAAAATTTGGAAAATATTTTGAAAAGGTTGAGACTTAAATAACATAAAATAATTTATTCTTATTTTGGTCTTTAATTTATAGATATTTTCTATTGATTCCCCCTCCCCCCAATTTATCAGCATAATTAAATGTCATCTTTTATTCCACAGTATAATGTTTTATATTATTTGACAGAATTCTGTAAAGAGTGTGACATCTTCATCAGCAGGTTTGAATCTTACTGTTAGAAATATTTTATCATAGGTTTTAAATGACTCTAAAGCATTTATTTCCTTTTACAGATGTCATATTTTTTTATAATTTAAATCAACTGTTCCAAGTTTCAAAGCATATTCTTAAAACCTAAGATTAAAAAGTCTTGAAGTTGCTAGCTTAAGTGTTCAAAATTAGAATTCAAATTTTAATTCAAATGGAAGTCTTTTTAAATATGCACATCATCATCCATTGAGCCAAATCATCTGTAATTAAAAGTGTGAAAACCAGTAATTTTCTACTTATAAGTTCAAGACTTGGATTAATAGCAGTGGAAAGCCATATATGATCAACATCAGAAAAAAAAGAATGTCAAAATATAATAAGAGAAACCATCATATTCTATTAATATCTAGATCATTTTCTCTTTTGTTTTTGAAATGTTATTTAAAAAACATAAATTGAGTTTTGAAACTTAAAACTTCAAGATTTTTTTAAACTTTATTTATTTAAATCCTGACGTTGATTTTATTCCCCTATAATTTATAATAATGACTTTACTTAAAAGCTAATAATTCCTGAATTGAAACTTAACCAACCCCAAAGATAACAAGATCTCCACTAAACATTATAATAATTATTACTTTATTGTGATAGTTATTTTTTTAATAATACATTCTCTATAATAATAAATTATCTATTTGGACATCAAATATTATGCTATTTATCAATAATAATCAAATAGATATTTGTTCAGAAGTTCATAAGAAATTTGAGCATTGTGACAGAGTTAAGCTGAGAGCTGTGCACTTTGAGCTCCAGAATCTGCCCCTTTATTACTTCATCAAACCATTTAGGAATAAATAATCAGGTGATTTAAATGCTCAGAAATTTATAAGAGCCTTGAGCATCAGAAGGGCAAAGCTAGTCAATCTATGAACCTTCAGTTTCATAATTTACTACCCGACTACTGCACCAAACCATATTGGGATTTATATCATGTAATTTTATTTTTCATTTCTTTCAATACTTATATAATATTTTTCTTTCCAACCAATTTTTACACACTAATAATTCTTTATCAATTAAAATAATTTAATACATCCACATTACAATCTTTTGCTCAATTCAATTGAATTTGGCATCTATATCATTTTCATTTGTATGAAACACTCACACATTGTATGTATAAATAAACGTCTATCTTTTCTTTTTACTTTGGTGATATGGTTGATGAGTCAGTAATATATAATTTGCAAAGTAGGGGCATTAAAACAGTCTCTTCATTTCAGATTTAAAGCATCTCCAATCAAAGACATCCTAAAGAGGATCAATAGTAGAAAATATATTACTTATCAACTAAAGATTGTTGATGTTTTGAAGAGTTCCACTATTCTTGTTTTAATTAGCAAGAAATAGCTAGTATTCATTTACCAAATTATAATTAAATTGCTAACAGAATTGATTAATTAAGCACAGCTATCTGAAAGAAAAAAAAAGCTTGTTAAAAACTTTTTAAATTATCCACATTTTCTCTGGTCCAGATTGGAAAGCTCAATCGTAGACATAACACAAATGGTGGGCCAAATAACTATGCCACAAATCACATTTATATGTGTGTGTCTATGCATATATTTATTTAGACACGTGTAAACAGACACCCACATATAATGTGTTCCAGTGTCATGGTAACCTTCATTAAATAAATCAATATATAAAGTTTTTTTGCAATATCATATAATAATAAAAAATATGATGATCGTATAACAAAACTTAGTCGTCAATAATAGTAATTATTATTTACGATCAACTTCACTCAACATTGTTAGCATTTGAAAGTTAAAGCTACGTATAAAAAAAAACTTTAAAGGCATTTTTTTTAAAAATCAATATCATCTATTTTTAAAATACATATACATACAAATTGAACAGTAAAAAAAAAAGGTAATAAAATAATAATAATTAACAATATGTAAGATAACTTTTTTAAAAAATTGTTAAAAGCTAACAGGAGAATCCAACTAACGATTAACATGTCAAATTTTCTCCCAAGTAGTAGCAAATGCTATATTTCTCACATATTTTCTCTGCCGAACTCACTTCAAACACAATGTATAGAATAAAAAAAGCTTTCTTTTTAAATTACAAAGCAAATTGTCAGAAAGAAAAAAAGATGAGCTTTTCATTATTTTTAGATGTATATAAAATCTGTCAATTATTTTAAATCTTAAACCGCATTTATTATTTGAGACATGTTTAATAATTTCCGCATTAAAAATAATGGAATTAAACGTAAAAATGTTATTGTCCTATTATAGAAATTATTTCATGTTTGAACTGCATCAATGATCACCGCCTGGTAAGAAAATACAGCTCAAAACAACAACAACAAAAAATGTCCGTTGAAAGTAGGGAGTAAAGACTGTAGAACAAACGTTACGCCTCATTAACAAACACTTTATGCTACTCACAAACTCGGAACTTCAGAATACCACTTTTATCTTCCACTATATTGTTTTTTTTTTTTTTTTGCATCTGCCCTAATAAAAGAGAATCCCTGTTGACGTCCTTGTTTTCATTTTTGTTAGCAAAGTCATTTGTTCGTGGCCGAACTAATGTTATGTTTTCATGTTAAATTGCACTATATCTCAGAAAATAATTATATAATAAAAGAATTATGGTTCCAATGAAAGAAATTGAATAAATTACAATAAAAAAATGACTAAAATTTGTAAAATAAAATAATACAAGTAGACTTAAAAATAAAATATTAAAAAAGTAAACTTAAAAAAAAAAAATCAAACATGTAAATAAAGTTATAAATGTCAGCTTTGTAAATAATAGTTATACACTCACGTAGACATTTAAAATGAAGCACACAATTAATATTTAACTCGAAAATAAATGGAAAAAAGAGATTTATATACGGTAGATATAAAAGACTCTGATTAAATATTTGTAAATTCTAAGCAAAATACTATGGATTTATTTAATTTACTGCAGAAAGCCGTTGCCACATAATTCAGAGAGTGATGAATCAAATTATTTTCGGTTATCTTACATTTAATTATTTTTAATAAAAAGGATTTGTGATATAGTGATTAGCATGTTTTCCGGATTTATAACATAAGTCCAAATCTGAGATGCTAAGGCTCACTGATGATGATATTATTATCATTAAAAAGAAGAATTTGAACTGAGGATTTTCAATCTATATTCAACCTTCATTCCATCTCAAACAATCGATACACATGACCACACACATGTGGAAAAAAAAAGATCCCCAATATACATATTTCGTGCAGAATCAACAATTATCAATTGGTCCTGATCATAATCTCCCACACATATATACAAACAGTGCTTGACTTATATTAAGATAGCAACTTCTTAAACTTTAATGGATGGGCTTCAATTTCCTCACCCTTCCAGCAATTCAACCATCCACTTCATTGAAAAACCAATTATAGAATACTCAAAGCCTTTGGTGGATTTGATATTGTAGTCATACCCATGTAGACATTACATCAACTGATCCCCTCATATTACTGAACCATTACATATCCATTTATATTAACAGAAGGATGGGCTGGACTTATACCATGATGTAACCTATTTCCAAAGCAATAATTATTTAATATAAAATGGATAAATAATGGTCCAATAATATAAGTGGTTAGATTGACATGATGGTTATGATTACAATATCAAATCCATGAAGGACTTGAGCATTCCATTATTGATATTTCAATGAAATGGATAGTTAAATTGTTGGAAGGGTCAGAAAATTGAAGCCTATTCATTAAAGTTTAAGGAATTGCTATCTGAATATAAGCCAGTACTGATTGTATATATGAGTGGTAGATTATGATTTGACCCCAATGATGAGTGCTGGTTCTACATGAATTCTGCATGAAATATGTATATTGGTGATAATTTATCTTTTTCACACGTTATTATGTGGTATCAGTTCTTTGAGATATAGTAGAGAAAAATATAGATTGAAAATCCTCAGTTCAAATCCCTTTATTTACCATAATAAATGTTCAGTAAACTGAATGAGCAGTTTAATTATTAATGTTGTTGTCATTATTGTTATTATTTATTTTTGCAGATGTAAGAAGACTTATCTTTTAGATAGAGGGCCTACAACAATTAGCAATATCTAACTATTATTAACTAAAGAGTATAGATATTAGACACTAAACCTATGTTTTAATTTTACATTTTATATTCACCTATATCCCAACATATTTTCTTTTTTGTTCATAACATTCTATGAAGGGATGTCAAAAATTGCTTTGTATATATAGAGAGAGAAATGTTCTAAACATACCAATATGTGAAAGCAATAGTTTGGAAACAGGTAGGCATACACATGTTCAGAAGTTGGTCTTAGCAATTAAAATAGAGTCTAAACTCAAAAAGTAATTACAGTAAAACAGCACCTTATTAACTGTTTTAGCAGAAAAAAGATTCATATACTATGTATATATAAATCACCAGCAGTTAGCTACTCTAAATAAGCATAACCACTCCAACTTTTATGAAATAATAATAATAATAATAATAATAATAATAATAATAATAATAATAATAATAATAATAATAATAATAATAATAATAATAATAATAATAATAATAATAATAATAATAATAATAATAATAATAATAATAATAATAATAATAATAATAATAATAATAATATATAAAACAGACAAGTGCATTATTTTGATTATTATTATAACATTTTATGAGATGTCTTTTAGTTTCAAACATTTTTTTATCCAGAAAGACTTTACTACCTTACATAATATAGATGTTGCCATATCTTTCCAATAATCATCAACATTCCACTTCATCTATTAGAATGACTTTGAAATAATCTTTATAATGTAAAAAGAATCTGCCTTCTCCACCAAAACTATACTCAGATTCATTTATATATATATATACCCTAATCCATCAAAAATGTTATTTAACAATAGTGGGCTTTATAGAATCACATGTAGAAAATTGAAAAATATTTTATTCTTGCTATTGTATTGTTAGAATTTTACACAGTATGCAAACATATTTTTTTTACACAGTAAGATGTCTAAATCTTACTTCCATATAATCAATTAGGTGCATACAGTTATTTCAGATGCAGAAATAATTTTAATGTAAATAAATAAATTATCCTTCAACTTCTTAAAAGCAATATATTGGACTTTAGGGTATACCCCAACACTAAATCCATCTTTTTACTTTAAAGCTACCTATTTTTAAATTAGGCCACATTCTCAATTTGATAATCATCCAAGCTAAAAATTGCTGAAGATTTTTCTTTCATCATTGGCTTATAATGAACATAAGTTTTCTGAACATTAATTCCTAAAGCAACATGCATTCAAAACTTTAATTACATTGTGTAGATCATTATTTTAACTGAGAAAAATAGCACAACTATCATGATCACTGTAAATCCAAAAAAAAAAAAACGAATTTGTTACTTTTGCTTTAATTGATTCAAGTTAAATTTTAGAACAGATTTTAATGCATTTAATATGGTTTCATTTATTCATTCATATTTAAAAGAAAAGTTCATTCAACAAAAAAATAATTTTTTTTTTTTTTTCACCAGTTGAGATGACTTTCCTTTGCCAATCAAAAAAAAAGTTCAATGCTCTGATTGTATATTATCTTTATTATTATTATTATTTCTTTGGACATTTCAAACATAATTTTTATTGGGGGGGGGGGTTGTTCGTAATCTTATATTTTTAACTAATGAAGTCCAATTTATTAAATTCCAATATGGAATTAAGATTTAACAGTAAAATTAAATGTCGAATGATTACAACAATTTTCACCTGCTAGAACTGCTGAAATGTTTTCATCAGTTGAAGGGAGGTTAAATGGTGCCATATTAACAACTGTGTAAAAATTGTTCAAGTGATTGAAGATTAGAAATGTGTTATTCAAATGTAAGAGAATATTAGCTAATCACTTGATGATCAAGAAGCCAAGAGAGATATGTAACATCATCAAAATATTGAACAGTTTGCCTATTTAAACTGAAGAATTATTATCAAAGAAGGTAAGAGTATTGCTTGAAAATAAAGCTTTCATTTTTTAGAGAAGTATGATCTTTTAAAATCATCCATAGAGCCAGCAACTTTATGTGTCTATGTGGAATAATATAATATGGTTACCAAATTAGGAGTTCCAAAATTATTGATCGTCTTCTGTTGAACTTTTCCAACGGTTGTAAATAAGTAAATAATGATGGATCAGATTGTATAATATTCTTATTAAACACATTATCAATATTCTCTTGTAATTGTAACATTCACTTTAGAAACCACTGGCCCTATAATAGGTGGTTATAAGTGTTATATCTCTGCTTACAAAGTTTATGATGGATTGCTTCATTAAACAAAAGAGTTTTCAGAAATGAAAAGACTTCTGCATGATGCTTTTGTTTTGGTAATATTTTTCATAAAATCACTTTTAGATGTACAATTTTGAAATGTCATGAAATATAACCAAACAGATTTATTCATTTAAAATTAAATACATTAGTCATAAGTGAATAAATGAATAGTAAAGTAACAAATAAAAAGTGTGAAACATTCAATGAACCATTCATTAGATCTTTGAAATAGTTACATCCTGAAACAAAGTTAATATTCTATTTTCATCAATAAATATTTAGTTCTTTGTCATCAAACTGATGTTATTAGAACTATTATTTTATTCAAATAATAAAGTCAATATTAACATTATTCTTCTTTGTTTAGTACTGTGTTAAAATGTAATTCAAGGTTCACAAATCTTGGCTAAGCTCTGTTACTTGCAGCTCTTACAATTATTCATAAAGTTCTGTGCAATTAATCCTTCAACTATTATTTTTTATGTTAACTTTTAATGAAAAATGTAGTGAACCTATTTTCAGAATGAAATCTCAAATTATTGAGTTATCTTGTAGATTGAAAGCACATTTTAATAAGACCAGTAGATGTTTCAAGTCAGTAAATATACACAGCATTACATTTAGATAACTGGCTACCTGTATATTACTTTTTTTTTGCTCAAGTGAAATAAATTATTATATTATGATATAATGAATTATTTTTTTGTAATATTTATAATAATAACAATAAAGTATTCACAATAATTTCTATTTAAAAAAGAGAAAAAGGAAATCTTCATAATTAATCATTAAATTTTACAAATACTAAGTGTAAATATAGGGGATTTGAACTCAGACTTTCAAGCAACCTTAACTATCCACACTATCTCATACTACTGATATACATGACCACATACATGTAGAAAAGATAAATAATCACCAATATATGTATTTTGTGCTGAACCAGCACTCATCAGTTGATCCAGATTATCATCTCCCACACACATATATAATCAGTGCTCACTTTATATTAAGATGGCAAATCTTTATACTTTAATGAACAGAATTCAGTTTACTCCAACCTCCAACTTTTCAGTCATCCATACCATTAAAATTCTGATGATAGAATGCCCAAATCCCATGCTGATGCCAATATTGTTGTCATGCCCATGTTGACCTCAAGTTACTCTGACCCCTCATGTATAGGACAGTAACCATTTAAATACACAGAAGAGGGATGGGTAGAATGCAGGCTTAATATGTAAGATTTGAAATACAGGCATTCTCATACCTGGAATTTAATTGTAATTCCAGATATGAGAATGCCTGTAGTTAAAATCTTAAATACTAAGTATTTAAGATGGAAGTGGTATACATAGGAAAAAGTGTGTTAATAAAAACTTCTGTGATTGTAGTTAAAAGTAGGATTTTTTTTTCAAAGTAAATTTAAAGTGAGCTCAAGATAAATAATAATAGCAATATTGTGGGGGAAAATTAGTTATTCTGGAGGTCATATACCATTTACTACCAAAAGTGGCAGGTTGTGTTTTGATTCAGATACATTTACTTCTTCAATTTGTTATTCTATTATTGCATTAAATTGCATAAAAAGCATAGTAATCATAGTGTAATATTAGTAATATTAAACTATGTATGTCCTACATAGAAATATAAATTAGTGTCAATACTAATAATGATTCATACACAAAGAAAACATTGAAAATATTAATTACAACTTTAATGTACTGTTGGTGCTGAGTGTCCTTATTAAAAGCGATCATTATATTAAAAATAATAGAATGTAAAAAAATCAATGAAAAAATAAATAAAAATTATTCATATTAATAAGAACAAAATAAAATTACAATCACAATGACTAATTTTTGGCCACCTTTACATCTTAATAACGAAAATGGTTAATTTTTTTTTAACGATACAGTTCTTTATTAAAGCTGCTGGAATAAATACTGATAAAGGGTTGGCAAGCAATGGCAAATGATAAATTGTCATTACTTGATCTTTATATCATCTTTCCTGATTACACAATATGACCTTGACGAATTCATAAACAAACGCATATATTATATATACTGTAGTCATAAAACACTTTTACATTTTAGTAGCGTGGAAATGATAAAAATTAAAGCTAATATCTCCACTTAAGCATTTACTCTTTATGATATATATATAAAATATTTTTTGAGATAGTTTGTGTATATAAAATTAGTTTATATGTTTATATGCTTTTAAAATATGTACACAGATAGGTTGAATTTTTAATGCACTTTTAACTATAATTGTATAACTTTATTTGTACACGAAAAAAAGGCTTCCTGACTAAAAGTTTTGGAAAAATTCCAATTTATATCTAAACAATGATTTAAAAAAAAAAAAAGAAATTGTAATATTTTCTTACACATCAAACAATGACAATCACATTAAATAATAATACTAAATGAATATACAAACGGATTTATTTATAAAAAGAAATACAGCTTGTCAAAAGACTATGAAGATTTCCATCAAAAGTTGATAACATTTCTTTTATCCCTTCAGCTAATTAAATTAATTATGAGAAATAATCATTACAACAAAACACATTTTCATCTTATAAATGATCAGTTTCAGGTTAAAAATTAATCTGATTACCAAGACACTAGATTTTATTTTTTGACAATATTATGTTGACAAACGTCATCTATTCATACAAATGAAATGCTCTTCACATCTTAAAACTTAAAATTCTTGTCACATATCACTGTTCAAACTTTCCACTTTCAATGTCATTATACTGAATTTAAATGACAGCAAAACTTCAGCTGAAGAGAAAGCCAACAAAAATAAAACAGACTTAGCTAATCACCTGGTTGGGTGGAAGTCGAGAGTATCCTATAAAAAAATAAAACTTTTTCTTGACACAAGAACCTCCCTCTCCAAATCTAAAAACAGCAGTCTACATCGACTCAACGTCCATTTGTTAAAAAGCAGCATCATTTCATAATTAATCATATGCTTTGAGAAATAATATTGACAAGTAAGGTGTATTTTAAAGTCTACTCCAATGGAAATAAAGAGAATATCCAGATAAGCGTCGCATTTATCTTTAGCTAAACAGACAAAAATGACACATAGCGTATCATTCAAAAGATCAATTTTAAAATAAAAAAAATTGCTTTTTTTGATATTGCACAACATAGCACTTCGATTTTCTTGAAATAATAAAATGTGATTTTATTACATTAAGTGCTGGCAACATATAATCTAAACAATACTAACCATATTAATAATATATGCTAAAAATAAAATTAAATAACATCAATTTACTAATGAATAAATAATGTCAATTTAATAAAACGAAATAGTTGAAATAGACACGTCAAACTTCAGAGATTTTCTACATGTCAAAGAAGCAGGCATTTTAATTCCAACGATTCTCTTGTCTAAGAATACTGGGATCATTAATAGAAAAATATTTGCAATTATTAGTAGTAACTATCTGCCGCGGTAAATACATATCATTAAAAAAAAAATCAGTGGAATTATTAATATTACCTGGACATGGTACTATATTATGTTGTCTAGTTGCCATGTATCCTTTACAGACAACTTAACACACACATATACACGCAATTATAAAATAAAAGGTAAAAAAGCCTATTTAGCAAGTAGCTCATTGCAAAGCAACTGCCTCTTCAAAAGCCCTTATAAAAAAACAATAAAATGGAAGATAATAATCACTAGAATTGCTAATTTGTGGGTAATGAAGGTTCGAGCAGATTTTCTATCCTTGTTGGATCCTCTAACTTATATACCCATTTACCAACCAATGTTGGGTGGTATGCTAGATTGTCTATGGATAAAGTATTCGAAAGAAAAGTCCTATCTCTTGAAATATTTTTATATGAGGTAGATTTGAATCCTAATATGTATTGTAAATAGTTTTCTTTTATATTTGAGTATAAATTTAAAAGGCCTGAAAATAAGATTCATTTTTCCATATAATTGCTCGAAAAAACACATTTCCATTCTTCTTTATCTACTGTTTTTATAATATATTTCTTACTGCAAATCTTATAGATTTATAAATTTTCATTATGTTTGTGTGTTGTATAATTTTTTATTATAAACTGGAACAGCATGATAAAAATTATTGAAATATTCCAACTTATTTATCTTCTAAATTCATTATAATGAATGATGCGAATATTTTGAAATATATTCAGTTATCCTACAAACTCATAAAATGATGATTCCTCTGTTTCTCTCCCAACTTTTTCCATTTTATTAACCAAATATCTTACCGTTTCTAAAAAAATTAATTAAGATACATACATTTATAAATTAAAAAATGTATACATTCATAAAAGTAAAGCCCTAAATATATTAAGAGCCAGTGGACTGTTATCCAGAATTCGTTCTTCATCAGATAAAACTAAATTATCTTTAGAGGAACTGGAATTTATTTGCTTTATTTTTGAGTGTCAGGATTTACCCATTATCATTTGAACAAACAAATGACATTCTTGCAAGATAGAATTAGAGATTATCACCACTTACGTAATTAATTAGTCATACAAAATTTAATTCTGTAGAAAAACCAAAACATTGTATAAACCCTTATTGCTGAATGTAAAAACTGAATTACTTTATTGATGTTTTATTTAGAATATTCCTATATTATACTAAATAATCATATGGTTAGTTGTTTGAACATCAAATGCACTACTGATAGATTATACATAACAAAATCATTCACTTGGATTGAGCCTTATTTTTCTTTGCATTTTGTTCTCACATTTGATTCTGATAATTTTAGTTCTGAAATTACCATTCCACACTTATGCTAAGTCACACAATGCAGAATTCATGTATTATTTTTTTTCTTAGTATGCCATATTTATAATAATATTTAAAGCAATGATTGAATGCTTTGCATTTAAGTTTGTAATTCATAAAGTGTATTCTGCTGCTAATGAATGAAAGAAATATATTTGCTTTTTCTTATTAAACCAAATGTTTCATCAAGGTGAAGGATTTTGTATGAAGAAATGAAGAAAAAGTGAAGCAGACTTGCTTGTAGAGCCATCTATTGAGATGTTTTGCTTTTTTTTTTTTAAATCACAAAGTTCACACATATTTTAAATTTCAAAAAATTTTAATTCCAAAAAAAAAAAAATCTAAAAATGTTAAGATAATTAAAAATGTGATGGCTTCAAAAACTTATAGACATGTCTTGTCTTCTTGGAGAAGTTCCCCTCATTGTTTTCAGTTTTAATGTGCTATGAAACATTATTTTGAGAAAACATTTAGAATATCTAAAAACTTGATTTTTTGCAAAATTTATTAAGACAGATGACTATTTTTGCACAGTAATTGTGTAATAATTATTAAATATCAAAAGTATATATTTATTTTATGCATATATGTTTTATGTTTAAAAATAAAAGGTGATAAATGATAGTATAACATTAGCAAAGCAAATTATAGAGTTTCAAAAAAAAAAAAAACATAACTTTTTAAAGTGAATCACTAAAATGTCATCATTGATTGTCACAAATGTTAATTAAAAAATCTCCTCCTCCAGAGTGCTGAATGATGAAACTCTTATTTGTTTTTCTTATGGTCTTATTAGCTGTTTAATATTTGCAACTTCATGTATGACTTTTTAGAATTTGTTTACTTTGTAAACATAATTTTCTATCAAATCAAGTCCAATTTGAAATATTCTCATATAGAATAGTTTATACTAAAATCAAATAATAAAAACTTACCAAACTTCCACTATGGAGAGCAATAAAATCTATCACAGTACCTTCCAGTTAACATTGATCAGTATATAAAAAATGTATTGCTAATGAATAAAGAATGGAAACTTATATCCTTTTTGTTTTTACTGTTAAGTTGAATTGTAATTCAACTTTAAAGAATATGATATAGGGTAAATAATTTCCATATCCAACTGATTTAAGGCAATGGCCCAATGATGAATTCTGAAAGTAAAAGTCTATGAATTATGGTTCCATCTCTTATGATGCTCAAATGTTTTATGAACTCTGAAACAATAAACCATTTGATTATTATTATTTTGCATAGTTTCTGTAAATCTTATGTATATGAGATATTTTATATATAGAACTTGCAAAACAAACTCTTAACAAGTTTTATAGAATACTCCCAACCTCAGATTGGTTTTTGCAACTGGTGTCCTCAGTGAAGTGTTAGGATATTCACTCATTAGATTAAAAATACAAGGACAAGCCCAGCACTTTATCTAATGTATAACTACTAAGTAAAAACTCTGAAATTTTCAGACATCCATATGATTTCCAATCCAGCTATCTAACTTAAACAGCTTTATTAAAATAGGTCATGTGACATCTGACTTGATTTTTTTTTTTTTTGTAAATGTAGATTTAAATGTTTGGTTAGAGAAGCAGGGAATTGTTTATATTATAAATACATTTTATTATCACTGTTTTTTTATTTAAATCAGGAATATACACAATATATACACAATGATTTATTTGGATTCTTATCTTTACATAAAAATGATTTTTATTAACTTATTTTAGTTATCAAAAATAATATAAAATAAATTTTATTGTTGTTGGTTTTAAGGTTTTTTTAAATTTTCTATAAAAATGTATTAATTTTCCATCATTTTTATTACTACTTAGAGAATATACTGCATAAATATTTTAACCAAATATATTAGCTTCAGTATTTAACCCTTATGTAGTATAAACTCTGCTTGGTTGAGTGAGTTAAAACTCTAAACTTTTGATTGGTCAATTACAGAATCAGCAGAAAAATATATTCATCTTTTAATATTATATTTATTTTAGTTTCCTTTGTAAAAAGCAAATTAATAATTTGTCAGAATATGAAAGTGAGTGAAAGTTTTTTCAAAAATAAATTTCTATTTATAATTATAAAAATATATTATAGTGGAGAACCTCTAAAGAATGTTTGTAACCTATTAGAAAATGTTGAGTATGTCAACAATTTTCTTTCTCAATTTATGTTTGTGTAAAAGTAAATAATTTTTACTAAAATCTTAACTATTTTTTGAAAATAATTTTATTTTCAGCATATTTTATTAAAATAATTTATAACATGTAAAAAGAATACTCTAAAACATTCATTTTTATTTTCAAAATCAAAACAAAGAAATTGAAGCAGTGAAAAATTATTGACAGGTGCTCCATATTCTTCAAAATGAAAACCAACCAATCAGCATCTAGGAAGGCTTGCCTTTTTCCATTGTTGTAGTGTCAAATTTAAATATTATTAATTTTTTACTTATAAAATAATTCTAGAGAGGGCAGTATCTTATGGTACTTTTTAAGCTTTTAAATGAGTGTAAATTCACTATGATAACATAAATATAGCTGGTTTTATAGCAAGTTAAGCTGTGTTTGAGTTGACTTGCATCTTTATTTAAAAAAGTTAATACTTTTTTGTTTCATGTGTTATTATAATCAGAAGTGGTACAAATATTTTGCAATGATATATAAATCCCTTTCTTTCATAGCATGGCCATCCATAAATTTTTGGCACATGTAAGTTCTAACAGTGATGAAATGATTTCTTTAGTTTGTCATTTTATGAACTTATAAAAAAAATAGTTTAGAAAATAAAATGTATTATTATAGAACTACAAAATTTATAGCCTATATGTTTATGTTTTTTTTTCTTTTATAAAAGATAAAATGTTTATTGTTACATTAACTAATTATTTCTCTGTTGAATCCAATTAATTTTCTTAATACATTAAGTAACTGAATGATTTGTTAAACAGGGATCATATATTATATAAGCATCAGAAGTCTCAAAATCAAGTTATGACTGACGAACTTTTAGCTTTTTAGTCTGCCATTCTGCCACTGCAATAAATGACACACCATTATTACCATAATTGAAATAATTTCCTTTGCAGATATAATTTTGATCAGTTAAATATTGATTGACAATTTAAAATGTCATATTGATCTTTTTATGCATTTCCATTATAAAAAAATATTAAATGCTTCATAAACCTAGCATATGATAAAAAAAAACAATAAAACTAAGAAAGTATAATAATCACCATAAAATAAAGAATTTAAAAATTTTTAAAGTTATTAATTTTAAAATTAGAACAAAGCAATGGAAGACATCATTGACTGTTGCATCCCAGAGAATCATATATTAGTTGTAGATAATATTTTTAATAAGCAAATAAATGAAACTAAACATAGAATTACTTATACAATATGAGACCTGGTTTGAAGGGGGGGAGAAAGGAGGATGGTACAATGTTTCCATGTGTGAGAGTATGGGTGTGGAGTCTTTTACATATGCAAGAGCATAGATATTTAAATAAAAATATCTAATTTGCAGATATTTCCTCTCTATGTTAGCAGTTTTGTAGGATTGTACAAAAAATAATATAAAAATTTTTGAAAACATAAAATTATATAAAAACAATCATATTCAATAAATCCCATTTACATTACTAAGTAAATATTCTTGTTTTAAGTTAGATCCATACACAAGCATGCAATGAGTATTTTCATTCACGGCTTTAAACCACTCTAAAACATTAATATTTACATTATCATGGCAAATTTACAGTCATTTTAAAAAGTAAAATGTACCATATGATGCTGCCATCTCTAGAATTATTTCATAAATAAAAAATCAATAATATTTAAATTTAAAAAGCTGATTGGTTGTCATTCGCAACAAAAAGGAGTGCTTATCAACAATTTTGTCAGGTCTAAGTTCTTTGTTTTGATTTTCAAAGTGCAAATGTATATTTTAGAGTATTTTTTCATATTTTTTTTACATATTACAAATTATTTTGATAAAATATGCTGAAAATATAATTATTTTAGAAGAACAGTTAAGATTTTAGTAAAAATTCTTTACTTGTACATGAATGTGAATTAAGAAAAAAATCAATGATGTAGGCTGTACTTTCTAATAGGTTATGAAACATTCATTTATGTTTTCCGCTATAGATTATTTTTATAATTATAAATAGAAATTTATTTTTGAAAAAACTTTCATTCACTTTCATAATCTTACAAATTATTAATTTGCTTTTTACAAATGAATATATTAAAAGACAAATATATTTTTACTGCTGATTCTGTAATTGACTAATCAAAACTTTAGAACTTTGATTCACTAGGCCAATAAGGATTTTTATCAATTTAAAGGTTAAGTTCTTATTTACTTAAAAATATTTTATCATCTCTTATTCATTTTAATGCAATCTTTTTTATAATTCCTTCTTTATTTTGTTTACAGTTTTGCCTTTGCAGTCTTCATCAGTGGCTTATTATTTACTTATTGTTTTAAAAATTATTATTTTTAATATTAATTTATTTTATTTTAATATGGACATTTTCGTATCTGGGTTAATTTTACAGAAATAATTGAATAAAATATGTAAGGTATTTATGAAACACATTAAATGTTCAAAGCTATAGTTGTAAATTTTTTTTCGCAAAAATGCAAAAAAAAAAAAAGTATTTTAATGTCAAAATTTACAAAATGAAATATCATTTATAATTACAATATTGGTCAGATTATAATAAATATGATAATATAACACTAAATCATTACTTTTTTCATTCTTAATTTATAAATATTTTAATTTCAATTATTCACTATTACTTTTGATATTAACAGGACCAGAATACTAAAACCCCATTTAGGCAGGCCTATATACATTCTATGTAATTGAAAAATCTGTGCCATCACACAATCAGTGCATCTACAACTATATTACTTCACATGTGATACTCATTATAGAGCATACAAAGTGCAGAGTGTTGGCAAAAAATATAAAATGTAGTTACATTTAGAAAGTGGATAAATGCTTTGATTTATTGTTTAACATTTGCAAAAGATGGAGATTATGGAGACTCACATGTCTTTGCCACCACTTCTTTCATACTGCACTCAGGCTGTCTCTGAATAAGATTATATATATATCAGGTTTTCTATATGTAAACTTAATAAGTATGTTTATATTCAGTTTCAAATTTTCTTTTGTATGTGTGCATATATATAATTGTATGTATTAAACTGGTGTTAATTACTACTCTTTTTCATCGTGTCTTTGATGTACTTTATACTCTATTTGTAAAAGATTTATATTCATTTGCTCCTATATCTCTAGCCCAAAGAAAGTTATGATTTTGAGAGTGAAAAATTTGAAACTTCTGATTTTACATTAAATTTTACCGTTAACAATCTAGCTACTTGGCCAAAATTGCCAACACAAAAATTAGTTGAAAATTCTATTACTCAGATAGTTAATAAAGATTTTCCTAAGGACTCGTCTTGTCATAAATTTTCAAAATCATTTACTTTTGTCACTTGCCATGTGGAGAAAAAAATTTCTATGTTGTTTTGGGGACATCAAAACCAAAGAGTTAATATGTAAGTAAAAAAAAATAAAAGTATAAGTAATATAAATAATTATAATTTGTTAATATTCTACAGTTTTTATACCTTTTATTTGTTATCTTTTAATTTATAAATTTTATTTTATGGGATGGGAAAGGGCTGCTAAAATTTACCTTGAACAAAGATATCTCTGATCCACATGGCAGTACTGATGATTTATATGTCAACACTTGTAATATTTTACTACTTGTGTTTTGCAGTGAGTGTGCATTAAATCTCAATATATATAGATATATAATTTGAAGGAACTTGAACTCAGATTTTCAAGCTCCCCACAGCTATCCGTTCAATCTTATACCTTCGATTACATATGCCCACATACATGTTAAAAAGATAAATGATCTCCAGTATACATATTTCATGCTGAACCAGCTCTCATCAGTTGGTCCAGATCACTATCTCCTTCACATATGTACAATCGGTGCTCAGTTTATATTAAATCAACAGATCTTTAAACTTTAATAAACAAGCTTCAATCATCTCCACCATACAAATCTTCATTCATCCATATCACTGAAAATCAGAGGATGGAACACTCAAAGCCCTTATTAATGCCAATATTATTGTCTTACCCATGTTGATATTAAGTCAATCTGACCCCACACAATAAGTTCTTAATATATCCATTTAAATATACAGAAGAGGGATGGCAGAATATAGGCTGAATATGTAATATTTAAATACATGTATATTGTCAATGCTAACATTAATGTAATTAGAAGAGACTTGAACTCAAACTTTCAAGCACACCACCGCAATCCACTCCATTTAAACAACTGATACACATGACCATATATATATATATTACAATGGTTGATGGAACTTCCCAAACCAATCTCCATGCCAGGGCACCATTAGGCTTATTAGAACCTAGAAAATTTATATTGCTAGCAGATACATACATGTGAAGATCAACTTTTATCAAACTGAAAGCCTCAGTCACTAGCTCAGGGAAAAGTTGAGCTTAACATATCACTCTGAATATTAAAATTTATAATACTTAATTTTAAATATTATTAATAAAATATATAAAATAAGCTACTGCCAAAATTAATTAAACAAAACATTTTATTATGCACACACACACAAACATATGAAGATTAAATTTACTATTAAATATATTTGATTTAAAATATATACACAGATGGAAGCATTTAATAGATTTAACACAATTTTAATATTTTGCTAAGCGTAATTACGCTACATAGATTATGCATATAACCAACCCAATCCTTTTTAACCTTAGGCTAAAATTTTGTGTTTAAACCAATGCCAGTTTACTCATATATCAATGCAAAATGAGATTGTTAGCACAACACAATCATGCTGACAGTAATTTACATCTGTAGCATGATATCATTTAAAAAAATAACAAATCATGGTAGGAAGGAATGAGCATCTCCCCCATGATTATTAATAAATTTCACCAACTGACAGGAATGATCCACTGCCCAATTGGTGATACAAAAACGAGATATATATATATATATTGTAACCATCATCAATTGGACAATCGGGCCACACGTTGACAGGCGCCAAGAACTGTAATAGAATTCTTTATAATCAATGGATTTAATCATTGGGCAGCCAAGGACTGTACCCATCGATCTAACTGAATGCTCCCATCATTGTGGTGCCCAGAATTATAACCAAAAGCATATCATGCCAACTATATTATGCACCAAAGACTATAACCAAAATCTGGAGCAAATTACCACAAACAAAACTAATGATATAACATAAAATTGTTATGATCTAATCTGGTCGCAGCCATGGTGTACCGCGAAGACCTATCATATTATGTGAAAATACATTAGAAAAATTATAAGTATGCAATTTTATTATCCTTCAAACCTTAATTTGCGATTTTTCATTGCATGAGACCTTATGGCTGACCATGAACAAGATGGCATAATTTGTGGAACTACTAAAGATTATGAATTTTAAAATTACATATATGATTTTTAATACAAATGCTAGTCTAGGTAAGAGCTTTGCAATAATAAATAAACATGGAATACTTGGATTCTTTTCTATAATTTAATAAATATCAATGAGACTCTTGTTATACTGATGAATGACAATTAAAACATTAAGTAAATACATTTAATCATGTCATTATCTGGTAAATCTGTTTATAAGTTTATAAAATCAATCAATTTTGTACCATGTACTCGAATCAACTATGCAAAGCTAAAATGATGGAAAAGGTAAATGGGATTTTATTGTACCTTACACATCATAAACTACCAAGGACAAAAAGCATTCAAATGTTTTTTCTCAAATATTACTAAACTCTTATATCATGTTGACAACAGTATGTACTTCAATGTATGCTCTATTCAAGATATATGATTTCTGATTTTATGAATGACAAATAGCAACAGCACAGTAAGTTTAATTATAAATCAATATTTATTTACAATTGTTATGACTAATAAGTAATTGATGTTTAATGTAATAACTAAATACATAAACAAACAAATAAAATAAATAAATAAATTATAATTCCATTGGCTTCCTTCAATAACATATCATAGGCACAGTTTTATAAAGCCTAATCATACATTATATTACAATTTGATATAATTGATGTCTTGAGGAAATTATACAAAAATTCAACATCAACTCATGAAATATCCAATGTCAGTTCCAGAACCAATAAACCTATACTGTAGACCTATAACAATGTAATAAATAATATTATATTTGTAGGATTTAGCTAGAATGCTAATGCTAAATAAAAATGAAAATTTAAACTTCAATTCAGATAAAATACTAATTAATAAACAGTTAATTATTATGAGGTAACTTAGATACAATGTCCTGCTACACTTTATGACTTAACTTATAAATTATGTTTATAAATGGAAGAAGATGATTTTAGCAGAATAACCAAAATACTTTGCCCAAACTTATATTTATGAAGTAAAATCATATTCCTGTGATTGCATTCATCTACACATAGGAATTATATAACACTGAGTGCCTTGTGGATTTATACACCATCATAAAGCAATAAATATAATTACACAATTCCGCGGATTAACCACCAGTGCAGGAATGAGTGTAAAATACAGAAAGTGGCAATTAATTAATCTGCGGATTAACCACCAGCACAGATTAATGCCTTTTAACATTATAAAGCAATATTACTATTTACTTCATATTTAAAGTGCAAAAATCATCCTCCTCAGTTATTCTGACCATTCAAAAAACACTAGCATTTTAGCAGATGTGGGTTCATGCATAATAAAAAGTGTTTCACTAATCAGGACAACTAATATATTAAATTATCTTGCTTAAAATAAAAACATAGCAACAATGTAATATAAGTGACACTAGTATAGGAATAGAACTCTGGAAAGACTCACAAGACACTTCATGAGAGGTTGACACATATCATAAATTCATTAGTAATTTTCAAGCTTTTTTGCAAGCGCTATTCCCTTGAATAAGTATTTTATTCAATCCATTAATTTAATTTAAACCTAATAAAATATAACTCATGAACTTCACATACAAGTTCATATAACAATAAAATTAAATTAATTCATTCTTACTTAAATACATGAATTCTAGCAGGTGTACGTGTGACATAAATTAAATTGTACAGCATTTTATAATAATAATAAATATGATCTGTGAAATCCATGTAAAAATGTCTTGAACAATAAATACACAAAGTAATAATTATAATTGAATTCCATAAATGTAATTCTATCTATTTGTCTTAGATATTATAAGCACTTTTAAATTAATGATTTTACATGGCTCCATGATTATAAAACAATTCCAAAAACATGACATGTAGAGTTTAAATGAAAATGTCCTTCATAAGTTATTAAATTCTACATTTCTATATAAAACTGTTCCAGGTTTATAACATCCAGGCTAATATTTATTTATCCACGTTTAAATTTAGGGATACTAATTAGAGCAAATAATTTAATAATTCCAAATTAATGATAAAATTAGAAAGTAGTTTTAGTTAATTATTTGAAGACTGTTTCCATTATTCAAATGGTAAACAAATTAACTAGCAAATACATTACTGGCAGTATAAAGTTAAATAAATTAATCAATGCTATATTATTTTAAATTATAAATGGAAATATTAAACCATGTTAATAACTTTAACATTTAACTTTGATTTTAAACCTCTTCTTTTTTAAAAAAAAAGTTTTCATATTTAAAAAACTTCTGTAATTAAAACATCTATTTAGTTTTGCCAAATTGTAGAATAATAAAATAGTCCAAACATACCGAGATTCTGCAATTAATTCTGCTCTTAAATTTGAAAGACATATTTTAAAGTGTAAATATTGGAAAATTATTAGCGATTTGATCCACTTGGCTAGCTGACCTGAACAGATTTTTAAATTTAGCACTTCATTCTATTATTAAATATCACCATTTTATGTTTACATTTGTAGAAAACTTTTTGGTAAATCCATTTACTTATTAACTATTTTTAAAAAATAAGCTTATCATATTTTACATACATTTTATTCTTACACCATTTTCTTTTTCTCTAACAGCAACCTTATCGCAGACGATCTCTTTAATCGCGCTCTTTTTTTTTACATTAAAACACATATGTAATTACTATATTTTTATCTAATAATTAAAAATTAGTTAAAAAAATGGTTTTTTAATTCAATGAAAATAATTTCTAAGACTATTTTAAACAAATAAAAATTATTATTATTTTCAATCACATTTTACTAAATTTAATGTGTTGTCAAATTTTAAAAAGTTAAACATATTTTGATACAAATCAGTGGATGGAAAGAAGCAATTTAAATACATTAAAATATCACAGACAATAACTAAAGTAAAATATTACTTATTCTCTCTAATAAATTATCTTGAATGCAAGAAAATAATCTGTTCAAAAACGCAAACCAAGGCAATCAAATCACCAAAAAGAAGACAGAGAAATTTTTATACCAGTTATATCGATCTTTATATTTTATACTAAAATATAAGGTTACAATATATATATAAGAGATGCTTTGTAAATGGGGATAGCAGACTTTGCTGGTTTACTGTCTCAACCAGAGCATAAGAAAATCAGTAGCATAGGAAATACATCTACAGCCAATGACAACATGATTGCTACACTTTTGGGCCATATGCTCAGATGGATATTAAGCACTATTTGCTAACATACCACAAGGAAATGAGTATCCAATGCATCTACCCAGATCACATTGACATAAAACGTCCGTACATCTATCCACCAGCACCGATTTAATTACAAAACAATTAGCCCAAAATTAACACACCTTAACTAACCTAATCTTATGAATCTATGTAGCCATTTTTGCCCATTTTAAGTTATTAATAGAAATTTATGAGAATCGAAATGATATCAAACACATATATAAAAATATAATAAATAATTTAAAATTTTAGTCAGATAAAAGATTTATTTCATAAAAATTAAGTGACATTTAAAATTACTACTTGGAAAAGTTTGTATTATATAATTAAAGTTCATTTAAATCAAAAGGTCATACTTTCCAATGCTGTAGATTTATTGAAGTGCAACTTTGCAGTTCTTAATACATCACACAACTATGTTCACAGTTCCTTCCATCCCATATTGATATTATCCTAGGTGGATATGAATCCATTGCTGGCCAGTTTCTAGGAACCATGAATCTAGAGGCTGCCTCAGCTGGTGCAAATATGAGAAATGTAATTTGTTGCATGACCCCTACATTTTGGAGATCCACACTACACTTATAAAATATATTTCAATAACAGTCAATCAGCAAAAGCAATCTAAATCTAAATCTCCACTTAAAAGTTTTCTTTTTATATCATTTTGAATTCTTATCAAATTCCAGGATCGATCTTGCCTGGCTTGGTATTGTTCTTATTGGTGATGATGACTTTTCTCTGTGGACCATGTGTTTGTTTCATCATTATTGCCCAGATTGTTTTAGAGTAGCAACTCAAAATTTTATCACTGGTTTTTTTAATTAATATCTTATCTGACTTGAGGCCTAAGGACCTGTTGGCTATTGCATCATTATAGAAAATCATTTACATTCTAAGATTAAAAATAACTTTTAACTTTAACTAATTAACAACATTTTTTATATTCTTTTATATTAAAACAATCTAGTTTTTAGATTTTTAACTTTAAATAATTATATCATTAGATTGCCATCTGTGCATTATATATATTAATTTAAATAAAATTATCAAATTTTCTTTATATATATATTTTTTGATCTGAGTGTGATTTTATTTATATTTTTTCACTTTTATTTGAAAGTGATGAACGGCATATATGTATACCATTACAATATATGTACATGCAATGATAAATAAGATTTTAATATTTAATACATTATATGTCATGTGAACTATTTTAGATATTAATTGAACTGCCTTCTAGTTTCCATATTCAATAACATTTTACAATATGAAATGGGCCATTTCTTATTATATATTAGTCATTTTATTTAGAGTTTTCCAGAACAATAACAGTCAGAGAGCTAACTTAAAACAGCCTATATATTTTAATGTAAATTGATTTTTAAAATAATAAAGATAAAGAAATTTTTATATATTAAATGCTTTTATTTGTGCACTAAAAAGAAAAAAAAAGCTTCTTTAACTACATTTGTTTTTTGTTTTTTTAAATCACAGGGGCCCAGAAAATAATTAATTGTTATTAAAAATAGGGTTTGACTTAATTAATTTCTGGACCTCTTCCTCCATGCTCTTATTTCAAGTTAAATCTAAAAATCTCAATTGTGATTGAAAAAACAATTTTTTTTTTTTTTTAGTGCACAAATAAAATCATTTAATATATAAAAAAGTTTATCTCTATTATTTTTAAGTTTTTATTATTGGCACAATAAATAAAAATGTAAAACTATTGTATTTTAAATTGACTGGAAATTTATAGCTGATATATATATATATATGTAATATAAAGAACTTGAACACAGACTTTCAAGCACCTTTCAACTATCCATTCTATCTCATACCACTGATACATATGACAACACACATGTAGAAAAGATAAAGAATCACCAATATACATATTTCATGCTGAACTAGCACTCATCAGTTAGTCCAGATTATCATCTCCATATATATATAATCAGTGCCATATATGTGTATGGGAGATGATCATCTGAACCAATTGATGAGTGCTGTTTCAGCTCAAAATATATATATATTGGTGATTCTTTATCTTTGCTACATGTGTGTGGTCATATGTATCAGTGGTATGAGATAGTGTGGATAGTTGAAGGGTGCATGAAAGTCTGTGTTCAAATCTCCTATATTTACAGTTAAGCTCCAGGGATATGAAGAATGCCTGTATTTCAAATCTTATACATAATATAGGGAGATTAAAACAAGTCATGTGATACATGCCACGTTTTTTATGATATATATTACTACAATATTTTTAATGGATGCATCAGTCTATCAGTTTACTTTGACTCTTGACTTTAGGCAATTTAAACGGATAACTCCACACATTTAAGATTCCCATATATATATATTTACTACTAGATAGTTCTTCTATAAATCAAAATATATACTTCTTATATGTATATCATATTTACTATGAGTGCATAATAATATAAGTAAATATAAGTGATTTAAAGTATGAAATGTTCTTTTAAGTGAAAAGTGTTTTATATTTTTGTTTTTGATTGGAAATTTTTATTGTAAAAAAATTACTTAAAAATATATATTGTAAATGAACTTCATTTAACATATATAATTTAATTTAAATCAATTTCACACATATAATTTATATATATCACTAGATATGTATATTCTTTATGTATATATCATATTTACTAAATCAATGAAGCCAAATACTCAAACTTTAATATGAGTACATAATTATATATGTATAAGAAATCAGTAAAAACTTTTCTATTTGAAATTGTTTGACAAGTTTTTATTTTTATTTTAAAAAATAAACAACTTTTTAATTTGCAATAAAGAAAACTAGTGATCTTTATTTAAAATACCGCCCCCGCCCCCACTCTTATATAAGAAACCAAGTCATCTATTTAAAATATTAATGTTTCCAATCACTGTAATAGATTTTAAATAAGTGTTCAAAATTTCAACAAATTATATTGAACTTAAATCTATTAAATATTGATTTTTAAATGTTAAAAAAATATTAAACTGCAAGGAAAAAAATCTCTATACCTGCCCTCTTGCGAGCAATATATTTAAAACAACTGAAAGTTCTAAAAAAAAATGTAATTGTGATATGGGAAAAATATTGAATATTTTTAATATTTTCTCATCCTCTGCTATATATTTAAAAACTAAGTGACTTAAAAAGATGAGTATTTGATATGAATTAAGTTGATATTAATTAGTTATATATTAGATTTCACGCAATTCTACTGAATTTAAATATATTAAATCTCAATTTTAAAATTTCATTCTAACTTTAAAAAGATCAAAGGTTAATAAACAAACAAACCAATTTTCCAACTTCAATAGAAGCATTTAAAAACTGCTATAATTTTATAGAGACATTTTACTCGTTTCTAAATCTCTACACTTAATAATCACGTTATATGTGTAATGATAAATAATATTTTAATATTGAATAAATAATCATGTGAAATTCATCATACATGAAAGCAGTCAACACTTAAACAATGCCCATATCAATAAAAATCAGCAATCTCAATCTGTTGTCAAGGCAATTTCCTTTAAATAATAAAGGTAGAAACCACCTAAAAATTTATGTATGGTCTAATATGCCTTATATAGACACTAAAGATTGTAAATTGTCTACAAGGAGTAAAATTATTAAATGAAAGAAATGTAAATAAACTTCATTAAATGGGAAATTTAATCAGTTCTGAAAGTAAACTGAAAAATAGTCAATTACAACTTTCAAACCGCAATTGTGACTTTTAAATTGAACTCCAACTATGTATTATTATGATAATACAGCTAATAATATATATATACTATAGTCATTCACAACATAATGAAACTGTCTATTTTAATTCTAGATGTCTACACATGGTAAAGATCTATAATTAGTCCGTTAAAAAACTGCTAGTATATATATTAGAAGAAACTTGGATTCAGACTTTCAAGCTTACTACCATTATCTACTCAATTTTATACAACCAATACACATGATCACAAACATGTGAAAAAAATTAATGATCTCCAATATACATATTTTGTGCTGAACCAACACTCATCAATTAGTCCAGATCACCATCTACCACATATATATATATATACAATCAGTGCTCAGAAAATTTGCAAACTTTAATGACAATCATCAATTTTCTTCACCATCCAAGTGTCCAGCCATTTATATCGTTAAAAATTCAAGGATGGAATACTCAAAGCCCTTGACAATGCTAATATTATTGTCAGACCCATGTTGACTTTTAAATTACTCTGATCCCCCACATATAAAGTTTGTAAATTTTATATCTTAATATAAACTGAGCATTGATTGTATATATGTGTGAAGATGGTGATCTGGACCAACTGATGAGTGCTGATTTAGCATGAAATACATATATTGGAGATCATTTATTTTTCACATGTATGTGGTCATGTACATTGGTTATATAAGATGGAATGGATAGAAGTAGTGAGCTTGAAAGTCTGAATTCAAGTTCCTTCTAATTACATTAAGTTTAGTGTAGCTAATATAACTGTATTTAAATATTATATATATATTGTTATAAATATTAAATAAATGAAAGTTTGGATTTGCAAAAGAAGAAAAAAAAAACATATGAATCAATACTGATAATTTCATGTTAATTTCTAAAAAAAAAAAAATCAATCATGGTGTCAATAAATGAAAACAAATTTTTACAAACACTATATATAAAATAATAATCAAAACAGTATTTTAAACCGTAAGTACACTTTAACGACTGACTTTCCAAACGATATTAATATTAAGTTGCCCATATATTTATTTTTATTATAGTTTCATGTAAAAGTGACAAACTTACTACTTTCACAAATATAATACTATCCATCGCAGCAAGTAAATATGTTAATGATTATTACTAATCTTACATAAGACATGAAATTATAGTATAAACTTTAAACTTTTATATATCTTTTATTACATTTTATTCCTCTTTTTCCCAACTTGAGTGCTAATTTCAGCATATTACGCATCTGGTGAATCATTTATCTTTTTCAGATGTATTTATTCGTGTTTTAAGTGTATTTTAATATAAATATATGTTGGTGTGCATGTGTATTTTCAAGTGACTATTAAAATATTAAAACCATTAAAAAGTATAAACACTTTGATCTAAAATTTTGATACAACAACTGAAATGTAATTATTTAATTTCTTTTAATATGCCAATTTGTAAATATCAAACGTCTGTCAGTTTCAAATTAAAATACTCACACAAATATTATAATATTCGTTCAGTATAAAATCGTTTACATTCTTAATACTATGTTGCTGTTTTTTTTTTAATTGCAATTGTTTTACCAAGCTAATCTCGTCCTCTAATGGCTGTGTACATTTCCTTTTTTTTTTACTATTCAAAATATGATAAAGCTAATCCATCATCATTCTTATAATCATTATTTTTCTAATCCTTTTTTGAATTGTTTTATCTTTATTCAAAAATAATTATTAATAATCTTAGATACATCCTTATATTATCGTAAATAACTTTAATCATTATATATATATATAATCTATCTACATATGTATAATAAACATATACATACAAGGACATACACATTCATTTTTATATACATAATTGAATGCATATGATTAAATATAAATTAAAAATAAAAATTTAAGTTTTTTTAATCTCATGAAAAGACTTTGATAAGCTTACCATCAACATTTTTTCTAATTATATCTCCAAAATGCAACAAATTTGTCCTTGAATACTGGCTTCAGTGTGCAATAAAATTTAATTTCTTTAACAATTGTTTCATTGGTTCATTTTGCTGCAAAAGGAATTACAAGAAACCTTTTTAAGTAATAGCAGTTTAAAGTCAAAGCCTAAAGTTTACAAATATTCAAAAATTACTTCCTAAACTATTTAGACTCTAGTGTTTATTGAGATGTCTCTGTCTTTAGCAATTGAAGTTAAACAACAACAGTAATGTTTCTATCACAAATCTAAGATAGATTTTTCTGTTTACCATTGTTATAAATTAATGTTAATACTATTTCATATTGAATATCCCTTTAATGCACTTTTAATACTGAGCACTTTCTTGTAGGCAATCATTTTGAATATTATAGCTATCATTAACAAAAATACTTAGTATCCAAAGTGCATTAAGGTTGTACTTAATATTTCTCTGAATATAAAACAGTATTATTTATTGTCAATAATTTATTATATTTTAATAATTGAGTTATGATAGTTCTTTAAAAGTTTCCTTTGTTTATGACTTTGCAAACCTTTAACTATGTTGAAAATATCATCTTCTTTAAAATTTTATATTGTATGTTTTATTATTTAATATGATTACTTTTTAAAGTCTCTTTCAATTGGAGGTATTAACAACTGTCAAAAGAAACTTAAGAACTGCAGAAAATTGTGGCTAAAACTTTTACAATGATTTAAGCAAAGTTAATGTAAAATAAACCAATGATAAACAAAAGTTCTCTCTTAGTTTAATAATCTGTTGCCTAATGAATGTAGAAATTTTAATATTGATGCACCATAGATAAAAAAAACAAACAGGATATTTGATGAACCTTATGATGCTGGCATTACAAGGATTTGACTGTCATTCATTGTTAACATGATCAATCCTGATGTGATTTGTAAAATACAGCAATAATATAATAATCAGATGGCTAATCTAAAAATCATCAAAAAGGAAAATAAAAATGTTCAATGTGCTCTTTTTTAAATATAAATTATAAAAAAGTAATAAAAATATCAATATATAATGGTTATTATAGAAAATATATGTTTATAATTAGACATTAAAAGTTCTTTTTGGCACATGATTTTTTTGTCCTTATCACATATCTTTTAATCATTAATTTCTTATTGCATTCGATGTACCATCTACTAGTTATAATAGAAGTAAACGTAACAATAATAACAATAAATAAAATAAAACATGAATAAAATAAAATTATGACACAACAATCCAGATGTTTTTTATTTATTCTGTGTATTGCTATGCAATATAATCTACTTGTTTCAACATTTGTTGAATCTCTAACAATCTGGATTGCTATGTCATAATTTTATTTTATACAAGTTTAGTTTTATTTATTATTGTTGTTGTTATTTTTACTTCTATTATAAACAATAGATGGCGCTCTGTGCGCAATACTGCAAGGAGGTTTTAGATTAGATAGGCATATAGGAGATAGTTTATTTGTAGTTACACAACTTATGGATATGAGTAGGAATTCAGGTAAACAGTTATATATGAGTTTTATAGATATAGAGAAGGCATATGACAGAGTAAATAGAAATAGATTATGGATAAGTTTAGCAAATTTGGGAATGGATGAAGCTTTAGTAGATATTATTAAGAAATTATATGAAAATATTTATTATATATATCAATTAGGGAATATAGAATCAGTTAATGTCAAAAATGGGGTGGGACTAAGGCAAGAATGCTCTATGTCACCTATTTTGTTTGTGTTGTATTTGAGTGAAATGGGAAGAGCAATAGAAAGATTAGGAAGAGGGATAGAGATACCACTAATAGGTAGTAAGGGAGTATATATTTTGTCAGATCATTTTTTGTGGATGATATATTTTTGGGTGCAGAAAAAAGAGAAGCTATGGAAGTTATGTTGAGGCCATGTGCAAGGGTGGGTAAAGAGATGGGGATTAAATTTAGTGAAGAAAAATCAAATATAATGATGGTTAATACTGGGGAAAGAGAGGATGTAGAATTTTTATTGGGAGATATTAAGTTAAGTGTGGTGAATAGATATAGTTATTTGGGAATTATTTTAAGTAATCAAAAAAAATATTTGGATGAATGAGAGAATAAATTGATAAATGAAGCAAAGAAATAAAGGGATTGATAAAGAAATTAACAGTGGTTTCATATAATAAATATGATGAAGCTAGAATTATATGGAAGGGGGTTGCAGTAGCAGGGTTAACATATGGTCATTAGGTGTTAGTAAAGGAGTATTAAATTACTTAGAATAAGTTCAAAGGGAAGTAGGAAGACATGCATTGGATGCAAATGTATGGACAGCAAGGGAGGCAATTCAAGGAGCAATGGGATGGTCAAGTTTTAATATGAGAGATGCAAAAAGTAAAATGAAAATGTTTGGTAGATTGCAGTTTATGGATAATAAAAGAATAGCCAAAATAGTATTTAATTGGACTATGAGTAAAGGGCAGGCAACAAGATGGGTGAGAAAGGTAATGCAGTATGCAAAAGATTTGGATAAAGAATTTATATCAGTATATTTGTACAAAAGATGGGATGATTGTGTTAGGAGGATTGTTGAGTGTTATAGTGGTAAGGAATGAGATAAAAGAATAGATTTATTAATAAAGAATAGGGAGTTAGAGAGATGGATAACTAGTATGGAGAGTAAAAAAAAGTTTAAATATATATAGAAATAAACAGAATATTAGGTGCAAGTTAATATATGATAATAGTAAGGAAAGTAGTTTATTGTTTAAGGCTCGAATGGGATCTTTAGCAACAAGAGAATATACATGTAAATGGAAAAATATGGATGATTTAGTCTGTAAATTATGTAATGAAGGAATAGAAAATATTAGACATCTGTTAATTAAATGTAAATGCTTGAAAATAGAAAGAGCACATATAATGAAGTTATGGAAGAATAAATATGAAAAAAGTGATTATACAGAAAGTGAATTCTTGGTTTTTATGTTGGGTTTGGGAAAAGATAAGGGAGATTTAAATATAAAGGCCATAGAGTTGACAAAGATTATGTTGTGGAAATGGGATGGAGCAGAATATGGGAAAACTTAGACTGGGAAATGTAAAATAAAGTAGCTAACAGGTTTTTCTGGGCATAATTGCTGAAAGATTCTTGACTTCGTTTACGGGAAAGCTACAGTACATCACATCACATCACATAACAGTTAAAACAGATGTTTAGCGTTTGATGAGGATATAAAATCATTTTGTCAAAAAAAGGCTTTTAATATTTAATTATAAATATATACTTTTTATAATAGCTGTTATATACTGATATTTTTATTATTTATTTTATAATCCAAAAGTATAAATTAAAGTGACTCACAACAGCTAATAGTACGTAAAAGTTATAAATTAATGAGTACAATAGGAAGTCACTAAAAATAAAAGACATGCAATTATGCAAATATAATTATTCATCTGAAACCAACTGTTAATGTCTACCTAACTTGAAATATTTAGTCCCCTAAACTAAGTATTTGTTATTAAATTAAATTTTCTTAAAAAATGAAAATCATTAACAAACCATAATTGCAATTCCACGTGCTAAGTGAAATTAAGCATTATTCTTAACTTAATCTACTGAAAACGATAAGACTTATTATTAACTCTAACAGGAAATCAAAGGTAAATGATGAGGTAAACATTTTTTTTCGACTACGATGAAGAATATAATACCAACTAATAATTAATAATTATACAGACATTTACTGACCAATATTAGATGACTGGGTTGTCATGTGCATGTGCAAAAAAAATTCCTAAGCCCTTTTATGATTTGGAAATTTTTTCATAGTTTATTTCGAATAGCCTTAAACCCCACATAATGCACTAACCATTAGAATATAAGATTCTGACATTATTGAACATTAGTATCTGCATTTCAGTGTCAAAGTCAAAAGCGAAAAATCAGCAAGTGAAGAAAAAAATAAAAATAAAATTACTTGAATAAAACTTTTGTATTCATTACGTCTCTTTAGTGCGCAAACATCACTTGATCGTCAGACATCCTATCATCATATGGATCATCATTTAAAAATTTATTATAATTTTCATTATCCTTCTCTTTTAAATATATATATAATGTTCACTTTTCGTTTTTCCCTTCAAATAATTTAATTGATTGTTAAAGTATTTCTGCATTTCTAAAATAAACTTTAAAGCTATTAAAATCAAATGTAAAAAAAAAAAAAATCAATTCAAAACTCAACTTATAAAATAACTTCTATTAATTTAAAAAAAAAAAAAACCATCTAGTTGAGCAAATAACTAACAACTGTTTCATTATCAATTCATTTGAAGCAAACATCATTATTTCTCCCCGCCTGAAAGATACCTACAAGATGGATGGTTTTACTAAAAGTATATCTCCATATTTTTATGTTATCGCTGATGTGTTAAGATTAGTTCAAACAGCAGGGAACTGATAAATAAACCATGTAGAGACAATATCTTCTGAATTTCACAATATTTTACAGCATAAAATGATAAAGCAGTCAATTTAAAAAAGCTGATGGAGAAAGTGGCTTTAATCATATACATATACCACAAAACTCACAAAACATTAATACTACTATTCAAGGCTTTAATAATTGATTTTGTCTTCAAAATAAACTCTATTTAAAGTTGTTTCAAAATGATTGCGGTAAAATTTATTATTAACAAGAAAAATGTATTTGACTAATTCTATTTGAAGATTATTATTTTCAATATATATAAAGATGAATGTTTATTTTTTTTTTTTAAAATGGTCCTAAAAATAAGGAGGAAAATTAGTCTTAAAAAATCCTTTTAAATCATAGTTTTATATTCACGTAATTTAAAATTTAAACAACACTGGACATTTATGAACTGAAATGCAATTTTCCAGATGCCCAAACGACTTATAGTTTTATATTGACCTGTAACTAACATCTAGATGAATTCTTAAATGTTTTTAGAAAAATCAAATTTCATTTATATATATTTAATTATTAGTATTAAAACCCGTGTTAATTAGAACACAACATTTTAGATATTTTTCTTCTACCTTTTTCGGGTGATAGTGCTGCTAATAACCTATAAATATAAAAAAAAATACTAGTTCATTCCTGAATCTAAAGGTTATTGATTCAATATTTAGGTTAGCACTAGTCTCCTACCACTAAAAATAGTGTGTTCGGTACTAACCCCACATTATTCCATATGTCATAGCATCGGCCAGGACGCGAACCCACAACCGTCTGCAACCAATTACTTGCTTGCAAGGCAGTTGCGATGACCTCTTGGCTAACAACACTTGACAACCCCACATTATTTCTAATATCTGACTATATTTGAAAAGTTATAAATAAAATTTGATTTTTTTTTAAATAAATACCAATTCAACTAAATTGTGGAAATGATTCAATATATACCTACAAGTAAAATTTCATCACTAAACCATTTGAAAAACAACTGACAGTTTTAAAAGTATGTGAAATAAAAAGTAACGAATTCCTAAATTCATTAGTTGGGGGATTGTGTGGCAGTTAAACCTTAAATAGGAGAATGAGCAAAAGAGGTTTTTTCAACTAAGCAAATAAAAATCTTTTAAAAATCTTTACAAAATAATTGTTCAGAAATCTTTAGCAAAAGTATGAAATCATATAGGATAAAAATGATCATATATGTGGTTACTTAAGAGATAATTCAGTAGTATGGTCAGACATCCAAAAAGACAGCTATATAAATCTGAAATCAATTGTTTATATATATATATTACCATGACTATTTTTTATTAACTATGGTCATTTCTATTCTATGGTCAGGATTTGGTATAAACGAATAAAATGACTTAAATTATCACATGACTTTAGCTACTCATTTTTTGATCCATATTAGATAGCTCGTTGGATATGGAACATTAACAGTGAGAAAAATTATGAGTATATTGAAAAAAATGTCAATTTTAGTCAACCTGGATTCAAACTTATATCATAATAATTTTTAACTCATAGAAAATATGATATAGGCAATGTCTAGCAAGTAGGCAGTAATACAAAAATTAAACAATTTTACACCATTATAATTGTAAGTACAGAATTTCACATTCAATTGAATAAACCAAGATTACTTTAGAAAACATTACTCAGCTGTAAATTAATCTAAAAATTTTGTTGACTCGAGTCCAATCTCATATCAGTGTTATCACATTTTTATATCTCAAGTCTATTACTGTTATCAGCATGCCAAACAAATTTTTAGCATTTAAATCCACCCCTATTTCATATTGTAAACCATATGCTTAGAACTTAAGTCCACTACTCAATTACTGAGTTAAAGCAAACTTTTATCTCTTGAGTTCATTATACTATTTCTGTGCTTAACTAAAGTTTTGGTTCTAAATCCATTACTTTGTTGCTGCTATGCTAAACCATAAGTTTTGTTCTTGAGTTTGCAATTACATAATTGTACTAAAGTATATTTTTGCATCTAGAATCCACAATTCTACCACTGTGCTAAATAATATCTTGATGACTTACATCTGCCATCTTATCATTGCAAGAAATTACATCTCTGTATCACATGTTACCAGTTTATCATGGTGATAAAACATATCTTTATCTTTTAAGTATACCACACTATTAGTGTGTTAATACACATTTCTCTCTCTTGTGACCACAATTTTATCATTATCTTAATCCACATCTTTAGCACTTGAGTTCACTACCTTATTTATGTTTAAAAAACATTCCTCTATTACTGTTCTAAATCTTATCTCTAAAATTCATCATTTTATCACTCTATTAAACAACATCATTAACTCTTCAGTCAATCACATTGCCATTATACTAATCATTAAAGGATAGAATTCCACCTATTTTCTTTTGCATGATTGATAAAAAAGTAATAATGAGCATGTGACTCATAAGTAATATGATTAAATATACATGATTTTTTGACTAGGCAGTCTTAATAATTATCTGTGCATCCATTTAGTTAGCATTTGTCCCATATTTTCCTTTTTCTAAAAAAGAAAAGGCATTAATAAGAAAGTGTACTATTTGTAATATTATTTTTTCTTGCAAATTTTTAGAAGTACTGCTTCTCCATGCAATTTACATTCTTTTAGATTCTAGAATCATGGTCCTATCTCCATATTCCCATTCCCTTTGTATGAAGAACTTATCTCTTCCATTTTCTTGGTATAAACATTATTTGCTATACATTTTATCATCATTTCCTCTTGAAATACCATATTTCTCAATTTATTTTATTTAATTTTGAGTTTATGCTCCTAGATTTATGTGCAGCATGTTTTTCTTAATTCTTCATTTGCTTTTCAAAGCCCTTTTTTTCATGTGTCAAAGCATCAGCTGGGAAGTGAACCCGCAAACCCAGGACAACTGCTTGTAGAGCAGCTGTGCTGACCACTCGACCACCAATGCTTGACAAGCTCTTTTTAACCAATTTTATTACACTCTTTACAAGAATTCTACATTTCCAGGTTTTTTATTTTGGTTTTTACTTGTGTATTACCTAAAATAATTAAGTTCAGAACAGATAGCACTTTGTCATTTATTCAGTCTCTCAGAATTTTGTCATAACTTGCTTTTCTTTATAAATACAGCAATAAAATAATTCACATTTTAAATATATTTTTTCAATATCTGATTTTTCATTTCTGTTTCTTTCATTCACAAATTATTAATATTTACTTTATGTTCTTTTACAAAGTGATTCTTCCCTTGCATTTTATATATGGTTCTTCCTCATTTATTATTATTTGATTTGATTATTATTTATTTCTACTATTTTAATAGAAAATAAAATATCCAACATTGATATATATATATTATTTGTTAAGTTTACTTTATATGCAAGCATACTCTTTAATATTAACAAAACTGGTAAATTAAAAAATTAATTATATATTTTTTTATATTTTGTATTATTTATATTTGTTTATAAATATATACATATAAAAAACCAAAGAGCACTTGATGTCATTAAAAAGGGTTCAGAAAATGAAACAAAATTGCAAATTAAATAATAATGTTTTAGCATTCGTTTTTTAGGACCATAATAAGTAATATATTTATGGTTTTAACTTCAATTATAATAATATAAAATTACTGCAAATTAAAAAAAATAATGACAAAAAGAAAATAAAGGAAGCTATGCTCATATACAAATACAAATAAGACTTAATTAACAGACAGGCAGCAAACGTTAAGATCACAGAATTGTGGAAAAACAAAGACTACGAGGATAGTCGAAAACATACCTAAATGGATAAAATTTTTAAAGTGATAAATTTTATATATATTTAATTACTGTATTTATAAATATTCAATTATAAGATTACATATATTAATTTGAAAAAATACAGACATCAACTTATAATATTATATATATATCAAATCAAAACTACCCAAATCTAAAATTAAACCAGACCAGCATAAAAATAATATTAAAACACAACCTAAGGTTTCACTGCTACAAGCAGACTTCTCAAGTGTAAAGAACTACAAAAAACTACACAATATATATACTATTAAAAACTATCCACAAATCCATTCACTTCCCATCCACCCTTACTATTAAAAGAACTCTTAAATAAGTTAATTGCTTCAGAATAATAAATTTTCAATAATAAAGACTCTTTAATTTTTCTTTTGATTTCATTTCTCTCAAAGAAGACAACCTTAGCTTCATCAAAATCAATAGTGTGGCCTGTATCTTTTTCATGGGCATACAAAGCAGAACTAAGATATCTATAACTCTACTTTTATGAACCTTTATTCTTTCATTTAAACTCAAACTACTCTGACCTATGTAAACCTTCTTAAAAAATAAACAAGGAATAGAATATACTACACCAGGAATAGTCTTTCTATCAGAAATTTCTTTTGTATTAGTTAATAAATTATTCAATGTAACACCCCTTTTCCAAGCAATTTTCTTATTTCCAAACAATTTACTATTTCTACACACAATTTTATAAGAAGACAATTTATATATATATCTTACACTCGTGCAATAACTTTATTCAGAAAAAAATTACAATGGAGAAGAAACTATGAATTTTCATGACTGTGTAGGTTATAATTTAAAATCATTTGTATCATCAAATTTTGTGATTTGTTACACAACTATTGAACTATCATTAGTGTATTAGAATCTTTTGAAATATTCTAAAAAATATAAAGCAATTTTAATAATTTAAAATAAAATTTTACAGATTTATCAGAGATTAAGTATTCATTCATTTTTTAAAAATAAATTTCAAGTCAAAATTTTTTTTATTGATTTTCTGGAATTATTCAATGACAAAATCACTCTTTTCTCTCATCACTAACTCATTTTTTCAATACAGTAGATCCACATACACACACTGCACTATATTTTTATGAATATATGTGAGAAATTATATTCTGGGTCAACAGAAGAATCCAGATTCAGCATGAAATGCATCTGGAAGGTTATCTGTTTTTTATAGCTGTCCTTTTCATGTTTCAAGAATATGTGGAGAAGTGGAAGCAATATTAGAAAATGCACTAAGAAAAATTGCTATAAATGAGAATTATATTTAGCATTTTAAAATGTAGATTAAAATTTTAATAACACAAAATACTACTTGTCATAAAATAAGAAGTCTGATCTTTCATATCATACATACATCAACTACAAATTTATAAGCTCTTCAATTTTCTAAATATAATATTTTAGAGTTCACTATTGTGAAATCACACTTTTATTATATTATACATGTGAACTTAATGAATTAAACTAAATATTTTGCAGTAAATATGAACAATTTTCATGGATGACGATGTTTACATTATAATCATTATCTCAAAGGCATTCTAAACAAGTGCAGTATTAATTGCTTAAAAATGATGTTGAGAATAGAATACAAAGATAGAAACAATTAAATATAGAAGCATTTCAAAAAAAAAATATTGCAGAAGTTAAAGGATGGCATTACAATATTTCAAACAGAACAAGATACAAAGCTTTCTATAAAGTGAATATGTTTGTGATTAAGAAATTGATTTGTATATAGTCAATAAAAACTGATCTCTAGTAGAATTAGAATGGCTAAACTTGTTTGATAGTGGCTGCTACTGTTAATGATGATGGTATGAGAATTATTATATTTAGAAGAATTTAATTTTTTTAAAGTTTGAGTGAGTCTAAAGTTTTAACACTATAATATAGATATTTAAGTGTTATGGTCAAAATTTAAAGGTAAGCAATATCTGTAAAGTTAGCAAATGGAGTTGCAGATTTGAAAGTGTTCAATTAGAGTTTCAATTCCCCTGGAGAATATTTAGAAGAAAGACCAACATTCTAACTCACCACATTTATACAAATTAAAAATTCCCTTTAAGCTGTTGAAATGCTTTTAAGTAATAGTGTTACTGTTTTGTTTGTAAAACATCAATTTCAAAAAAGGCATATTTTAAAAATCAAAATCATTTTGTAAATGTGAATAAATGAAGACGCATAAAAAAAAAAACATTTAATTGTTTTTAATTAAAATAATTAAAGCTTTAATTAACATTTTATTTTAATTGATTAAGTTATGTTAAATTTAAAGTAATAACTTTTTAATGAATATTAAACACTAGCAGAAAAATTATATAAAAAGACTGACATTTTTCATAAATGTATTGCTTTGCAATTGCGTTTTTTGAAAGGAATTACATTCCCAAAAAGATAACAAATACCCTGTATAGTGATAGGTAGAATGACTAAGTAATAGAATAATATGACGAACTAATAATATTCGATCATTCTTAGAAGTACCTGACTTATTTATTGTTACCCTTTTAATTTTTAAATTATTACAAATCCATATTAGGATGATGTCAGATTTTTAATCTTTCTCATTCTTTAATAAGAAATATTTTATCACTAATAATTAAATATATTTAGAAAAGTATAAATAAAGTATGAATTTTTCCAAAAGCATTTAACAATTTAATTATTAATGGAAGTAGTTGAACAGATAGTTGTACATCATAGAAAGACCAATTCTGAAGGTACAAATGAGTTCAATAGACTTGATCATCTTCAATGCATATTATGGCATTTGAAGTCCCTCCATAACCAAAGGGATAATCAAAATATAGAAACCCATTGAAGAATAAGGAAAATGACCATATTACAAACCAAGAAACAAAAAGTTCCTCAGTTCCACAAGTTATGCAATACTTATGAAGGCCCTTCACATTCATGAAGCATAGAATGCTGATGCTTAAGAAGCAAATGTTAAGAATGGATCTCAAGAATTGTGATCTGGAACACGCAAACCAAACAAACCCAAAAGGAACAAAACCAAATATAATGTTCTAAAAAAAGGAGAAAACAACTGATTATGACACAGACACACAAAAAAGTTCAAAAGCAAGTAGAGCATGGATAGATGCACTTACATGTTTCACTAAACTACAGCTTATGGATTTCCAATCAAACATGAGGTATAGACTAGCCAAGCAACCCAAGAGTATAATGAAAGGAACCAAGTACCAACCCACAGTTAAACATACTCAAAGTGACATGGAAAGGAATTTATAAAAAGTGTATAAGCAGCTCATAGATAAGGCTGAGCAAAGGAATAAAAACAAGAAGAAAAGTACATACAATTTTTAAGATAGGAAATAAGGTTTTTATATAAACACCACATCTGAATAAACAACAAGAAAATAAATATCAAAAATTTTACTACCTATATTGTACCAGTCAAATATATTCTCCATCCAACACAACCAGAACCCATGAAACCAGACTTCAAACCCAGTCAAAACAAAGAATTATATCAAAGACTAAACTGAATTTGAACCCAATTCATGGGCTCAGATCAAAACCTAATGATAATACATATTCATGGCACATGAGACTATGTGTCATGAACTAGCTCAATGGATGTGATGATTACTGAGACCACTTATCTGACTCTAACTAGTGTATGGTAAAATGACTACGGATATTTCTGAATAAATTCACATATGTATATTTGGGTTGCCAATACAAACAGGGAGAACGGATATTTAAAACTAATTAATAAATAATAAACAATCAAACCAAGTATGTATATAAAATATTTAATAATAAGAAAATATCTGTTCAAATATTTATGATGAGTATTATAAATTATCTCTAGTCTTTGGAGTGTGAATTACAATATACAATAAATAATGGCAGTTGTACTAATATGCCAATATTTAATATGTTAAGTATTTAAGAAATATATTTATCTATATCCCGACAAAGTAGACAAGTGTAAATAATGATACCTCTGGCATTTGTGCCATGATTTATATATATTATTCATCATTTGATATTTTATTTGGAAAAGGAAATATAATTCTAATTTTATGTAAGAAGGAGGTGAGAATTATTTTCCACACATCTATAATCAATTCATGAACAGCATGATAAATACGTAGGGTATAACTTCAATACTTAATAAAGAAAATTATTTAAATTATCAATGAATATAAAATTGTTTGATTTTAATGAAATCAATTCATTATGATTTATAAAGCAAAAGAACGGGCCTTTATTTGAAGTAAGAAATAAAATGGTACTAACACATTACTAGCAGCAAAATGAATATGAAATAAAATGGTTTGTCGGTGATTCAAAAAGTAGAAGGGTGGCTTGTATTCAACAAGTCCTTTATGCCCTACAAATGATCCATGGAACACCGGGAAAGCCAGGTCGGGACGCAGCCACGAATCTTTGGTGTTCCAATACAGCGACAAATGAGGAGGAAGTGATTTCTTCCCACATATTTGTAATATCAATAATATCACTGAAATGACAAATCCAAAAAGCAAGAGAATGGCCCATGTTAGCAATGTTCTGAATGGTAATGATATAATAATCATCATATTTGATTAATAAAGCGCAAATTATATAATAGATGCTTAACGAAATGACCTGATCATAGCAGATTAAAATCAAACTTACTCGGAATGAATATGCTTAAATACAATTATATAATTATAACAATAATACCCTTTATATCATGCCCTCCCTGAACACAAATATAGAAAATGAGATTTAAATTAGAATATATTTATTTTATTTTCCTTATTAACTTTCGTAAAACATTAATAAATGTAATCAATATGAATAGATAAATTTTGTGTGAATTAAATAAACTAGTCGGGAGCATAGTAGGTATAAACTGAGCTAATAATACTTATCAGCCATTGGTAAAATAATATCAAACATTAAATAAATCTTTCAACTTGATAATTAATAGAACCATTATTAATTTAGTTCTAATGAGCAATACTTAGGCTATAAAATTTAAGGCAATATTATTTTCTTAGGGTAATCTTAAACAAAGAATATTATTATCGAGTTGAAAGTCTTATTAGCATATTATCGCAAATAAATGATATTAATAATCATTAACATGAATACAATTAAAATTAGTTAAACTGAATGCCATAGTAGGAGAGAGAAATTTGATGAGATATTAATTTTAAGACTAGAGATATAAGAGAATAGAGAATTACTATAACAAAATTTAACGCATTATAAACTGAATAGAGAAATTTCAAGCAGTAGTTAACTTAAATCATGATTTGAAATACAGTTCATGAACAGACCAGAAAGTTGTGGTTTATAAAATAAAAGATTACCAGTCCTGCCTTGGCTCACTCATTGATTCAGGAATATTAGAGTCTGGTTGGATTTAGGAGACAACATAGGTGCACACTTGATTCATGTAGAATTCATTTATAGGTTAGTTTCCTTTTGGAGTTTAGGCAGCTTACGATCAGTATTGAAATGTTCTATCTTAGCAGCAACATTTTAAAGATTTGTTGGAGAACTCTGGGATCCAAAAATCAGATTCCCAAAGTTAGCCATGTACCATGCTGAAAATACTATTAAAATTCAAAATTAAAAAGGACGTAGTTTATGGTGGCAACTCCTCTTAAATTAATAGTAATGGCTTCTTTATCGAAACTTTTCCAGGATATTTATACTCTTTCCTACAGTTTCCTGCCCATTCTAATTTTGATGCCTTAAGGTTAAAGCTTTTACATTATTACAAACAAAATTTTTTCTAATTGATTTCCGATCCATTGCCCTCCGATAAGACTTTCAAATCAATTAACTTTGAATTCATTTTCTATTTAGAAAATGACATTGTAAAATCTGAACAAACAATTTTAATTTAGCACTGTCCTTAAAGTTTTAACTTATCATTTTAATTAAACTGAGAGGACTGCAAACTTCTCAAGCGCTTATGACTATCAACAGCCAACAGATCATAAACACTGACACAGAGAATCAGTGTTTACGATCTGATTGCCTGTTGATAGTCATAAGCGCTTGAGAAGTTTGCAGTCTCTCAGTTTAATTTCAATACTGTCTGCACTTTATAAAATAATATTATTTACTTATCATTTTAACTAATTAATAAAAGATTCCCTATTGTCATTGGGAAAGGATGATCTGAAAGCTTATTGAAAGAATGTAACTTTTAATCATATAAATTTGAACAAAATGGTAAAGTATGAAATAAAACATTCCGATGTAGTAAAACTTTATAACGAATATATATTTAACTATCCACAAATATATAAGCACAATTCACATAATTAAAAAATATATATTTTCATGAATATTTTATCATGAAGTAATTAATAACATTAACAAAATTAAACACAAGATAATTAGTCTCAATAAATATTTAAATAATAACCTCAGTTTTAATTGAACCTAACATATATTGAAGATAGTATAAAGTCTCATTACATTTGGAAATATTCATTGTTAGTGGCAGGGTTTGAACTAGGTTAAAGGTGGTATCTCATGAAGCTCGGATCAAAATTAGATCAGACTGCTTCAATATGAAGGACCATTCACTATTGTGAAACAATTAGGTCCAAATGCATATGGATAGACATAGAAGGAGAAATTAGAGGCACATATAATGCCCACATTTTGAAGCCATATTTTGGTCAGTCAGAGTGATCACATAATTAACATGAATAGCTTATATGAAAGTTAAAAGATAGACATAAATTTTAGTTGAAACGAGAAAGAAAAGGGAGAGGACATCAAAAAATAGGGTCATTAATTTGTGATGAGTATACCAGGTAATCACAATAGCAATTACTGGGATACTTTAGAACCGAGACATCTAGAATTATAGATACCAATATTTTATTTAGTACTTAAAATAATCCAGTAAGCTCAAAAGGAAGCAGGATGAAGGCTAATGAGTTCAACTATGTGCAATCTGCAATAGAGACACATTACTGGTTGAGTTCAAATCATATAACCATAAACCTATATATAAATCTCACTTTACTGTAATGTAGTTAATGAAGTAGGAAATTATAAAAAAACATAGATATAGTTGAGGAAATATCAGAAGATAAAATAAGTAGGCTTTATAACTGTTCTTTAAGAAAAAAAACAGACAATCCAACACTAAATCAATACATATATTACTTAAGTGTTAAAATTTTGATTATATCATAAAACTTTAACCCTGTAATGGGTAGGAAAGTTATAATGGTTGCTTACAATCATATCAAGACCAGTCTTTATTTATCCACACTACCAAATCAAACCAATTTAATACATGTTTGCTTTATTAAGTATTAAATTAAACAAATATCACAATGAATTAATTTCTCTTATTTAAGAAAAAAAAATCCAGTTAAAGAAATCCTTCATATATATAAAATACATATTTTGCGGGTTCATCCATGTTAAAAACTTTTAATATTAATATACTGACGTTTCGACTTGGTCACACAAGCCATCCACAGAGTTATATATATATCAACAATGAATTAATTATCAATGTGTTGCATGTTATGAATTAAGACTTATACTTAGTAAACATAATAATGACCTAATGTTAAGCCAATCTCTAGGCAACCAAGTGTGGAAAATAAAAGTAAAATTCTACTACATAATTTTATTTTTAACTACAACCAATATAATACATGCAACAATAGACAGCCATAGCAATAGAAAAGGAAATGCTAGTATACTAAACACTGAAACTTAATATGGTATAAAAGCAAACCCAATTCATTTTGTCATTTTTTATTTTTCAATTGATGCAATAACTGTATAAACCACCATCTTAAGATCGAATGTCCAAATACAAAAGAAGGTGGATGACTTGTTCGAATATTCCATATTATCCATATAATTTTCACAGTGCAAAATTATAAGAAATTACAACTGATTTTTAAATAGAGAAAAGTTTGATAAATTTGTGCAGTTTAACAAAAGAACTGAACTGATTTTAAATTAATATTTAAAAATAAAAACTGTGCTATTATTCAAACATGGAGAAAAGAAATAGCACGCTGCCAGCATTTATATAAATGATGAAATATTTTTTTTTTATATAAGCCACTAAATGCCAAATAGCAAATCAAGAAAAATCAAATCTGTTATAAACTGCTGTGCAATGTATTCTGGCTAAATTAACATTACCATAGGACTGGAACACTACTGTTCCAACCATGGAAGTGCAATGACATGATCTACTTACCTGTATAATGCCTAAAGAAACACCAAATGTCATACACTAAATGTTAAATGGATCAAGAAAGAAAGCAATTGCAGAAAATGGAAACATCATTTCAAGCATGTTGCCAAGGAATTCTAGCAAGTGAAGAATGATCTGAAGAGAAATGGACTGTATTTATAAAAGACATTCCTGCCAAACTCATGACATTAACCAAAATGAATTAATAAAAGTTTTGATTTATTATGTATTATTTGTGCATATTTATGTTTGTAAAATTCTAGTTTCATTTCATCTCCACCCTTGGAAGCTTAAACATGTCTATAACTTGGAAGAGTCCATTATGATTGAAAGCAACAAAAGAAAGGGAGGGAAATTATTAAGTTATATAAAAAAAATTAAGTTAAATAAAGTTTAGGTCATCTTTCCCCCCATAATGACTTAATATTGGTCATCACTACTATTATATGGAATACGGTAAGATTTATGATATTATTCCATATTAAGCACATACACTTATGACAGAATAGAATTCATGTTTTTTTTGGTATAAATGACTAACCTTCTGGTATGGATATACTTTTTCATCAACCATAAAGAACCATACATGGGTAGGGGGTCCCATCAAAGATGGAACATGAATAATTAGAACTGGATGATGAGGTTATAACAGATATACTTGTATAATATTATAAATTAGTTAGCTTCATGGTCAATTTAATAATCATTTTTTTATTAATTTTATTTTGCTTTATAAATAATTACTGCCTTATCATGCATCTCTATCATGGGTAAGGATTGGAATAGTGAACACATTTAATCATTCATATGGTAGAAATATATCATTGACACACACAATTATATCTTTTTATCACGTTAAAAAGTTTGAATTTTTTGTTTTGTTATTTAATAAACATTGTTAATTTGATTTAAATTAAACTGGTCTCTAGTTTATCAAAATCATTTATACATTCATTCATGAACTTATAACTGGATATATATATATATATTGTGCCCTTTTATATGGGTCTCCATAAATTGTTGTATCCATTTATTTAAAAATTTTAAATTTAAGATATATTTAGCTATATGATTTTAATTTTGTTTATAACAATCTTTTAAAAAGTGTAATTAAAGTAATTCATGAGTGTTTGATATGTGAAAATTGTGCTGATGTTTGAGACATTTCAATAGGAATGATAATAGTATATGGTTGGGAAAACTGGCCATAAGCAATACTGCATTAATAAATTTAATAAATAAATGTTTAAAGTTAAAGTTTTAAAAGACAAGTTAAAATTAAATGCATATATTTATTGTTGATAAAAATTAGTATTTAATAAATGAATATAAATATTTTAATTATTAGTGTTCCATGATAGAAGATTAATATTTGATTTTAATAATATCGAATTATTATTTTAAAAATTGTTATAAGATATTATTTATTTTAAAAATGTTTATTTTTAAAAAATGTATTGTTAGTTTATTTTTAGATTATTACAAGCGTCTGTAGCTCTGTTGTAAAAAACAGATGTTAATTAAAATACATACACACATGCTTGGGAGTATTTTAGTAAAGTTGCAAAGCTATTCTAAAAATTCTATTATAAAATTTATAAATATTATTTTGGCTATCATGAGATAAAAGTAAAGATAAATAATGTGAAATATTAAATCTGATTTTTAAAATATTGCTTAAAAGCATAACGAATAAAAATAGACTTAATTTATTTATAAAAATAATCTTATAAAAGTTAAACGTGAAATAAAGTAAGAAAGAATATTTTAAAAAAATGTTTAAGAGATTTAAATAAATGATGAATATTAATTTAAGAATTTAATAATGTGATAAATAATAAATATTAAATAAGTCATTATTTATTTTTAATTCTGTCTTGTTGGTGAAATATATAAATAAGCTAGCAAGTCAATTGTTTAATTCACCAATCAAGTGGGAGTTTTCTTCCGGTATAAAACCAAGGTTCAATTGTTAGGAGGTGACTTGTGATTGAAATTCTTGAAGTAAAGGTGCTATTAAAAAATAGCTAAGTGATTATAGACGCTCTTAAAATCGTTTTAAAATTATTAGAGAGTAGTTTTTAAAAAATAATTTATAAAAGTTACCGATGAATATGCAGTGTTAATTTGTTATATTTCCCTATTGATTGTTTCCTATTAATGCTCAATTTACTATCAAATAATCATGAAGACATCATATGAGGATAAAATATATTGGAGACTTTATGCTAAAAATTTAACAAACGCTGGATTAACTTGGAGAGTTTCTAGATGCATAAAAATAATACGTTGGACTTTGTATAAATTTAAAAGCTAATGGTAACAATTTTTATAAAATAGATATTTAAAAAATGAGAAATACTTCTTTATGAAGCAAGTATTTGTAAATTCTAAATTTAAATATATATCTTGGTAAAGATATAATATGTAACAGTAAGTGTATAAATATTTGCCTTGTTAAGTCTTTATGGTTTAAAAGACTAAATTCTGACAATTTTAAAAGGCAAATCAATTGGAGATTAAATAAGTAAAGAAACACTTATAAGTAAAAATTATTGTATTATTAAAGTCTGAACGCCGGTCGTACAAAAGACTTTAAAAATAAACTTACCTAAATATCTGTTACGGAATGCGCAAATCAACTCTACATGGATATCCAAATCAATTTAAAAATAATTAAATCAGAACTTTGTAAATTATAGACTAATTCTAAAAAATAATAACTTTTAAATAATATTTTTTTCTTTAAAAGAAGTGAACCTGGATCCATAAACTATTTTAATTTTATTTTTGTTTTCTGATGGAACTGACTTTTATTTTTTTATTTATTTTTTAAAAAAAAAAACGTTTTTCATTTTTGTCATAAAAACTTTTAAAGAACACGTGATGTACCGGAAAAGGAAGTAATGTTTAGTGAAAATTTGTGCCTAGGAAAAAGAACAATGACAACTGGATGAAAACACCGTTGGATGTTATGTAATATTTTTATTTATTAACTAACCTAAATATTTCATTAATTATTAATTTATTAAAGATAGGAAAGGTACATTTACATTTTTTTTTAAATAATAGCTAAATACTAATATAACTTTTTATTGCATAAAGTTTATTTTATAATTATACAACACGTAATATTTTAAAGAATAATTGTTGAGTGTAAATGTGAAATTATTTTGTAAAACTGGAATCCTGGAGGACATCGTGACGGACTGTACATTGAAGTATTATTTATGGTAAAATTGTGTAATAATAATAATAATTTGATGTATTTACTATGTTTTCTTTAGATCAACCAAATGTTATATGATTATTGAATGAATGTATTAATGTTTAAATAATATACACGCACAAGATTAACAATAGCAGTTTTATTTTAATATGCATATTTTTAAATTGATGATGTAAATTTAATACAACGTAATATGATACCCTAGAAATAATTATATGATTCTTTCGTGAATGAATTTCAATGTTTCTGTTCCAATATTAGAAATCAGATTTATTATACTAGTGTAAGTTATTTTTTTTTTTTCTTTTAAAGTTAGTAAGAAGTATATAAGGTCTATATTTTAATTTTATTTTTATTAGATGAGTTACGTTAATTTTACATAGAAATTTATATTTTTGATTGAAGGCTTATTGTAAATAGATGATGAGGTATAGGAGAGTTTGGATCGTTATTATTTTTTGTTTTAAAATTGGTCATTTGTTTTACTGAAATTAAATAGGGTTAAAATGACTTTTGTCGGTAGTAGTTTTATAAAGGAATAGGAATAATAAGTAAATAAAAGTAATGATTTAAAATGGCAAAGAATCATAGAATTTTGTTTAACATTATATTTTATAAAAGTTGAAATTATTAAATAATTTTAAAATATTATTTTTTAAAAAAAATACATATACGTATTGCATATTTTAATAAGACAGGTAGTATGACATTATATCGGAATGAAATAAACAGTGATAGACAATAATAATTGTTATTATACTACAAAGTTATATCAGTTTATACATTAATTAATATTCGAGTCATACTGATAATAAATGTAATACAGCCTTATACATTATAATATAAATAACAGTAGGACTTAAGAGAAATAACATTTAAATTATTAAAGTTAGTTTATTTACATACATGCTACATGAATGACATCTTACATAAAACCTTTTCTTATATTAATTGATAACAAGTAATGTTTATGTAAATTAAGGTCATAAACTTAATTGAATTTTATTAATAAAACATTTTTCTGAAATGTATAAATTATCTACTTATAGTTTTGGAAATAATAACAGTGTAAAAATCTTGTATTATTATTTTCTTATTTTTAATTTTCTTTAGTTCCATTTAAATGTAAATAGTGTAAATAAATTATTTGTTAAAGTTAATGTAAATAAATTTGTTAAGTTGTTTAAAAGATGTGTTGAATTCATTATTTTACACCACAGCATTTGACAACAGATAATTTGAATGTACATAATATTTGCACAATAAGAATTTATTATTTTATTATTTGAGAAAGAAACACAATATTTTCTTAATATAATTTATAGAAATTGATTGACATTAACATATGATATTACAATGGTCATAAAGTAATTATAATGCACAGTATAAAAGTACAATACTATTTATTGCCACAAATTGTTGAATTATAAGATTTTGGTTTATTTTAAAATTAAGATACCATATGGAAATGAAAGACATGCATATGATTTATTTATTTTCTTAATGATTAAAAGTATAACCCAATAGATAAGATTAAGATATATCCTAAAGATTATTATTGTTAGTGATTATTATTAGAATAAGTTAGGTGTATTTAGGTTTGATATTAAATCCCTTATCATTCCTATCTACATGAATTATTATTACTTTAAGATAATTAGAAGAACCTGAGATCATTTTAATTATATTTCCTTAACAATAGATTGAGATTTATTTATCTATTATTATTAAAGATAGTTCATTTATAAAAGTCATAAGAGTGCTGTAGAGTTAGGAAGGAGATAATGAAGAAGTAATAGTATTCTTATGCCATTGAGACAGTGTCTTGGAAAGACATTGACTCAATGTAAATCTGATTACCAATTGTAACTTCACTTCACAGTCTCATGATTTTAATTAAATACTTATTTAGCTAGTACATTATATTGAACTATATTAATCTGATAAGTTATAATATTATAAAAATATATTAAAGATAGTTGTACATATTTTAGCTGAGCATAATAATTTGATTGAGCTAGTCATATTTTTAAATTATATCATATATCGAGAAGTGAGGGTACAATATATATATATATATATATATATATATATACCCTATATATATATATATATATATATATATTGTAACAATATTTATAAATTAATATAATATGTATTTGTAATTATTAAATTAATATAAAAGATATGTATTTGTAACTATAATAAATATTTAGATAGGGGAAATTATTAATTATTAGATATATGCCTATCCAATCTGTACCATTTGTAACTATATTAATTCATCATAGCATAGATAAAGAAATTATAGAATCACTGTGCCACTTGAAAATATCAGCATTAAAGATTCTTGGTATTTATTTATATATTGGGGCAGTCATTTGAACAATAAAACATACTGGCCATTGTCATCTAATAAAAATAATATTAAATATAGCAACTGAATAAAAGTACCCACTGTGAGATTCCTGGAGTGCCTTATGCTTATCTCCAATACTAGGTTCTTCTAACAAAGAATCCTTCCTATTCTTCTTTCCAAATATATAAGACCATTCATGGTCATATGCACACACGGGTGCTATTCATGACAACTTATAAAAAAATATATTTTATAAAACTAATATTATGAAGTTGGAAAGGGATGATATCACTCTTTATTCAGTTTAGCTAAGTACATGTGTTTTCCCATGAGCGCCACTAGATTGTTTTCAATCTAGATAAGTATCTATTTATAGTGTACTTGAGTTCAAACTCATTCAGTACATATTTATTACACATGACTTGGATGACTATTGAACAAAAATGACATTCTTACATTTTATCTATATTGATAAAATTACAAGATCCCAATATTACCAAAGTTTATACTATAGATCAAAGATTCTTATAGACATTGCTAGCTCATTAGCGTATATTGATGAACAGACATGTATAATCCTATTAATGGCTTCCAAACAAGCATGTGAAGACCATTATTGATATTGATGGCCATTTAACTAGATTATTTATCGCAATAAAGGTAATAATGATGATGATGATAATAATATCATAATAATGATAATAATAGTGATATCATAATAATGATTATAATAGTGATGATGATACCAGCCATGGCTTATCAATAAACTCACAACAATAAATTCATCTTTATAAACTTATAGGCATCTATTAAAATTATCATATTTCATACTGGGATTTAATAATACTAATGGTGATGATTGATCATCATGAATCTCTTTGCATAATATTCAATTTTCTATAAACCCCTATTTACTAAAATATATTCATTACGCTAAACATTAAATTTAATGATTATAATTTATTAATGATGATTGATGGCGATCATAACTTTTATATAGTATTATTTGAAACATTTTTAACTAATAACATGATATCCATCTTTGATGAGGATGATCTAAATTCATGGACACAACACAATTTTAGCTTTCTATGTTGAACTATAATTATCAAAATTTGGTTATTCTCAAGCATAATCCTTAAATACTTAAATATCAACATTCTAGTTTACCTATTATTTTGCGGACGCTTAATATTTGCAAGTGATTGCTCAATATATACGAATGGTAATACTTAATAACTGCGAGCAATGATGATGAATTAAAATGATAGAATTAAGACAAAAAAAAACAAAACACAATATTCTTAATAATAACTCGGAAACCAATTAAGATATATAATTATATTTTATTAACACTACTACTCTTTCTTTCCTTCTTTAAAGTCAAATCGACAATTAAATAAATGGCTTATTAATATAAAAATTTATATAAGTATAAGCAAATAAACTTAATATATAGGTTTGTCATTTTTCTTGATATCTCAAAATAAGCTGACTTAAATCAATATTAGAAAAAAAAAATACATATTCTATAAATGCTTATTTAAGACTTTTCTTACTCATCATATCATAAAATAAATTTCAGGTGAAACTTGTATATGTTATTTCATTTCCATTCAAATGTAATGCCCTACTTTTCAATTTACCATTTTAAACTAATCATATATAACCTATTCTTTGATGTGTTTGGATAAGCAGTTACACATTCATGCATTCGGTAATGTTAACATATATGTTTAAAATGTATACCCATAAATTACATATATAAAAATATCTTTTTCTTTTGCAACCTTATAGCGAAAGAAAATAAAATACATATATTAATTTTTAATATGCAACAAGATAAAATAAAAATAAAAAACATTATAAATGCATATATCTATAGGTTGCTCATTATCATTAACAACTGAAGAACAATTTAAAAAAAACATTTCAACATTACAATATATAATAAAAAAAAACAAAAAAAAAATAATGAAAAATTTAAGTTTAAAGATTTAAACTATGTTTGTGCTATGTTGTGAGATATTGCAAATAACTATAGATAAACAAGTCTTTAATGTTTCTGTATCAAAAAAGAAAATTGCTTTGACCAGTAAATTAAGGTTTACTTTTAATAAGTAAAAGAATAAAATCGGTTAAAGAAAGTTCATATTTACCCGTCTACTTTTTACTTCTTATTAATGTCCTGAGTTTGAATTTTCAGACTGCTTTTCTTTGCTCACCAACAACAACAACAACAAAAAAGAAAGTTATTGCAGATACTTTTAAGATAATGCTGAATCAATTGACTTGCTTGTTTCTTCAATTCCATTATTATTCACTGTTGATTGGCTTCCTTCTACCATTTAAAAAAAAGTTATTATAAGTACTTTGAATAAGTAGGTACCGGTGGATTTGCTTGTCTCTCTCCTTTAAAAAAAATAATTGCTGTTGACACTTTAGATGATTGAGGTAAATCAACAAAAATTTGATTTATGGCTTCAAACTTGGTTCTACATGGCTGTTATAAATTTTCTTTTCCTCCTATTTCCTCTTCTCCATTCATTCGAAGGTAATGAGCTTTTAATAAGCCAGGAACTAGAAACAAAGCATTCCATATAGCTTGTGTGGTTGGCTTCAAAATCTATCATTTTGTTGGTTATTACTGGATACATGACTTCATAGACAGATCAGCGATTTTGACTCATTCTGTATTAACCAGGAAGCAGAAAAAAATGGTTTAGCAATGCAGAGGCATAACCAAATATGTTAATATCATTTTTATATATAATTATTACTAACTTCTAATAAATTCAATCTTGTTCCATTTCTCTCCTCTTCTTTAATATTGCTGGAAATTGCTTTATATAAACGCACATTTCATTTGCTCTTTTTTTTTTCAACTTTCAAAGAGTGAGAAAAAAAAATTAAAGCGTTCACTCTCTTTTAAAAAAAAATCAGAGCTTACATTTCTGCTTAAGAATAATAACAAGGAAGAACCGACTGAGTTGAGTCTCAAAATAATAATAATAATCTGAGTGACTCTCTCTCTAAAAAAATTAATGACTAACTCATCATCTCTCTAAAGAAATTTAAAACTAACTGATTAAAAAAATTGTTTCAATCATTTATATCATGAATTTCAACCAAAGAAAAAAAAACATCTGGAAATCTTTATCTTAAAAAAAAAATCAAAGCTTCACAAGTTTGACGTCGGTCACAATCAATAAAGACTTAAAATTGATCGCTATCGTTATCTACATCAAAGCACCTCTTTTGTAAAAATAATCTTAAGACACAGATAACAACAAACCTGGAATCTATAGCATCAGGAATACATGTAAAAGCATCTTTGTGTTTGTACAGATGTATTCATTCTTTCACACGTGTACATTTTTTATCTCCTAATCTAACAATCTTAATTGCCTTATTTTACACTTTTCTGATTTACTCTATTTTAACAAAATGAAAGTTAAATAAATTTAACACATATTATTTAATAAAAAAAAATTATATAATAAATCACAAAACTGCTTATTCATAATAATAAATCTATACATATAAATCTCTGTATGTATAAAAGAAAAAAAAATTTTTTTTTAAATAATTGAATACTATATATATATATCTACAATATATATATATATATATATATAATTAAAATTACCCCAAATCCAAAATTCAACCAGACCAGTATAAAAATAATATTAAAACACTACCAAAGGTTTCACTGCTACAAGCAGACTTCTCAAGTGTAAAGAACTACTAAAACTACACAATATATATATTAAACATTACCCACAAATCCATTCACTTCCCATCCACCCTTAATATTAAAAGAACTCTTAAATAAATTAATTGGTCGAAACCGGTCTGGGGATGGGGACAATCCAAGATAAAAATGATTTGAATGCCTTCTCTTGTAGTAGCATTTATCATAAATAAAAAAAAAGCTTGTTTAGAGCTATTAGCACGCTCTTAATTTTACATATTTGTAAGTGCAAGCTATATATAAGTCATGTGACATCTGACTTGTTATTATTACTAATAATAAAGATTCTATTTGTGGGATATTCTGTGTAGTGAAAAAGCTAAATGCTGACATTTTAGTACAATACCAAGTACCTTCCTCAGAGCTCTGAGGAAGGTACTTGATATGGTACTAAAATGTCAGCATTTAGCTTTTTCACTACACGGAATATCCCACAAATAGTAATAATAATATGACATCTTTTATCCATGAAAATATTAGAATTAATATATATATACGAACACATTTTATTCTTATATAATAATAGAGTAATATGTTTGGATGGATCTTTAAATCAATTGGAACCTATATAGAAATGCAGTAGTTGCTATCTAGTATAAATTCATCCCTGAAGAGAGCCAAAGGCAGATTTCTTTCTGAGTTTGAATACTTAGGCCTAACGGAGCCTGAAAGAGGGGTAAGGTATGGATGAACTAACCCAAATTGTATCTAGATTTAATGTGTAAACTTAGAGCTAACCCATTGGAGGTAGATATGATCACAGATAAGGTACTTCATCATGTTGTTGACAGTGTTGTACCAGAAGACCCTAGGTTCGACCATAGTTAAATGTGTTCCCCTTCTTCTGGTGGAAAACCCAGACCATTACAATATATTGTAATAATATGAATTCTAGGGTTGAATCTGGGATAATAAAAAATCTTCAACATCAATCACAGTTAATGAACTAATCTAAATTTAAATTTACAAAAAACAGGAATATGAACAATGAACCTGAGAGATCTGCATAGAAGTAACTATAAGTTCATGAGCATTACACAAAAGTAATAATTAGTCATCATCATGAATAATGAAGAATAAAACTCAACAGTCAATCTTGTGACTGGATTTGAAATGTGTCTATTATAGACCATGCTAATTGTTTAACTATTGCCAGCTTGGGGCAAATTAATTATATAAACAATAATTTGGATGCACAAACTTAAGTGTTAATCCATAAGAATATAACAATTAAAAAAATAATGCTGGAATACTAAAACATGCTTATCATTATCAATGCTTTGTTCACTTAGTACCATTAATATACCGGTCAACTATAAACTTAATTTCTAAATTAATAGTTAAAATAAAATGTAGTGCAAGGACTTTGAAGAATATCTCCTTTGTGCCATACAGCATTAGAAAAGTAATGAAATCACCATCAACTAGATGTTCATGAACATTAAACATAAAGCCCTTTTATATAACAGACTGTTATGCATAAATTCAGCTCAGTATGCAAAAACTATAACAGTTACTGTGAGCATGAGATATAATACAAATATATAATATTCTAGAGTGCTGGTTTAGCATAAAATATGCATATTGGTCATTTTTTTATCTTTTAGACATAAATGTGGTAAAGTGTATCAGTGTATGAGATAGTGTGGAGAGTTGAGGGCTGTGTGAAAGTCTTATCTCAAAATATTCTGTATATTACATTATTTGTACAGGTGTATATATAGCCTGTATGTAAGATATTAAAATTATTTTAGTATTGAATAAATTCGCTGGAATAATTTAAACAATGAAATATAAATTTATTAATTAGAATCAATAAAATGAAATTAACGTTTGCTGATCATGTTATAAATATAAATTTAGCATTATGATTTTGATTAAAATATAAAAAGAAAAATAAACTACTACATTATGATTTACAAATGTGTATCTCAATAGATTTACACAAAACAAAGCTATATATGTATGTACACACAGATGTGCATCTATAATATAAAATTAACATTAATTTTCACATATGTCTACCAGACGCACATCTATATAAGCATACAGACATACTATAATATATGGGGATTGCCATATAATAATTAAAAAAATAAGTTATCACATTTTAATGATACTAAATAATGATTGTTTTCATGTATATATGTGGATAACCATGGAAATGTTTGCACACACTGATATTTGATTGGTTAAAAAACAAACTTATCAAACCACATTATATTTTCACAAGACATAATTAATTCAGTGTCAAAAAGTGAAATGCACATGTATGTGTGTATATAAAAATATAGATTTATTAAACATATAATCTCCTTGTGATAAAAAATCATGCATGGAGATTAACAAATATATACGTGTGCAAATAAAATATAAAACATTAATACAGTATAAAATAATTAAATAGAAATAAAAAGTTTTTCATTAGAATCAACTATAATTCAATCCATAATGAATTTTCTCAAAGTTTTTCTTGATAGGTCATTAATATGAAATCCAATGTTCCTTATAATAATATTATAAAATGTTCGACCAAGATAACACTTTTGATACCTACAATGAGTTTTAAAGTATATTGGTTCAAATAATAAATCAAAATCACTTGATCTAGTTAACCATTATTGATGAAGAATCATTTTTATTCATCCCCTTGTATTTAACATAATAACATTAGATATTTTACTATTAATAGTTAAAACTCCAGCACATTTATATAATTCAAATCTTGACAAATCCAAAGGTTTAAACAAAATAATTCTTAGTGTAAAATTTTGAAGTGTTTGCAAAGGCTTCAGATAATATGCTGCAGTACCACTCGATAATGTTATACCATAATAAAGTCTGTTAAAAAAATTGTTTACATATTCTTAGCAGGACAGATTTTTACAAACAATCTCTTAATCTATATAAAAAAAAAAGTTTTCTTAATTTCAGTTGTAGCCAAAAAACATGTTTATCCCAATGCAAAAATTCATACTGTTGTAGACCTGGTGATTTTCTGACAAGAGGTTTGATTCACATAAGGTAATTCAATTAACAAGTCTTTTACTGGAATATTTTTAAGGGAGTATAATATATAATTACACTTATTAGATAACCATCTAAGGTTTGATATGACAGATGCACCTCATCTACAATACCAATGATGAAGATGTATTATATTATGATACTGTTTTTTTTTTCGGGGTAAATTCATTGATATTCATGTTAGCAGCCTACATGACATATGAAATTTTAGCTTCCAGGTAAAAAGTTAAATATCCATTTTTTAGAATAATTTATGGCCATCTGCATAAATTGTAAACAAGATATGTGTAAATAAATTCTGAGTTTGTTTGTAGCTACTGTATTATAATACATTTTAAATTGTTTTATATTTAATTATATACATATATGCAAAAAGTAGCCGACTGCGAAAACAAAGTTATTTTCAATAATCCTTCATAAAAGAAGAATGGAAGAGAAAACAGTACTCTCCAGTCTTATCAACTGATAAAGATGTAAGTTTGAACAGTATATTTTCTTGCTTCACATTGTATCTAGGAATAATCAGATACCCAATACTTATTATTGGATAATTAATCGTCTGCAGGCTAACTTATTTTTTAAAAAAAATCAAGCAAGTTAAAAAAGATCAAGTTTCTTGGCTCAAATTTAAACCCAGAAAGTAGGCAAGGCAGACAGTTATACAATGGCTGCACTACAAGTTCCTTCTTATGCATATATATAAAATACAAACTTTGCCTTCTGAATAACATTCTTTGTGTGTTCGTATATTATCACTTCATACGATTACTACTTTTATTTTTCAGGTAAACTTTTCTTTTTTATATTCATTGTACTGCATAGCTAGAAAGAGAATAAATTTAAAATGAAGCCACTCTTGGGACTTTTAAACTTATATTTTGAGACAACAAAATGTGATAAATTAATCAATACTAATTTTATTTGGAACAAAGCTAACACTTAGCTTTCAACTACTTTAATGAAAATTCAAATGACTGCTTATAAAAAAATAAAACAAAAAATAAAACCCTGAAGTAAAACCGAAGAAATAATTAACTTCAATACAATCAATTGTATATTGCAATAACCTTTTCTTTTTCCTCCAGAAAATTGTTTTCTGGAGTTTATTTATTTAAAAAGACCGTTTAAAACAAAACAAAAAAAAAGCATGAAGATAAAAAATATACAATTGAAAAAAAAAGTCTGTCCACCAAAACATCATATTACTTTCTGGGCTTATTAACAAGAACTGCTTCCAGGGGTATTTTCTGGCTAAAAAATCTATAGATGAAGCATCAACAAAATTGACCTTATCTATCCCCTATGCCAGACTCATGATGAAACTTTTGACCATCTGGTTTGTTCATGCTCTGGACTCTGGAGGTCTAGAAGGATTATTGCTGATAACCTCAAAGTGAATTTTTACCTTGTTACCTCTCTTAAGGATAGTATTAGGACAAGATCCATACCAATTATTAGGCTTTCGTTATTCATCAATTATGCAATCTGGTCTATTCCTTGTAAAATAGTCTTCAATTCTGGGGCAATTCAAGATGAAAATTTTTTTCTGAATAAAATTATAAAATTTAGAAATCATGACAAGCTCCTAGCCCCAAAAGTAATATTTGAGGAAACATGAAAACTGATACAATGAAAGGTTGATTGCTGGTAAAACTCATCGTTTCTCTAGTCTAAGACATAACTGAAAATGGTTTGTTAATAATTAAAAGGTCAGATTCTTACAATATCAATTCGGATAATAATAAACTTAATATATCAGATTTAGCATTCAATACCTAAGGATCCATAGTTGCAGAGACATTTCCAGCTATGATTTGACCAATCTCTAGAATGACTAAGTGACTCTTGGTATTATGAGGTAATTTATCAGGGTAAGATGGGTGAGTTTAATGGCCTACTTGTGTGTTCACAATGGTCCAGGTATACAGATTCATCTCTTACCCACAATATTACTATCTTATATTTATTTATCCTCAGGTATACTTTTTATAGCCTTCTTTATGTTTGTAATTTCACCTTCCCCTTTTGATTTATCATGTATTCATAATTGTCATTGTAAACATAGTACTTATTTAATAAATATTGGGGGAAAAAATCTAGATTCTAATGACAAAAAACAAGTCAGATTACTTTGTGCTAATAATATAAATACTATGTTTTATGAAAAACAACACAGAGATAAATGCCCTACCTGGATTCAAATCTAATTAAAAAAATTAAATTTAAATACAGATTGAGTCAAACAGTACTTGAATAAATAAATTTTGATAAGATTTTAAAATATATAATATACATACGTACAAAATAAATATGCATACGTACAAAATAAATAAATAAACAATCTAATAGTTTAATATAGATGCTGATGTGATGTGATGTGATGTATTTTGGCTTCTCCTTAATGAAGTCAAGAATATCTCAGCAATTATGCCCAGATAAACCTGTTAGCCATTTTATTCTCCATTCCCCACTCTCAAGTCTTCCCATATTCTGCCCCATCCCATTTCCACAACATAATCTTTGTCAACTCTATGGCCTTTATATCTAAACCCCCCTTATCTCTTAGCAAACCCAACATAAAAACTAATAACTCACTTTCTGTATAGTCACTTTGTTCATGTCTATTCTCCCATAACTTCATTATCTGTACCCTTTCTGCTTTCAAGCATTTACATTCAATCAACAGGTGCCTAATGTTTTCTATACCTTCCTTACACAATTTGCACACTAAATTATCCATGATTATCCCATTTGAGCCTTAAATAATAAACTACTTTCCTTACTATTATCATAAATTAACTCGCATGCAATATTCCGTTTACTTCTATATATATTTAAACTCTTCTTACCCTCCATACTATTTCTCCATCTCTCCAACTCCCTATTTTTTATTAATGCTTCTATTCTTTTATCCCATTCCTTACCACTATAACACTCAACAATCCTCCTAACACAATCATCCCATCTTTTATACAAGTATATTGATATAAATTCTTTATCCAAATCTTTCGCATACCGCATTACCTTTCTCCCCCATCTTGTTGCCTGCCCTTTACTCATAACCCAATTGAACACTATTTTTGCTATTCTTTTACTATCCGTAAACTGCAACCTACCAAACATTTTCATTTTACTTTTTGCATCTCTCATATAAAAACTTGACCATCCCATTTCTCCTTGAATTGCCTCCTTTGCTGTCCACATCTCTGCATCTAATGCATGTCTTCCTACTTCCCTTTGTACTTTCTCTAAATAATCTAAAACTCTTTTACTAACCCATAATGCATCATTACCATATGTTAACCCTGCTATTGCAACTCCCTTCCATACTATTCTAGCTACATCATATTTATTATATGAAAATACTGTTAGTTTCTTTACCAAACCCTTTCTTTTCTTTGCTTCATTTACCAAGTTTTTCTCCCATTTATCCAAGCAATTTTCCTGATTACATAAGATGATTCCCAAATACCTATATCTATCCACCACACTTAACTTTATATCCCCCAATAAAAATTCTACATCTTCTCTTTCCCCAGTATTAACCATCATTATATTTGATTTTTTTTCCACTAAATTTAATCCCCATCTCTTTACCCACTCTTGTACATGTCCTCAGTAGCACCACTCAATGCAAGCCGGAGTAATCAATGGATGCAGTAATGTTTGTGCATAAAATCTCTGTCTACCAGACAAGTTTTTAGTTTCCTGTATCCATTGATTACTCTGACTTGCACTGAGTGGAGGTACTATATGGAGATTTTTGCTTCTGTGTTCACAAGAGGTATGAAGGTTGAAAGAGATAGAGTTAGAACAATGAAAAAATATGCAAGATAGTTGGAGCTGTGATCCATAAATATTTAATTATAGAACCACCACTTCACCAGTGTAGTAAACCATACACACACACACGTACACACATATATAATCTCAAACAAAATAATATATAATTTTAAAAAAAAAAACAATAGAATAATTTCTACAATTTTCAGTATTCCAGTAAAAGCTATATTTACTTACTTATATAAAAATTGATATATTGAAAATTATAGTCTTCATCAATATATAGTTAGTTATGGCGTTGCTCACCATGGTAATCCGTTGATGAGAGATAATTATTTTTTTATGATATAAGTTCCATTTCATATTTTGTACTTTAACAAAATATAGTTAAATTCGTATTTTCTAGTCAAAATTCAATTGATTAGTTGGACCAGTTACTATGTTTGACAATCTTGAAAAATATTCGAAGTTTTACTCAAATAATGACAAAGTTTCATCCTAATTCAAATCATAAAATAATTATGCCATGAGACTTTTCCATATATATTGTGAAAAGGCAGAAAGAATTAAAAAGAGAATATTTAAAACATTGAAGACCATTGCTCATTTAAATAAAGTATCTAGATTTTATATATTTTATCAAATAATCTCTATTTGAGATGATAAAGCAATTTTAAAAAAATAAATAAATAAAAAATACTATCCTAATAATTTTGATAAAATATATTTGTAATATAAATAAAACACAAGTTGTAATATGGAACATTAAAGCTTCCTAATAGTATTTGGCGATAAAGGAAAAAAATACACCCTTAATCTCCAATTTACACAAAGTACCTAGCCTCAACAAAATATTAGGAAACAAATTATATTCATTCATATAAAAATAGTAGTTTAACTAGAGGACCCCATGCAGTATTTTTGAATTGTTTTAGGCTTACAAAGAGCAATGGTTATTTGCTCAGTTTAAATTTACAAATCATTTCTCATGATTTTTATTATCCAATGAAACCTAGTTTCTTATTCTTTAAAGAGAATAAATAAAATAAAAATATTCTAACATTTTATATATTTCTATTTCTATTTATATTTTTTTTTTATATATTTCTATATTTCCAGTTGCATATATATATATATTCAAATCTATTTTCTAAATGCAGAGATCTTATGTAAATAAAGAGAAAGAATTTCCAACTTATTTTGAGAGTATTTTCACAACTCAACATGACATCACTACAGCACATAAAAATGGAAATACTCTTTATTTAATTACACACACTCATATATATATATATAGTACAGTTATTAAGTTTCTATGTTGATAAGAAGCAATTTTGGAGTTTATCAAATATTGTAAGTAATATATTTTTTTAAACAAAAAAAATTTCAAAATTTTGTACTTTAAAAACAATGTTTTTGATTAAATTGATTGTGTTTAATGGTCACCCATACCAAATAATACAATTATTTTATGCCACTCTGTCTTACTTAATAGATAGTAAACACTAATGTTTTAATATGAAATTAATTGTTATTTGTGTACTTCATGCTTTTAAGCCTCTAACAGGATAATATTTTCTATTATTAACCCTGATAGTAATTTGTCTCAATGTTCAACATTTGATTTTAATATTAAACCTTTATTCTATATTAGAATTCAATAAATTAGACCTGATTTGTTAGAAATATAAGTTTGCAAATAAAAAATATTCTAGAAAATCATATTTGAACTTTGCAGATATTAAAAAAATAATAATAAACAGGGTATTGAATGAGAATAATGGATTTTTTCATCAAGCAGCTAAGTGAGTGACTCTAGCATATCATTGAAATCTTCAGTGTTTTGAAATTCATTTCAAACAGTGATGTAAATTTGAAGCCCTGATAAATCTATATAATTATGCTTCAAAAATCAAAATTGTAATTATATTTTTAAAAATATTTAAGAAGATTCAACATAATGTCTGTAAAGGCATTAGTGATCAGTTTCACAAGGTATGATCATGGATTTAACTATGGTTTTCTTTGTTACCATTATATTAAAATATGTTAAATCCTATTTTTAAAAATATTCATATATATATATATATGATAAACAAAAATGCAAGTTAAAAAACTTGCTAACGCTTGTATTTATGTCCACAGATGGTGTTCTACCAAAAATGCCCATCAAGCGTATGTTTTGTTTACATAAACGTCAGAGTAGTTAGTATTCACTATCTCTAACTATAATTCCACTTTCAGATCATGATTTCAAGCTATTTGCTATCGTCAGTGAAAGACAGGAATAAAGAAACTAGATCTAAATACAAACTCTGAGCGTTTATGAAACAATTTCTATTCAGCTTGCAAGCGTGAATTTTTTAGACACGTAATGTCTTCAAACTCAGCATAGCAAACCAGATAGCTATATGGGTCTGATCTCAGTTCAGCATCACCACATAGTAGAAGCCTCTGCAATCTATATCATTGCAAGAAAGACCTCAAAGGTACATTTATGATAAACAAAAATGCAAGTTAAAAAACTTGCTAACGCTTGTATTTATGTCCACAGATGGCGTTCTACCAAAAACGCCCATTAAGCGTATGTTTTGTTTACATAAACGTCAGAGTAGTTAGTATTCACTATCTCTAACTATAATTCCACTTTCAGATCATGATTTCAAGCTATTTGCTATCGTCAGTGAAAGACAGGAATAAAGAAACTAGATCTAAATACAAACTCTGAGCGTTTATGAAACAATTTCTATTCAGCTTGCAAGCATGAATTTTTTAGACACGTAATGTCTTCAAACTCAGCATAGCAAACCAGATAGCTATATGGGCCTGATCTCAGTTCAGCATCACCACATAGTAGAAGCCTCTGCAATCTATATCATTGCAAGAAAGACCTCAAAGGTACATTTATGATAAACAAAAATGCAAGTTAAAAACTTGCTAACGCTTGTATTTATGTCCACAGATGGCGTTCTACCAAAAACGCCCATCAAGCATATGTTTTGTTTACATAAACGTCAGAGTAGTTAGTATTCACTATCTCTAACTATAATTCCACTTTCAGATCATGATTTCAAGCTATTTGCTATCGTCAGTGAAAGACAGGAATAAAGAAACTAGATCTAAATACAAACTCTGAGCGTTTATGAAACAAGTTTTTTAACTTGCATTTTTGTTTATCATAAATGTACCTTTGAGGTCTTTCTTGCAATGATATAGATTGCAGAGGCTTCTACTATGTGGTGATGCTGAACTGAGATCAGACCCATATAGCTATCTGGTTTGCTATGCTGAGTTTGAAGACATTACGTGTCTAAAAAATTCACGCTTGCAAGCTGAATAGAAATTGTTTCATAAACGCTCAAGTTTGTATTTAGATCTAGTTTCTTTATTCCTGTCTTTCACTGAGATAGCAAATAGCTTGAAATCATGATCTGAAAGTGGAATTATAGTTAGAGATAGTGAATACTAACTACTCTGACGTTTATGTAACAAACATAGCTTGATGGGGTTTTTGGTAGAAGCATCTGTGGACAGAAATACAAGCGTTAGCAAGTTTTTTAACTTGATTTTTGTTTAACATAAATGTACCTTTGAGGTCTTTCTTGAATGATATAGATTGAGAGGTTTATATGTGGTGATGCTGAACTGAGTCAGACCCATATAGCTATCTGGTTTGCTATGCTGAGTTTGAAGTCATTACGTGTCTAAAAATTCACGCTTGAAGCTGAATAGAAATTGTTTCATAAACGCTCAGAGTTTGTATTTAGATCTAGTTTCTTTATTCCTGTCTTTCACTGACGATAGCAAATAGCTTGAAATCATGATCTGAAAGTGGAATTATAGTTAGAGATAGTGAATACTAACTACTCTGACGTTTATGTAAACAAAACATATGCTTGATGGGTTTTTGGTAGAAGATCTGTGGACATAAATACAAGCGTTAGAAGTTTTTTAACTTGCATTTTTGTTTATATAAATGTACCTTTGAGGTCTTTCTTAATGATATAGATTGCAGAGGCTTCTACTATGTGGTGATGCTGAACTGAGATCAGACCCATATAGCTATCTGGTTTGCTATGCTGAGTTTGAAGACATTACGTGTCTAAAAAATTCACGCTTGCTAGCTGAATAGAAATTGTTTCATAAACGCTCAGAGTTTGTATTTAGATCTAGTTTCTTTATTCCTGTCTTTCACTGACGATAGCAAATAGCTTGAAATCATGATCTGAAAGTGGAATTATAGTTAGAGATAGTGAATACTAACTACTCTGACGTTTATGTAATCAAAACATACGCTTGATTGGCAGTCTTGGTAGAACACCATCTGTGGACATAAATACAAGCGTTAGCAAGTTTTTTAACTTGCATTTTTGTTTATCATAAATGTACCTTTGAGGTCTTTCTTGCAATGATATAGATTGCAGAGGCTTCTACTATGTGGTGATGCTGAACTGAGATCAGACCCATATAGCTATCTGGTTTGCTATGCTGAGTTTGAAGACATTACGTGTCTAAAAAATTCACGCTTGCAAGCTGAATAGAAATTGTTTCATAAACGCTCAGAGTTTGTATTTAGATCTAGTTTCTTTATTCCTGTCTTTCACTGACGATAGCAAATAGCTTGAAATCATGATCTGAAAGTGGAATTATAGTTAGAGATAGTGAATACTAACTACTCTGACGTTTATGTAAACAAAACATATGCTTGATGGGCGTTTTTGGTAGAACGCCATCTGTGGACATATATATATATATATAATAAATATGTAATCATGTATACTTTTGTTTTTATAATAATTATTATATAATTATTGTGCAAAGATAATTATGAATTTTTAATATTAATAATCTAAAAATCTTGAAATAATCTCATAAATGCATTTGAAACCAGATTACAAAGAACTAAATTCGATAATCATGTGAAGGCTGGTCTAAGCCACCTATACTGATCTCTTCAGATTTATTTTTAAAGAATAAAGTGATCATATAGATGAATAAAATAACATTAAAGGATGTGCAGAAAAGCAATTAAAAGCAGAAAAATTACTATCTTCATTTTCAAACAAGTGCTTATATATTACATTACATACATATTAATCAAAATAATATTAAAATATCAATCTTGAAAAAGATATTTTATTCAAATTCTTTAAAATTAAAAAAAATATTGACAGCTACATTTATTCATGAAAATGAAGAAAGGTATTTTTTGGGAAATTTATTTTTAAGTTCAGCAACACATGTTCAAAAATTTTAATGTGGCAAATTTTTGACTTCATATTTCAGAAAAACTGAAAGTTTTTAAAATAGAAACTGATCAAAAGTTTATAACTCTTCTGCTCTTCTATTATCTCCTCTTCTTTGTTTAGAACTTTGTTGAAAACAAATAATTGTCTCCATAGAAAGTGGAATTAATAACATCTCCATATTTTCTACTTTTGTTTTTCATTATTTTTATACTTCATACAATATAAATTTTTGAGAAGAAGAAATAATAGCATATTTTTTTTAGCATGTTCTAATATAATCATGACAATACTGTACATTTTTTGCTGGTTTGAGTATTATGTTGGCCCTGTGATAACTATATTTTTCATCATTATTTTGTGCATATTTATAATCTTATATGATAATGCATAATTCTGCTTTACATGGAAATCATTTTAAAATTATTAAAAAATCTGAAGATGTCAGGATCAAATCGATCTTTAGGAAATTACAATATACAATTTGCATAATAAAAAAGTTAGACATGTTTCATTTAGACCTCGATAAATCAATTTCTGATTGAGAATATTTTTCAGATAAAAATCTTGATCTTTAATTTTTGCAAAGAAAAATTATAATTTTCAATAATTTGTTTATATATGAAAGACTATTTATGCAATATTTTTGTAAAATAATTATTTAAAACCAGAAACATAAATGATGACAATTATATTTATTTGAAAATATTTATTTTTAAAAAGACAAAACATACAAATATGTTATAACATAGTAGAAGCAGTCTCTACTAACAAATATGCCTTTTTAGCAATAAATGGTAAATATTTTTTTAAAATTTTAATAATAATATTTTTAATCAAGTTTGAGTCTATGATTAAATTCATCCATTATGATTTCATCTGTAGTAGTAATCTGACCAAGGTATATAGAATTGTTAACTTCCTCTAACTCACCATTACCAATCTTTACTTTCTTAATTTTAGAAAATCCACTGAACATCACAATAGTCTTCTTCACATTTACTTTTAATCCTACTTTCTTAATTTCATCTAATAACTCTTTCAACATAAACTCTTAAGCATTATTTGAAAAAAAAAAACAATTACAACATCTGCAAAATCTAGATGACTTAAATAATCTTTATTTACTTTTACTCTCTTAGCCTCCCATTTTTATCCACAAAATACATCTTACAAAATTGTTATGTTTTGGGGATATACAGTCACCCTGTTGTAAAACTTTTCAATCTTATTTTTTTTAGTATCATTATGTAATCCAATTGGTGCTGTTACATTTTTATAAATATTCTTCAGAATATGATGCTACCCTTGGTCTTTTCTTGATGATCAAATGCTTTAATGACTGAAGAAATGCTTATAAAATAAATGTTTTTTTCATAAATCCAAAGCATAATGATAATTCACATTCATTGATCTCTTCTATAACTGCTCTCAATACTTGGATATGATCATCTGTACTGATATCACTTTTAAATCCAGGTTGTCCTTTTGATTGGTTAAAATCTAAAGTTCACTGTAAATGAGTTGTAATTAGTTTGGTACAATTTAATTGTAATTAACCCTAAAATTCTTTTGAAATTAAAAAATTGAATTCAAATATCTAATATTTAAATTTAGTAACTTTTTAAATAGAGAAAATTATCTTCAATAATGCCAAGTAACATTGTTATAGTTATGAAATCCATTTGGTATTTTATTTTCCTATTTACACCATTCAAATATTAACTTTTAAAATGTCTATTATTTGAAAACTTATATTTGTGATAAATAAGGTAACTATGATATAGAAAAAAAAATAATTGTCAAAATAAAATGTTCGACCAAGACATGTGATGATTTAAGACAATGTTTTCTTCTTGTAAGATTAAAAAATGACCAGATTTTTATAATACAACTAAAAATTAATAAAATACAAACTATAGATTAAAGATTAGAGATGATTATTTGTGAATAACAAAAAAATAATATGGTAGTAAATTTATTATATATACGTGTTTGATCTTTGTTCATTCTGAATGACATTTTATTAATAAAACTGTCTATATCATCACAATGATAGGTATGAACCCTGTCACATTATAAATATCAAATGTTCATAGTGCTAAACTGGTAATATAAATTAATTACTCTTTAACAAAGTTTAAAAACATGTATTCAATCCATCAGTAAAACTTTTATCAACTTTCATTTCATAATAAAATAACCAAACAATCAACTTTTTCAAAACAATATGTTTCTGGGCTCACAATATCATTCTCAGCTAGTTGCAAAACCCAGTGGTAGTTTACCAGTGTAATTCCCAAATACTAGTTTTTGTGAACACCAAAATAAGACTTATTAGAATTTCGAATATAAAGTATCCATGGCATAATTCTTTCAAAAATTAAGCATTTTAAATATTACATTTAATTAGCCAATTTTAAACATGATCATAAATGAGCTATTTGGCTATCATAATTCTTAAAAAATTTAATATTTAAATAAGTCTTTGTTGAGGTTATTTTACACTTTAAAATGTATTGTCTTGTATATGGTGTAATTGGCTTTAAATTTTATTTTGGGATATAATTAATAAATTCCCCAATCGGCTAAGTAATAATAATGTAAGCCATGAAATGATTGTACTGCAGGAGTTGACTAGCTGGATGTGTTAGTGTGATATCTAATTTGTTAAAGGTTTTTACTGGTGAATTGTCAAAATTTCTTTATATATATACATAAAACTCATGCTTTAGAATCATCATCTTTAAAACCTCTCATTTGGATCAGATACATAGATGAAACTTTTGTCATATGGCAACATGGAAAAAATAAATTGGCTGATTTTTTCTTACATTTAAATAATATGCATCCTCATATTAAAATTACAATGGAGACAGATTCTGATGGAAAACTCCCCTTTCTTGATGTTCTAGTCACCAGAACACCAAATAGTTTATCTTTTTCGATTTACAGAAAGAGTACACACACAGACAGATATTTACATTTCCATTCTCATCATCACCAAACACAGATAGTCTCTGCAGCCAAAACTCAGATAATTCACATCTGAAAGAAGAAATAAATCATATTAATAGTGTTTTATTAGCAAATAGTTATAATTATAAATTTATAAAAAAAAGCCTTATTTCAAGCCCAAAATGGACAAAATAGGAAAAAAAGATGATAAATCAGCTATTAGGATTTGTGCTCCATATGTAACAGGAACTACAGACAGTATTGGATGTATATTAAAATGCTATAATATAGATACAGCATTTTCTACTAATCAGCAATATAATAACCAAGCCTAAGGATTCAATCCCTCTCGAATCTCAAGGTGTTTATCAAATCTCATATAAAAAATGTAGAGCTTCTTACATAAGTATGAGTAATCATCACATCAGTGTTAGGAGAGATGAGCATGCTAATGCAGTTAAACAACACTCATCATCATCAGCACTCACTCCATACTATAGATTCAGATCATAAAATTGATTTTTCTAGTACCAGGATCATATCCAGATGTGATAATCTCTATCAGTGCAAAATTAGAGAAGCCATTGAGATACTTAAAAGGCCAGATTGTTTCAAAAAGCAAGATGATACATGCAAATTTCCTCCTATTTGGAAATATTTATTTAAAAAAATATTAACATTTTTGCTATTGGTGGAACTTTAACGTTTATTCAAATCAGTGATTTTAGAGCCTCTACAACGGTCTTTCTACTTTTTATCATCCAGTGGATGACTTGTGTGACCAAGTCAAAACATCGGAACATCAATATTTAAAATTTTTTAACACAGATGAACCGCAAAATATGTCTTATATATATCATTATTGATCATTGCTTAATTTATTTTCATGATCCATAGCTTCGCTTTTCCACACAATACTACCAAACTTTCTTATTTCATCCATCCACCTCAATATGCTCTCTTTTCAGGTTTTTTTTATAATTTCATGGGATCCAGTTTAAAAATTCAATAAACAATATATTATTACATTATTGTCTCTATCATCAATATGTCCAGAGAACTCCATTTCTGAACTTATATATATACATAGTGATTATAATATAATTCATAGTATCAATTCTAGGAGCTTCCATGTAATAAAAATATAATAGCCAAATAGCTGATGTTTCAATATAATAACAAGTACTTTCTTCAGAGCTTCTTGTTTCTCAAATCATATGAATATGTGTGAGGTGAGATTTAAAATCATTATTTTTTTCCTTTGTTATTTCCTTCCCATTCTCAAATTCTATTGGTTGATAAGTTTTAAAAAATATTTTATCCTCCAATTGTTACTTTTCTTTAATTCACACTTTTCATGTATTCTCTTAGACCTTTTAAAATCTCTATAGTTTCCCTGTTCAATTTTTGTCAGACTATGTGTTTTACTAAAATTGATGTTATCATTAACTAATTTAATGTATGAATAAATGGCTGAGAAATATATATATATATATATGACATCTAAAAGTATTATGTATGTGATGAATGAATAAAAAAGGAATGTTTTGCAGAAAATTGTTAAAACAAAGAGTTATCTTCATCATATAGTTGATCGATAAAATTAGTACCTAGAAACAGCTTTACATACTCACCTATATAATAAACAATGTCCACCTTATATATTACTCAAACAAACAAAAATTCCAAATTGTAGTGCACTCAAAACTAAAGTGAATTTGTAAAATTGTAATTTTTTTGCTAAAATAATCACACTAACCTTCTCCCACTATTATATATATATATCAAACAAAATCAATACAATTATCAAAATATTGTAGAATACTAAAAAAATATAATATGCCTATATAAAATAAAAATTAAATCTTATCTGTAACCAGCTCACAACATTTTATTTCATCTTGAGTAGCAATCAACCATTACAATTTAAATCTCATTAAAATCACACAACAGTAACTTCCCATGTTAGTGGCCAACTTTCCACAAATTATGAATACTCACAGAATTACACTGTTTATTCAACAAATCTGTAATATTTATAAAATATGTCTCTTTAATTTTCCTTTTTTTTCAAATCATTTTCCACATGTGAAACACAAATACTATCAAAGCAGAAATCTCCATTATAAATGGACTGCATGTTCTGCAAAAACAGATTTATATCTATCCATAGAATGATGCAACTTATTATATAATAATTACTGTTCCCTAATTTTCTTTTTTAATACTCATTTAGTCTCACTGATATAACTATATCCATAATGACATACAACTTTATAAATAATATTAATTATCAATGGAAAAGATTATGTTGATAAAATCAATAAATGGAATATAATTTACAAAATGGTAAGTCATTGTGGATATAGTTATATTAGTGAGGCTAAACATGCATTAAAAAAAGAATTCTGAAGCATGAATTATTATATAATAAGTTGCATCATTTTGTGGATAAATATAAATATGTTTTTGCAGAACATGTAATGATTTGTAATGGATATTTTTGTTTTGATAGTGATTTTGTTTTAAATGTGGAAAATATCATGAAGAAAAAAATAGTCATATTTAATAAATATTATAGACAATGTATTGAATAAACAATGTGATTGTGTGAGTATTCATAATTTGTGTAAAATTGGCCATTCATGCAGGAACACTGTTATGTGATTTTAGTGAGATTTAAATTTTATTGGTTGATTGCCACCCAATAGGGTGCAAAATGCTGTAAATTGACTATAGCAAAAATTTAATTTTTATTTTATATAGACATATTGTATTTTTTAGCATTTATTCTAGAATATATATATATAAGGCTGTGATCTCAAAGCATTAATAAAAACCAAGCCAAGTATATAGACATTTTCTTGGGAAGTCATATGAAGTTCAATTGTTATTGCAATAAAATAGTCACTCTAGCTCCACTCCCTTGACATCTATGATTTTTCATTTCTTTCTTAGCTAACAATCAATCCATAAGCTTTTACATTTGAGTCCATGATTCTTGTCACTGACAGATTATGGTTGCTTATCAGGTCATGATATTAACACATTTTATTAGCATCTATACAGTACAAACAGAAAATAATACCTGAAACATCAATGATATTCATTTAGTATTTGTATATTTCATTTTAAATGCAGTTAAAATGTCATGCACACTTATGAGATAAATCCTTGGTGTTAAAGAAAAGTGAAATTACTATTATGAATGATGAAGTATCAATGATTGATAATTATGTTGTTATACTTAAACATTCAGATTAACCATTTGAAATAAAATATTAACACTTCTGCATCTTAAGAATATGAGTAAGGGCTCATTACATTTTATGAATTAATCTTAAATTTGAGATGCTAAAATAAAGTAATGAGGATTGATAGCAAGCAACAATCAACTTCTTCTAATAATGATTACACAATAATGCTTGTTTGAGCACTCTACTGGTTAAATAATTCAACCTGCATTAAGGTAGTGAATTTAATATAAAATATTATTTAAACATATATATATATAATTTTCATTTAGAAAAAAAACTTATAATATGCATTAAAAATAAACTATAGGTTTACAATTTATTGGTATCAGATATTTTCCCATTTTAAATTAGATTATATTACATTTAGTATACTGAGGTTTATATATTTAACCAATATTGTCTGATATTTTTATTAGCCAAAATAACTAGAAACTATCTGCCAATTAATACAGTAGCTACTGAAACAAATTATGAGATTTTCATCAATCTAAAATTTTAGATTAAATGCCTTCTGCAGTGTTGGTAGAGTTATAAGCTTTTGACATAAATATTTCTAGATTGAAGTCTAACCTATCTGCCACATCTGGCGTTCAAATGTTCTTTGATCTCCTAAGCAGCTGTTTATTGTTATTTTTATAAAAATGGAAAAAAAATTATACAATTCATCACAGTACTGGGAGAATCTAATTTTTTTTTTCCTGTGAGGTTTGTATTGGTGATATTTTACTTATAGTTAATATATGTCTGAATATTTTCATCATCTAGTTAAAGTAATAAACATTTTATAAAATATTCTAACTTTATTTATATCTTTTCAAATGCAATTGAATGGGAACAATAATACAAAGGTTAATAATGAATAAGTATGTTCCAAGTAACATTATTTCCTGTTTTTCAGATAAAGCTAGTTATGATGTCGCCTTAAATTCAACATTAACAAATCTATAGGTACCCAGTCCAATCCTTGAGTCAGCTAGTATGCCTTGAAAAAGAGATAAAATACCACTCAAAATGCCGTGTTATATACTAACTTAAGTGTTATTACTAACAGCTGGATAAATTTGGAAAGGTATAAAGCATGGACCTTTTTAAAAACATCTAATAATTCAATTAAATAATAGAAATAGTCCAACATATCGAATATATATATATATTATAATAAAATAAAGATTTAAGAGATCACAAAACTTATTTCTCATAATTTTTTTTTTCAAATGCTTTTACACCTCCATTCTGTTATATATATATATTACATTCCAGTAGGTGTAAAATGAGTTATTTTTATCAATTAAAAAAAAACAAAACTTTTGGTTTTTAAAATGATATTTTTATTAACTTGAATTGAAATTCTTTTTTGTTTTTTAATATATGATAAAACGTAAAGCTTAATCCTAGTTTATTAGTCATTTTTTTATTCTACTGTATTTTTTTTTTTAAAGATTTAAACCATGGGAAATTGTCCAGAGTTTTGTTTAACATTTTGAGTGTTTAGATTGGATGTTTGGTGGGCTTCCGTTTCTTGTGTCTGGAGGCTTTAAAATGTGTACTATTAGCATGAACTAACAATTGAAGAAAATCATCCTAGCTTCATTCAAAACAAACAAAATTAAAATTCATTTCTTTTCTTTTTTCTTTTTTGTTTTTGAACAAGAAATCCATACAAATTTTCTAAAAGTATGATAGAATTCCGTACAGTTTAGCAGAAAAGAAAATATTATTGTCTCTTTACTTTGCATATAATTATTTTTATGGATCTTTAATATAAATAAAATTATCATAAAACATATAGAGATATAAAAGAAAGTATAAAAAAACGCCATAGATTGATCAACTTCGTAAATATCCAAATGTCTATTTATTTGAAAATAAAAATGCTTTTGCATTTTAGAAAGTAAACATAAAAAAACAAACTTTAGAAAGATTGATTTTATTAAGCTCAATAATAACTAAGTATTAATGTATGTGAAGTATATATACACACACACTATTCTAAAGAATGCAAGGAAATTGATTTTATAATAAACTGTCTTAAAAGCGTAAACACTAATTAGATTAATGGATATAGTGTATATTTATAAGTCTCAAATAAATATTTGTCTTAGTAATGGCAACATTTTAAATCTTGTCAGTAAATGGGAAAAAATAATAATAACTTGAAGAGACAGTTAATCAACAAACGACAAAATAAAATTTGACCAACAAAAGATATTGTAATTACAATAAAAAAGACTTATTTTTAAAAATGATATAATTAAGATAGTCTTAAATGTTGAGGTATATAACACATACTTCAATGTGCTGTTAATGCATTTGACAAGCAACTAAGTTAGGTGCATATAAAGTTACTTTACTTGATTTATTCTATGTAGATGAGACTTGGACATTCTATTGACGCTGTATAAAGCAATAGAAAAGTTTACTTTAAGGATATTCCATAAAATTTTAAAAATACAGATGCAATACTATTGAGTCCACTTTTGTTAATCAACACATTCATTTGATTGGACATGTGACACTAATGAACAATGTAAGGCTTTCTAAAAGAGGGTGTTAATAGTGAGCTCGAGCATGGTTTTTATGGGAGATAAAAACTCCATCTATGATATAATGATTATCTCAAAAATATAGAGAGTAGAATACTTAAAAGACAACATCACAAAATATTAAACAAACATAAAACTGGACCAGCATGTTTTATATGTGGATATATTCATTGTCTCAGATTGTTTTGTATAGTCATTGCACAAGTCATTTCTAGAATAGTCCCCCCCCCTTTTTTATTTTTTATTTTCTTGGAGTTGAAATGATCACACTCCTTGTTGAGAGGCTGCTATATATATGCATTATTAATTTATATTTGCAATAAAAAATATCTGTTCATGTAAAGAAGCAACTGCTTCTGGAAATACATGTATTGTGAAAGCAGGTTGTCTGAATTGTTTGCAAGGTGAAAAGTAGGAGTTTAAAGTAAGAAGTGCTTTGATAAAAACTGAAAAAGAAATGGAAATATCATATATATATATATTAAAGCAATCAACACCTAAACAATGCCAAAATTAATAACAATCTCAATCTGGCATCAAGGCAACTTTCTTTATACAATAAAGGTGGATACTCATCTTTATCTATGGTATAATATGCTTATATAGATACTAAAGATTGCAACTTAACCAAAGAGAGTGAGATTATTAATTGTAAGAAGTTTAAATCAACCTCATTAAACAGGCAAATAAACCTGTCCTGAAAACAGATTAACAAATAGTCAATTATAAATTCTTATTTGAATCATACAATGTACTAGTTGTTTTAATTTTACAAATGTTTTGATGAAATAAAATTCATAAAAATAATACCAATAGCAATAATAATCGACAATCTCAATCTGTTATCAAGGCAAGCTTCTTTATACAATAAAGATAGATACCCACTTTTATCTATGGTCTATACATTTATATGGACACAAAAGATTGTAATTTGACTAAAAAGAGTGAGATGATTAATTCAAAGAAGTTTAAATAATTCTCATTAAAAAAACAAATAAATCTATACCAAAGTCAGACTAACAAACAGATAACTATAATTCCTATCTGGGTCATAGCATATACTAGTTGTTTTACTTTGTCAATGTTTTGATGAAATAATATTCATCTAAACATTGGCAAATTAAAAAAAAATGCATATGGTATGATCAAATTAGAATTCATTTTCCTCACATAACCATAAATATCTTCATTACAATGCATTATATTATTATTATTATTATTATTATTATTATTATTATTATTATTATTATTATTATTATTATTATTATTATTATTATTATTATTATTATTATTATTATTATTATTATTATTATTATTATTATTATTATTATTATTATTATTATTATTATTATTATTATTATTATTATTATTATTATTATTATTATTATTATTATTATTATTATTATTATTATTATTATTATTATTACTATTATTACTACTACTACTACTACTACTACTACTACTACTACTACTACTACTACTACTACTACTACTACTACTATTTGCAGGATATTCCATGTAGTGAAAAAGCTAAATGCTGATGTTTCAGTACAATATCAAGTACCTTCCTCAGAGCATCTTCTTTCTCAAATCATAAGAATGCACTTGAGATTTAAAATCGTTTTTATCATTTTCTTTTTCCTCATATTTAAATTCTATTGATTGAGAAGTTTTAAAATTTATTTTCTCTTCCAAATGTTGTTAATCTTCTTTAATTTACGCCTTTCATTTATGCTCTTGGGCCTTTTAAAAATCTCTGTAGCTTCTCTTAGCAATCTCTGGATATATTGTTCAATTTTTGCTAAAATATTTGTTTTTTCAAAATTGATATCATGATTTGTTAATTTTATATGAGAATAAATAGCTGATGAATTGGATTTTTCTCTGACTGCCAGAATGTGTTCTTCCTTTCTAATATTTATTCTATGATTAGTCTGTCCAATATATGTAAGTGGACAGACCCTACATGGAATTTCATATACACCATGACACTCCAAAGCAATTTTATATTTGGGAAGCGGAAATATTTCACTAATTTTTTTATAAGTAGTATAAACTGTGTGAATATTATTATTTTTTTAAATGTTACCAATTCTATCAGTTACTCCTTTTATATATGGCAAAATTGTCTTAATTTTTGATGTATCAAAATCTTTTTTCTTTTTACATGTATAAGCCCTATTCATAATGTTGTAATTAAAACCATTATGAAGAAGCATTTTATTAGTAGCAAAAAGGTCTCAGTGAAAATGGCTATCATCAGAAAGTCTCTTTGTTCTATCCAATAATGTCTTTGCCACTGAAAATAGTTGTGCAGGATGGTGATGAGAAGAAAAATGCAGATATCTCCCAGTGTGTGTTGGTTTTTTATATATACCATGGGATAAAGAACCATCTTCCCTTCCTTCAATCAAAACATCTAAAAAAGGTAATTGATTATTATTTTCTATTTCCATAGTAAATTTAATATTGTTGTGAAAAGAGTTTAAAAAATTAAAAAAGTCATCAAGAGCATGCTCACCATGAGGCCAAACAACAAAGTATCATCAACATACTTCAGCCATATATATATATATATATATATATCAATAGACCATCACACAGACACCAAAGGTTTTACTGGACTGAACCTTATTTTTTAAAATATTTTATTAATTTATATATAAAAGATATGATGTGAGCTTATAAGAAATATGGTAGTGTTTTTGCTCAAACAAGTTTTTTTTTTTTGTATTTTCACTTATTCCTTTTTTCATTCTCTCTTTTTTGTTTTTACTTTATTCTATTCAATGCCTTATATTAGCATGGAATCCCAATTGTCATGGCAATAAAATTGTGTTTTACAGGCATTTTAATTTTTTGAATTTTATCCACAGCAAGTCATATATTAAACTTATTTATTTTCAGTATTCTTTGTTTTTGTTTCTTCTTTATTTTTCTGATATTTATAATGACTAATCTCATTTATAATTGGTACTACTAATAATGATGAAACATTTAATAAGTTAACATTAAATTTTAATGCATTTATTGAAAAAAGTTAACCCAATCTATCCCAAACTTTTCAATGAATTATTGGATCCCATTTCCCATCTTCAATATAGAAATTGCTTCAAATTATACTTGGAAAATACTTCCATTAACATCGGTATTTAAAAAAAAAAAACAAGAATTGTTTTTTAACATTATTATCAATATAATTTATAAGAAGTTATAAGACAGTGTTAAAATAACTATTTGTTGGATAAAGATTTCTCAAGGTTTTTCCATGAGATATAATTAAAACAAGATATCAATCACAATATTAGTCAAGAGCCAAATGTTAAAAATATGTGATCTCCTTTCCTTGTTTTGCTCTTTATGTATAACAGTGAGATCTCAATTTATCAAATAATAACTAGCCAGGATGATAATGAGTTAGCTATCTTAGAAAAAAATCACAAGATGGCTTGCAGGGTGTTAAACATTATACCTTAAGAATCTTATCTATTAAATAGATTTACTTGCTCATAAATTTTTGTATAAATATGCTCAATGCTATTCATTCAGATTTGAACTTCCAAGTATGAGCTTGGCATAAAAATGAACTAACCCTACATTTTGAATGCAAATAAAACTAGTAATTAGAATTGATATGATTGCTAGTAAGCAAGCTACTGAACAACTTATCCAGAAAATATTGCAATTTTTCTCAAATATGACTACACTTGCCATCTTAATAAAAACTCAGATAGCAATCAGATGTGGTTCCATTTTCATCTGCTAAAGCAATGGGATGGTGACATAATGTAAGATTGTGAAGTAAATATAATAAAAATGATAGATTTTTATTGGCCCCTATAATTATTATATATTGAATGTCATTGGTTAAAATTATTATTAATAATATTATTATTTTTAATCAAGTGTTCAATTACAAATTTATAAAAATATTTTTGAATAAATATGATTTTTAATATATTTATTAAACAACTCAAAATTCTATTTTAATAATATTTATATTTTCATAAAAAACAATGCTCTAAATTACTCATGGATTACAAGGTTAATGCTTCCCTTAACATGATGTGACTTGGCATTGGAATCCAACGAGGTAAACTTTAAAAAGTGTGAGAATTTTTTTACAAGTAGATGAGCCATAACCAAGTCTAGCTAATCAATTATCAGAATAAGTCACAAATTAATTTTTATTGACCATATAAACATAAGAAATACAATTATAATAATTCAGCCTTCATTATTGATGGAAGATGGTATATTTTTCCCACTTAACTTACAGTTATCTTTATAGTAATCATAATTTTTTAATTGTTTTATCAAAATTTTTTATTAATAACAAATACACCATACAAACACTCCATCTTTTCAAAGCTTATTATCAGTATCTACATAATAGGTATATATATGACATGACATGCAAAGGTCTTGTTTAATCACAGACCCAAAATAATATTACAAATGTCAAAAATATAATAAAGTTTCAATAAAAACAAGACATTAAAAAATGTTCATTCGTATCTCACATCACCAATATTCTTTAAAAAAATATTCACCATTTCATATTACCCATATTTTCAGCAATAATTCATAATAAAAATGCTATTTACACTCTCTTCTCCCTATTCTCTTAAATCTGACAACTTTTCCCAACTTCAAAACTTATTTTCTAAATATTTCAAATTCTTATGATCTTAAACCACTAACCATAACATAATCACCATTTCTTATGCTTGCTCAAGCTGTTAAAATGGGAAAAAACTCTCCATACAGTAGTGCCACTCAGTGCAAGCCAGAATAATCAATGAATGCAAAAAGGTTTGTGCATAAAATCCCTATCTAGTGTCTACTCATCCAATATCCCCAGACTCCTTCTGGCATCTATTGATTACTCTGGCTTGCACTGAATAGAGCTATTGTATGAAGAGTTTTTGCCTGTTCTTGTGATCTTATGAAATGTTCTTTAATTTTAGTTCATGACATTTTAATCAGCATTTACATATCTCTAATTGTTCCATTTAGTTGTATGGTTTTTTTTTTTTTATCTCCAGAACATCTGTCCAACATTACATTAAACTTGATAATCCAAATATTGTTATATAAATGTTAGGAATAACAAAACATTCATGAAAATATTTATCATTAAAAGTAAACACTTCTGGAAAACATATCTGAATACCCAATGATTAATATTATTTTTAAACAGATCATTTATATGCTTATAATTAATTAAAAAGCATGTATAATAATCTTTAGTCTAATAAATTATTATCTAAAGTGGATGGTATCAAAGATGTGAGTAAAAAAAAATTGGCAATTGAAAGTCATACTGAAATAATTATTTCAATAAACATTGTATTTTAACAGTCATAGAAATGAAGATGCTGTAATTTAAAAATGTAGTTCTGTGTTGTTTTAGTATGAAAATTAATATTCTTTTGAATATAACGACATATTTGATAGAGTCTAAAGCTTTAAATTGCTGCAAGCATTATTTGGATATATATATATTATTTACTTTCAAAAATAAAGTTTATTTACACTCTAAGAAAACACATAAGGTTAATCCATATTCTAGGTCTTATTGGACTAATCACATATGACAGGTCAGAAATTACAAACAATAAATGGGTAAGGATTATAAATACAATCAAAAGAATGAAAAGGTTTACACTAAATACAATATGACTATTGAACTAGCCAAGATTCTGATTACATTATACAAAGTCTGATAACACAAAGCTGGATCATAGGTAAATCATTTGAGCAAATATGAAGTAAACAAAGAACCTGTATGCCATGGCTAGCAGATCAAACTTGAACCTTAGTGAGGTTTTAGAATTTTCTTTGCTTCCAAGTTTCATAACTCCTCACAACATGGAGTTGATCTGGACTTAGTTTTGCGCATTATTAAGGCCTTACCTTTCTTTTTGTACAATAGATGATTTTATTACTAATTAGCTTGTTGTCCCTCATACTGCCATATGTATATTATGTCTAAATTCTCTATGTATTTTGTAATCTTTATTTAACCATTCCTTACTTGGGATCTAACAATTTATATGTCAATTCATTAGGGTTCATATTGTTAGCTCTTTATACTATATATATTATGTTATCCTATTTTGTAAATGTTATTTATCACTGACTGGTTTATCTGGCATTATTACTCCAAATTTTCCTCTTGCTTTTAAAACTATTTGACACTTGTAACGTATTTATATTGTAACCCATATATATATATATTATTTACTTAGACAATTAAACATCAAAAAACACAGTCAAATTCAAAACATTAATATTTTAAAATGATATTTCTCAACTTAATAAAATTATTATGTTAATTACATATAAACTCCAAATATTAAATTCATGCTCAGTGATTTCTATAGCTTCATCTTAAAGTAAATGCCAGGCGGTATTTTATAACTGTACCAAGTTTTAAAAAACCTAACTTTTTAAAAATGATGTATAAGTAAATAAAATAATAGAAATGTAAAGTTATTACAAAACTATGGGTAATTATCTGTATCATTACTAGAAGCCACATGTACCTGAATATGATAATTACATAAATTTTTAGAAAGAACAAATACAAAATCAAATAATAAAGTTTAAAAAGATTAAAAAATTGTGGTCAGAATAGTTCAGTAAGGAATTAAAAGGTAGAAATATAGTAGCAGCAGTTTCGTTGTCACAGTAAGTACAGGAAAATGATTGATGGCAAGGTACTATTACGATGATTATAATTTATATTAACCTAAGTGACTTAGAATAGTACGTTAAAAGAAAACGAAGAAAGTAGAGAATTATATTTATGAAAATATTATATATAAAGATTAAAACCAGTCTGAGTTATAGGTACACTATGTAGTCATTTTGGATGCACAAAAATTTAGAGCCAGTGGTGAAAGAAGTTTAGTAAAATTGAAAATAATAAACACAAATCTTCATTCCTCAATGATTCCAGAAAGACTAATAGGATTATTATTAATTTCAATTGAATAAGAAAAAAGTAAATAATGTAGTTGTAAAATGTATTATTGCTGCTAAAAAACTGCAAAGTTAAAATTTAAATATTTAAAGTTTATTCCAATTTGTTCATTGTTTCTTTACATTTCAATTTGTATAAACATTGTTTATGAATTTTATAAATAAAAAATATTATATTTTTTTATTTTGTTTTTTATGGGGGGGGGGGGCAATATTAAAATCTGCTGCCTAAAGCGTCCAAAATTGCTGAGCCGGCGTTGGTAAAACCATCGTTCAAAATTTCTGACACTATTCACTTAATAAATTTTTGAACTTTTTCTAAAAAAAAAAACTAGATTATGAATATTGATAAAAATTAATTCTGTGATAATATTTGAATTTATTTAATGCTTAAAAGTAAATACTTAGAAAAAATATTTTACATATTTTGCTTTTGAAATAATTGAAACCCTACTAAGTTTAATATTTATAAATCCGTACTCTGAACAATTGATTATTCCTTTGCAACTTCCGCAGCTTCTTAAACTGATCCTCAATTTAGCAGATTAATATAATGAAGTAAAAATTGATCGCAATTAGACCATTCTTAGAAGACAAGAGATTACACATTTTATTTTTGAAAGAGATTATTTTAACAATATTTTTTTAAATATATATTTTATGATAACAAGAAAAGAAAAAGAAACTTTGCAAAAAGATATTTCAATGGCGCAAACAAAAGTTGAAAATAAAGAATTCCTGATATTCATATTAAGTAGGAAAATTAATAGATGTCCAGAAAAAAACTTTGAATACTGAATACACTTGACAGAATGAATAAAGCCCTTAATTGTTTAGAGGGATTTTAGTATACTTTCCAATAACTTTAAATTATTTAGGGCAAAATTTTTTTAAAGTGTGATATGTGCAAACCAGGCAAAGCCGACATGAGCATAGGAGGAGGAAAGAGGAGACAAAAAAATATATTAACATTTTTACATAGTGTTATTTTTTAAAAATGAATATAAAATCAAATATCAATATTTTTATTAAAAATATATTAAAATTGTACAGAAAATATTGCAATATATAAAAACTAAAAATTATAAATAATAACGTAGCTTAAACCAAGGCACGCTTTACAGATGGAACATGAAAAAACAAATGTTTAAGATATATTGAATACCTTTTTGAATATTATTTTTCTGTTACTCTTCATTATCATTTTCAACTATCAATACCATGTATATTCAAATTATCCACAGTCTGTTTTCTAATTGTTTTCCAGGCTTAGCATAGTTTGGTCTGATCCTCAGCATTATGTACATTGTTACATTTTTATTTACGACTGTCAAACTCACTCCACTCACAACTTTGACACCATCCACTTCAGATAAATACAATAATGATTATTACTAATTATTTTCTAAACTACAGATTATCTCTAGCACAGATATAAACTTTAAACCTCAGTTAAAGATTAATATCTGATTTTTAAATTTTTTATTTTTTTTTTCATCTATATAAAAATTCTACACTTTTTAATCAGAATAAGAATTTGTTGGGACATACCTTATATGTATACTTTGTATATGAAAATTTTAGGGGATGATGAAATTTAAAAAGAAAAACATTATCTATATATATTAAATTTAATTAAACATCTGGTTTGTGTCAGTTTCATCACAAAGCTGACCAATCCAAAATGATTTCATTTATGATGTAAGCTACTTTTTAATCAAACAAGTATAAACAGTGATAGTTGAGAAGTAACTTAAGAATATGAATGTTTTTAGTTTTGTCTGTTTTATAACTAAACAATGACATAAACAAAATGTTTAATTAAATTTAATGCAGATGGAGATTGTAGACTTCATTCTATCTGAATGTAAATGCCTGAAAGCAGAAATAATGAAGTTGTGGAAGAATAAATATAAACAAAGTGATTATACAGCAAGTGTTATTGGTTTTTATGCTGGGTTTGGGAAAAGATAAAGAGGGATTTAGATATAAAAGCCATGGAGTTGACAAAGATTATGTTGCAGAAATGAGATGGATCAGGATATGGTAAACTTAGAGTGGAAAATGGAAAGGGAAGTCAAAGTGACTAACAGGTTTCTCTGGGCATACTTGCTGAAAGATACCTGACTCCATATAAGAAGTCACAGTACATCACATCACATCCTAAGAATTACCCATAAATAGATACCATTTAATTATGTTACTATACCCTCTCTCTTTCTCTCTCTCTCTCTCTCTATATATATATATATATGTGTGTGTGTGTGTGTGTGTGTGAATATAAATTGAATGATGTAAGTATGGAATGGGTCTACACTAGGTATCTGCATTGTGATTTACCTGTTATACTTGATGATGTACTAAAAATTCATGTATAAGTGACTCATTTAAGCAATTTGTTTACAGATTTGTATAATTTGTACTATCAGATACTTTAAAAAATATATTAGGTCATCATCACTTTCAACAATTAATGATCTACTACAGAATGAAGATCTCTTTAAGTTTAATCCATTTTCTCCAATCCAAAATTTCTCTTCTCCCCATCACTCTAATCAATCATTCTTATCTTATCTATATATCTATCATATGGTTTCTTTTTAAGTCTTTTTCAATCTTTTGAGATCTCATTTAAGATTTCCAATTGTCCATCTATTATCAATCTTTCTAGCAATAAGACAATGTCAAGTTCTTAATGCTTACAATGATCCTCATTTGTTCTCTCATTTGGATATTTTGTTTTTGATTCCTTTTTATTGTTCTCAAATTGCATCTCTTCATTCTTTATTATGTACTCAGAAGTCTCCAAACTGCTTTTCTATTAAATGTCCAAGTCTCGGATTCATAAATAAAAATTAGTAAAATACATGTATTAAAATTTTTTTTTACAAAGAAATATATATATATTAAGTTATTTCTTCCGAAAGCACTCATCCCAATTTAATTCTATGATCAATTTTGTCCATTTTTCTATTTGTATTAATAAACTGACCAATGCAATTATAGTTGTTAAGTTCTTTTAATTCACGATTATCTTTTTTTCCTCTTTTGTGAAAATCAATGAATATGAATTTGATCTTTTTAACATTTATCTTTATTCCTATTTATCTGCAAACACTTGATAACTCTGGTAACATTTCTTGTTGTGTTCTAAATTATTGTTAAACCAGAGGATGTGTCAGTGTGAGATCTCAAATAACAATATAATATAAATTTGTAGGTTTGATAACATTTTTGCATTGAAACAATCATTTATGGAATTTTGAATGAGAATTTGGAAATTTATATATCTGATATGATAAATCTGCTTTTAATGCAGTTGATTTATGTAGATACAGGAAGAGTGGACATTTTAAAAGCAATATTATGTGTGAGAACAGAAAATTTAGACTGATAAAAAAATGGATAGGTGCTACCAACCACATTGAGTATTAAACCATCAGACATCAAATGATCACCATTCTCTATGCTTACACAAGCTGTTTTTCACAGAGGCAAAACTTTCCATATGGTAGCTTCATTTAGCACAAGCCAGAGTAATCAATGGATGCAGGAAGATTTGTGCATCTCAGATCCAAGATTCCTCACTGATGAAAGCCACAAGGTAGAAACTAGTCTGGAGATATTGGATGAGTAGGCACTAGATAGGGATTTTATGTACAAACTTTTCTTCAACCATTCATTACTCTGGTTTGAACTGAGTGGTGCTGCTATGGAGAGTTTTGCCTCTGTGTATATTGAGTATTGGAATTAAAATTGGAAAAATTATGTAGTTAAGTCTGGATTTAGGTCACCCATAAATGTGAATAGGTTACTAAATAATACAATGTATAATATAGATAAATTGGATCAATCTAATATTATGTGTATAGTATACAGTATATGTGTATAGTATGGTAAACCAAAATGAATTTGAGAACAAGAATAATACAACATTCATTTATGTACAAAAAGTTGTATGAAAAGAATATGACATTGCTGTTGAGATGATTTGTGAGGAAAGAAATAATAGAAAGTGAAAGACTAAGAAGTCTTGGTTTATTTTACAAAATGAATATGTGATGAATTACAGAGCCAATAGCATTCAAATAAATAACGTTTTTTTTTTAATTTTTTAATGTTAAAACACTGGGTGGGGTGTGTGTGTAAGCATGCACTAACAATAATTATGACACTAATGTAATGAAATTATACTTGATTTCCTTAATTAAGTTTTATTTTTATTCTCTGTTGCAGTGCTTTAATATATATATATAACATTCAAGATTAAAACCCATAACACCATACAATAAATATATCAAATACTCTTTATCTTTTTCACATATATGTGGTCATGTGCATTGGTTGTATAAGATGGATTTGATAGGTGTAAGAAGTTAGAAGTCTGAGTTTAAGCCCCTTATAATTACATTAAAATTTAGTATAGAAAATGAACATATATTTAAATATTACATATTCAGTCTGATTATACCTATCCCTCTTCTGTATAATTAAATGGACATATTAAGGTACTATGTGTGAGGGCTTAAGGTCAACATGGATATGGCAATAATATTGTCATCAGCAAAAGCTTTGATCATTCCATCTTCAGATTTTGAATGGTATGGATGGCTGAAGAGTTAGAGAATCAAGAAAATTGAAGCTTATCCATTAAAGTTTGAAGATTTGCTATTTTAATATAAATTGAGCACTTATTATATATGTGTGTGTGGGAGATGCTGATCTGGACCAACTGATGAGTGCTGGTTATTGGAGATCATTTATATTTTTTCATATGTATGTGGTCATGTGTATTGGTTGTATAAGATGGATTGGATAGCTGTAGAAAGTTTGAAAGTCTGAGTTCAAGTCTATTATAATTACATTAGGTTTAGTATAGAAAATATACATGCATTTAAATATTATATATATTCAATAGTTTCTGAATTAAATTAATGAGTTAAAGATCAGTTAAAATTTTTTACATTATTTTAAATGGATGGTCTTGTTATATATATAAAATCACAATATGACTATAACATAGACTAAAGTTTGACTCCAAAATATGTTAGATTTGGAATTTTTTTCTAAATTTCAAGTAAGTTAAGAATTTTTCTTTTAGATAGCTGGCCATACCAATATCAGATAGCTAACAGAAATAGTTTGATAAGGGAGTAAATAGATATTTTTAATTAGATTTAAAAAAGAATTAAAGACTTTCTCATCATTCAGCATTTGGCATGCCTTTCTGTTCAATATTCTCTTTTGGAGAACCAGAAAAATGTCATTTCTTTGTAGTAGGTTTCTTAACTAATAACTTCATTATGTAGATTTGTAACTTAATTTCTATATGGAATTACTATCATTACATATTTTCTTGATCAATATTAAAAAAAGTGACATTTCTCTTTTTGTCTTCTGATTCTAAGAATATTTTTATCCAAGTATTGATTAATGAAAAAAAAATATACATTGTTTTTTAATGTAAACTAACCAGTGTATTTACATAGTTTTGTTATAAAATATAGAAAACTATGATAAGATTGACTAATTAATATATACACAAACAGAGAATAAAAATTTAGCAATGGGAGTAGAAATTATTAGCTACAACCTTCTTTTTATTTAGAAATTTACAAAGATTAAAGACACAATTTAAACTGTGGAAGAAAGACATTCTGTAATCATACGTTGATTGAACGTTGATCATTATTACATAGGCGCTTATACATATATTTTTATATCAAAATTGTTATTACTGTTATTATTGAAGATGTTTTTGAATATTTTTACTTTGCATTTAAATCTTTTACAAATATAGAACACTTTGCCATGTATATATATTTCTTCGTTTCTTATAAATGAAATGTGAAGGAGGACTAATTTAAAATTAAAAAAAAAATCTTAAAATTAATCTAGAAATTTCAATTAGCATAAGAAAACAATAATGAATGCAAAAAATAGATTAAATTATGCAAGAATCCATTTTAAAGAGAATGCATATTATTCTTTCTAAATTTGAAGTTAGGATTTGTAGCATACATAGTCAACATACACACATACGGCCAACATCCTAATAATTTTTAAACTTCACCTGAAGTATAACTATTAATGAGTGTGGTTAATTATACTTCTACTATAAGGATTCTAGGGCTTTTGAGTCTCTTGACAAAGAGCTCTGTGATCACACAACAAACCATTTTCAGTTGAAGTTTGTTAATGTTTTCTAATAGCTTTAACACAATTTAATCCAATATTTATTTTGAAACATAATCTGATTTTATGAAATGCATTTTTATTACCACTCAAATTTGACTAATATTGGATAAATATAATACCTCAGAGAAAAAAGTTAAAAAATTCAAACAAAACTTTTATGTACAGAATTTATTCAATGTATTTTACATGCTTTATGAAATTTAACATTATGATAGAATGGTGAATCTAAGATCTAAAGACTTTTCAAAGTTATTTTAAATTGAATGAAGTTAAAAAAAATCCATTTCGTCAACTGAATGAAATAAATGGCAACAAGCCAAGGAACTTCTCAATAATCAGCATTTTTATTTAATATGATTACTATTATTTTTTTCTCAATAAACAAATTTCACCATTTTATCCAGTCAACAAACACACAATTAATGTTGTGTGTATAATATTACATTTTTCAATAACATACCAAAATAAAACAATTTTCCGTTACCGACTCACTGTCTGTGTGTAATCTTCAAATTTAGCCTGGCTCTCTCATGACTTCTATTCTTTACAAATAAGATTATTTGATTTAATATTGACTAAGATATCATTCAACAGAAATGAAATAATAATGAGTTGTCTGTAAAATCTGTTTGTGTATTTCTTGCTCTAATTAAAATATTAAAACAGTAAAATACTTCAACAAAACAAAAATTCAATTCTCAATATACGCTTATATAAAATAACTACAGAAGTCTAGCTTTTCTGTATCTCTCTTTAAAAAAAATAACGTTCATAAATCAGAGTTTTTAAATGCATTCCCTAAGAAGTGTTTTGAGTTCATATATATTTTTTATTACTCAAAAAATTAATTGCATATTGCCACAGTTATTGAATTGCAGATGTTTTAAATAAGGTTGTTCATTGATAAGTGTAATTAATCTTCCTTTATTGTCATAAAAAAAAAAGTCTTTATTTTATTGATTCTTGATTGCAGGCTATGTTTAATTGCCCCCCCCCCATAATTAATATTTAATTGAAAAACTGGTCCAAAAATTAAAAAACAGTTAATACTATTATGATAATGTAAAGACTAATGTTAGATGTGTGAGCTCTGTGCGTACGTGTTTACACATGCATTTTGAAAAGGAAAAACAGACATTAACTCACTTAGCTTACCAATTGCTAGCTGAAGAAGGTTAGAAGAATTCTATATTTTAATGAAAAATACTCAGTTACTTAATTATCAAACAAAATTTTAATTAAATAAAAAAAGTTTTATCTGTTTTAGATTTGAATCAGGTAATAATATACATGCTTGAAGAGACCTTATAAATGTGCTTTTATTAAATATAGAATATGATACAAAAATGCATACCTCCATAATATATGCATACACACATAGATAGATAGATAGATTGATAGATAGATAGATAGATAGGTAGGTAGATAGATAGATAGATTGATAGATAGATAGATAGATAGATAGATAGATAGATAGATAGATAGGTAGGTAGGTAGGTAGGTAGGTAGGTAGGTAGGTAGATAGATAGATAGAGAGAGAGATAGATAGATAGATAGATAGACGGACGGACGGACGGACAGACGGACTGATAGATGGATGGATGGATGGATGGATAGATAGATAGATAGATAGATAGATAGATAGATAGATAGATAGATAGATAGATAGATAGATAGACAGACAGACAGCTAGACAGATAGACAGATGGACAGATGGATTGATGGATGGATGGATGGATGGATAGATAGATAGATAGATAGATAGATAGATAGATAGATAGATAGATAGATAGATAGATAGATAGATAGATAGATAGATAGATAGATAGATAGATAGATAGATAGATAGATAGATAGATAGATAGATAGATAGATAGATATACAGACAGACAATAGATAGATAGGTAGATATATAGGCAGATAAATAGATAGATAAAAAGAATGAAAAAAAGAAAGCTGTTATTAAATAGACAAGCACAAGATAAAAGCTTTCCAACATTCTTTCATGGAAAAACAATGAAAAAAAAAGGAATTCAGACATGCTAATTACTGGACAGTGAGGATTTGTGTTGCTTTATGTCTCTGACTACTCTATAGCTAAAAAACTTGAATAGGTAGCTGAGCTGTCTATAAATTAGTTGCCTAAAAAAGTCCTAAATCTGATTACAATCTGACAAAAAAGTCATATACCCAACCTGAATTTAAGTCATAAATAGGACATAAAAATACTGTTTCACTGCAAATATTTTAATCATAATGTTAATACAGATAAAAACATATTGAATAAACCTAATCATAGAATTAAACTTAAAATGATTTTAAAAAAAATAACTTAAAAATTAATATTGTTTGAAAGGTAAAGAATTTAATGTGTGTTTTCCAAGTATATATACATATAAAATCCATGTGAATAAGCTGTCACATATTGTCATGTGAATGTATGTTTGTCTGTAAGTCTTTCACATGTCAAATTCACAACCAATTAAAAAAAATTGTTTGTCCATAATGCTGTCAAATTCTTAATTGAAAAAAAAAAAACTTTACTTTTGTTTTTATAAATAAATAACACTACCTAACTAAACTGTAATTTATATTATGAGAATTTTATGCAAAAGAAATAATTTCACCCTTTATCTTTAATAATCTATAATTAGCATATTTTATGCAAAAGAAATAATTCCACCCTTAACAAACCATAAATGTTTGTAGTTGTCCATAATATTGTTAAATTCACGAATTAAATATAACAGATATATTTAAAAAAATAATTTTATTTTATTGATATCTTGCTGGGTACACTTCTGAAGTGTACAAATATGCTGGGTTGTTTCAAACATATTTTTTCAATTGTGAATTTTTTACATTTATATATATAATATTAAAATCTTTTGTTTAATTTACATTAAACCCTTTAAAAAATTGTTAAAGCAACCAATTATCAAAATTAACAGCCTTTACATATGCCAGGTATATATGGTTTACTTATAAATCTGAGACTTTGATACTTAATTTAAAAGTAATATAAAAAGTGCAGACCACTAATAGTGTACAAGGAGTTGTGAATTGTTGTTAATATTTAAAATGAAGTACATGAGTGAAAGGACAAATAATTATTATTAGCATCAATAAGAGAGATAAGAAACTGCAATTTAACTGAAATGAACATGTCATTAGATGACCAAAAATGTATAATCAACTTAAACTCAGTTCTGAGAAATTGTAAGAGACATAAAATGGCCTATAAGATAAATTGACAATATAAGATAGGATATTTAAGTGACATGAAAAAGAAAAGTGACGAATTAGAGAAACTAGATTAAGTTCAGTTAAACTTCTGTCTATAATAAATTTATTATAATAAAAAATAATGAAAATTATATGCAGGATATTTTTTAACTGAATTGCAAGTGAATAATTTAAGATTTTAACATATTTAGACATATCTCGTGTAGATGGAAAAGGTGTTTAATTCTCTTCAAGAACTTTATTATATGTATTTCTCTTTCCATTATAATATATGATTATAAATTTAGGCTTTATAAAGAAATATTAGAAAAAGGTAAATCATCTAAATCTATAGATTTGAAAAGACTGTTCAGAATTTTCTATACAACAAACAAAAAGCAGTAAATCAATTAGCATAAATTTTGATAATAAGCTCTCACATTAAGATTTTTTTCAGAAAATAATGATAACTAGAAATAAATCTGTAAATTCTGAAAACCCACCTTAGAAATAACATAAAAAATATTGGATATGACTATAAAAAATACCAATAACAACATAATATTATCATTTCTTGTGTTTGCTCACATGTTCACTCTATTCTGCAATTATCATACTGTAAGCTTGAATATTCAATGGATTCCAGATAGAATAGTGATTTAAAATTCACTATTTGTAGCATAATTTCTGGCTTTTGCCTTCATATCTATAGTCTTAGGTTCAAAATTAAAAGTAATGCAATCATTTATTAAATGGATATCTGTTTCTAATAAGCAGAAATTGAAAAACTCCTAAGATTTTAAAATTAGATTAATTCATATGGATAGTTGTCTATATCAGTCCACATTCTATAAATTTTAGAAATCTCAGTTCTATAACAATTGTAGGCCTTTTTATCCCTTATCTGGAAAGAGTTAATTCAACAATAATATCACATGATGTGATACTCACATAAAAGCAGTTAGTTATCTTTATTCTGCTCTAGAGTCATCTAATGCAAATTTAAACCATCATTGCATACCAGATACTGGTAAATAGAATATTTTAAAATCCCCATCTCAAGACTGATTTCTAGTTTTTGTTTTCATCAATAAAACATACAACTTAAAATTGAATCTAAAGTAGTTATGCATCAAGCTTTAATATTTTATTTCTTCAATCTAATAGCTATTTTTTTTAAAAAAAATCTCTGATAAGTTTTAAATACAATTTCACTTACATAATTTTATAGATCTGACAGTAATTATGAAATAATTTAAAATCTGGCAAATAAATATTATTTTTAACTTAAATTTAGTAACTTTAATCATGTAAAGTTGATTATTAATCACATAATTTATTATGATAGTAGTTTTAATTATACTGAAATCTTTTAATTCAAAATTAATTAATTGAATATTTTAGCTAATATAGTTCACAATTTAAAATTAATTATCAATAGTATAGTATACAATCAAAATTAATTTTTAGTTTTATGCTGAATAAAATTTGTATTTCTTTTTTCACCACAGTATATTTCTACATTTACAATATTTTTTCTTTTGGCTTTAATATGTCTGAAATAAATTACAATATTACAATTTAAAATTAAGCTAATAGTATACAGTGAATTATATTTTACACAATATTTAGGAACTTTGATCATATAAAGTTGATTATTAATTACAATTGCTCAATGCATGAAATCATTTTGTTTTCTCAAAATAACTGCATTAATAGTAATCTTTGCCTCAAGAAATATACCATTAACAAAAATTGTAATCATTGAAATGAGTGAATATACAATTTTAAAGCTAATGTACACTTTTTAAAATATAATATTAAAACATTTGGTTGTTATAGTAAATCATCAAAATAGGCTTTTACTTATCTATTATACTGAATAAATTACACTTCTTTTTTACTTTTGTACCCACTAAACTTTACTTTGGATATGTCATTAATGAATATATTGAGTGTCTTTCAATGACACTAAATTAAAATAAAATACTGTATATTAATCATATTTTAATTTTATAATCAAAATACTCTATACTCTAATATTCTATTCTGTACTGTGTATAAGGAATAAACTCTGTATTATATATTTTTAGCATGAATATCACTACTTTTCTTTTAGATGATATAAAGTTGTTAATATCCCATGACATTATCAATCTTTACAAAATGGCTGCCATATTCAAAATTGATGTTTTTTTTTAAAAAATGGATTTTTTTAATGATCATTATAGTGAATAATCAATTGTAAACAAAATAGTGAATACAAATTAATAATCATTGTTGTGGTTCATTCTCATATAAAGATTGGACATTAAGGGGAGTATAAGTATATCTGGAATAAATTTTAATGTTTTCAATTATACTTCCATTCAGATATTTTAATTTAAATATTGTTTTTTAAATATTTCCATCAATATTAATATTGTTCATTTAATGAATGCATTGGAGAGGAAACTGATGTGTTTCTTGATATTTGAAGAGTCATTTTCTATCAGTATGATGCAGAGTCCATTACTGACAGCATACTTTGAATATTATATATTGTTAAAATATAAAATAGAATAATAATTTAATGATTTGATTTGAAAGATTCATCCACATGTGTAACACACTTTTTCCTTGCAAAACTGTTGTTGAGAATATAATTATTAATATTTTTTACTCACTTTGGAAATTTTAATTTTTAGTATCCATATTGTAGAAATCATTGCAATTTTTTTAAATTAAAAAAAATGATTTTTTAAAGAAAAAAAAAAGCTTATCATCCCAAAAAATCATTTAAATAATGTATATAGATTAAACACAGACATACAATTTCTGCACCACAATTTTGCTACATTTAAAAAAGTTTATAAATGAGCACTGATTATATATATGTGTGGGAGATGGTAATCTGGATCAACTGATGAGTGCTGGTTTAGCATGAAATACATATATTGGTGATTATTAATTTTTTCTATATTATGTGGTCTTGTGTGGTATGAGATAGTATGGATAGTTGAAGGATACTTAAAAGTCTGAGTTCAAATCCCCTATATTTACAATTAGGCTCCAGGTATGTGAAAAGTGTCTGTATTTCAAATATTTAAAAAAGTTTAAATATATTTGATTTACAATGTATTTGATATGCAGAGTTCAATAAAAATGTTAAATAGCAAGTGAAAGTTAAATTTCCCTTCCAAAAAAAAATCATTTAAAATCCCATTTTCAACATTGCTTTGTAATCAATGCCTAGCTTACAAAAGGTATGTACATTCAATTTAATTGTTTACTCCAAAGATTATGCAATGCATTAGTGTAATAAATCTCCTTAATATAAACAAATACTTTATAATAAAAAAAAGTATAACATCAGTAGCATGAAATACAAGAAATGATTGAGGTAACTCAATTAAATTTCCATTAATTTATAATTATGTATATAATATTTCTTGTTAAAGTATTCTTTTCTATAAAGCATATTTGGGTTAATCTTTATTACATTATCCACTTACACATATTATTTTATACATAATATTACATTTATCCAACTGTGGCACAAAACATTTAATAAGTTACATCTGCATGTTATGCAAAAAAGTGAAGCTCAATTTCAAGAGAATTATATGGCTGAGCACTTTCAGGAACTTTTAGATCCCACATGCCTAGCCTATGTCAGGAGTGTTGTGTGATTTTTAAAAACCTGAGTAGTAATTTATGCAAATCTATTTATATTTATTCCATATTTTCATATAGTTCATTTTCTAGAGATGGAAAAGTATAATTCCTACTGGTTTATTGCACTGTCATCATTTGCAATGAAGCATGCTTCTTTTATTTTGTGCTTAGTATTGTCATGCTCTGTGCACAGTGCCTTTTCTATGGTGGGTTCAAATATATGGCCCATGGTTCTTTGGTGTTCACGGAATATAGACCTACTTTCAGTGTTGTTTAGTGCTCTCCTATATAAGTAGTGATGTTGAGAGGTTCTGGTTGCAATGTTGGCATGAGTCTCTACACAATATGCCACTTTACATCCATTGCTTGGGCATTAAATTTTATACACTGCTTGTGCTATTTGATCAGAGGATATTTGATCTTTGATGTTGTTTATTAGTCTATTAGTTGAAGGTGTAGTATGCAATCTTAGTTCGAAGGAATCAGTAAAGATTTTATTCAATTTTCTGAAAATTTATGGTATGTAAGGAAGCAGCATTTTTGGTTTATTGTTTCTAATTGTGTCAGTTGTTACTTTGTTTTGAAATTGTCTAATATTTTTGTTGATCGTGTTCTGTGTGAATCCAATACTTTTTAGTTCTTTAGTAGTTAAAGAGGTTCTTTTTGTGATCTGATTCAAATCTACATAGCATGTAATTTCTGTGCAAAAAGAATGTTATGCACATTGGGTGAGTTAGATTTGGGTGTATGTATCCTCAAATTTGTAATAGCTTGACTATCATGGCATATATTAGTTGGCCAGGGTCTCCTTGAACTTGAATGTCTAGATATTTAATATTGTGCTGGAGGTCTTCTGCTACCCTGCTTACTGTTAAAGTGGTTTGTGCTTGCAGATCTATTTGAATATTTCTTATTAGTTCCTCTGGTGCTGCTATGAATACGTCATTGACATAGCATGTATATATTATGTTTAGTTTGATAACATTGTACTTAGCTATTATTTGTTTTTCAAAAAAATTGAGGAAAACACTAGCTATGATCCCACTAGTTGGGAGGCCCATTGCCACCCATCCTTCATTTTACACCATTCACTGTTAAACATGACCATAATATTCTGATCCATCCATTTCAAAAATTCAGCTATGAAGTGCAATTGTGCCTGTGGGCAATTATTATTTATGAGTTCATTTTTTATAATGTCAACCAAGCTTTTGTGTTTTGTGGTTAATTGAGCTGTGTAGCTCTGTTACATTAAGCAATGCAATACTAAATTCTGGTTTGATTTTCACTTGTTTAATTTTATCAATGAACTCAGGAAGATGATTTAACAGAATAGGTGCCAAAACCTATTTGTTCAAGCAGCCATTGATTTATCATTTTAGTGATATTGACGAAATGCGCTCTGCTGAAGTCTACCTTCAATCTTAATGGCGCATTCAATTTATGTAACTTAATGTTAGTGAAGATTCTCAGGGTGTAGATGCAAATGGATATATGTGATAATATTATGCTTTTGAGAAGGCCTTGTTACAATGTACTTGAAGTAAAAAAGCAATAAATTTATCTTTATTTAATTTATTGTTAAAATTGGCTATCTCCTCAAATTTCAAATAGCTAATCTGATTATAATCTCCTCAGTTTATAAGAATAAATCTATTCTCTTTGTCTTCTTTAATACAAATGATATTATTGTCTGCTAAAAACTTTTTCATGCTTTCAATTTTTGTATTCCATTCATCAATGTTTCGGGTCAGCAGTTTGTCTTGGATAGCCTTTGCAAGTTTATTGATGAACGTATTTTTCTGAGATTGTCAATAACATACTCTTCTATGTCAGCTACCAATTCCATCATAAGATATTGCCATTGGCTGTCTACAAACCTCAATCTGAGTTCCAATATGTTGCATTCCTCCATAAGCGGAGTTTTGTTGGTGAAGTTGACATATGATGCTTTTAAAAATCACAACTCAAACCAATATTCCTAAGATAGTCTATGAATATGGGATAAAAAGGTTCCTGAAAGCACTCAGTCATATAATTCCCTTGAAATTGAGCTTCACTTGTTTGTGTAATGTGCAATTTCAAAACCCTTAATATTAAATCATTAATGTTTCTATATTTGAATCAACATTAACAGCTGCTTTTAAAATCTTCAAAATGAAACACATATAACCAAACTACTTAATTAATATAAACTAATGTAGATCATTTTATTTCTTGACTTTTTTGATGTATCCAATTATGACAAAACTTATTCAATATATATAAATGTCTTTCTTTTGGAATATATATCCTTCAAATCATGACAAATATTTCAGTATTAAATATTTGATCCAATTTATATTTACATGAAATCTTATTCCTAAACAAAATGTTTTAAAATCAGCCAATTTATATATAGTACATACAATTGAATTAGGATTAGTAAAATCTTTACTATTTAATGGTTTCACATGTATTTTAGATTCAATTTTATTGATATACTTCTATAATATTAAACCTAATAACATATTCACAATCATTTTCATCATTAATATATATATATATATATATATTGTAATGGTAAATAAATATGCTGTACTAATTTGTAATGTTGACTCAGAGCTAACTCAGAAAAAACCTAAACCTGACTTAAAACCTAGTACCAATGTTCAGTCATTCATCAACAAGTGACAACACAGATCTTACCTTAACCTTTCAAATACTTAATAAAATATAATAAGATAATCAAATTTCACATGAATAATGTTTGTTACTACATTATTGTATGTGAATATTAATATTTATAATATATCTCAAGCTTTTGCAAGTAAATAACGATTCATTATAGTTTTATGTCTGTGGCTTGCATAATATCGCAACTAATATACAATATCTTACTATGCAGAAAGGAGTTTGCTGTTAACTGAAAGGAGACCCTTTGATTCCTCTTGGAGGCCTTAAAGGAACCGAGCAGGACAAATTTCTAATGTCCACTCCATACGTTCTTGTCGCTGCAGCTGTTATTACTATGTGATTATTCATATAGTATATGAACATGGATGGGCTGCTCACCAACACGCATTAGCCAGCGTGGTGAGTTTATTGGCTTTTTACCTCTGAGTTTAAGATCAAGAAACACCATGGTCTTTCTTCTCAGTGCCTGATAAGGCAGAATGAATGTTTGTGTAAATGATAAATATTTTTCCAATACATATATACAATTATGACAGACAAAAATAAAGCATGGCCCTTATTCCCAGGAGGCTGTAAAGTCACCAACCAAGGCAGCGGTTAATGGCCGAAGGCAGAGGGTGCTAAGAATCCCCTGATTGCAGACCCAGGCTGCCATTTGATGATGACTTTTTATTTAGGTACTTACAACTGCAGATCACTTTCAAGTGAAGGAAGATTGCAAGAATTAGAAGAACTGTCTTATATTAAATGGGACATTATTGGACTTTGTGAAGTTAGAAGAAAAGGAGAAGAAACAATTGATTTAAAAAGTGGACATATACTCTATTATAAAGGCACACATATTGGAAATATAAGTGGAGTAGGATTCATTATAAATAAAAAGTGGAAGAACAATATTGTGGAGATTGATGGTGTATTGGACAGAGTGGCAAGATTAGTTATACAACTTAATAGCAGATACCAAATGCAGATAATTCAGGTTTATGCCCCAACAAGTTCTCATAGTGATGAAGTAGTAGAAGATTTTTATATGGATGTACAAAAGGCTTTTGATCAGAGTAAACAACATTTTAAAATTGTTATGGGAGACTTTAATGCTAGAATTGGTAGACAAATGAAAGATGAAATTGCTGTAGGTAATTTTGGTTATGGTAATAGAAATGAGAGAGGACATAGACTTGTGGAGTTTGCAGAAAAAGAACAACTTTATATTATGAATTCATTTTTTGAGAAAAATGTGAAAAGGAAATGGACATGGAAGCATCCAAATGAAGGTACAGCAGAATTGGATTATATTTTGACTAACAGAAAATACATATTTCAAGATTATAATGTTCTTAATAAATTTAACACAGGAAGTGATCATCGATTAGTAAGGCGTAAGTTACGGATTAATGTAAAACTCGAGAGACAAAAATTATTAAGAAAAACAATATTTACAGTTGATATTCCTAATCTTCAGAAACATTCTAATGAATTTAAATTAGAACTTACAAATAGATTTCAAGTGTTAGGAGATTTTGAACATGATTCAGATTTGAATGAAATTAATATGAAAATAACTGATACACTTTTAAAAACTGCAACAAACATAGCTGGTAGAAAAAAGCAGCAATTGACTAATAAAAATTCTACTGAGACTAAAGAATTTATGAAGAAAAGAAGGAATATGAAGATATACAAAAATGATGTATTAAAAAGAACTGAATATCTCGAATTTTGTAAAATGGTACGGAAAAGAGTTGAAAATGATATAAGAAAGTATAACTGTGAAATAGCAAGGAAAGCTGTAGAAGAAAATAAAAGTCTCAAAAATGTTAAACAACATTTTGGTATTGGTAGGAAATTTATATCTCCAATAAGAAAAAAAGATGGAATTATTACTAAAAAAAGAGATGACATCATGAAATTGGTAGAAGATTTTTTCAAGAATTATATAGTAATAAAGAACAAGTACCTCCTATATCTATTACATCTTCCGAATTTCCCAGAATTTTAAATAAAGAAGTGAGACATGCAATTAAGTGTATGAAGAAAGGAAAGGCTCCAGGAAATGCTGGAATTATAATTTATATATTAAAAGAAGCAGGTGAAGAAATAGAAGCAATTTTAGCAAAGTTATATACCAAATGTCTAAATGATAAAGATGTACCGGAAGATTGGAATAATGCAGTAATAATATTAATATTTAAAAAAGGTGATAAAGAAGATATTAGAAATTACAGACTTATCAGCCTTTTATCAGTTTTATATAAAATTTTTACCAAGATAATTACAACTCGTCTACAGAGAACTTTGGATTTCCACCAACCAAGAGAACAAGCTGGATTTAAAAGTGGTTTTAGTACAATAGATCATATCCAGGTATTGAGAGAAGTCATAGAAAGGACAAACGAATATGAGTTGTCATTATGTTTTGGATTTATAGATTATGAAAAGGCATTCGATTCTATACACATTTCTTCAGTAATTAAAGCATTGGATCATCAAGGTATAGATCCAGGATATTGTCATATTTTAAAGAATATTTATAAAAATGCAACAGCAACAATTAGATTACATAATGATACTGGAAAAATCAACATTGAGAAAGGTGTAAGACAAGGTGGCTCCATATCTCCAAAACTTTTTACAGCAGTGCTGCAAGAAGTATTTTGTGGATTAAAATGGGAAACTAAAGGAGTGAAAGTAAATGGAGAGTATTTAAGTCATTTAGATTTCGCAGATGATGTAGTTGTTTTTGCAAATAATGCTTCAGAGCTGCAGGAAATGTTGCAGGAGTTAGCAGATGAAAGTAGAAAAGTAGGATTAAAAATAAATGTTAAAAAGACTAAAGTAATGTTTAATCGATTTGCTCAAAATATAAAAATAAAGATTGATTATGAAGAATTAGAAGAAGTTAACAGTTATAAATACCTTGGTCAGATTATTAATACAGATGGAAACATAATGGAGGAAATTAATCATAGAATTAAACTTGGTTGGAGTGCTTTTGGTAGAAATAGCTTGATACTAAAAGGAAATATGCCTATGTGTTTGAAAAGGATGGTTTTTAACAAATGTGTTTTACCAGTTCTTACTTATGGATCTGAGACTTGGACACTTAATAGAAGAGCAATACAGAGACTTCAGACCACTCAAAGGAGTATGGAGCAATGTATGTTGGGAGTAACAAGAAGAGATCGAAAACGCAATGTATGGGTAAGACAACAAGCAGGTGTTACTGACCTTATTAAAAAAATTAAAAGATTGAAATGGAGTTGGGCTGGACATATTTCTAGAAGAGATGATAATAGATGGACAATTGAAATTTTAAACTGGATTCCAAGAGATTGTAAAAGACCCAGAAAGAGACCACATGTGAGATGGATGGATGAAATAAGAAAATGTGCAGGGGTGTTGTGGAGAAGAGAAGCTAAAGATCGGAGAAGATGGATTAAACTTGGAGAGACCTTCATCCTGCAGTGGATTGATAATGGTTGATGATGATGATGATGATGACTACTTATTACTTTTCAGGAATTTAATATTATTAAAACTCATATATTTTGTATATATAAAATTTCTTAAAATATGGGTGATCACAAATGGGCATTTGTGATTGCATCTAGTCCATATCTCATAGCATATAAATATAGCTGTGAAAAAAGTGTGGGTGAGCTCTATCAAAAATGTTAGAAATAAATAATTTATGATTAAAATTATGTAACTACAATATGAACCAAGTGATAATGATGATACATAAAATACCAGTCATTTTTAAAAACAACAATTAAACAATTTTATTAACAAAATATGAATGAATAAGTATTAAAATAAAATAAGCATATGATAGGTAAATCAATATATTTAATCACATTGTGCATAATAAATGGGTTTACTTATAAGCATTGTTATAAATGGATAGCAGGTAGACGGAATGATGTGTAAATCTATGAGTTGCTAAAAACACATACATATTTATTAGAGAAGGTTGCTAATATATAGGATAAAAATAAATCCTTGCTAATATAAATTAAAATAGAATGAGACTTGTCTACATTTTATAGATCTTAAAAATCTCTATCAGAGCACCCCATCTAAATGGTATCCACTTGCTTTTATCCTCTCTATTTTAATATATTTAATTCTGTTTGAACAAATTTAATGTCAACATGGCTCACATTTAATATGACTGTAAGGTCTTAACAACAAATTCTATATTCAATCCTTAGTGATGGACTTATTCTTTATTATCTTCTAGCTCTTACTATTACAGATACATCTTAAACATTATTTATTTAAGCAAACTAATTTAAAATGCAATACCAATACTGTCATATGAGTATAAGAGAAATAAAATATAAGATCTATAAGACAAGATCATCTCATAATCAATAATAATATTTAAGAATAATATTGTAGTAAATATAACAGTAATAATAACAACCTATCTCTAACAACAATAACCCGTGCAAACATTTTATCTCAATTAAATATTTAAACCATACTACTACTGAAAAATATTAGTACATGTAATAAGATCAAAATGTTTCACAAAACATAGCAAAAAATAAATATATTATTAAATAACTATTATCCATTATAGTTTATGAATAATATAAATCCAATTTAACTATGAATATATTTGCTGAAGATTCCATTAATAAAATTCATTTTTCTCTATAATATATGATTATTTTTATTACAGTTGTTTTTCTAAAATTATTTAACAGATAAGCTAAGATATTGATCCACTTATGGTAAGGTGTTTTCATTTTAAAAGAGGTATAACAAGATTGTTTATCCCGATTTTAAATCAATTTTGAGGGTAATTGTGTCACAAGTTCCCAGGACATTTAGATTTTTTGTTGCTTATCTTTTTAAGACATGAAATATATTATTTTATTCGATTTCCCAAAAGATAATTTTTGCAAAAAAATAACAAAAACACATTATTAAATTATGTCCTAAATTCACAGGTGTTTTAAACTAAATATTAAAGTATACCGTAGATGAAAGGCAAAGTCCAATCTATTTGTTATAGCAAGTTTAATGACTTCAAACTATTTGAACAGCTATGGCTGTATTTTAAATAATTTTCAGGTTAAAATAAGATTTTATCTAATTTAATATTTTATAAGCATTATAAGATAAGAAATTCATTATTATGCTATTATTAAATCATATTTCATGATGATGATCACAAAGACTCACTTCTATCTCTGAGGGCAAATGCTTAATGTTTTTTTCTAGCTGGACATGGTCAGCAAAAAATAGCCACAAATGACAAATTTAAAATTAGTGTTCATAAAATTTACAAGGCAAGTTTCCCAAGAGTAGAACATCTAGTGCTTTCTTTTATACTGAATAAACATGTGATTGAAAAAATGATGAAATTTTCAAACTCTTCTTTTACTCAGTTACAGTTTGCATGCCAAAATTTTATTTAAAATGTTTCATATTTATAAAATGGAATGCAAGATGGCTGATTTTGCCACTTTTTTTAAGGAACAAAGAATATGTTATCATCTGGATAAAATTGTTTGCTATGTCAACATATATAATTTATTCTAAAGTTAAATATACGATTTTTTATCTTTATTTTGATATTAAATAATATATTAATACTCTATCTTTCAAAATAAATAAAATTTACCTTTAAATTGACCATTCTCATAATGTTATACAATATCTTATTATATCCCTTTGATTTTATACTCTTTCTTTTTCTATCTATAAAACATTATTTTATTCCAAATGTAAATACACACAAATACATTGACACACATTTCAATATAATATGTAGATACTTTTAAGACAGGCTATAACCTGAATCAAAGGCAGCTTGAAATTTATAATAGTTAAGCAATATCTTTATTTTGCTAATAGAGGGACCTCTCAAACCATAACACAAGATAGCAACTTTTATAAAGATAAGATCAGCCATTTTATATTTAACCTAACTTTCCACTTATATAGACCAATCTGAAGCATCTTGATTTGGAAGTGTGAAGCTGCAGTTCTCTCCACTGCACTTAATAAATAATTATTACTCTGCAATAGTTTATACATTTCCAGTATAAAGATCATAATATTAACTCATTGTAAAACACAAGATTTCATGAATGTTAATTTGTATAGGAAATAGTGGACTTAAACAGTGGAGAGAACAACCACTTTATGCTCCCAAATCAAGATGCTTTAGATTGACTTATATAAGTGGAAAGTTAGGTTAAAGATAAGACAGCCACTTTTATCTTTATAAAAGTCGCTATTTTGTGTCATAGTTTGAGAGGTTCCTCTATCAGTAAAATAAAAATATTGCTTGACTATGATAAATTTCAAGGTGCATTTGATATAGGTTATAGCTTGTCTTAAAATTATTTACATATGTACTTCCTTTGTGCTTAATAAATAATTATAACCAGTGATGATATCTAATCAGTTTGCACCGGTTCGCGCAAACCGGTTCTTAAAATTTAAAAAGATTAGCGAACCAGTAGTTAAATTATCAGAAAATAAATTGTATTATTCTCCTAAAAAAGAGTTGACTTAACAAATTACTTAATTGTTTTCAACAATAATCTAGAACATTACTTGTATTTTTTTGTTATATATCTAACATAACAATGATTCTTTTTGAACAGATTGGGTTCAAAATGCTTTTCTCAAAATAATTTGATGATACAATAGAAAACATACTATTTGATCGCATGCGTATTGCACTTGGAATATGTGATATGCATAATGAAATTTGAGTGATTAAGAATTATTGTGCAGGAAATAATTCACAACAGTTTTGTTTTAATTAATTAAATCCATTATTTATCACATTTCAAATTTGTTTATTTAAAAGTATATAAATAAAAACTGTTATTTTATTAGTAATAAAGGAATCCATATTTAATTTTTATGCAACAAGATAAGTAAGAAATTAATTAGCTATTAGATTACTTATATTTAACAGAAGCGTTATTAAAATTAAAAATAAATTCTGCACAAATGTATTTATGTATTACCATTTACTCTTGCTGAAATTATTCTACTTTAAAGATAAAATAACTTCATTCAAAAGGACATATCATTGTGAAAATAAATAGTAACATAAAACCATTGTTACCAATTATTTTGTTATGCTACATTGTTTTAAATATTTATTTAACTTTTATTTAAATATTTTATTTCTTCACTTACATATTTATCATACAAGATTTGTTTTTATTTGATTAGTAAGTTTAATGGATTACCAGCTGTAGTAAATTTATAATATATTATTTTCATTTAGTATGATATATCTGATGTAACAGTGTGTCTTTTTTTAACAATGAGTTCAACATATTTTTTCTAAAATAACTTGGCAAGATGATAAATATAACAATAACTTTGACTTATCAAGTAGCATGACTCGTTTTCAAATAATTTTTTTCTTTTTCTTTTTTTTAATTTTAATATTCTATTTCTGTTTTATTATTTGTTACCAGTCATTTGTATTAAAAATGAATTAATTAGATTTTTTCCTAGGGTAAATTTGACATGAGAATATAATAAAAATAAACCCTTCACAAGAAATGAAGCAAAAATGCCAAACAATATAGGATTCCTTCATAAAAGACCCAAAAACTGATACACAGTCGAAAATGATAGTAAAGGATATTTTGAATCAAGTTTGTTTTCTGTTTCTTCTGATATAACAGAAAATAAAGTTGACAACACAAATAAGCCGACCAGTTCCAAAGTACAAAAGATGTGTATAAAGTAAATGTAGATAGTGACCTTCCTGACTGCTGGAATATGAAACAAGCCAATGAATTCAAAGAAAAATATTGTGGTTTTGATAAAAGGCATGGGTGTAATATCTTTAACAAAATTGAGTCAATAAAAGTGAAGGCAGCTCATGTGTCAAAAGAATGGAGAAGATGTTATATTGTTCCAAGTGGAAAAAATAAAATAGTTCTACAAGCTTCTCTTCAAAAAAAAAATAAAGAAACACTTTTCATCAAAAGCATACCAGATAAGTATGATGCAATTAAAAGGAACTGCAAAAAATGCAATTTCCAAATCCATAGACAAAGCTTACGAAAGTTTATGAGCTTCACTTGTAAAATTTTCAATATGGCTTACACTTTAGCAAAACTAAACCAACTGTTTTCTGATATTGAACATTTTATAGAATTACAAAAAAAGTATGGGTTAGATATGGGAGTGGGACTCCATTTTCGATTCATGGCTGTCAAAATTCTTGAGCACATTGCACAATATATTAAAAAGAAAGTGTTTAGAAAAATAATAGATCAGAATTTAAAGATATGTGTTATAATTGATGAAGCATCATCAATATCATCCAAACCAGTCCTTATCATTTTTATTAAGGTTGAAGATAGAGATTTTTCACCAACTATTTTTGTAGATTTAGTGGAATTACAAAATCAAGATGCTGAAATCATTTACACTGTTCTACTACAAAGTCTACATTTAGTAGGATTTGATAATCTATATTTGAAGAATAATTTGATTTGTATTTTGTTCAGATGGAGCAAGTGTGATGCTGGGAAGGCAGTCAAGAGTGAATGTTAAAATAAAAACTCGCTATCCTGAGATTATTTGGCATTGTTTGAGTCATCACCTTCAGCTTGTGTTGGATAATTCTATCAAGGATATAAAGCAAGTGAATCATTTTGAAGTATTTATTGATGAAATATACAAAATCTTTCATCAGTCTAATAAAAACCAAATGAAAAATTTCAAACAATTTGGGAATTGAAATTCTAAAAATTAGTAAAGTTTTTGGCCCAAGATGGCAGCACATGCAGTCATAGAATAGCAGTTGCAACATGGCAAGCATATCCAGCATTGCATGATTTTTTTTTTTTACTAATAAAAAATTTTCTGGAATGGCTAAACATCTCACCAACAAATATTTTATGAGAGATCTGGCTTTAATAATCGATATATTAGAAGAATTTTTTTGTTGTCGGATGTTCTTCAAGGAAGATGTGTAAATATATTGCATGCTGAACAGTTGATTAAGAGAACAATTAAAGCATTTCAATATCTCAGAGAGAAGAGTGGTACTTACAAAAAAATAATAAATGAAACGATCTCATCTATGGAATTCCAGTATATTAATTTTGTTGAAGACAACAAATATGTGAGTCTTTCCCATCAAAAATTACTGAATGCAATGACAACAAATATGACATTAAGATTAATGGATTATGATAGCTTAAGTAATAATATTCAAGATAGAAATAATAAAATTCATCAATTAGTTAAAATTGTAAACCCAGATGCTTGTAATCTGGAAGAAGCTGTAGTTTCCTGGGAAGAATTTGAGAGAAATTACCAGATTTTTCAAATTATTTTATCATGAGATTTCAGTTAATGATTTCTGTGATTATGTTGAAAATATTACAAGAAATCATCAGAAACATGTTGTACCTGAAACCATCCAAGAGCTAAAAATATAATTAATACCACTGCTGTTAATTCCATAGAGACTGAATGAAGGTTTTCTGTGATGAACACAACTTACTCGGATAAAAGAAATCGCCACAAAATGAAAAATGTAGCAAATCTTTTAGCAAGAAATTTGATAGGTCTTTCATTAGATTGTTGGGACTACAGTGATTCAGTTCCATATGGCTAAGAAATCACAACACAGCTGATGATGCTAGAGTCAAAAAGCATCATCAACATGAAGAGACATATGATGTGAATAGAATGTCAATATGGAAATATCTTGTCAAATAAATAAGTTTTTTTTTCCAATTATAAAAATGGTTTAATTCTTTTCGATCCCATGAGTGAGACTGTAAAGTACATCATAGGGTGCATGTGCACTGCTACACTTTTTTGTGTATGAGGGGAGGGAGGTCATGCAAAATTTCTGAGAAGTTGCCAAAAAATTTTGGGTACAAAACCAAAAACTGATTTGTTTCCACTTGCTTCCAAGCTTAGAAAGAAGAAAAATAACCAGAATAGTTTTTTAAATACCACCTGCCTTTAGAGTACCAGTTCTTGGAAATTTGGGATATCATCACTGATTATAACTCTTGTTTACAGGTGATTTTAAATTAGATATAAATCATTAAAATTATGACTATATTATAATCAATTTCTTCACTTTAATGAGGGATATTTAATAATAAAATGTTTTTTAGTGTAATGTACGATTAGCAACTTAACTTGGTTAATGAATATTTTCTGTAGATTTTAAATTTAACCCGCGATTTTAAATTTTCGATGCACGTTTTTAGACTTGTTTAAAAACTATGTTCACCTAATGAATATTTTCTGTAAATTTTGAATGTAACCGGCAATTTTAAATTTTCGATACACATTTTTAGACTTAATTTAAAAATATGATCACCATACTGGATCTCCCTAGCAACGCTATACAAATATATATATATGATATGACTTGAAAATTATAATTATTACTACAAAAAGTTTGTAAGTTGATTACTTTTAATATTGAGCCTATGCGGTTATCATCACAATATATATACAGTATATACACACATATAGTACTGTAATTATTGTTTTTAAACATCTGTCTACTTGACAATAAGTGTCTGTTTAAGTTTAATCTAATTTAATTGGTTTATAGATTCTTTTCCCGATATCACTAAAAAACTTCATTATCTCACCTGTCAAGTTTACATAATATTTGCTTTTCTGTGTCTGTTATTATTACTTGAAATCCAGTTTAAACCTTCAAATCCAGTCCATTTTCAATTTGGTCTCTTAAATATTTTACTGAAATGAATATTACATATTTTTTACCTCATCTATATATTTTCACTGGTGATTTCTTCTTATTATTGGAAACATAACTCTATTCATCCTTTGCTATATGGTCTGCAATCTTTGTATTATTCTTTTATTAGAAGTCCAAAGCTCGTGCCCATATGTAAACACTGGTAAAATTTATTTATTAAAATCTTTCCTTCTCAAGAATATTAACATATTTCCACTTAATATCAAATTATTTCTTAGTAAAAAAAATCGCTCCATTCAAGTTTAATTCTATGATTAGTTCCACAAATTAGGTTTTACATCTGTATTAATAATTTAACCACGATATTTATAATAATTAAGATTCCTTTAATTCATTATTATCAAATGTATCTTGTTTTTTTTTTTTTTTCAAAATTCCTTCATCTTTATTACAGTCATTTTAGCATTTAATTTTATGCCTATTATCTTAGAAAGGAAGAAAATACTGTATTTTTTTTAACATATATATTTATGGATTTTTTTTCTTTTATAAATAATTTATTTAAAATCAGCTTTCAAACTCGAGATTTAAAAATATTAAATTAATAATGAAATCAAACACACATTTACAACATATGAATGGATTTTATGAGTTTTTCTGTCCGGCAGCAGAATCCACTATCTGTACTGTGTATGAATAATTGTGAAAGAATGCACATGAATGTGTTCGCATACATAAAAATTATATGCAGTGTGTATATTGCAAAATAATTTAATTTCAAGAAAGTATGTTTGTTACCTTGCAGTTAGTAACAATATGTTTCCTATCATTAATTTGGTCTTGTTCTTCGCAAAAGACTATATATGTTGAGTGCCAATAGTTAAACAAATTATGAACAAAGAGTTATGGTCATTTTTAAAAGAAAGTATAAGCAACATAGATTTAAAACTATCAATAATTAATATATTATTATTAGTCTCAGTCACTTTGATAGACAATTTAAAATCAAATGAATATATAATAAAAAGAATTGTTCAAGCTTCTCATAGTAACCGAAACAGTAGCAGTAAAGAGTACTTTCTAGTTATATTTGTATCTTTTATCTTCAAATGCTTTTCAAAAATATAAATTAATATATATGTACATATGTGTGCACGCAATCGTTTGTAAAATATATTCCAGAGAAACTTATGGAGAGAGAGAGAGAGAGAGTAGAGAGAGAGAGAAACTTATGGAGAGAGAGAGAGAGAGAGTACAACTATATATTCGTAACTTTTTATAAATACAGGTGTTTTCAATAAAAATATATAATTATCGTTCTTCGCATTTATCTAAAAAAAGTTTGTTAATGACTAGAAGATAGTCAACTACCTGATGTAGTCGATGAAAATGCCATTTTCTTATAAGTGGGAACAAATGAGATTTTACATGGAAATGGATACAGAAAGCATAATCGCTGGAAGCTGTTATGAAACATTAGGGGTAATGGCTAAAAAGTTTTTTTTTTTAAAAAACATTTATTGTAGATATGATAAGATTTTAGATCCCCTTTTTTCTATCAGTCCCCCCCCCCTCCACACAAAAAGTTTTCAGGCATGTAAAAGTTCTCACCAACAGAGAACACGAGAGTGCCTTTCATACTTAAGAGTCAGTAAAGAGACAGCAAAATTCACTTGAATCACTGGAGCAACATGCCTAGATCTCAGTGGAGAGGGTAAAACAGTCAGAACATTTAATGTTCTTATGATGAAAAAATGAGAAATGATTTCATTGGTAGAAAGAGGTTGTTGAATGAACTAAAATAAAGAACTGATAGATTACTTCTCAACGCGTTGAGAATGCGTTCCACAGAGGCACTCACTAACTAATCTAGAATTCATCAAATGATTAAGAAATGTCAGCCTTATCTAGTCTTTCTCTGCATGAGCGAGGCCTAAATAAAATAGTTGCATATACTTGTATTGTGTGTGCATATATATATATAACCTTTTTATAACTCTGTGGATGGCTTGTGTGACCAAGTCGAAACGTCAGTATATTGATATTAAAAGTTTTTAACACGGATGAACCCGCAAAATATGTATTTTATATATATATAAGAGATAAGAACCTCACTGATGCAAAGGTAATTCGAGCAGAGTAAAGTTGTTTTCTTTCAAAATTGTTTAGCAATTTCCTTCCAAAAGGTTATCCCATAGCCATATTAGCCAAACTTCTAATATTCATCTGTTAAAAAGAATCGACAAATTATTATCTAATGACTTAAAATGAAATTGAAAATCATTCAAATATTAATTACCCAACAACTGGACATCTGGTGAATGCAGAGAAATCTGTTGAGTTCTGACCACTCCATTATTCTTCTATAAAGAATTGTTGAACAGCCATTTTTTTCTATAGTGGGTCATTCATTAAAATAGGTTAATTTACTTTTTAGCTATACACACACATACGTATATCTACATATGTATATATGTATGCATGTATAGATAGAGAAATAGAGAGATGAATAGATAAGTAGGTAGGTATATAGATAAGTAGTTAAACAGATATATATATAGAGAGAGATAGATAGATAGATAGATAGATAGATAGATAGATAGATAGATAGATAGATAGATAGATAGATAGATAGATAGATAGATAGATAGATGGATGGATGGATGGATGGATGGATGGATGGATAGATAGATAGATAGATAGATAGATAGATAGATAGATAGATAGATAGATAGATAGATAGATAGATAGATAGATAGATAGATAGATAGATAGATAGATAGATAGATAGATAGATAGATAGAAATAGACAGGCTTGCAGGCAGCAGAGACTGATAGATAGATAGATAGATAGATAGATAGATAGATAGATAGATAGATAGATAGATAGATAGATAGATAGATAGATAGATAGATAGATAGATAGATAGATAGATAGATAGATAGATAGATAGATAGATAGATAGATAGATAGATAGATAGATAGATAGATAAAAAAAATAGATAAACAGACAGATAGATAAATAGTTAAATAGACAGATCAGTAATTAGATAATTAAAAGATATTGGTCATAGATAGATAGATAGGCATACAGATGCAAATGGATAAATGAATGTTGTAATGCAATATGATGTTAATAAAGACCTCATTATGTAGGAGTTAGTGCGTACACATGTCAAACTCAGATATGAACTAGAGCTGAGTAAACGCGAATTTTTCTTCAGCTCCTAAACAAGCTTAAATATATTTCTAAACAAAGTAACCTAACTCCAACTCAGTTATTTTTCTGATCGTTGTGGGAATAAAAGATCTACCTATTTTAATTAGAGAATAAAGGTCTATGTTTAATTAAGACTAATTATATGAATGTCGAACTGTTGCCAGTAAAATTTAAAAATAAATAAATTACAATATGAAGCAAATCACTAGGTATGTCCTAATCCTAAGGTCAGAATTATATTAATTCTAAAATGAAGAAGGCTTAAGACAGAGCACAGAGTTTATACGTCTTTTAATATAGATAAGAATAAAATAATTTACAGTCAGTCATTATACAGTGTATTTATTATAACTTATTGATTGATTTAATATTGGTATTAAAATATAATTTCATCTTCTGCACTGCAAACCAAATTAGGATAGAAATTCATCCCAACTTTTTACATTTTTATAGTACAATAAATATTCTTGAATAAAAACACAACATTTAGATAATTTTTATGAAGTATTATTATTTAATAGTCAAATTTTCTGACAGAATCATGATAAAAATATTCTTTTAACATTGTATTTGATTTGTTTTTGGGTAATTCTATGTGAGAACATACCTGTTGTTGTTATTATTATATTTCAACAATAATCCTTATTAATTCATTAAAGTTACATGATTTGCATAGAGCATGTTTACAAAGAGTGGTCAAGTTTACATGGATACATAAATTTACATATTTATTATACAATGAATTAAGTTAACAGTCTAATTGGGTGATTGTTACATGTAATAATTTTCAACTTATTGGTTTTTTTTCATATGGGCAGGCATGTCTATTGATAATACAATGTTTACACTATGATGGATACATTGAACTACTGAATTTGACATAACTTAATTACATAAAAATCAACATATTTTAATCCAAATAATTAATGTATAGTATCTTTTTAATTTTGTGTTAAAATATGTACACAAAAAAGGAAGGGTAGTAGCATTGATTACATAAGGTGTCTTGATGAAGGAATGGAATGATTGGAAATCAATCTGATTTTATGCTGTTACTTGTGCTGAATGGGATGATGCACTTGGGAGCATTAGCTTCTGCATTGTACTGGCCACTGAGTTTGTCCCATGGCCAATGTGATGTTTTTACAGTGCTGCAGTGGCTGATTAGATGGCATCAGCCATTTTAGGGAAAGACAACTGGGTGGTGGTTTGTCAATCCTCACCATGTGTGTTGACTTCTGGTTGGATTAGAGGTGAAGTAAATAGTTGATTAGGAATCAATTTGTAGCTGAGTAGTAACTTGTCAAGACACTCCACCCTGGTTTGATATATAGTTGAACTAGAAGTTAGCAGATTGTTAAGCAGGGATGAGCTTGCAGCATAGATATCTAGTTGGACAATTTTATCATCCCAGTCTCTCAGTTATTTCAGTTTGTTGGTGAATGTGGTTGCATGTCATCTGGAATTGTGCCCCACAGTAAATGTCTATTGAGTATAACAGAATTCTTACAAGGTAAAAGTGTTGCATGATCTTTAGGTGTCTTAGACTTCTGGTAAAACTGTATAGTCTGATGGGACATTTGGCCTTCTGTATGTGCCAAGCATGATGCCCAGGTTTGATATAAAGTTTGGCAGGAATAGAATATGTTCTACTGTGTCTACTCTACAGAATGGCATAGATAACAGAATGGATCTATATTTTTGTAAAGCAAATGATATTGTAGAAAAAAGAGGCAGGCAATGGATGAAGGTTGATTAAAAGCAAGAAATCAAAAACTTTAACTCTAGTGACCACTACTGGAGGACTCACAGGAATTGTTTTGCTGATAACCAACATGTGGGTGGTGGGAGTTATGCAGGTGGTGACTATGATATACCATGCTGTAGATTTTCCAATAAGTATATTTAATCAGTGGGTGGAATTGGGATACTCTGCATTGTTTGAATGAGAGACAAAATGTATTTGGAAGAGGAGGTAGGGCTTGTCAGTTGTGTAACAGGAGTTAGGCATTGTAGTGCCAGAAAGTGGTCCATGTAAGCAAGGAGGTCTGCTATCTTCTGTATTTGAAAAATTTGTAGTGTAAAGCCCCAATCCATTCTGAGTTGGGTGAAGCTGAGATGTTTATGTGATATGAATACCATCTTCTTTCCCCACACTAACTTGATGCATAGGAAGATGTTGGTTGTGAATGATTTTGTGAATTTGATGATAGGTAGATATTAATTGATATTGGTTGGAACTAATAGATTAAATAGCTGTATTTTTGAATAAATTGAGAGGTATTCTCTGGATATAGAGCTGGTGATTTGGAATATATAGTCTATGAGTTTCTTTTAGATAGGATGCTTTATGCCATGTGCCCCCATATGGAATGGGAAGTCTAGGAACATTATGGTTGGCTATTAATGTTTGAGCGTAGGACTTAAGGGTATATAGTGACCAGGCTGCAGTTTTCTCCAGATTAAATTTGAATTTTGGTGGGTGGGTATAAAGTCTTTAAGTATCTTTAAAAATATCAGGAAGCATTTGGGTGAAGGCAAGAAGATGAATATTTCACTCATGTATGCAGTATAGGTGATAAACTGCTGATTGTGGGAGATGCAGATGCTTATTAGTTTTTGTTGAATTTGTATTATTATTATTATTATTATTATTATTATTATTATTATTATTATTATTATTATTATTATTATTATTATTATTATTATTATTATTATTATTATTATTATTATTATTATTATTATTATTATTATTATTATAACTATATACTAAGTTATTTATTATTGTTATTGTTGCTGTGGTTTATTATTATTATTATTATTATTATTACTATTGTTGTTGTTGTTGCTGCTGCTGCTGCTGTTATTATTATTATTATTATTATTATTATTATTATTATTATTATTATTATTATTATTATTATTATTATAGGTGTTAGCAGTTTGGTGGAATCTCACTTGGTAATCTAGGCTTCTCAGTAGCCATTGTTATTTCTAGCAACATCAATGCTAAAATAGACTACAGATCATTTGTTTTAAGATTTACTTGCAAATTTTTATTTTTTTAAAAAGTCATGGAGAAAAATAATCTTAATCTTAGATAAGTATATGAAATTTCTACTGACTATTGCCTTTGGCAGAATGGCTCAGTTGGTTAGAGCATTATCTTAAAATTCAATACTCAAGAATCTAAGGGTCTAGATTCAAATCCCATGCTAGGCCAGAAACACCTGAAAAAGAGGGGAGAATAATACCTCTCAAAACATTATGCATACACTAACCTCTTTGATGTGCTTGGAATATTTAAATAGTTAAAATTTTCTAAAGACATTCAATACTCATGTTAGTTGATGGAAATAGTCCAATATAAAAATACAAGTGAAACACCATCATCACAAACTTTCAGAAAAACATTAATGTTAGTCTGTTTCATACATAGGTAACTGGAAGTGAGATTCAGCTGAAATATTATAGTTACAGAAAAAACACCAATAGTAAAAACCTCAAAACTTTTGCTCATTAAAAATCCTTCATTTTAACAAACATACACAAAGAATATATATATCCAAGTAGAAATAAACTACAAAAAAACAACAACAATAAAAGAAACACTGTACAGACAAAGAGAATAAAAAATAAAATCAACTTAAACAAACCAAGTATATTTTTGATGTGACAATGTTTACAATCATGGCTATCAAAAACAAACATTAAAAGACAATCGCCAATCAGTTTTAACACCAAGGAAACGACTAATAAAATTGATGATCTCACATCCAAAAGGAATAAACAAAAAAACATTTAATTCTTTTGATTAATTGTTTGGATGGAAGCTATCAAACTTATGTTTCCTTTAATAACAAACACCTTTGAATTGTAGATAGTTATAGGTATACATATATACAAATGCTATTTTTGTTTGAAGTTTTCATATAAAAAAGTATATTTATGTAACAGATAAAATCATGATCACGTGATAAAAAATTTATAATTTTTTTATTTTTCCTAGTTTTGTTATTTAATCGTTTTTGGATTATATTTACAAATGTAGTGTTAAGCAAAGATATAAGTATATATATGCACACATAGTTAACTATAATTTATTTCATAAATATAACATTTTCTATCAACATCCTTTTTTAACTTTATTAACATACACAAAATCCAACTTTTCTTATTCAATATATCAGCTTTCTCTAACATGCAGTATTTTTTTAAAAACAGAATTTACTGTTAACGTTATTCAAACACATGGTCACACACACTTTACAAAATGAATCTTAATTGTATATTTAAATAGTGAAAATTATTAGTTGTTACATATACGATGTATATTTTATTGTGTACAAATTCAAGTTTTAAAAAAATCAGTATTAAATCTCTAAATAGAGGAGATTCCGATTATGATTTCTGGTGGCGAGATTCAAGCATTTAAACTTATAGTTTATCTTGTAATTGGAGATATTCCAATATATTTAAGTTTAATATTTAAGTTATATTCTAATATATATATAAATTATAAAGAAAAATACAATTAATCGTTTACATAGCTGTTTTTGTTTTTAATATTTCAATCAGAGGAAAGTTTTCATCACAAAATACAGTGAAATGAAATCAACCTTAATTTTTTTTTCAAAACTGATAAAACAAGTTCATACAGATTAATAATCTTCTGAAGTTTCATGGTTAGTCGTCCTTATTTTTAATAGCGATTTACCCATTAATAAACTATTCAAACGGAAGTCAATCTCAGATAATGGCTATTTGTTAAATATAAATCTCCGCATCCCCGCGCCCGCGCAGATAAGAGTTTAAAAAACTTAAGTGACTCACTTAAGTTTAGAGCATACATTGTATATACACCAATTCTTACAGACCATGTTTAAATCAGGGCTTGAGTTTATTGTGTGCCTGATGTTATAATCAAATATTCAATTGTACAAATCTATTAAACCCGTCGCAGGAGAATTAAGTTTTTTAAACTCTTACTAGCAGGAGAGTGCGTGTGAATTTATAATATTTAAGAAATAGAGCATTATAGGAGATTGACTTCCATTTGAATAATTTCAAAGTTTTCAGCACTTTATAATAATAGGTTTCCATTAATAAAGTGCATATTGAAAAAAAAAACATTTTAAATTAAATTCCAGTTTATTTTCAAATCTATTTTTTTCCAAGCTACTTAAAGTAATCGAAACTTTAAAGATAAACTTGTCAAAATAAATTTTATTAATAATTCTGCAACCTAAAGAGGATATTTTTCATATGAGATAAAATATATTTTACATGACAAAATATCAATAATAATTTTAAATATAATTTTAATAGTTGTAACAGATGCATAGATTAATCAGTAAAGAGAATGAGTATTAGACAAGTTTAAAATACCAGTAGCTAAATATTTCAATTTATCAAGTTATTCAACAGATGCTCTTAAAGTAATTATATTACAAAACAATGAGAGAAATGTTATTATTTTTACTTTCAGGTTTAAGATCGTGTCCCATATGTAATGACTTTGAAGTAAAACACCAATACATTATTGAATTACCTAGTTTCCTAATATAATATTTCTGTTAATGTATATTTAGATCCATATAGTCAAACCTATTGTAAAAAATTCAAATCGTCTAACACTATACAAGTAATAATAAAAAAAAAAAAAACAAACATAGAACATTGAAATATTAAGAAAATTCTCTAACAACCATGTTTTTGTCTCTTGCACAAATAGTCTTTTTCTAGTTAAAATCAACAAAGCATAACCCATTTATATATAACAGACTAACAAGACCCATAATTCATTTAAAAATACAAACTATCCTTAATATCAATCTTATGAAAATGCCAACTGATATTAAGAGTAGTTGATATTTGAAATGAATAATGGGAATAGTTAATCTGTTATACGTCAGTATAATATATTTAATTGATTTTCACCAGAAACGACCTATTGAGCAATAGACAAAATCATAGTCGTAAGAGAATTTTAGCATAAATTTGATATTTTATTAATATTTTAATTTGAGATGAGTTTTTTATTTTGTTTAATATATAGGTAGATATGTTTATTTATTTAATTTTTTATTTGACTAAAGCCGTGTAAATAAATAAATAAATTATATCTCATTAGAATTGATATTAGCTGTTTTTATTTTTTACTTTTAATTGATATTTATAGTTTAAAATAAGATACAATATATTATATATTTCTTAAATTTGAGTTTTATTATATATATATAATTTTTAGTGCACATGTATTTTTGTATACCATACTTTTTATGCACACATATTTATATATTTAGAACTCATGAATATTTCATTTAATAAATTACGGATGACTAAAGGGAGCTTGAAAGTCTGAGCTCAAATTCCCTCTAATTACATCTAGATTAAGAGCATATATACTATACATGTATTTCAACATTAAATTAATTATTTAAAAGTTTTGGTAAAAAAATAAATATATTTTTATTTTCTTTTTGCAAAAAAAAAAAGAAGATATTAACAGATAAATTGCTAAGCTTTTTAAATGATAGATATGAATTGTTTCTTTTGTCAAATTTAAAATAATTTCATTTTTAGTTAATTTTACTTAGATGAATATTGTGACGGAAAACAGCTTCTTATTGAACTGTGTAGATAAATAATTTTATTTTGTTTGTTTTTTTACTTATATAGATATACATATTTCTTTTAGTTAGTTCAATATATTTTATTGTTTTTATATGCATAATAATAATAAAAGATTTCATTATATATTTTTTTCTCTACGTCACTAAATTACTAGATTATAGAGTGCAGATAAAAAAACATTTTGAATTAATTGGACTGTTTAGATGTACTTGCACATGCACAAATTTTATATGTAAGGAAAGAAAAAAGTTACTTATGTTAAGTTGTCTGACTAAAGGCAGGTCAAAAAATTATATGAAAACTATATATAAATGTTTTTTTTTTTTTAATATTATAGATTCAACAGAATCTATAATAAAAAATTTTCAGACTTAAATTTTTTTATTTTAAGGTGGATGTGTTTTTTAAAACATAAATTACTATACAGATTAATTGTTGATTTATAGCAGTTAGATTTAAATTATGCTGCAGTAAATCTTTCGGATGTAATTCTATTAGTATATATCTGAATGATCAAAGATATAACACAAAATACAATACAGCCAGACTTATGTAAATGAATCTATAGTAAAGTAACAAGTTACCCATTAAAATCATACAATGTGTTAATTTTAAGTTTATAATAATGGTGATAATAAATATATATATATATATATTAAACAAATATTTTTGACTATATTGTGGTCATTACCATCTGAAATAGGAGACAAAAAGAACATCGCATGCATTTCCAAAACTGTGTATATTAATATAGGCTGATTGTCTTTTTATTATACAATCTTTAAATTGATTTATAAAGATTGCTCCTTAAATTTTTTTTTTCTCTCAGTGATGAAAGTTTATTCATTAAAAACAAAACAGATACAAATACAATTAGAAAAAGGTTTACAAAGAAGTGATTACATGGTAAAATGAAAATTCAGAAACAATATGGTGAGAGGGAAAGAGACATATGAAAAGGAAATGGAAAGTGGAAAGGGTGTGTAGTCCAGGCTAAGAAAAGTCTTTGGTTGCAAATCTGAGATGCATGTCTTCATTGAGCGAGTGACCGCAAGAGTCGCAAACATTTAAATGGTTGAATCTTGTGACAGAGGCTGAGAGGATGGGAGTTGGAGGATTGCTCAAGTGTCTGTGAGGAGCAGAGGTGGGGATAGTTTGGTATCTCTGGTTTTCAGATAGCAAGTTAGGTGCAATAGTTTTTGATTGCTTCTTAAATTTTTCTTTCTATGATGCCATTTTTCATTAAATATTCTTCTATGATCTGGACTAAAGTAAAATCTAAAATTGCAAGATTTTTCATGGTCAAAGAAAATGAAGGTGGTCTTGAATGATTATTTTTAGCATCTTTTACATGATTATATAATAATTGGGATTCTACTATTATACAATTGTTTTAAAAATGCTAAAAAAAATCAGTCCAATATTGCCTGTTTTCCTTTACTATGAAAAATCTGACAATTTTAGCTATACTTTTAACTCAGATCATAGAAGAATGTTTAATGAAGAAAATCATTATAAAAAGGGAAAAATTAGAGATTGTTTTTGTAAACCAATTTAAAGATTGGTAATAAATTGACAGTTTGCTAATATTAATAATATACACAGATCTTAGTGATTCTATAAGTCTTTTTTTGTCTATATGACTTCAGTTTGATAATGACTTCTGCTTAATATACATGTATAGTTATTGTTACCATTATTATGAATCTATAGATGAACCAGGATATATACAATTGAATAATATAAAATGAGATTGACAGAGAACTGTTATGTGTGTGTGTGTGTGTGTACAAGCGTCTCTGTGTGTAAATATTATGGAAGGAAATGACTCTGCACATAAGCGTTATTGGATTGATATATTAAATTTATACATTAAATTATTTATTTACATATATATATATAAAATTAAGGGATATTTTATTTATATTATATAGAGAGATGGTAGACAGTCATAGATATATATAACATAAGGTTCTACATACTATAAATAGTTTTGTATTCTAACATTATACATATATTATTGAAATTTTAATTAAATGTGATGCCTAATGGTCTTTTTCAAAGCTATAATTATCAAATGCATCACATTAATTATATTACACATATATTTATAAGTTATATATATATATATATATATATGCATACATATCTTTCTATTATACAATTTATTTTTTTACTATTATTTAAATACAGATACATAATATCCATCTATGTGCATGTATCTATATTTCCACATTGTTAACCAACAACTTTTAATGTTTAAAATAATTAAATAGCAGTAGTATAATAAGAGTAATAAATATAAAATATGAGATAAAATTATAAATGTCAATATATTCAAAGGTGTACATACAAACGATAGTCAACAAAAAAAATAAATTATATACATTTATATCAATGGATAGAAAAGTGTATAGAAAGTTGTATAGAAAGATGTAGACATATGAATGAATAGAGAAGGATATATATAAATAAATACAAACCAATGCTAAAATGTTTCAACAGCACTACCTATATTTATAAACCCAATCATGCAACTTACATAAAAGGACATCCTTATACCTAATAGGTTTCAAGTACTTAAATATATTGGAATGGTTATTCCAAACTCAAGTGCTAATTTTAAATAAACTTATACTGTGAAAACTATTAAACAAATTTCTATATAATAATAAATTATAGTTTTTAAATCGATATTTTTAAGAACTTGCAACTATTAGATAAGAGGATTTCCTTTTGTGTAAATTCAGATTTTGTGTTCATAAATACAATTAGTCCTGTTAAATCATTCTAGCATTGAGTTATATTCATTTACTACATTTGAATTTTATTTAGCATTATGTAATCTTTAATTTACTCTTGTATAGTTATGTTTGGAGTTTTTCAAAGAATAAATCGACTATTTATTAATTGTCATTGGTTGACAGAACATGTAATATATATACTTTAAATATCTTAAGATGTAAGATTATTTAAATTAGTGTAAATAATATTTATTTTTATTTTTATAAAGCACAGACGGTATTGAAATTAAACTGAAAGAGTGCAAATCTCTCAAGCGCTTATACTATCACCAGCCAATCAAACCAAGCACTGAGACAGAGATTTTCACTCTCTCAGTTTAATTTAAATTAGTATAGTGATGAGAATAATTTTGAAATCAGTAGACACTAGTTGATAACTTACAATCTATTAGAAAAATGGATTTTCTTTTACTTAAGTTGCATCATTCAGACTATATGTTTCTAAATAAAGATAAACTTGTTAAAACATTCTAGAAATGGTTTATATTCATTTATTATATTTGAGTTTCATTTAGTATTATGCAATCTTTAATATATATATATAATTAAAGGGGATTTGAACACACACTTTCAACTTCCCTTCAGACATTCACTCTGTTATATAACCAATACACATGACCACATACATGTGAAAAAAAATTATCTTCAGTAAAAGTATTTTGTGCTGAATCAGCACTCATCAGTTGGTCCAGATCATCATCTCCTAGACACACACACATATATATAATCAGTACTCAGTTTATAATAAGATGGCAAATCTACAAACTTTAATAAACAGGCTTCAATACTCTCCACTCACTAATTCTTTATTCATCCATAACATTTGCAAATCTGATGATGGAATTCTTAAAGCCTTTGTTGCTGCCAATAATATTGTCATATCCATTTTGACTTTAAGTCATTCTGAACGCTCATATGTAGGATCTTAATAGGAGTCCATTTAAATGCACTGGAGATACTTAAGTGGAATATTAAGGTCCTACACATGAGGAGTCAGGGCGACTTAAGACCAACATGGGTATGACAATAAAATTGTCATCACAAGAAATATAGGTGTTTCATCATCAGAGTTTCAATGGTATGGATGGATGAATAATTGGAGAATAGACTGAATTGAAGCCTGTCCATTAAAGTTTGAAGATTTGCATAAAATACATATATTGGAGATCATTTATCTTTTTCATATGTATGTGGTTGTGGGTATCATGTGTATGAGATAGAGTCAATGACTAAAAAGAGCTACAAAGTCTCAGTTCAAATACCTTCTAATTACATCTAACTTAAGTATGCATCCTATGCTTGTATTTAAATATTACATATTCGGCCTGTATTCAGGGGTCGGAATGGCTTATAGTCACCATGGGTATGACAATGAAATAACTGTCAAACAAGAAATTTCAATATGCCATCATTAGATTTCCACTGATATGAACGGCTGAAAAAATGGAGATTGGAGAAGATTAAAGCCTGTTCATTAATGTTTGAAGATTTTCTATCTTTATGTAAACCTAGCCCTAATTTTATATATATATATGTAAAATAAATAAAATATCCATTAATTAAAAACAATATTGTAATTATAATTGAAATAATATTTTTAACGGTTTACAAACAATTACAAACAATCTTTAAATCCGCAGAAGTACTTTCGGTTACTTTCTAACCTGCCTCAACTGCCATTAAATTCAAAAACTAAAAGCTGAAGCAAAAGTCATCAATTCAAATTCCACGAATCTCTCTCGTATTTTAATGTTAGAAGCTTGTCGATTTATTAAATGCATTTTATTTCTGTTTATAAAAATTGCCTCTTTAATTTTTCTTTTACTATGGTTTCTCTCTTCATGAAGAATTTTCACATTTTCAAAATTAAATTTAAATTTATATTTACATGTTTTTTCGTGATCAAAGAAAACTGAAGAAGATATTAAATCACCATTATTTTTATTTTTTACACACTTATATAACAATTCATGTTCCTTCAATCTTTTCTCAATGCTGCACCTAGATTCACCTATATATGATAGATAAAGATTGTTTGTAATTGTTTGTAAACCGTTAAAAATATTATTTCAATTATAATTATATATATATATATATATGGGAGATGATCTTGACTACCTAATGAGTATTGGTTCAGCACAAAATATGTATATTGGAGATCATTTCTCTTTTCCACATGTATTGGTTGTATGAGATGAAATGGATGACTAGAGAGAGTTTAAAAGTCTGAGTTCAAATACCCTCTTAATTATACCACATAATACTTTGTTTCAATTTCTATCATTCTGATGAAATAATATTCATCCTTGTCAAAATTAAGATCTTAATGAAGAAACATTATATTTTAAGTAATAATCAGATTAAGCATGAAGTAAAAAAAACAATCATTCTTATATATATTTTAAACATATATTAAATGTTAGAAATTAAAGCAAGTGAAAAAGGGTTTTATTTTTATCACATAACCATAAAACTATTACATATTTATTGTAATGCTATGGAGAGGATATGTGTCATGGGGAGATAACAAACCATCATCATTTCCATTGAATAATCAAAAGCACTGAACAGTGAGAATGATAATCAGCAAAAAAATTAAACAATATAAGTAGTTATACTAATAAATCATAAACTACAAATTATAACAAACTAAACAGTCAAATCAACACTCAACAGTCCATCACTTGTGAATGGATTTAAAAGAGATATATTATAAGTAGTTATATTATAATAAGTTATAAACAGCAGATTATAACAAACTACCCCAGCATTACAAATAAACGATCAAACCAACACTCAGCAATCTATTAATTGTGATTAGATTTAAAAGAACTACATTACAAAACAAGCTATTTATCTAGCTACTGTCAAACTTAGAACAGAATATACAAACAATTACTTGAATGCACATACTTAAGTGCTAATCTATTATAATAAGAAATAATGATGGAATACTACTACATGCTGATTACTATCAATATTCTGGTCATATTTTACCAATGAGTGTACAGGCTAACTATAGACTTAATTTTTAATAAAACATAAAATGCATTAAATGGATTTTAAAGATATCTTTTTTGCCATACAGAATTGTCATCTGAATGTCCACCCATAAACATAAACCTCTACAAGCATGTCAGTAACTATTATTGTTCTCTAGAGCTAGTTCAAAATCAAAAGACTATAACAACTGTAACTGTCAACTAAAGAAACACAAATATAACAGCTTACTCTATTTTACTTTAAAATAGTTTAACTGGGTTAACTAAAGATTCCTAAAATCCACTCACATACCCTGTCTAGTCAAAGAACAGATAGTTGGAGAAATAAATATATATAATGCTTATTTTCAAACAATTATTTAATAAATTAATTAATAATTTTAAAAAATAAAAATGGCATAATATTATGGTAATTCAAATTTATACATTTTTTCAAAAAATATAGTTTCATATAGTACATATGCTTAACCAATAATTTTTTTATCTTTTTCTTTAATTTAATTAATTAATCTTTACTTTCATATGTCATTTCTTTTTCAAGAACTAAAATTGAAAAAACAACTTTCCATAATCAGAGATAAAAAAAATTTAATTAACTTAACTCTTTATATAATTTTGGAGGGGAAATCGATGAATAATAAAAATATGTTTCAAAAGAAATGTTTAATAAAAATTAAATTACCTAAGAAAATCCTTTTTCTAATTTTGAAGATAAAATAAATAAATAATAAAAACATGTTTCACAAGAAAATATTAAATTAATAAAAATTACTCATTATGACCAAATATTTAACCATGGTTTTATTTTTATTTTTTGAGTCTTTTTTTTTTTGGCATTTGTAATATCAAGTTTCCATGTAGATTTTATTCTAGAAGGTTTTTCCATGCTATACTACTGTCCACAGATAACTTGTTCATTCAGATATATATTTTCAGATTATACATAGAATGAATTTCTCCATTGTCTTCCATCTATTTATTTCCACACCAGGCTAACATATAATGAGTTCCTCCATTTTTAAAATAATTTTCCAGGTCAGGCTAACACATAAAAACAAAAACAGTCATGTACTTGGATGAAAACAATGTATATTGTAGCTAGGGATATTCACCTCCTTTACATTTTTTTAGTATGCTAGTTACATAGGGATAGATGATGTTTGCTTTTTAGCTAAACTTAGCACATATTTGTCTTCATTTAAAAAAAAAATTGAACAGCAAATCTGCATCTGTTTAAAAGCTGAATTAAAATCACTGCTAATGTTCTCCTAAACAGATGAGCCAAAAATCACTGTTACTGCTCTCCTATATAGATGATATAATAATCAATGTTATGGCTCTTCTCAACCACTGGATGAAGACTGACTGTTCCTTACAAGATAGGTCTACTATTTACACATTTCCCTATTTTTTGGAACAATCCTGTGTCCAACTAATCATAATCCTGTCTCCCACATGACCAAATTTAATAAAAAAAAGATTGTTCAGTTATTTCTTTCCTTTTATTTTTTTTGGAAAAGAAGAAAAAAAAACAAATTCCTCTGTACTTTTTTTCTCTTATGCCAAAAATAAGTTACTCTATTAATTACCTTTGATTTGGAAAGAAATAGAGAGAAAAAAAAACTAATTAAAATAAAATTTAACAAAAATGTTAGAACTTTATTACTATTTTTTATCTCTGCTTTTTAAAAATACTAATAAACAAAACATTACCTATCTTATCTCTCCTAAAAAGTTAAAATTAAAAATTATTAAATAATTTACTGAAGACATTTTTTTTTACTATCAATACTTTTTCAAAAACTAAAATTAAACTAGTAATTAACTATAATTACTGAAGAGAGAGAATAAATAAGCAATTATTTTATCAAGCGCTGTGATTACAATTATGTTACATTCAAATATCAGCCTTTCAAGCTAATTGAGCATGCGCCTTATGAGAGTGTTACATAAATGAATACTTTCCTCTTCAATCCAAGATATAGTATTTATGCAGGAATAAAAAGGATCCTCTTATTCCTACAACTCAAATTCTTTTATATGAGCAAATCTGAAGAACTGTTGAGGAGAGCGTGAGTAGAGAACAAAATAAATTTCCTGAAGGTTTGTGATGATCATGTTCTAGTTGTATGTTTATATTGGACTATTTCCATCATTTAATAATATATGTATTGAATGTCTTTAGAAAAATTTAACTTTATTTAAATATTCCAAATACATTCAACTAACCTATTTGATGTGCTATTACTAACAGTTGAATGTATTTGGAATATTTAAATAAAGTTATTTTTTTCTAAAGACATTCAATACATATATTATTAGATGATGGAAATAATCCAATATAAAAATACAACAAAAAAACTTCTTTATATGATTTTATGTTTTTCTCTCTCTTACAAATATTTACAACATATTAAAATAATATTAACATTATTATTTAAAAAACAATGTTTGGGAACTATCATATCATCATTTAAAAAATACATTAATATTTGATATTATTAAAAAAAATTATCTCCCCCTTAATTAATATATTAAACAAGTCAAAACTCTCCATACAGTAGTGCCACCTTGGGCCAACCAGAGTAAATCAATGGATGCCAGAAGGCTTGTGAATAAAATCCCTATCTAGTGTCTACTCATCCAATATCCCCAGACTAGTTTCTGGCTTGTGGCCTTTGTGAGTGAGGAGCCTTGTATCTGGAGCATGGCATCTAGATCTTAGAATCTAATGCAACCTTCCAGCAGCCACCTTTTATCTCTACTTAACTACAAAACTATGAGAATAAAATTGAAAACAATAATATTTTCAATCTAAGCTCAATAGCTTATATAGTCATATTGGTCTGAACTCAATTTAGCACCCATACATTTTGGTGTCTTTGGCTCTTTAACAACCATAGCCACCACTATCCTATTTGGGAGGATCAGTGTTAAACCACTAAACATCACATGATCACTATCTCTTATACTAGCACATAATTGTTATTAAACAAGGCAAAACACTCCATACAGTAGTGCCACCCTGTGCAACCAGAGTAATCAATGGATGCCAGAAGGCTTGTGCATAAAATCCCTATCTAGTGCCTACTCATCCAATATCCCCAGACTAATTTCTTTCAAAAATCTGGTATATTTTTATCATTTAGACATTTGGTATATGGTTGTATTTATATGCTAGACAATTCTAGCATGTAATATAAGTATTGAATGTCCTTAGAAAAATTTAATTTTATTTAAATATTCCAAATACATTTAACTGTTAGTCATATTAAGTGATAGAAATAGTCCAACATATAAATACAACTAAAATATCATCATCACAAACCTTCAGGATAACATTTGGTATATAGTTTTTTAGGACATCAAAAATAGTTAATAACATTTCCTGAAGTATTTTTATTTTCATAGATTTAATTGTACATCTCACCTCTTCGTTTAGAATGTTCAGCAATTTAAAAAATGTACTAACTATAGTGGTTATTTTCTTTTCTTGTTCTTTATTATTATATAAGTTTTAATGGAAATCTTTTACATACTCATAATGTTGGCCTTTTTTTAGTAATAGTTCTATATTTTCTTCTTATTGCTGAAATAACTATTATTCCAAGATCAGTATGTTGTTTTATATTTTAACATTGTTATTATCTCCTATAGCTTTCTTTGCAATTATATTTTCATATATTATTATTAATTCCTTTTGTACCACTTTATAAATCTCCATACATTCAATTCTTTTTAATGAATCACTAAAAAATATTTTCATATTTCTTCTCCATTCATTCTCTTCTCTCAGTTGAAAGTTTACTGGAAGATTGCTTATTTTTTTATACAGGCAATATTTATTATTACAGTTCTTCATAGACTATCATTTAGCATCCATCAATCTCAGTTAAATTTAAGACAGCTTCAAAGTCTGTCAAAACTTTAAAAAAAAAATAGCATAGTATTAATTTAAATTTAGGCAAGTATTTTTGAAAATGAAGTTTATTAAGTATTAATATTGTCCTTTTTAATAATTTTGCCTCTCTAGTTTTGCATTAACATGTATTTTATATGTCATCAAATATTGATCACTTTTTTTATTGAATCTATTAAAAACATTACAATCTTAAAATAAATAGTATCTGTTAATCAAAATATAATCTAATTTTACTGTACCTTTAATTGTAATACATTAAAGATCAGCCTTTTCAAGCTATTGTGCATGCCGCTTTTACGAGTGTTAATAATAAATGAAAAGGCTGATTTTTAATGTATTACAATTTATAAAACATAACGCTATAAAATAAATGTGTATGTACCTTCAATTGGAAATTTTCAGGTCCTTTTTTGTTTAGCATTTTTCTCAAAATTATTTTTTTATGAATTTCACAAACCAATTCTTCTCTATTTTTCTCATCATAGCTAAAATTTTCTTACCACAGTTTCATCAATCAATCTTTTTCCAATTCAAGTGTTATTTTTAAATATTGTTTGATGCAAACAAAAAATATTTTGTGTATATCAAAATGGGAACTCATTTGGTCATAACCTTCAATTATCTGCATTTGATGTTTTTCATTACATTGGCTAAGTAATGTTGCCACTCTGTCTGATACAATATTAATCTCAACACTGTTATTTTCCCACTTTCATTTAAGTAAATCCTAATCCATTTCCACTTCCAATACTTGTGCTGTCTCTTTAATTCTTCTAACTTCACAAGTCCTATATGAAAAAATTATGTTCCAATCCATGCAATCTTCCTTCACTTGAAAATAATTTCCAGTACACCATTTTTGAAATAGGAGATTATTAACAACCTTCTTTTTCAACTTTCAGCCATTAACTAGGCTGATGATTTTATAAAAGCCATAATTGAGTTTTATATGTAATTATTGTATATATCTAATATAAAAATGGGTACTCATTCTTATGATAATACATCCTTCTTGATGGCAGTGTTTTCATGCAAAAGCACAGAAATATGCCATTTACATAGCCAAACTTACAGCCTATAGAACAGTTGTGTTCATATTAGCCTAGATAGTGTTGCACACAATTATTACAGCTCACTAATGTGCATTGTGACACTATACAACTAGTGCACACTTCACAGATCGCTACATTATGATGTGAGGGTTATAAAATTCACCTGGCCATAATGGTTTTAATGTGTATTCAAAGTAATGATGTTACACCCTACCTAATGTACTTTTATATAGTAATAATTATAATCCCATTGCTGTGCTTCCCTACACATCTTTGAAGAAGAAACCAATTTCAAAAAGGTAGGTCCCAGCACCATTTCAGAGAATTCACATGAATAGGTACATCTGCACGAGAACAGCTACAAGACTAATAAAATGGCTGTGGTGGAGCACTGTGAGCTGAAATATAGAATGTAATTTTAAAACATAATTATTCCATTCTATTAAATAATGTTGTTTCATACAGAACAGCTATGAGACAAAATTAAATGTCTGCAGTTGCAAGTTTGTTTTGAAAATCATAACCTTGAATTGATGAGAGTAGTGGATTTATTGGCCAATTCCATGGATCGGAAAAACCATGGGTCCCCCTTACCACACATTCCAACACATAGTGATAGAATGTATAATGTGCTGGAATGTATAATGTAATTAAAAACTGTAATTTAGAAAATAATGCTTTTTTAAAAAATGAAATGTATATTGAAAGAAAAAAAACCAGTGAAAGTGTTATTTGAAAAAAATATATATATATATTTTAAAGAAATAAAAGAATGAAGTCAAATCTATTTGTTTTTGAATAAATAAATAATTAGAAAAATGTAATGTTTTAAAAAAATAAAACAACAAAATTATATTTATTTGTTTAAATAATAAAAAAATGTAAATCAACCTGGGAACATTATATCTATTTGTTTTTGACTAGAAACAGTGCCATCAAGCAGGATGGATTGTCATAAGTATGAGAACCTAAAAACATTATTCATACACAATTATTTGGCCTTAAAAAAACTCAACTAATCTTTTGGTCAAAAACTATCAAAAAACTGAGAAAGAATACCATATTGCTTTTTTTGGATATGAATTCACCACATTCATTGATAAATGGTAATGAAAAGTTCATCCATGTTTTTATCATATTTATTAATCACACAATATAGTCACTGCAATAACAAGTACATATAAAATAAATATAAATAATTTCATCTGCTCAATTCTTTAAATTAAGACTGCAACTCCTTTCAACAATGTATATATAATACAAATAAAATGTCCATTAATGAAAAACTATGGTAAAAACAATAAAAATAATAAATATAAAGGTAGTTTCTTAACCCTTCTCAATGGCCCTTAAATTCAAAAAACATAACAAAAGCAAATGGTATCAACTCAAATTCCATGAATCCCAAATTTTAATGTTAGCAACTTGTTTATTAATTATATTCATTTTATTTCTATTTATTAAAACAACCTTCTTATTTTTTCTTTTATTATGGTTTCTCTTTTCATGACGAATCTTAAAACTTTCAATATCAAACATAAATTTATATTTACATGCCATTTCATGATCCAAGAAAACTGAAGCAGTCATTAAATCATTATTTTTATTTTTCACAACTAGTATAACAATAGGTGATAAAATTTGTTATTGATTCTTTAAAAGGTTTTGATAACATTGTTGCTTCTTTTGATGTTGGGTATTATAAAATGCCTAAAGGTTGGCCTATGGGTCTGCCTGTTTTGCACAAGTTTGTCATTATTTTGCCTACATATGAAAATAGTATTTTAGATGTGTATTTTTAAAAATATTAAAATTTACAAAAGGTATGTGGATAATGTTTTTGTTTGTAGAAATACCAATACCTAAATTTGCTTATAGAGGACTATTGAAAATGAATAGGATAAAAGTATGGAGTATTTGGATTTAATTATTACAAGAGATAATAATATATTAAGTTATAAATTAATAGTAAAACTGTTGCAAAAAAGGGGATATGTAAATTGTAACATAAGATGGCAAGTTTTAGAGATTTTTGTTTTATAATGAAAAATGATTACCAGTGTGATAAATTTAAAAAAAATATTAAAATATTTACTAAGGAATTGCTTGAAGTTGGTTATAAGATTGAACATACTAACAATACTTTATGTCAATTTAAAAAGTTATAATGATTTAAATGAGTTGAAAATTGATAATAAATAATGGATATCTATTCCATATCTTTCAAATGCTCAGGTGAAATTTCAATGATATATATAAAGACATGCTTACTGTTTCATTTTGTGTTAAAAACATTAATATGTTAGTGAATAATTCTAAAAACATCATTCCTGTCAAGCAAAAATGTAATCCTGTATATCAATTTTTGTAGATGTAAGTGATCATATATAGGTGAATCGAGGTGCAGTATTGAAAAAATGATTAAAGAAGCATGAATTGTTTTACAAATATGTGAAAACTAAAAATAATAATGATAGCTTTAGTTTTCTTGGATCATGAAAGGACAAGTAAATATAAATTTAAGTTTGATATTGAAAGTGTTAAAATTCTTCATGAAGAGAGAAACCATAATAAAAGAAAAAGTAAGAAAACTATTTTAATAAATATAAATAAAGTAAATGTAATTAATGAACAAGCTGCTAATATTAAAATTTGAGATTAATGGGATTTGAGTTGTTGACATTTGCTTCCATTATGTTTTTTGAATTTAACAGGCCATTGAGGAGAATTAAGGAAGAAACCAAAAGTACTTCTGCAGATTGAAAGACTATATATAATAGTTAATTGCTGCTATATTTATTATTTTTATTGCATTTTACTGTGTATTTTTTTCTTTCTGATGAAAACCAGTCCTCTGGTTGAAATATAATATTATTTATTGGATTTATAAGTCTTTTTTTGTTTATATATATATATGCCTATGTTGTCACATATATATGTGGGTGGATTTATAAGTCTTTTTTTGTTTATATATATATATGCCTATGTTGTCACATATATATGTGGGTGTATTTGAATTTATATTTCATATTTATAAACATACATTTGCTTGCTCAGTGTTAATATTAGTATTTTCCCATTTTTTGACTTTATCCCCAACAGAACAAAATATCATTCAGTGACATTACAAAGAAGTTTTAAAATTGGAAAACTAATTTTTAGGTTTTTCTGTATCATCCATGAATAAGGTTTCCTTTCCAGAAGATGGCTGGTACTCAGGTGAAAAATCGTAAATATTAATGAGAAAATTTATACATGAATGAATCTAAAATATAAATACTTATTTTTTACCCATATATAAAAGAGTGATTTTTTAATAAATGTGTTTTACTAAAGCTATTTACAAATATTATAGTTGTATAATTAATAGAAGAGTGATTTGGGGGCTTTAGACTGCACAGCTAAATATTGAGAGATGTATGTTCAGGACTAAGAAGAAAAGAATGAAAGTAAAACACAAATAAAACAACATATAAGTTTCACTTATATTGTTGAAATAATTATGAGGCTAGAATAAAGTTGAGCTGAATATGTTGCTAAAAAAAGACAAACTATAGACAACTGAAGACTTAAAGTGGATTCCATCATATTATTAAATATTTAAAAAGATATCCAAGTGCAAGACAAAAACCATTATTTATTCTTTCAATCAATTTCTTAAAAATTGTGTTTATCACTTACTAACAATTATTTAATATCACATGATCACCATCTCTTATGCTAGCACATAACTTATTAAACAGGAAAAACTCTCCATACAATAGTGTCACTCTGTGCTAACCAGAGTAATCAATGAAAGCCAGAAGGCTTATGCATAAAATCCCCATCTAGTGCCTACTCATCCAATATTCCCAGACTAGTTTCTGGATTGTGGCCTTCATCAGATGTAGAAACTTTATACACAACCTGCTATTATTCATTATTTTCAATATGGCATAAATTAATTTAGATTACACAAGTATAATAACTTGTTACATAACAATTATTATTTGTGTGTGTTGTTGGAAAAGTTCCATGGTAACTCATAAAGTAATTTATTCTTTAAAGGCATTAATGTTAGATGGCAGTCACAGTAAAAATATTTATACACAATGATTCAAACTGACTCTCTTCAAATGTATTGATCTATTTATTACATACATATATGTAAGACATTTTCTCAACTGATAATGATAATATATTATAATTATGATTTTTTTCTATGGTCATTTCATTTACTCTCACATGATTAACCAAAATTATATACACATACATAAAGCAGGTAAACATTTATTCTTGTTTACAAAATTTAGTTTGTTAAAAGATTAACTTTAAAGGTATTAAGGGATTAATTAAAAAAAAAAAACAAGAATTATTTAATTCTTTTAAATTTTATTTCTAAACTCTTTTCCAAACTTTGTAAATCTTAATGCTGATTACTAAGACAAATGCATGCTTGGTCAATATTGAAAGTATCTTATTTATTTAAGTAACTGCCTATAGAGAAATAAATCTATTGTCTTTGCTCAACTCAATATCCATTGCATTCAAAGATTTCTTCAGTCATATTAGGGCTTCAGCAGTGAAATAATACAACAGGAAAGCAATTACCCTCAGAACAGGAACTAGGAAAAACTTGGAGACAGTAAATAAATACATCTTAGGAGTAAGAAAAAGATTACCAACTCAAACATTGATCAAAACACAAATTTCCTCTTATATAAAAATAGTTTTTCCTCGTAGGTGTGTGTACATATAAAAATATGTTTTATATATCTGTATGCATACAGAGATATGCATAATACTTGTATTATTTTGTACTTGTGTGTGTTTATATATATGTTTATATGATAAATAAAAACATTCAGTATCAATTTCTTCTTACGACAAAGTTTGAAAGTAAGATTGAATAACTATATTATAACTAGATGGATTGAATATCTGAAAAACAATCTTATTCTTGTTTTGGATTTGAAAAAAAAAATCCAAATTTTTACCCAAGTGATTTCGAATCCCAGTTCACAAGTATAACAATGAATGCACTAGGTCTTTATAAATTTATATGAATGCGGGTATAAATATGCATAAAACAATATTATATATAAGTTTCAATATATTTTAATTGATTTATATACTGTTCCATTTCATAAAAATAATTTATTATTTCTACTGACATATTAAGACGGTTTTTTTAAAGCTATGTAACCTAGGTGTTTCATTCATGATTTTTGTACTAATATAAATGGGTCATTAAAGATTTTCTGTTCATTCACATTCTTTCATTGAATTAAATTTACCAATGGCATTCTCACATAACCAATCCATGATAGCATGGCAATGTTAAACAAAACCATCTAATAATATAGTAAGTATGGATCTAAAATCTATCCAGATTGGAGACTCTAGTAAAAGCTAGGCTTTGATATAACAATTCTTATACCTATTATAAACGGTTTCACTCAAAATGACTAAATTTAAAATTTGATTTTCTCATAAATCAAGCCGTCTCTTTAACTACTAAAAAAACTCTATATGTTTAAATATTCATATCTTCACAATTTATAAACATACACACGCCCACACATATATAAGTCTATATGAATACTGGATTTGTCCTTATATACATTTGTTTATTATTGCTTGCTTGATATTTCAGCTAGACCACACCTGTCATAACCTGAAATGAATGTTAGCATTTTTTTACTTTTATAAAAAAGTAAAAAACTTCAGCAAGTACTCAACATTTGAATTTTCTTTTTTTATATTAATGGATAAGTTTATAAAAGTTAGATAAAATAATTAAATCATCCATTATATTTTGGACAAAGCATAGCATAACAACTGATATATTTGAAAATAAACATTTTTATGAACAGAATCTTATGAAAATGTTAAAAAGTATCTAACTAGGAAGTTAATATCAGTTTCATAAACAATGTGAGGAAAATATACCTATTTAAATTTATAATTGATTGGGTAGTTTAAATGTTAAAAGAAGAATTACTAAAAATGTGATAATAAATCATTTTTATTAAAATGGACCAGTGACTATTATCAAGGAATGCAGACAACAAATTGAAAATTATAGTGGAAAGATCAGCAAAGATCAACACATCTAAATAAATCATGTTAGTGAAATAAATGTCAGCAAAGATTAAAACATCTGAGTGTACCATAACAGTCATGGTTTTTTACATAATAATTATAATGTAAAAGTAATTAAGTAACTGATATAAGAATTGAGCAAAAGAATGGTATGCAACATATTATATGGCTACAAGTAACAACAAAGTTTGTGTGATAGAAAAGTACAATGAGCAAACTGTCAGAATTTGGGAAGCCATATTTTGTTGTTATTTTGGTCTAAATACATAGCAAAGATATATCAATGAAAAAAATTATAAGACTGAAATACACTTTGTTTAGACTTATATCTAAAAATAAAAATGAGAAAAATAGAATACTGATGTTCCAAATTTGATTTCATGAGATTATACAGATTTTGAAAGACATAACTATTGAGGTGAATAAATATGGAAATTTGAATGAGTGATAAAAAGATCATAAAATGTAGAATAAACTTAAAGACTATCTTGAAATAAATTGAAAATAATTAAAAATGATGATAGTTAACTCTTGTTGTAGTTTAGAGGTTACAGATGTATTTAAAACTGAGTTTAATATTAATTTAAAATATACTAATTTTCTTAGGTCTATACAAAATAATTATGAATAAATGTTTTCCCTTATTATATTAACTTTATTTAGTACTATATATATATATATATAGAGAGAGAGAGAGTTTGATCTAAATTACATCACATTTCTGATTTGTATTCTTTATAAGTATTGAAAAAGAGGATGTAAATGATCATTTATGGTTACTTGACAAACTAACCAAGAGGTTTATACATTGTTATTAATAAATTGCATTTGAAAGGGTATTATTTCTGGTGAATATATATATATAAATAACTACTAGATCATATAATAAAATATTTCATAAGAACAGTATGGAAAAGTTTAACAAATGCTAACACTCATTATTATTTAATTATATTTAGTCTGTAAGATACTATTTATTCATATATACTGTAATGCTAACAAATGTTAACACTCATTGTTATTTAATTATATTTAGTCTGTAAGATACTATTTATTCATATATACTGTAATGCTAGTGAGAGAGATATGTATAAAACTACATATATAAGTGTTACATGTTTTGTAATTCAAAATATAAAATTGGATTTATTAAAAAAGAAAAACAAATAAAATAGTTAAAATAATTATTTCAGAAGTAGATTTTTTTTAAAAAAAGCAATTTTGTACAATAAAAATATTGCATTATATTGTTTTCTTTTAACCTATTTGTATTTACACCCCATAATATGGGCAATGATTTTCAAATTATAAACATCTGGATTGAGGGTAAGATTAACAGAAATCTATGCAGACTAAGCATGCACTTTGTACAGCATCATTTCCATCTTTTTCTCTACTTTCCAGAAAATTAAATTTTATTTTTCCATGATAAAAAATAAAAATTTATGATAATTTTTGTGATCAAGTAGATTGAATTTTTTTTGCCTTTCTCTCATTTTTTTGATAATTACTGGAAAACATTTCAGTGTAAAAAATACATTGGTAAAAAGTTTTACTTTTTCCGATGTATTTTGAAGACAACGTTATGGGGGCCTAATGGTAAGTATTTTTATTTTTCTGTATTTTTTAATTATTATTCTATTATATGTTTCGTTAATTATTATTTTATTATATAGTTTTTAATTATTTTTTTATATGGATTTGATAAAAAAATATACGAAAAAATTATTATCGAAACTAACATAAAAAAAAATAGATCGTGATTATCTGCATTTTTTTCAGTATTTGAATTAATTGATATGAGACAAAGATAAACATATTTTGGAAATATAATGACCTGATTGAGATTTTTCTATAATCTCTTGTCTGCATTTTAATAATAGTAAAAATATACAAATGCTAAAGTAACAATTTTGACAGTACATAAATTTAGGCCGATTATAGACTATTGCAATATAAATTTATTATTTTATTCATATATATATATTTGATAAAAAATATATGAAAAAATTATAATTGAAACTAACAAAAAAAAATAGCTCGTGATTGTGTACATTTATATTGTGAATTATCTGCATTTTTTGATATGATGTGAATTTGGGTCCAGTATTTGAATTAAGTGATATGAGATAAAGATAAACATATTTTGAAAATATAATGACCTGATTTAGATTTTTCTATAATATCTTGTTTGCATTTTAATAATAATAAAAATATGCAAATGCTAAAAGGAAAGATTTTGACAGTATATATATATAAATTTATGTACCCCAAGCTTAACTCTATAATGAATTTAGTATTTCATTCACTTTTTATTTTATTTTGTATATAGTGACTATATTAGTAGTACTTTTTAATAAATTACAAACTGTATTGAAGATTTTTATTATAATATTCAAATTATATATATTAACTACTTGTTATAAGGGATGTTATTAGGGATGACTTATACATTGCAAACCGCTGTATGGGAAATACATTTTGAAGGATTACTGAGAAAAATGAAAGGTACTAATATTTTTATTCTATGAAGTTTTCAAGTGATGGATTACCTTAGGTAAGTGTTATTATATACTTTTTTTTTTTTAGAAATTTTATGATGAAACCAACTAATCTACTAACAAAAATATAATTTTAAGTTGTATGCATGATAATTTAGGATTTATGAAATTATATGAAAATAATTATTAGAAATTATTAACTTTTATTCTTTTTTTATTACTTTGAATATCAATGACTATATATTTTTTTAGTTTAATGCATTCCTTGGAGTTTAATCTTTAAAACAATATATAATATGTCATTTTTTATTAATAAAACTGAAAGTTATAATAAAATTTGTGGCTTAGCTTAATTTTTTTAAACATTCAATATGGCTGCTTGCAAGTGAAAAGGTTAAAATAGAAAAGTTTTAGTATTGAGAGTGAGCAGGAGGGAGGAAAATCTAAAATAGCAAAGATTTGAACACTCTTTCCTTTTTTCTTTAAAGAAAGCTCTCTTTGTTTTATAAGGGTAAAAGTAATTCTTAGTAAATATTAAAAATAAAAAGATTAATTAATTAATTTGGAATGCTAGTAAGATTTCTGATTGATAATAAAATCAAAACCAATAATTGTAATAATTAAAACTATGTAAACTATCTCATAAAAGTAATAATAGATTAATCTAAGAAAAGATTAAATAAAATGAAATATTAAAATTAATTGAAAAAAAAAACAAACAAAAACAAAACATATTCAAGTTACAATCAAAATTAATAAATAATGATAAGAAATTAAAACAATGAGAGAGAAGGGTATATAAAGTCACCAATGTTTATTGTTATTCATTCCAGGCCTCATTTTGAGATCAAATTCAGTCCAGTCTTCATTTTGTGCTATTACATTATTCATTGCTCCAGACATATAGATATCTAAGAACAGAATATAGCCATTCATTACTGCTGTGGAAAATATCATTGCAGCAGCCATGATCTAGCAAAAATGCATTGCTAGATTATCTTTAAAAATGTTTGCTGGGCTTCAACCCCCAAAGTTCTCTGCAAATCAACTGTGTCTGCCTGAACCCTCACTGAAAACTAATGTCAAAATGGTGAAATAGATGCTGCCACAGGCTCTCTCCCCCATTATCAAGACAAAGAATGGAATACAAGTTCCATTAATGGAGACTAAAAAGCCAATTGGTTAGAACTGACAATCATGAAAATCTAGGTAAAGACATTTTGATACTTGTCTATAGACACTTTATATTTATTTTAAATGAACTTTAATTAACAAAGAACTATTATAAAATCTAGCCTGAAACTAATCATTAATCATTTATATTTCTTTATGTAAAATATTATATTATATTAGATATGTGTGTTCTTAAATAAATATTAATATTTGCTTAAATATTATTTGGTTTATTCTCTCTCTCTCTCTCTGTCTTGTCACTATTAATTTAAGAATATAAGTATTTTTATGTGTTAAGTAAATATACTGGATCCTAATTAAGAGAATGAGCTAGCCATGGGATATTTCAAGCACTGGATTGTATGTCTGTCATCTGAAGCATGTCTACTATAAAACATATGTTTGACTGGTGCCTGAGTTTGATCCTCAAAACAAATAAAATGTTTTGGATGGCAAGAGTTTGAGTCAAGCAATCGAGGTTGGGCCACAGTCAGAAACATGGGATCATGTTATTTTTGTATAGCTCGATCTGGCCATGGGTATCTTTAATGGCTATGCTATTCATGGTATTCTCCCCTATGCTTGAAAGGCTAGTCCATTCCCATAGTATTAAAGTTATATTTAAAAGGATATTTAAACATAGTAAGAATAAGCTTTGTTCAGAAGGATCCACTTCAATTTTTAATGTATTATTATAATTTTTATGTTTGCACTTTTTAATATCTAAAATTAAAAGTAGTGAAATTTTATGTTTTACATAATATTTTTTATTCTAAAATCCTATTTTTGGCCCCTTTCATGTAGGCCATCTTCAGAGATATTAAACATACATCTGTGTTCAAAATTTTTTTCATATAACTAAATGTCATGTTCTTTTTTATTCTTCTTCCAATTCAATTAGAAATAGTCTCCCACTGTTTATTATTGACACATAGCATAATAAAATATTGATCCTAACAAAAGTATAATAAAAATTTAAACATTATTAATAATGAAAAATATTATCATTCTTATGATAAAACATAATGACTTTTTTATATGATAAAAGACAAAAATATATTAATCAAGCTTGAATTGGCTATTATTGATATATGGCTATAAATGTTGGATATTGCATGGAAACTAAAAAAAAAAAATTACTGTTCTGGAAAAAAAAATTCAACATTAAATTCTTACCTGAAGTCAAAATACTAAAATAAAAATTATATTAGAAATAATATTCGTATTCTTCTCCTTTACTTTCTTTGCAATATATATATATATGAAAAACAAATACAAGTTTTAATCACGTTAAAACCTGTTGATGCTTGTATTTATGATCAATAGATGGCGTTTTTACCAAAAACACGATCAAGCGTTTGTTTACATAAACGATCAAAGAGTCAGAATTAACTATCTCTTTCGTTTTAGCCCACTTTCAGATCAGCTGATTTCAAGCTATTTTGCTATCATCAGTGAAAGACAGAGCCAAGAAACTAGATCTAAAAACTGACTCCAAGTGTTTATGCACAGAGTTTCTATCAGTTTGCAAGCATGAAATTTTTCAGACCGATAAAGTCTTCAAATTCAGCCAAACAAGCTAGATAGCTATATGGGTCTGATCTCAGTTCAGATTCTCCACATAGTCAAAGCCTCTGCAATCTATATCATTGTGGAAACCTTTAAAGGTAGATTTATGAAAAACAAATACAAGTTTTAATCATGTTAAAACCTGCTGACGCTTGTATTTATGATCAATAGATGGCATTTTTACCAAAAACACAATCAAGCGTTTGTTTACATAAACGATCAAAGAGTCAGAATTAACTATCTCTTTCGTTTTAGACCACTTTCTGATCAGCTGATTTCAAGCTATTTTGCTATCATCAGTGAAAGACAGAGCCAAGAAACTAGATCTAAAAACTGATAGAAACTCTGTGCATAAACACTTGGAGTCAGTTTTTAGATCTAGTTTCTTGGCTCTGTCTTTCACTGATGATAGCAAAATAGCTTGAAATCAGCTGATCTGAAAGTGGGCTAAAACAAAAGAGATAGTTAATTCTGACTCTTTGATCGTTTATGTAAACAAACGCTTGATCGTATTTTTGGTAAAAACGCCATCTATTGATCATAAATACAAGCGTCAGCAGGTTTTAACGTGATTAAAACTTGTATTTGTTTTTCATAAATCTACCTTTAAAGGTTTCCACAATGATATAGATTGCAGAGGCTTTGACTATGTGGAGAAGCTGAACTGAGATCAGACCCATATAGCTATCTAGCTTGTTTGGCTGAATTTGAAGTCTTTATCGGTCTGAAAAATTTCATGCTTGCAAACTGATAGAAACTGTGTTCATAAACACTTGGAGTCAGTTTTTAGATCTAGTTTCTTGGCTCTGTCTTTCACTGATGATAGCAAAATAGCTTGAAATCAGCTGATCTGAAAGTGGGCTAAAACGAAAGAGATAGTTAATTCTGATTCTTTGATCGTTTATGTAAACAAACGCTTGATCGTGTTTTTGGTAAAAACACCATCTATTGATCATATATATATATATTAGGAATAAGTTATGAAAATTAATAACTCTGAAGAAGAATTTAAGTTGATCCAATAACTGCACTATTTCTTTATTGTTCAGTTTACTACACTAAAATAACTTTCTTTTGCTTAAAAATGTGCCAAAAAAAGAGAAGAAATATCAAATAAGCAAGAAGATATGCATCTAAGAAATGTCACTACATCGTGAGAAACAAAATGAATAAAAAATATTTGTATATTCATGTATTAGGAATTGTTATCATCACTCTACATTCTAAATAACAATAAGTTTTCATATAATTAATTAAACTTTATCTGAATATGAATAATCTGTTGTATAGTGACTAAATCATTTTTCTGCCATGTTCACAACTAAGATTCAAACAAGGATATAACTTTAAATTAACATCTATCAATTTTTAGCAACAGCTCAACAAGAAATGAAAAATATAAACAACGGGATTAGAATAATTTGATCAAGTTCGTGATCAAAAGATGCTGTTTTATCTTATCCTGTATTTTTATATTTTCTTATTTTATATTTGTGTATTTTAAATGTAAAAAACCACCAACTTTGTGTTAAATAGGTGTTTAAAAATACAACTATATATTCTTCATTTGTTAAAATGAAATCAACATCCCTTGATGGCAGATTTGATGAGTCAAAAAAGTTTTGCAATTTTCTCTCTGCATACATAAAGTTTATTAATTTTAACAATTCTCTAAAAAAATAACGGCTATTAAAAATTTAGCATTTGGAACATATAATATCATTTACAAAGTAATATTCTCCAAAATGCTCAGAGAAAGACGTTGATTTCTATCAGCATTTGGAGATTATATATGTTAATTCATAAGTGAGAATACGATTTGAATGTTTATTTTAAATGATTCTAGAAAGTCTGACTTGTAAAGAAATCTTATACATATTTGAAATAAATTATATCACAAATATTATTATGTATGCATATATAAATGTATTTGTGCATAAAAAAATAAGTTTATTATAAATAATAACGCAACAAAAAATATATTGTTTGTAAATTTGCTGAAATGTTTTATTTTTAAAGATGGGAGAGGGAGAGATTAAGTTGAGACTTAAACAGATTCCAAAATATTTTGTTTCCAAAATGCTTTGATAAGATCATTAGAAAACATATTAATTTGATAATACTATAATTTAATATAAAGAAATAGGCTGAAAAGCAGGTTTATTGATCTCAAAATGTTTTTTGCTTGTTTGTGATAACGTTGAGTATCACAAAGTATTATCTGATTTAAAAATAACATACCATTCTATAAGTTTATATTTAAATGGCAGATTCCTATAGAATTTAAATTAACTATAGATGATTTTTTTCTCATATAATCATTAAAAGTCGTTACTATCATTATTACAGTACATTTCTCCAGTTAAATCTAGTTCATCTTGAAAAAAATTTAAACAATTGTTGCTCCAACTGATTAACAAGTTATCACTCAAGTAACGTCATAAAACATTATATATATACAATCCTGCAAATCATCTCCCAAATGAATAATGTTAAAGATCTTATTCATAAAATTCAAAACGAACTAAAACATTTGATCATACTTTACAACCAGAATGCAATAACCCATAAATTAAAAAAAAAAATCAAATCTCTCAAAACTCATAAGAATCATTGTAAATTATGCAATATCAATTCCAACATAAACTTTCGTCATTCCTATTTTATCAAAAGACACTCTCCTTTTGGGCATCAATGTTAACATGGAAATTTAAAAATCATACATTTTGAAACACATACTTCGCTAGAAGCAGATCTTATCCCAGCCAATGTCTACAGGCAGCTTGACTATATAATTTGTATTTTATGTAAATGCTGCAATCAACTCTTCTCAAGCAATTTGAACATCCACCTTTCTACTAACATAATATTTTGTCTTGAAAAAAAATCAAATACAGAATAGCCTCATTAAATTAACTTGCATCTTATAAAACATGAAAATATTGATCAAAAAATCTTCGAAAGAGTAATTTTAAAAGACTGAATAAAATTATTTTGCCAAAACTATCAATTCACATTATACAATCTCAAGCTATTCTTTTGGTAGGTAATCAATGTTGTCTGCCAAAGAAAAACTAACTTACAGATTACATGTCAAGTCAACTTTATGGCAGATTTTGATCTAGTCAACTGAAAATATCTTGTCACTACACAAACATATGTCTGATGATTACCACCCAGAACTATCTTACAAATAGATCAATTAAATTGAAAAATTATTATGCAACTGTCAACATTACTCAACCTTAGTCATGGCATTCTTCAGGGCTCACTATTTGTGTCATTTCCATTTGCATTTTATATCAATCACCTGATTAAGGAAATTGAACAATGTACTGCAGATTTTTTTATTCTCATCTTGGAACAACCATCCAAATCATATTCTTCATTGATGATGTCCAGATAATCTTCAGAGACCACCTATCATTCACAATATTTTAAATACATTACAAGCATTCAACTTATTCTGCAATACAATTTTGCAAGTTTTCTTTGTGGCAACTGTCTATTTCTTGCAAACTAGCATCTTTCTTCATGGGTAACTCTTTGTCCTTTCTTGACATCCTAATTACTCTGTCTAAAATGCAATTAAACCATCATTTAAACAATCTCTTCATGAATACCTTCAGTAAAAAAATGAATGCATTTTGCCCACAATGTTGCATTTCAATGTGAGAGTTTGTATAGGGAATGTTTTTCTTAGTGAAATATTTGCATACCATTACCCATAGTCACATTTTAATAGGACCTATTAAAAACTTCTATCTGTAATAAAAGCATACATCTGGGGCTCTTCTTCACATTTTCTATCCACCAGAACAGCAAATTTTCCTATATGCAAAGGTGACATATGCAAAATCTTTTATAACTTTTATTAGGTCTAAAATGTATATTGTCACACTTATTAATCACAAATAGTTAGTATCAACTGGAAAATGTTTCTTTTTCACACATCATGTCATTGAGTAAAGTGATCTATTATACCAATATAATGCCAAATCTCTCATTGGCTTATCATTTAAATATTTTAATAAGATGATTTACCAGACATCTATGAACAATCAATTGCTAAAATATTAAAAAGAATGTGGAGCACAAATGTTCTGGAACTTGGATTATTTATTTCAGGGTACAATTCCAACCAAAACGTTTCTTAATGACAAAATTGAAGCTAAATGTTAAACCTACATATGTTTTATATAATAATTATCCAGATTAAATGCTACACTTTTTCAAATCTTCCCATACTTCTCAAGTCTATGTATGCCTATCCATGTTTCTTAAGCATAGTGATAATAGGAAGTATAATGTACTCAATAACAACAACAAAAACAACAAGTCGTACAACTCAAGTTTATGCTCTCTCAAATTTTTATCCATAAACATCATGAACAAAACTGGACAACTAACAATCTATCTCAGTTGTGCTGTCTTATAACTTAAAGCTTTATTTCTATTAACACTCCCTGTTAGATTTTAATCCTAAAAATAATTATCTGAACTCAGTCATCATGATTATATTAGAATATAACACTCTTCAAATTTGGATTACAAGTCATTGAAATTAAATAATTTATCTTACCATTACGATCATCAAACTTTTGCCTATAAATTTATTGTATTGTAAATATATAAATATTTTATAGAGTTTGTTTTTAATATATATATACAGTTTGTTTACGTGTGTGGATTAGGAATCAAATTTAATAGTCTCTATATATGATTACTTTTCTAGTATATTTTATAATAAAGCAAATTTACCCCTAAATGCATATATATAAAGTTATATCTTCTAACAAGTAAGCTCACCTCCTAAGCCAAAGCAAACACTTGGAGGGGTACTACGATAGAGGAATATAATAAAAAAAATCAATTCTCTGCTTGCCCTTAACAAAACTATTAGACTACACTGTAGTCATGATTCCTTTTCTTCCTTCCTGATTTCAAACAAATTTAAGCCCATAACTGTATTATATTAAATAGTTAAATAATGTATTCACGTCCCTCCTTTTCATGACTGACCTTGTATGTGAAAACGTTGTTATACGCAACTCAATTTTATCAAGATCGATGATCCATCAAGCCTTCCCAGCAATTAAAACTGGGTGCATTTTATTATTATTTTCAATATTATATTTTTAATATAAAAAAAAGTTAGATAATTTTTATTAATGTCTAAGATAATAGTAATATTGAAACACTATTGTATCAAGGTTGTATCAGAAAAGATTTTAGAATTTATCTTCTTTTATTAATAGAATGAAAAAAAATACTTCTCTTGTCATTTATCTATTTCTGCTCAATTTCACTGGCGGTTCTAAAAGAGAATGAAAAACAAGTTGAAATCATTTTTCAGAACTCCTGAACTAAATTGAGCCCAGCGTGCTACAAAATAGCTATTACTCTTTTCATAAATAATGATAAAAAAAAAAACTGATATTTTTCATAAGTCTTTCACTATCAAGACACTAACCTTAAGATTTTTTTTTTTTTAATGACAATACCTCTTCTTCCATCTTCTGATTGGTATTTTGTTTTGATAGAGGATTTGAATTGCCTTCGAAATTTGCACACTCATTTTTTCCTTTTTTTTTTTTTTTTTTTAGCTCTAACAATATTCTTTAGCTTAGACAATTAATTATAAAGTATATTTCTATTTATTTATTAATGGTCATCAAATGTATGAATTTGAAAACATTTCTAACTATCTTCATAAAAATAATGCTAAAAAAAAAGACAGAAGTGACTTAATTGAAATATTTTTTCTTTCTTTCTATAAATCACTGAATTTGATTCCTATAAATTCAATTTCAGAAAGAAAATGACAATTTGATTAGTTTCTAAAGATGACATGATATTTATTATATATTAAAAACTTAAAATTAAATATATACATTTATAATGGCACCCTCTCTCTTTCTCACTCTCGTACAGATATCTACAATATTTCAATATACCAACATGTAAATAAACAGGTATTACAGCATGAATGCCATCTCTAGTAATATTATTACTGGAGATGGCAGTCGTGCCATAAGTTAGCTATAGCTTTTATTTATTTATATGTTGGAGTATTAAAAATTATAGAGTTATCTCTAGCGTTTTGCTTTTTTATACACCAATGTGTCTGATATTTTGTGTGTGAGTATATATATGTGCTTGCGTAAAGAAACTTATGGTATTTCTGATTGATTTGCTCATCTGCCTTTCCTGAAACTTATGATGTGCAAAGCTGATAAAATTTTGAATTTTTTTTAAGATTCCAGTCAGGTGTATGATTTTTTTTTTTTTTTTTTGAGATAGACATCATATTCTAATCTGCAAAATATGATATGATCTTATACAAATAATGAAAAAGAACATCCCTATATATTAATATAAGTGGTAAATTGATATGAAATACAGAGGGAATAAGACCAAAAAAATTTATGGTAAAAAAATTGCTGGCAGCATAGAAAAAAACATGGAAAAGAATGAGTGCATACCTGCATCAGTGAGGAAATCCTTAAGAAGGTAAAAACATCAAGATCAGCTGTTTATTGTTATGTATCTTTCTTACTATATTTAGAAATGGAGAAATCTTATTAAGAAAAAAATTAATGGTAGGAAGGAGATTTATTTCTAGGGCATTCATAATTCATTCAATATGTCCAAATCTTTATTCTTACTGCATTGTTTCTATTAAATTTTACACACAAAAAAAACAAAAACATTTTAATGCAGTTTCAATTTTGACAGGTTAGCATTCACTTTTAGATCCAAAAATAATACAATTGTTTTTTTAGATCTGAAAAACAATGCTGGCCAATTGAAAGTATCATAAATTAAATAAAGCATTGTGGAAGCACTTTTTTTAGTCACTGAATAAGAAATTAATTATATATTTTTTAAAAAAGTTAAAAATTATTAAGAGAAAATTCTAATATTTAATTTTTTGCTACAAATATTATTATTATTATCATCATCAATATCATTATTACTGTTATTATTATTAGTTTTCAAAGCACTTTATTGATCAACAAAAAAGGTTACATTGAAAAATATGAACATTAATATTTTACATACATTACAGTTTGATACATAGGTTATTTAGTTACAATAAAAATTATGATTAAGTTACAACAAATGAAAAAAATTATATTTATTAGTAGTACATGTTTGACATAGGTTATTTATCATTATAGTAATATGCATAATTAATTTACAAAATTAAAAAAAAACCTACCAAAAACAATAAATTTCAAAATTACAATACTATAATCATTCTAAGCCTTTGTCATTCAGAGGTAGGTGTATTGAGCTGTCCCCCATGCTATCTCAAAAGGGACCATATGGCATGAAATATATTGTCTGGAGTTATTTTTCTATCTCTTGCTTTGGTTATTTCTAATTTATTCCACAATGTATAAGGGGGTCTTCTAGGGTTATTGTTATACATGAAAATGGAACTAGTGAACGACAATGCATATAGAATAAGGATGTATGCTCTAATATTTGCATAAACATCAAAGGTAAAAATATTAAAATTGACTTTATGTTAAGGTTATAATGATTGAAAAATGTGGAAATAGCAGACCCCATGTTATTAAAAGGTGGACACTCAACAAAATATGTCTGTGTTTCGGGATTTTTATGATGAAAACTACACTGTTCATCCACATTCATACATTATCTTTTGTGCCTGTAGAAATACAATGTGGAAAGGGATTCAAGGTTAACTTTAATAAAGAAATTGCAATATTTTGGTTCTGGGATCATCTTGTTGTTAAGATTGATGGTAACTGAATTTACAGCATCCTCAGAAGGAATATGCAACAATGATTAGCCATTACAATATTAATATTTGTTCCTAGAGGGAAAAAGAGAAAAATTAGAAATGGATGTGATTGTTGAAATGAGATGCTTCCAATATCTATTGACTGGAGGGGGATTACCTATTGGCATAACCTTGTATCATGAATATATTAATATTATGCAAAGCTAGACCATTTGCTGTTACTGTACAAAGAATTTTCAGTGATATGCTCATTATCCATATACCCCAGATTAGTTTTCTATATTGCAAATATACATATGCTGTGAAAGCTTTTGTAAATATAATAATAGGTAAGTAATATGTAATCCTGGTTGTAATTAGCATATTAATCAGTGATATCTTGGAATATAGAGATAACAATGAATCATTTTACTTTTAAGTTTATTTTATATGTTATTACACATTTCTAAATTGCTTAAATAGAAAGGTAAACTGAGAAATGGACTAAGATTTCATTTAAAGTGTATGTTTAAAGTTTTCCCTGTGTAACACTGACCATGCAGATGATTTATTTATATTGAAACCTAGCCTGTATTATCTAATATACTTATTTAATATTTTTATTAGTATGGGAATTGCTTATGACATTTCAGAAACACTATGACATCATCCATGTATGCAATGCATGACAAATTTTCTTTTAAACTAGACACATATATCCTGATTACTTCTTGTTTAATTTTTAACAGAGGATCAATGCATGTGGTAAATAACAATGCACACAAAAGGGATCCTTGAGGCATTGATCTATAGAGGTTAAATGGTTGAAAGTATTTTCCATTTAGTGTGACATGGATTTGTCTATTTAGTAATAAATTTGTAAGCAAATAAAGAAATGTTTTAGATATATCAGCATCTGCCAAAATATCAATTAGCAAGTCAAGTGCAACCATATCAAAAGCAGACTTGATATCCAGCTGAATCATCAGATGATTGTATTTTTTATTATTCCACATACAATTAATCACAGTTTTGAAAATAGAAGCTGCTTGCCCTGTAGAAGATTCTTTTTAGCAAAGTGAATTTTTCTTTTAATATTGCTTATAAAATTTTTATCCCAAGTGGACTCATTGATATAGAATGCAAATTTGCTAATTCACGTATTGCTTCTTGTTTTTAAATAAAAGACACCAATAGATATAGGATACAGGATATCTATCAAATAAACACTTTTGGATAAATAATTTGCTAGGTCTGTTAAATATTTTTCAACAAGCTGACTTAGGTGGCTATACACAAAGCCCAAAATTCCATGGTCCAGGATGTTTTGAATCTGGTGTTGTAGTTAGTTTTTGAATTATTTCAATTGGTTTGAAGTCTATTTTTTTTTCTGGTTCTTCAAGAAATTGTTTACCAGAATAAAACCTGCTACAACCTTGGAGGTAATTTCTAAAGTGTTCACATACTGAAAATAATATATTGATTCCTGACACTATTGTTTTATTAATTTTTATTGCCATGGGTAATCTAACTGCTGCTGATTGTCCTAATGCCCATCATATAAAATTTATTGTCTATGTTTTATAATGACTTCCCAAGGTGCAGTTTACTTTTTTAATGGATAAATATTTCTTAAGTATAACACATGTAGTCTTATATGCTTCTCGCAGTGTGTTTAGATTATTTTGTTCAACTTCTGAATTGCTCACATTAATAATTCACTAATGAAGTTCATCCATCAGAGTAATCAACCTTGAAGATGAAGGTTTAGTGTATGTAACATGATCTACCATATAAAAAATAACTTTTATGAATGCTAATCAGAACTGTATGGGATCTAATTAATGGTTTCTAAATTTTATGTACGATTATATATACCTCAGAATATAATAATTTGGCAGTGCAACTTGGCAATAGTATTCTTACTGTCTTGCTTGTGCAAATCATAATCTTATGTGTCACATCTATATCCAATGTAACAATAGAAGCTGTATAATTTGAAATCATTGAGTTTTTTAATTTGATATTAATATTATAGGGCATCATTGGCAAATAAAATACTAGGACTATTAGAGATGTATGTCTATCATTATTGAATGATACTGAATTGTTGGATAAATAGTTTTCTTCACATATTAAAGAAAAACTCTGTCTATGGAGACATTTTTTACAAAATTGGCATATGACATATTGATATCCCCCGACAGCAGAATAGAATATGGAGTGGCTGGAAGAATTGTATTAATTTTTAAAATTAATCTGTTAATAATAACAGGACCTGGAGGAATGTGCACAAAAATTACATTTAACATAATTGTCTTTTGATGAAATGTAATTATTATCATATGAGGGTCTATATATAAAATGTTGAATGATTTAAATATGCTCATGTGTGCAATTAAGATACCCATTCCTGATGATGGTGCAAAGGAGATTTTTGAAAAAAGAGAGAAATCTTTTTATTAAGAAAATCTGCTGTGATCTGAGAACTGCTATATATCTTAGTTTCCAATGGTCCTAGAATGTATGGTTGAACTAAATCACACTATTTGGCCAGCTGTAATATGTTTACAGCAGAATTAAGCTTCCCTAATAATAAAAGCTCCAATATTTACTTTCATAATTGACTTTAATAATAATTAAATGAATATTACCATTAACTATAAATATATATATATCAAATTCACTTTTGTCATTATCATAAATACTACTTAATAATCAAACACACAATAATAACTAGAATGTAAAATTATATAAGCAAATATTAATTAATATTATAAATTGTATCATTTTTTGCAAGACATGGTCTCCTTCTGGTATTGAATGGACCCATGGTAATATAGTAGTCACCTCGTTGAAGTATCATAATGAATTGATACATCTATATCATCTAAAATATTATTTGCATATAGATATTGCAAATAAGCTCTTAACAGACTTTGCAGAATATCCCCAACCCCAGCATACATTAGATAAAGTGCTCAGCTTATTCTGGTATTTTTAATCTAATGCTTGAATATCCTGGCACCTCACTGATGATGTCAGTAGCAGAAACTGATCTGGAGTTGGGGGAAATTCTACAAAGATTGTTAAGAGGTTATTTGTGAGCTCATATTAATAACATTTTAATGTAAGCTTATTAAATTAGGTCATGTGACATCTGACTTAATTTTTTTGTAAAATATTATTTTTATTTTCTGATGAATACTATAGTTCAGCTTCTGTGTTTGGAGAAATTATTTTTACTTTTTAATTTTTTTTCCCATTGAAAGTCTTGCACTGTCTTCTTCACTCACAGAATCTTTAGTTTCTCACAAATTTTTTTCGAGGATGTTCTGCTCCTTATTTATGATTAGAATAACTATTTACTTGAGATTACATTGAGTAATCTAATGTTTGATTAGCATCCATTAGTGACCCACTGTTTTGTTAATTGATGCAGGCAAAACAATTATAGTATCATTCATCATATTATTATCAGAAATTATAGAAATCTGTACTGGCTTACAATTATTTTCAATTTCATCCATGTTTAATGTTTTTAAGCAAATGTCTGCATTAGTTATTTCACTATGTAAAGCTGTAGAAACAGTGCTTTTATTTTGTCAATTCAACACATCCATATCATGTTTGATGATTTACAGCACTGATGCCTTGAAGTAGCTAACATATTCATTGTTGCAGAGAAACTTTGTGCAATTGTTAGGATAATGGTATATTCATATTGTTTTCAAGGGTAACATTGAGACTTTACACTTTGAATTGACAAAAGTAATATTACCTCATGCTCAGAAATTTGTGATTATATTTGTGGTGGGATTATATCTTTGTTTAATTTAACTTTAAATTCAATGCTATTCCCATAAATTTCACAGGTGTATCCTTTAAAAACACTGATTAAAAAAATATTACACTTCCAAACAGGGTCATTAACATTTGAAAATCATTAACACTATAATTAAAGTGTTTTTTTACAAAGCTTAAATGAGCATCCTCTCTTTATCAAGCAATCTTAACTAAACCAAATCTACCTAGTTGATCTATTAAATCTTTCTATTCTTCATTAAAAAAATTTAAAATAACATAATGTAGATTTAGATGAACTGCTGTACTGCAAATTATATCACCCATATTATGCTTTTGCATTTTGTTGTATAAAAGATCCTTCAGAAATTTGAACAAAGAGCAATTTAAATTGTTATCCCAAAAATTGTAGATTGTTTATTAAAAAAATCTCTTAAAAGAATGAAATAGCTGATTTGATATTATTATTATCATGTTTTAAAAATGAACTTTATTTCAGACTAAGGGTTTGCTTGTTGACATATATGTTACATTATATAATTTGGGAATATATGAACATGTTTTATTTGGATGGTTACATACTTTAATGAAGGGATGTTACATTTGTGCATGGTTTGATGAGATAAGTAAGTTAAGAGGTTTTAAGATTATGTTACATTAGTATTTTTTACAAAAATAACTTGTGTGAAGCTTTTATAATCCATTGTTAATGCTATGTTTTGGCTAGCTAGCTCCTCAAATTGTGTATACTGGAGTGTGGCTTGTCTTTTAAGTATTAGTTATCTGGTTGCCATTTGAATTTTTGGAATATTTTAGCAGGGCCATTGTCTGTTAATTTAGCTATAATATGCATAGCATGTATGAGTGTTGTTTTCACTGTAGGCTTGGTGATATTCTGGTGGGTAATGTATGGATGGTGGCTTCTTCTGCAATAGCTTGCACTGTGTGGTATAGGTCTTATGATTTTGGGTAGCACAGTAGAACATGATGGGAATTTTGATAAGTTTGTTGTGAACTGTGGATGTTAAAGTTGCTTATGTCTAGTGTTTAGCTTAATAAAATTAACTTCCAATTAGATGAGATTAGGTTGATGTAAACTGTGTGGCGGTTGGCTTGTAGTAGTGCATTTTTGCAGAATAGTGGCTGTATGTGCAATTGGACCTGTGGTTGGATGGTGACAAATAATACCTTGATTGTTGTCTAAGAAGTGACCAGGTTGCAGTACAAATATCAGAGTGATTATTTGTTTTTTTGGTTTTAAGCTGCATCAGCTTGTTGTAGAAAGCAGAAGGATATATTTTGTGTTGTTCCAAGTGCAGTGAATGTATTAAAATGGGTATAGAGTGAACAAAGCTGCATGAACTATGGGGTTGAGGCCCTGAGAATTTGATGATGACATTCTTGAAGGTAGTATTGAGATCTCCATAAGAATTGAGCATATTATGTCAGACATTGTCCCCAGTGCTGAGAATTCCTGAAACAGGTATTATTGAGTTTCATCTGTTCAATGGCATAAGGTACAGAAAGAATCATATATACAAGTCCTTGCATTGGATAGAGTATGGGATTGATTTTGATGATGAAATGAAAATATTTCAAATGATTATTATTTGAAGTGTTTTAGATGTTTCTTGCTAATCCCAAGCATTAGGTTAGAGTTGCTATTGGGTATATTTGGGTGAATCAAATCATAGATGTGCCAGTATATATATACTAGATCATGGACTGAAAATATATTTGGGTAGAAATTGTTCTCAAGAACCTATTGTCACTTGATAGGTAATCTTGAGTGCGGGTATGAATTGATATCATCTGGGGAAAACAATATACTGTGGAGAAGTGTATGAATGTGATTGCTATCAGATTTATGTTTATTTAATATGATCAGTATGAGTAGTGTACAATTCTAATTAATTGCTCATGGGTTGGAAGCTAAGGCATCTTACAGATATGGATCTTGTTTTCCTTTGCTAGACCTTGTAAATATTTAGGAAAATATTATTATGGAAAAGTAGTAAGCTATTTGGGTGATGATAAGCTGTTTGAATAATTGAACTTTAGAGTATATGGATATATAGGTTTTTGGATAATGGTGTGGGGATTCTTTCTGCCTCATTCTTTAAGTTGTCTTGTATTTATTTTTATCACATTAGTGCATATATAGAACAGAAAACCAAGGAAGTTGGTAGGTTTACCATGGTAAATCTGTTTTTTAGAACTTGCTATTGTAGAGTGACTAGGCCAAGGTCTTGTTTAGTTTGAGCTTTAGTATGTAGGTGGATATAAATTCTTGAAGGATTTTATGTAGGTAGGTAAGGTGTTTTTTTGGATGGGAAGAATATGTGCTATATGTTGCTAGGTATTTGATATTGGATGCTTCTGAAAGCTTTTTATATTTTTACTAGACACAGATTAATATAAAATATAAAAAGTATAAAATTGAGGGGCAAACTATGGGAGATGGATTGTGTGGGATGAATGATGGAGAATTTTTTTCCATTTAGTGTGATGTGAATTTTACATTTCAGAGCAAGTTGGTTAATATTTAGATGAAGGCAGGAGAAATGGTGGTGTGGATAATATGTTTATTAAAACCAAAATGGTGACTGAGTCAAATGCCACTTCAATGTCAATTTCAACTGTGATTGGCACATATTTTGTGATCCTGTGCCAAGCCTAAGTCTACATTGAATATAATCAAAGCATGTGCTGAGGATGATTGATTCTTTACAAATTCATTGGATGACAAGAGGGGAAAATAAATAAGGTTCTAATTTATTCTTAAGGACTTTTCAGTGATTTTGATGGCTAGTGAATCCATGAAAATGGACTGCAAGTTGGAGAGACTAGATACTGCAGTTGACTTCTTGTTTTCTTTCAATACTGTAGAGCTTCTGTGATAAGTAATTTGCAAGATTGCACAAATATTGAATAGTAAAGCAGCTTAGATGTATGGATATGAATTTGGTATGCCATGTGTTCCAAAGTGGAAGACATTGAATACAGTGGCAAGCTTTATGGAAAATTCAATGTTATTGAATGATGTAGCTGTCTGGAGGTTCAAAGAGGTTTGGAGCATGAGTTAAATAGATGTTATGTTTTGAGCTTCTGTTTAAAGTGTTAATATATATAGACTCTTACTATGTTATGTTCAGCATAGGTAGTCCCTGCACCTTGTAAAGCCTAGAAAACTCTGATAGTAGAAAGGAATAGCCCAGAGCCCTATGAATGTATCTCCTAGTCCATGCACAATGCTGACTGAGAGAAATCTTGCTACTTTACAGCTAAAGACTTTAAAAATGATACAAGCTTTGTTACATGCCTGCATGAATTTGTATATATGCTGGTACATGGTGTGTGTGGAGTTTGACATTGTAATTTGCTTATGTAATTCAGCAGTCAAAGTTAGTAATTTTGTTATGGGGAAATGTTTTGTGAGTGATATAATTGATGTTGAATAATAATACGTTTATGAAAGCTAGATATTCCTGTGCAGAGCTGAGATATTTATATATTGGATATTGTAAATCATAATATAACATTTCTGAAAATGTGAATTCTGGAGAATAATATTCTGATGGCCTTTCCTGTAAAGTTGTGGTTGTTTGTACTTCTGTTAGGTTGATTGGTCAGAAAATTGGGGAGTGGTTTAAATTTAGACTGATCAGATTATGTAACATAACTGAGTAAAAAACGGAGATCAGTCAGCAAGTTATGATAGTTATTATAGAATGTAATTGAATCACTTAGTAGGAAGGCTTCAGCAATCATGAGAGGTAGTGATATCTGATAAAGCGATTTCAATATGAAGTTTTGGGATTTCATGTTGAAATCACCCATTAGTATTGTTGGGTAGGGTGTTGATATGAAAAACGAATTTATTGTCAATATAATTTTTGAGATGATGACAGGACCTGGTGGTATGCACATGCATACAAAGTTGATCATAGTGATGTGATGATGAAAATTTGCAATTAGTAAGTTTGTGTCAATGTAAATAATTTTAAAGGATGTGAACGGACAGTTGGTGATATGACTAAGAAACCTATGTTCAAGTGTGCTGCAGGTCAATCTGTGAATCATTGTAAATCATTGTTTCTATACATCCTAGGATATGGTGTCTGGATGATATTAGTTCATTGTTTCAACCGCTTTATCTTTGTGCTTGAGTTTAGACTGCAAATGTGGTTATCTTCAGTTTCATAGTGGTTGTGAAGGGAAGGGATTTGGTTATTATGGTGAATTGCTTCTAGTGCTTCTCTGTGTATGAGGTGGCTTATTTTGCAATGTTGTTAGCTTGGATAGAGATGAGGTCCATAATCTTCTTCAGGGAGACTGATGATTGTTAATGGGCTCTTAGATTCTTCTGTTTAGTTCTCTTCAGCATCCTATTTCTTTTTGAGTGACATAGGTCTCATTTGATTTCTATTGATGGTGGTGTTCAATGTGTAGGAGACATGAAATGCTGCATCCATTATATAAGGTGTTCAATGTGCAGGAGATATAAAATGACTGCCTCCATTATGTTAGTGGATTTGTTTATAATAATATGAAGTCTGGCAGGATTCATAGTATTACTTATGTCATTGATGGTGCTTTGATGTGTTTCTGATCCTGAGTTGTCAAAGACAGATAGAGTGTGTTATATATCAATTAACATATGTGGTTGATATGTATACATCCGTGTGTCACAAATAGCACTGGTGTTTGTGTTATCTGAGTTTTTTATTGTGAAATCTATGATATGTGTGCTGAGTTCAGTAGAGGAGATATATGCAAAATGTTGCTTTGATCGGTGGAGTAGATACTAGGTGTTGCACTAGAGTGGTGATAAGCATGAATTTCATCATAGGCATTTGAATCAGTTGTAGTGTGTGTGTGTGCATGATTGTTCCCTTGGTGTTATTTGCTGACTCCTGGCCTCTTGATATGCAATCTGTGTTGATAAGTCATTTGGGACCAGGCTGATGTGTAGTCTTAATTTAATATCATTATTTATACTGTAAATGGGGATTGGTGTGTCCTTAAAAAATATGGGTTGGAAGATATGACTTTGCTAAATGATTCAATCACTTCTAGAAACTTGGATATTTGTCTAAGATATGTGTTTTTAAGTATTCCAATAATACAGTTTTGATGATCTGGATCAACTGTAATAAGAGTGTAATTGCCTAGGGTCTTGATTTCAATTTTGAAGAGGTTTATTTGGTTCTCATGGAAAAATTCTATAATCAGTTATCTGGGATTATTTCAGAGCCCATGCAAAATTCCTCATACAACAGTGGACTTTGAAATCTATATAGAAAGATAGTAGTGTAGGTGGTATGGGGGTTGAAATGTTCTAAAATATGTAGAACTGTATCCTAGAGCCCATGTAAAATTCCTCATAAAACTATGTGTGGCAGAAAGTATGATTGAGTAGAGAAATTTTTTTTTTGAAAGAATGTGAAAAGTCCCCATAGTACAGTGTTGTTAAATATGTCACTTATAATTTCTACAAATTTATAGTCCATTGTGAAAAGGGGGAGGGTGGTGGTTTTCTTAGATTTTACTTTTTCTAAATCATGCATAATTTTATTATTAGCTAAAGTTGAAACTTTTTTGTTACTTATAAGATTTATTGTTATTTGAAGCTGGTAGAGTTATAAGAGGTATTTTGGCACTATCCACATGGTTAGCTAACTGGGTGACCATCATATTTTCTGGTTTTTCCATTGATAAATTATTAGTTTGTTTTAAATTTCAGTAATTAAATTGAAAGTGTCTAAAAAAAGGTTACTTGTAATTGATCAATTTTATTTAATAATTATATATATGTAGTTCTTACCTGTGGATTTTTGGGAGTCCTGGGGTTTAAACTTGGTGCCTTGTAGAGTATTAGATGAGCAAAACTATGATATTATTATCATCATCATCATTAACATTATTATTATTTAGAAAACGGTATTTTATTATAAATAAAAATCAATCTGATCACATCATCAGAATTTTGATTTTACCCTTTAATCAACTAAAAATAGGTTTACAATCAAAGGTTCCTAAATCAACTTAATCAGAGGGGGAAAGGGGTATGAGTAGCCTATCACTTTGATGCTTGAATGTCATATGACCTTCTGAGAAACTAGTTTAAACAAATTAATTAATATATGTTTACATATGTCATCTTCTACAGCAGTCAGTGCAGATTTATGATTCCAATCTTTAAAAAAAAAGCTCTTTATCATATTAACAGAAGGGGGAGAAAAGAAAAACCAAGAAATATTATTCTATTTTTTATAACTAACAGATAAACATATCCTAAAATTATTGCAATATTGCTATAGCATTACGTTTCTCAATATGGTATTGAAATTTAACTCAATTTTATAATAAAAGAATTAAACAAACAATTACTCAGGAGTTTATAAAATGTTTGAGAACTGGGACTGACAGAGCTAAAAAAACACTCAATGGGCCATGAGTTTCAGTCTGCCACTGCACGAAACATTTAAATTTATGTATGTATATATATATATCATTAAAAACCAGTCAACATTTAGACAATACCAATAACAATCAACAATCTCAAATTGTCAACACAGCCTCCTTTTATGTATCTCTCTCTATATATATATATATATTCCATATTTATTATTAAGAGATTGCTTTGACAACAGTTTGAAATTGTTGATTGTTATTGATATTGGGATTGTCTAAGTGTTGAATGGTTTTTATTGATTACTAACAAACTCATTTAACCTTGAGCATTATTGTATTTACTATTTAAGCAATACTTTAGGTGCAATTTGAAATTTATAATTGCAGTTTGTAATATATATATATATAACACTACAACAGAGAACAAAATAAATTAAATAGACCAAGTATACTTTTGCCACATAAGTATCATAATCCTGATTGTCAATAAATTTGAAGTTCATCGCTAACGATTTAAGAGTCTTTTTTTTTTTATTTGTTTGAATGCTATTGATTCTTGGATTCATTATATATATACCTTAATGTATCTTCATGTGATTAAAACATGCATCAAGGGTGATAATCAAACTATATATTTTCTTTCTTTTGAAAAACTTGGAATAGTAATTTGCATAGATTTGTATGAAATCTACACATTATTTATTTTATAGACACACAAAATATGAAATTTATGGTTTTTTTTTAAATTTTCAATAACTATAAAGTATCAGCCATAAATTTCAAAACTCGCTAAATATATTATTGTAATTTCAATCAAAATACTATGTTAAAAAATGCTTAGATGGTCAAATAATATTTAAGCACCTAAATTAAAGAATTGAGCTATAATTTAAAAACATTTCAATGTACATATGCCACCAAAAAAAATGGAACACAAAAATACTTTTTTTTAAAACTTGGTTCATAAAATCTATGGTACAAACCAGGAGTGAGAATTCCATTTTCTTTTTGCTTGAAATATATAATTTTTGAAACTGTCTCGATTGTTGGAATGTATTAACCCAATTTTTCTAATGCCTGTTCAGAAAATAGTCTTAATGTAAAATTAGACAGTAGTATAGCCAATACGATTCAAGAAATTTAATTGTTGTAAGAATATATTTATTGAGAAAAGCTAATATATTCTAATCACTTTAAAAAAATAATACCAAAATTAATTTTTTAAAATATCTTTCACAATCAAATTTAAACACCTTATGTCTGGCTTATATTGTTTCAGGTTTTAATAATTCCAGATTTGCTCAATTTTTCATGCAAATACACACACATTATTTATCCTTAAATTCTAACCAATTTTCTAAATGCTATACTCTATCAAAGCTATCACAAGACATCAATTAAGTATAAAGCAACATTCTAACAACCTATAAAGTTAAAAAAAAAAAATTCCTAAAATTATAACATTTTTTAACTTTACAATTGGTAGATTGGGGGCAATGAGCTATAATGCTTTAAATTGTGGATAATAAGTTGCAAATATTGAAATTTTAATTTATTTATTTTTTGTTTTACTTACTATTCTGCTTGACTTGAACATAATACATAAAATAATGAAACAAATTGATGGGAAAAACTATTAAGAATTTGATCAGAAATTTTGAAGGCAAGCTTTTGGTATTTAATACTATATAAACAAAATGTAGTGAGTCAGAGATGGTAAAGAATGGATGTATACTATTTAGACCCTATCTTTCTTAAAATAACTCCAGATATGGCATTAATTGTAAATATGAACTCTACTTCATGAAGATTTGTTAAAAGTGCAAAAAGAAGTTTAATACATTGTATATGAATAAATTTTGTATTTAAAACAATTATGAAGTTTTTTGACAACAAATTTTATTTTAGTATAATTTTTTTAATAAATTTATATATGTATGTATAAACAAATAAACTGTTCCCTATCTATTATAATTTAATCATCTTTTTTTTTTTTAGCAAAAAAGATGACTATTAGTTTAATGTTCATAAAAACAATTTCCAAAATCAGTTTAAATTTGCATCACTATTGTAACCCTAGCATATTTCACAAGGATTCCAAATTTTTTGTATTGATAAATAAAATAAAAAGCCATTCAAGTCATGTAAAGTTCAAGTATAGAAAGTAACAGAGAATAAGCTGCATTTTTGTGTTCTTTTAACTCTCAAATCTTTCTTCTCTCAATGCATTAAACTATGTCAAGCTGTTTGTTGATGAAATCCTCTTGTTATACAAACTACAGTTACATTTTTTTTAAAAAATTCTTTCAGAAACTACATCTTTATTTTTATTAAAAACAAAACAAGTGATAATTAGTATGTTATCAATGTTAAGCTCTGTTATTAAACAAATTTTATTTCACAGTCTATAATTTGTGTATATGGTTCTATTCAAGTGCCCAGAATAAAATTTTTCATAACATTTCTTAGTTTGCAATTGATCCATAATCCTATATATTATTATTGTGCTGTAGTGCTTGGGATTTAAACAAGTAAAAATCTCTTTTCTAGAATCTCACCCAGATATCCATTAAACAATTAATTATCACAGAAAACATGAACTTCATATAAAGTCCAAACAATTTTTTTAACAGCCAAAAAGAAATCAACCGGATTTCATCTTCTCCAAAACAAATTCTCAACTTTAGAACAACCCATTGAAACTGGACTTGCCTGTTTTAGAGATGATGTTAAGTAGTCTCTAAATTACCATGAACAACTTAGTATCAGATTTGATGGACTTAACAAAATATAACTCCTGATTACAATTGGTACAGCTATAAAAAAGTCCAAAAACTTATTACTTTAAATAATATAGTATAAATTTAATGTAATTGTAATATTTTTGTGCATTAATATAAATGTATCTTGGAGAAATTAAAATTTTAAAAATCTTTATTAATTAAATCATTAAATATATTTTCAGTGCAGAACACCTTCTTTTGAGCACATTTTTCAAATTAAATGATAAAAAAAAAAATATGTAAAACTGTTGCATGTACTGCGGGAAATAACAATCTAAATTTTAATTTACTTGTGCTCTAAACCACAGTTAACTGTATATCATGGGGTTTTGTTTTCATCACCGAATCTGTACCATTAGTACACCATATCCTAAACATGGAAGGATAAATTGCAGTGAATAGGATGATAGAAAAATAAAAGAGGCATGAAGTTTATTATAAGTATAGACTCAGAAACAAATAAAATTCCAAAGATATTCAAGTGAATGTGCTTTGGAGTAGAAACAAATTAAAATTATTTCTTGCAGTGAATTTAATGATATAACTTATAACATTTATTTTTTTGAAGAGAGTGTTTTACACTAAAAAGGAATTTTTTAAGAGGCAAAAATGATAATTTTTGAAATTTTCACTTCAAATAAGTTTTTATATTAATGCATAAAATTATTCTAAATAATAATACTAATTATTATTATCATTATTTCAATTTACTTCAATAATATGAATCCATACTTGTGAAAAGAATCACACGGTGAAGATAGATTACAATAAAAATGAAATTTAAAACGTAATACTTAATAATTTTAAAACAACATTTAGAAAATAGTTATAAAATATAATTTTTTAAGCAATTTTATAAACCCATTTTCCATGAACCAAAAGCATAATATTTTTTTAATATATTACCATATTATCTAAAGATATTTTGCTGTTTTTCCTGTATGTCTTAATATTAAAAAATTTCTTTACTTGAAGTTTATCACCCACATGACTTATTATTGAGAAAGTCATTCAAAATAGATTTGTATGCGGTGTTTTAAAATTATCACAGAAAAATATAGTATGTATCACTAATTTATTGTGAGTTGTGAGTAGTGCAAAATTACTATATAATAATAATTTATTCTATTATATAGTGATATTAATTTAACAATCTATATGACTTTATAAATGTCTTGTTCATTTTAGCCCAGTATAGGATGGAATCTTAAGAACTAAAAATTTACAGATTAATTCCCAGTTTAGAAAAGAAAAAAAATCTCAGTTAAATCAATAAAATAAAATTGATGTGTTCATCCTGCCATATAAATGTCAAATGATCTCTAAAGCAATAGATTATATAATGGAATTTTAAATAAAATTTGATTAGCCACTGCCATGAAAGTATGTGTTATAATTCTCTGCCAAACTTAGAATAACTATGCAAAATAGTGTTTCCATTATGAAATAATTCTCAATCATAGTAAGATTTAAATACATTATTCACCGACCATTTCAACACAATCTCAATTTTAAAAGTATGAGGAGTCTGCATGAATGAGTGTTATTATAGAGAAGCATACTCTGGAGTTCAAGCTCCATGACCATATTTCCATCTTTCTTATTTTCTGCTGTTTAACATTCTTACCAAAAGCAAGCAGCAATAGACGACTCAACTTTTTAAAAAAATAAACTTGCTCGCTAATGCAGATTTTTTTGTTTATAACTATTGCAATACTTTATTTGCTTATAATATATTACAATATATAAGTGTGTGTATTAGCATTTTCGAAATAAATAAACAATTCCGTAAATAATTGCTTTGAAAGTCATAACGGTGAAGCATTCAAGTGACACATTCCAATGAGGAATCAATCTACAAATCTTTAGCTTTGGGAGGCAGTTTTGAAATGATACCAATTTAATAAAAATAATACACTATCTTGTAAGATATATTACTATCAGGCTATTCAAACTACCATTAATATACACATATACCTTTTAAAAATTGAAGATTGTAAATAGTTTTTTTTTTTTAAATAATTCATATTGTTTATGGTATGAATTAAATGTATTTTGTTATCGTTTGCAAATTGATCGTATTTTTCATGCTTCAAAATATCTAAATAACATTAAAAGTAATATCACTAATAAAAATATATATTTAAGTTATTACTGATAAAATAAACAACAAGTAAAAGAAAGAAAAAAAAGGTCTAATCTTAATTATAAATAATTTATCATTCCAAAAATAGACGTGAAATTAATAAATGATATTTCAATATTTCCATTTATATTCAATATATCATTAGAAAATGATATATGAAGAAAAAAATCCAATAATTTTGATATAAATAATAAAAACATTACACATGAATAAAATAAAACATAATACTTTTGTTACGACAAAGGTAAATGATAAAATTATTAAACATGTTCGACAGAAAAAAGAAATGTTTAGACTTTAGATTATTTCCATGGGTGTGAAAAGAAATGTCTTTTTTTTTTTTTAATATAAAAACTTTGAAAGAAAAAGTGAAAAACAATAAATCTTAAAGCCATTATTATATAAACGTGATGATAAATTAGAAGTTGAAAAGTATAATCAAAAAAATATAAAATACATAATTTAAAAGATGGATTTGAATTGGCAGACAGACGACTTTCAACTTTCACAGATATTAAATAAAAATATAAAAAATTACAGAAGATGGTTACTATTAAATTCCACCATTAATGTGTTCTGAGTAAAAACACATCGTATATAACCCCAAGGTTAAGTCCACATAATATATTAACATAATAAATTGTAAGAGCTTCTAGCTTATTTTGGTGCCCTACAATAGGCAATAAATCGCGATTCTTTATATAAGATTAAAATATATATGCAAATTAATATTTTGTCAGATTATTTATTGATAAATAATTAGAAATCAATTAATTTTTACATGCTAATAACATTCTTATAAAATATGTAATTATAAGAAAAAAATATTGTCGGAAAATATGACAAAAAATTATTTTTTCATGCTTTTATTGCTACAAAAATCTTAATTATTGCATCAAAATTAATTTTTTTATGAGTTTGTTTTCTATAGATAAAATTCCAAGACTAGACAATCAGATTGGCTCATGAATAACTGCAAATAATATTTAATAATTTTTAGCATATAAAATATTATGTTCCATTTACAAAAATTATTCAAAATTTTAACATAGATTTGGCAAAATTTTAAAACTTGAATGATTCAATTTCACTTATCAATTCAACAGCATTAATATCATTTGAATTAGTTTTTTACTTATCAAAAATAGCTGTACATACCACTACCAAATTAAGAAATGTCTTTCACAGACTGTAATAATAGTTGGCTCAAGAATGACAAAAAGAATACTTAGAATCAGCATGACCATATACAAAACAACAATATTTCATTTATAAAGTAATGCATGTAAAGGAATTGAACATAAAAATTATGCAATTATTTATTTTTAACAAGTAATAATTTTTATATTATTTTATTTTTCTTTAAAAGAACTGAATACCTATTTTGCAACTCCATATAGCACAGCACTCTGGGGCTATGTCCCTTTTACCCTGCCATCTTCCAGCTCTATAAATCATTATGTTGCATATATACATATTAGGTATATTAAATACGTTAAAATAAATACACACATTAATTCCAAAATATTATATATATATATATAATATTATAATTGAATATTTATAAATATAGTAATTAGATATATGCAAAGTATAACTTAACTTTAAAAATTTATCCACTTAGGGGTACTTTCAACTATTCTCATAGTCTTTGTCAACTAACACTTTGAAAAGCTAAACTTCCCACAATTCTGTGATCTTAACATTTGCTGCCTGTCTGTAAATTAAGTCTTGTTTGTATCTGTATATGAACATAGCTTCCTTTATTTTCACTTTGTTGTTATTTTTAATAATGTAAAAATATTTACAAATTGAAAAAAATAATAACAAAAGGAAAATAAAGGAAGCTATGTTAATATACAGATACAAACAAGACTTAATTAACAGACAGGCAGCAAATGTTAAGATCACTGAATTGTGGGAAGGGTAGCCTTTCAAAGTGTTAGTTGATAAAGACTACAAGGATAGTCGAAAGTGCTCCCAAGAGGATAAATTTTTAAAGTTATACTTTACACATATCTAATTACTGTATTCATAAATATTCAATTATAAGATTATGTGCATTGATTTGAAGAAATACAGACACTGAATTATAATATTATTACACACACATATATATATATGTGTGTGTGCACATGTGTGAAGAGGGGGTATTATTTTTTTCATTAAGACCCACTAAGCTTCTATTACAGTCAACCAGATAAAACAACTCTACACTTTGTTTCAAAGATCTAATCTTTTCATTAGCTTAGTTAAGACAAATAGCAACTTTCTATTAAGATTTGCTATTATGGAATTAAAAAAATTAATTTAGCCCCTCTGTTACACTATATACTATCATAATCTAGTTAAATATGATTGTACTCAAAAATAATTACATCAACTGAGATAAATTTTAATAAGGATTAAATTTATAAAATGATGACTTCCATTCATCATTCAGTCAATTAATATTGTTTTATTATGAATATATTATTCTGTTTTAATTTAGTAAAACAAGAGAAAGGTTAGTCAATTAAGAAATTATGCAATGTTCAAGCTCAGGTTAAGTTCATCAATCTATTAAGATTTCCTTTAAAAGCAATGAGTCATATATGGAAAGTCTTATTATTAAATTGAAACCACTTTAAGAAAGCAATAAAAAAACATATGCAGTTGAAGGCATACCAATCATCTTAGACCTCCAGAGATATGCACAACACAAGTAAATGACAGTCTTTAGAATACTTTTTAAAAAATTCTTAATATAAAAACAGAATACTCAAATTTCACTATTTAATCCTTTTGCATCCTGATATTTTCTATTGTTCCATCTGATAAGAATTTTTTAAATGCTCAACCATTCTGTTTGTATATAATCTTTATTTTATACTAAAACTCAGTAAATTGGATTTTATTTCTTTTTCCTTTCATTTGGTAAATGAGTAATATTCTAAAAAATAATACTTGATCATTTTAAATATTTAAAAATGTGAAAATACAAAATTGTATCATAAATATCACACAGATGTTTATGTTAACATTTTTTTTTTTGAAAACATAAACACTTTTTAATTTAATTTTTTTTAATATGAATAAACTAACATAGATTTATGGTAACTCAATAACATTCACTTTAAAATCTAATAATTTCTTCCAAAAATTATAATATTATTAAAAGACCTTAATACCAAATGACTTCAAACAGATAATGGCATAACAAACACTGTCATTTTTATTTCTATTTGTAAAAATAAAACATAGATGAATAAATTGAAAGTTTACCAGTCTATTTCTTTATAATAAACAGCCAATTAGTGTTTAAAAATAATAAAAAATATTTTATAAACAAGCACAAAATCATTTAATTATACTTTGACACTATGTAAAAACTAGACCAGGTAAATGCCTACTGGTTATGTTCTTCTGTCAAAGAACAAAGAAGAATACTTTTTATATAAGCTGCAGTCCATAAAATACTGATGATTTCAAATTTATTTTATCTTAACATCAATAACAACATTACATTATAATCTACTTTTAAAAAAGCAATTGGTCAATATCATTTAAGATAATGTTAGTACTACAATCTAAATTTACAGAACAGTGATTTTCTAAGGAAACTTTCAATGATTTTCAATGAAGGCAATGGTGTACTAGTGAATATAACCTCTTGGTTAATGTCTTATTTTATTCTTAACAATGGACATTCTTTCACTTATCTTATTTTAATATTTTGACAATTCTTCTTTGCTCATCTTCTTTTTATACGGTAAAAGCTGTACAAATATATAAAAAGAGATACTTGCTCATATTTTGGTGATAAAATTGATTAAAATCAAATACATGTTGTATATTGAACTGCAAGTGCAGATCATTTTTCAACACATATACATATTTAACACACAAATGCTTTTTTACATATAGTATGCACATATACAGTATAAACAAAATTTAAAAAAATAATAATGTAAATTAACAATAATAAGTTAAATGTAATATACTGAATAACTTTTTTCTTTTATAAAAACATAAGATCTTGTTATTAAGAAATTAGAATATCTCATATAGATTCCATGTTTTTAAGCTGTATTAACTTTTAGAATAAAATAAATTTTGTAAAACTTTTGGCATTACACCTAGAAAATATTTATTATACAAAGTATTGCACATCAAATTTGAAAAGGATAATAAATGAAGAATAAAATGTATATGCTTTTGACATAAGCCAAAGAAACTTTATTAATATATATAGCCATGTTTGGCATTCTGAGATGTAAAAATGATGATTGATGTAATGTGAAATTTATTTTCAAATTTTATCTTTTTTTATAATCATGATGTTCTCAGAAATAAAAAATGGCAGCTTGAATATTATAAATTGTGAATTTTAATGATTTTTTGGTTTATTTATTTACATTTTTGAATAGCATAAAATTGAAGTTGTGTAGTTAGATTTAGTGTAATTCATGGCTCCACTATATTTCTTTTAATACTGACTATTTCTTTACCTATTTTGACTTTACATTTTATTCATGTTCTAAATTATTTTTAAATCTATATGGGACCCTTAATCCAACTTTCATAATAAGTTTATACCTTTTAAAAAATAAATAGATGTTTTTAATAAAAAAAACAGCAACAATAAAAAAACAACTGCATAATTCACTGTCATTGGTATATTTTAAATAATCTCAACAAAATCAATCATATATCAATGTCTGTAGAAAATATAATGTTTCATTATATATATATAATTAATTAATTAATTAAACAGATAATTGCTCGAAGGGCATATAATAGTTTGACATTAAAAGTGATAGGTTGTATAATTTAGCTCTTAAGGTCATAACTCAACCACTATACTAAATCTCACAAGATAACCAACCATTTTTTATGATATAATAAAGTCTTCAAATTTACTAAACCTGCTCATTTTATTTTTTTGAAAAAAAAATTCTTATATATTATATATTCATGATCTGTCTATTTATTTAATGTTTTCATCAACAGACTCTTACCTTTTTTGTTTGATAATTCATAATGATCTTTTAGGTTATTTTTACGACAAACAATTAATCCATTATTCTATACTGTATTTCCATAACTTCTAATTTATTTATGATAAAAATATATATTAACAAATAAAAAACATTCATAAAAATATTTTAACTTTATAAATATTGAAAAAAGTAATAACTAGAAATATATTATCAGAACTATAATATTTTGTAATTTTACTATTGCTAAGATAAATATGTTTAATTAAATATTTTTTATTTCAATTTCATTTCTAAAATATGAATAAATTACTAACATAAAGCAACAAAATTATTTTAAAAAATTTTAAATTTTATTCATAATTATTAAAATATCACAAAAAATAACAATTAATAAGATGTTTTCCTTCTTAGGTCGTACAATCTTGACTTGTTGTTTATTGATATTAAAATTCTTTTGTCTTGTTTTAAAGCAAACATTTTAAAATAAAATCTGAATTTAATAATAATATCTTTAACTTAAAATAAATATATGTAAAATACTTTGTAAAGATAATCATAAATATAAAAGTAAACTATACAAATTATATATTTTTTTATTTTCAATGTGGTATAATGAAACAATCTTTAGAGCTCAAGAAGAAAAAGTATAACAACCATCTCCACTATTAGATCATTTGTATTAGGTATTCTGCATGATATTGACATCTTCAGATATTTTTAAATAATAAATCAATATATAGTTTTAGTTTATAGCCACAAAAGAGTGATAATAAGTTGAATGTGATGTATGATTAAAGAAGTGCAAAAAATGCAGTTGACAGTGAGCCTATGAAAAAATTAATCATTTAACTGTTTTTATGACAATGTAATAGATCTTTTCTTCAACTCCTTTAAGTCATATTTTTTAAAAATGAAATTATCCTCCTTTAAATATTTGTTTTTGATACATTTTCTTAAAAGCATAAGTTCAACAAAATGTAAATAATTTAAAAAATAAAATATCAACTTTTATAAATAAAATAAATAAATAAACAAAACAAATAATCAATCAAGATTTTATTTTAATCTTCAGACTAAAATATATATGTAAGAGGAAAAGATTATTCTGCATTGAATTTGTATATTTAAGACTAATTTCAATAAAAGATAAGTTCAAATAATGTGCATATGTTTTGAAATATGAAAAACATCAACTTTTAATTGCAAGACCAATAATAAAGTTAATGATAATAGGCATTTTTAATTTGATATCAATAAATTTTCCGTTGACTAATTTTATGGTAAAAAGCAAACTTATTCTAATAAAACTTAAAAGCTCATATTATATCACATACTTACTAAGAAATATTTAATGATTTTATTTTTAAAAAATAAACAAATAAGCAAATTATACATAAACACTTTTTTTATTTGCACAATATTAGAAACATGTGTTGCACAAGTGTATTTTTTCTCAACAGGGATTGAGTAATCTGTTTTTTTAAATCTCCAATAGCTTTTAACCTGTAAGCATATTAATTAGAATCAAAATCCTAATCTATTAAATGAATTTTGATAATCAAATCACACAATGTCTTTTATTTTATGGTTTTACTGTCAACAATTGCAAATGATTCATGATCCCAGGGCCAAGGTCACATTACATAAGCATCATTTAAAAGGATAAAGTGGTGGTCATCCAGTCTCAGGTTTATATTAGTACTATTTCTTACAAAGAGCCACATAATATACTAATTTATTCTTTATTATTTCCTTTCATCAATACTTCAATAAACTAGGTTTAACTAAATGAAAATATTTAAAGAAAAATAAAATAATAATAATAATAATAATAATAATAATAATAATAATAATAATAATAATAATTATTATTATTATTATTATTATTATTAAATATTTTTGACATTTTAAAATAAAATAATAAAGATAATGAAAAAGAATTTGTACAATATGTACACACACAGCCACACTGTTTCTTTTCTTTTCCCTGTTTACCTTTAACTTTTTCCACTTTGTTGATGCTGAATGCACTCTTCGTGTGCTCATTTGATGTGTTATTTTCTTTCTTTACTGACATAATAAGTATAAGCATGACATCAATCAAAATATGGCTATTTTATAGCTCAATGTTTTAGCTTTCAAATGAACTTTACCTAAAAACAATCCGTTGAAATTTTGATTTTTTGCAACAGTTTTAATCGACCACAATATTTAATTTTTTTTTCGTTTTTTATATCTTTTGTAATTACCACAAAGCAATAAAAGAAAAAAAATGGTTTACTGAATACAATTCAACATTTTCCACGTGTTATTCACAATCAAGGTCTACAATAGAGCTTCAACGTTTGTTGTTATATTTATTGATGCTCATATAGAATTCATATCTATCATAATTTTCTAAAGTTATACCTACACTAATTCACTTATTTTTATAAAAATAATGATTTTCAAAAAGTATAATAATTTATTATTATTATAATTATGTTTATATAATATGGTTGGGTTTACATCTAATGAGTTATAAAACTAATAATCAAATGTGTACAAAGATCGCATAGGCAACCATATAATCAAATTCTGATTCTTGTTTATTTTTTTGTTTATTCTTGTTCATGCTTTGGAGTCACTCTGATTTTGCTATATGTTTCATACATTATTTTCAAGTCTATAGCTAACAAATAGACTATATGCAAATAAATTATATCTATGTGATACAATAAATATAACAAGATAGTATCATTTCTGTGCATAAAGAATATAAACATCACTTGTGTACATAAAGAATATAAACAACACTGATGACCATAAAGAATATAAACATCACTGTTGTACACAAAAAAATATAAAATGAAGAGATGAAACTCATTTTATCAGTGATATAGATAATAGCCTTTGATTTCTAGTTTTAGATATAGACAAGAAGCCAATTGCTATGATGATTTCATTTGTATTCTTTATTAGGATGAATCTTTTTCTTTATAGATGCCTTTGACATTTAGAACATTTGAGGTATAAGATAAAAATGAAGAAGTCATATCTAACTTCTTTTGGAGATTGTGAAACTGTGGATTGTCTCAGGTAAGACATATTATACATGTTTAGAAAGATAATTTTGTGAGGAATAGAAAGAAATTATCACCGAAGATGTATTTTGAATTCTAATTAATATTAATTTCCAAATTATGAACAAACAATAAAATAATAATTATTACAGATGTGAAAATTTCTTTTTCCCTTATTTTTTATATAGTTATCACTATTTATTTTATGCTTATTGTTTTCCTTAATTTTTCTAGTTTCTAGCAATGTAATTGTTTTTACTCTAACATAAATAAAACTGAAGTTATTGTGAAAATTGTGTCTCAGGCCAGTATTTTAAAAAATTCAATATGGCGGCTTGAAGCTGAATGAGTTAATATTAATAATGATTTGATCATATAAATATATGTGATTTTAATTTTTTTGCATAATAAATTATTAATTTTTTTTTCATTAATTCAAATCATTAACTTGGGTTCTAGTTTATTTTAGACTATAAAGAATCTCACATATTTAGATTTAAAAAATTGAACTTGATGCAGTTCAGCAAATTTTATATACAATTCATCCCTATTTGTGAAATCTAATATCTTTGATTAATATTAATAATAATTTTTTTTAATTATTTAACATTTAACTGATTCATTAAATTTAAACCAGGGCGTAAAGTATATGAAAATGTTTTATTAAATAAGACTATATTTTAATATACTTTTTTTGTATAAACATAAAACAAAAAGTATGAATATTCATATATCAATTATGTGTCAAAATCTTATAATTTAGATAATGTGGAATTTTAATTTTTAAGAAAAAGAAAGATAAAAAAATTACTTTTCAAATAAATAAAACAAATTCCATTTATAAGGATTCACTTTTATTTATGCAGAGATGTGATTTTTAACAAAATATATGCACAATGTTTATGAATATTTCTTTAAATAAACCAAATTATGTATATATTAAGTTTTTTGACATGTGTGATTTGATGCACTGTGGCTTATCCTTTTTCAGAGTCAGGATTCGGTCAGTCACTATGCTCAGAACAACCTGTTAACCACTTTACCTTCCCTTTCCATTCCCCATCCTAAGTCTTTCCCATATTCTTCTCTATCTTGATCTATCCTATTTCCACAACATAATCTTTGTCAACTCTATAGCCTTTATATCTAAATCCCCCTTATCTTTTCCCAATCTCAGCAAAAAAACCAAGAACCTACTTTCTGTATAAACACTTTGTTTATATTTTTTCTCCCACAACTTCATTATTCATACCTTTCTTCTTGCAGGCATTTCCATTCAATTAAAAGATGCCTAATATTTTTTATGCCTTCCTTACACAATTTGCAAACTAAATCACCCATATTTTTCCATTTATTTGTTTATTCCCTTATTTCTAAAGATCCTGTTAGAATCTTAAACAGTAAACTACTTTCCTTGCTATTATCATAAATTATCTCACACCCAATACCCTGTTTACTTATATATATATATATATATATGATAAACAAAAATGCAAGTTAAAAAACTTGCTAACGCTTGTATTTATGTCCACAGATGGCGTCCTACCAAGACTGCCAATCAAGCGTGTTTTGTTTACATAAACGTCAGAGTAGTTAGTATTCACTATCTCTAACTATAATTCCACTTTCAGATCATGATTTCAAGCTATTTGCTATCGTCAGTGAAAGACAGGAATAAAGAAACTAGATCTGAATACAAACTCTGAGCGTTTATGAAACAATTTCTATTCAGCTTGCAAGCGTGAATTTTTTAGACACGTAATGTCTTCAAACTCAGCATAGCAAACCAGATAGCTACATGGGTCTGATCTCAGTTCAGCATCACCACATAGTAGAAGCCTCTGCAATCTATATCATTGCAAGAAAGACCTCAAAGGTACATTTATGATAAACAAAAATGCAAGTTAAAAAACTTGCTAACGCTTGTATTTATGTCCACAGATGGCGTCCTACCAAGACTGCCAATCAAGCGTGTTTTGTTTACATAAACGTCAGAGTAGTTAGTATTCACTATCTCAAACTATAATTCCACTTTCAGATCATGATTTCAAGCTATTTGCTATCGTCAGTGAAAGACAGGAATAAAGAAACTAGATCTGAATACAAACTCTGAGCGTTTATGAAACAATTTCTATTCAGCTTGCAAGCGTGAATTTTTTAGACACGTAATGTCTTCAAACTCAGCATAGCAAACCAGATAGCTACATGGGTCTGATCTCAGTTCAGCATCACCACATAGTAGAAGCCTCTGCAATCTATATCATTGCAAGAAAGACCTCAAAGGTACATTTATGATAAACAAAAATGCAAGTTAAAAAACTTGCTAACGCTTGTATTTATGTCCACAGATGGCGTCCTACCAAGACTGCCAATCAAGCGTGTTTTGTTTACATAAACGTCAGAGTAGTTAGTATTCACTATCTCTAACTATAATTCCACTTTCAGATCATGATTTCAAGCTATTTGCTATCATCAGTGAAAGACAGGAATAAAGAAACTAGATCTGAATACAAACTCTGAGCGTTTATGAAACAATTTCTATTCAGCTTGCAAGCGTGAATTTTTTAGACACGTAATGTCTTCAAACTCAGCATAGCAAACCAGATAGCTACATGGGTCTGATCTCAGTTCAGCATCACCACATAGTAGAAGCCTCTGCAATCTATATCATTGCAAGAAAGACCTCAAAGGTACATTTATGATAAACAAAAATGCAAGTTAAAAAAACTTGCTAACGCTTGTATTTATGTCCACAGATGGCGTCCTACCAAGACTGCCAATCAAGCGTGTTTTGTTTACATAAACATCAGAGTAGTTAGTATTCACTATCTCTAACTATAATTCCACTTTCAGATCATGATTTCAAGCTATTTGCTATCGTCAGTGAAAGACAGGAATAAAGAAACTAGATCTGAATACAAACTCTGAGCATTTATGAAACAATTTCTATTCAGCTTGCAAGCGTGAATTTTTTAGACACGTAATGTCTTCAAACTCAGCATAGCAAACCAGATAGCTACATGGGTCTGATCTCAGTTCAGCATCACCACATAGTAGAAGCCTCTGCAATCTATATCATTGCAAGAAAGACCTCAAAGGTACATTTATGATAAACAAAAATGCAAGTTAAAAAACTTGCTAACGCTTGTATTTATGTCCACAGATGGCGTCCTACCAAGACTGCCAATCAAGCGTGTTTTGTTTACATAAACGTCAGAGTAGTTAGTATTCACTATCTCTAACTATAATTCCACTTTTAGATCATGATTTCAAGCTATTTGCTATCGTCAGTGAAAGACAGGAATAAAGAAACTAGATCTGAATACAAACTCTGAGCGTTTATGAAACAATTTCTATTCAGCTTGCAAGCGTGAATTTTTTAGACACGTAATGTCTTCAAACTCAGCATAGCAAACCAGATAGCTACATGGGTCTGATCTCAGTTCAGCATCACCACATAGTAGAAGCCTCTGCAATCTATATCATTGCAAGAAAGACCTCAAAGGTACATTTATGATAAACAAAAATGCAAGTTAAAAAACTTGCTAACGCTTGTATTTATGTCCACAGATGGCGTCCTACCAAGACTGCCAATCAAGCGTGTTTTGTTTACATAAACGTCAGAGTAGTTAGTATTCACTATCTCTAACTATAATTCCACTTTCAGATCATGATTTCAAGCTATTTGCTATCGTCAGTGAAAGACAGGAATAAAGAAACTAGATCTGAATACAAACTCTGAGCGTTTATGAAACAATTTCTATTCAGCTTGCAAGCGTGAATTTTTTAGACACGTAATGTCTTCAAACTCAGCATAGCAAACCAGATAGCTACATGGGTCTGATCTCAGTTCAGCATCACCACATAGTAGAAGCCTCTGCAATCTATATCATTGCAAGAAAGACCTCAATTGTACATTTATATATATATATATATAAACTCCTTTTACTCTCTGTACTAGTTCTCCCTCTGTCTAACTGCCTATTTTTTATTGATGCACTTATTCTTCTATCCCATTCCTTGCCACTATTACACTCAACAATTATCCAAACACAACCATCCTATCTTTTGTATAATTATACTGACAGAAATTCTTTATCCAAATCTTCTGCATATCTTATTGTCTGTCCTTTACTCATAATTCACATAATACTATTCTGGCTATTTTCTTATTATCCATAAATTGCAATCTACTGAACATTTTCATTTTCCTTTTTGCATCTCTCATATAAAAACTTAACCATCCCATTTCTCCTTCAATTGCATCCTTTGTCATTCACACATGTGCATCTAATGCATGTCTTCCTACTTCTCTTTGTACTTTTTCTAACTATTCTAACACCTCTTTACTACCATATAATGCATTGTTACCATAAGTTAATCCTGTTACTGCCATTCTCTTCCATACAATTCTAGCTATATTATATTTATTATATGAAAACACTGTTAATTTTTTATCAGTCTCTTTTTTTTCTTCGCTTCATTTATCATTTTTTTCTCCTATTCATCCAAGCAATTTCTCTGCTTACTTAAGATTATTTCCAAATAGTTATACCTATTCACCACATTTAACTTTATATCCCCCAAAGGTTTGTAAGTAAATCAAAGCAAATGGTTGAAAAAAATATTATAATGTGTATTAACCTGTTTAGCTGAAAAATCTTCCTGTCCATTTTCAATAGGACCTAGCAAATCTTTCATTAAATATTCCTTCTTATTTGAACATTTTATTTTTACAATTGAATCTTTTTTCTACATATTTTATAATTAATTTTTCCATTATTAATTACAAATGTAAGTTTTCAAGCAATAATAAATTTAATATATATATATATGTATGTATGTATGACAAAAATAAAGCATGGCCCTTATTCCCAGGAGGCTGTAAAGTCACCAACCAAGGCAGCGGTTGGTAGCCGAAGGTGGAGGGTGCCTAGAATCCCCTGATTGCGAACCCAGGCTGCCATTTGATGATGACTTTTTATTTAGGTACTTACAACTGCAGATCACTTTCAAGTGAAGGAAGATTGCAAGAATTAGAAGAAGAACTGTCTTATATTAAATGGGACATTATTGGACTTTGTAAAGTTAGAAGAAAAGGAGAACAAACAATTGATTTAAAAAGTGGACATATACTCTATTATAAAGGCACACATATTGGAAATACAAGTGGAGTAGGATTCATTATAAATAAAAAATGGAAGAACAATATTGTGGAGATTGATGGTGTATCGGACAGAGTGGCAAGATTAGTTATACAACTTAATAGCAGATACCAAATGCAGATAATTCAGGTTTATGCCCCAACAAGTTCTCATAGTGATGAAGTAGTAGAAGATTTTTATATGGATGTACAAAAGGCTTTTGATCAGAGTAAACAACATTTTAAAATTGTTATGGGAGACTTTAATGCTAGAATTGGTAGACAAATGAAAGATGAAATTGCTGTAGGTAATTTTGGTTAGGGTAGTAGAAATGAGAGAGGACATAGACTTGTGGAGTTTGCAGAAAAAGAAAAACTTTATATTATGAATTCATTTTTTGAGAAAAATGTTAAAAGGAAATGGACATGGAAGCATCCAAATGAAGGTACAGCAGAATTGGATTATATTTTGACTAACAGAAAATACATATTTCAAGATTGTAATGTTCTTAATAAATTTAACACAGGAAGTGATTATCGATTAGTAAGGTGTAAGTTACGTGTTAATGTAAAACTAGAGAGACAAAAATTATTAAGAAAAACAATATTTACAGTTGATATTCCTAATCTTCAGAAACATTCTTATGAATTTAAATTAGAACTTACAAATAGGTTTCAAGTGTTAGGAGATTTTGAACATGATACAGATCTGAATGAAATTAATATGAAAATAACTGATACACTTTTACAAACTGCAACAAACATAGCTGGTAGAAAAAAGCAGCAATTGACTAATAAAATTTCTACTGAGACTAGAGAATTTATGAAGAAAAGAAGGAATATGAAGATATACAAAAATGATGTATTAAAAAGAATTGAATATCTCAAATTTTGTAAAATGGTACGGAAAATAGTTGAAAATGATATAAGAAAGTATAACTGTGAAATAGCAAGGAAATCTGTAGAAGAAAATAAAAGTCTCAAAAATGTTAAACAACATTTTGGTATTGGTAGGAAATTTATATCTGCAATAAGAAAAAAAAAGGAATTATTACTAAAAAGAGAGATGACATCATGAAATTGGTAGAAGATTTTTATCAAGAATTATATAGTAATAGAGAACAAGTACCTCCTATATCTATTACATCTTCCGAATTGCCCAGAATTTTAAATGAAGAAGTGAGACATGCAATTAAGTGTATGAAGAAAGGAAAGGCTCCAGGAAATGATGGAATTATAATTGATATATTAAAAGAAGCAGGTGAAGAAATAGAAACAATTTTAGCAAAGTTATATACCAAATGCCTAAATGATAAAGATGTACCGGAAGATTGGAAGAATGCAGTAATAATATTAATATTTAAAAAAGGTGATAAAGAAGATATTAGAAATTACAGACCTATCAGCCTTTTATCAGTTTTATATAAAATTTTTACCAAGATAATTACAACTCGTCTACAGAGAACTTTGGATTTCCACCAACCAAGAGAACAAGCTGGATTTAAAAGTGGTTTTAGTACAATAGATCATATCCAGGTATTGAGAGAAGTCATAGAAAGGACAAATGAATATGAGTTGTCATTATGTTTTGGATTTGTAGATTATGAAAAGGCATTCGATTCTATACACATTTCTTCAGTGATTAAAGCATTGGATCATCAAGGTATAGATCCAGGATATTGTCATATTTTAAAGAATATTTATAAAAATGCAACAGCAACAATTAGATTACATAATGATACTGGAAAAATCAACATTGAGAAAGGTGTAAGACAAGGTGACTCCATATCTCCAAAACTCTTTACAGCAGTGCTGCAAGAAGTATTTTGTGGATTAAAAGGGGAAACTAAAGGAGTTAAAGTAAATGGAGAGTATTTAAGTCATTTAGATTTCGCAGATGATGTAGTTGTTTTTGCGAATAATGCTTCAGAGCTGCAGGAAATGTTGCAGGAGTTAGCAGATGAAAGTAGAAAAGTAGGACTAAAGATAAATGTTAAAAAGACTAAAGTAATGTTTAATCGATTTGCTCAAAATATGAAAATAAAGATTGATTATGAAGAATTAGAAGAAGTTAACAGTTACAAATACCTTGGTCAGATTATTAATACAGATGGAAACATAATGGAGGAAATTAATCATATAATTAAACTTGGTTGGAGTGCTTTTGGTAGAAATAACTTGATACTAAAAGGAAATATGCCTATGTGTTTGAAAAGGATGGTTTTTAACAAATGTGTTTTACCAGTTCTTACTTATGGATCTGAGACTTGGACACTTAATAGAAGAGCAATACAGAGACTTCAGACCACTCAAAGGAGTATGGAGAGATGTATGTTGGGAGTAACAAGAAGAGATCGAAAACGCAATGTATGGGTAAGACAACAAACAGGTGTTACTGACCTTATTGAAAAAATTAAAAGATTGAAATGGAGTTGGGCTGAACATATTGCTAGAAGAGATGATAATAGATGGACAATTGAAATTTTAAACCGGATTCCAAGAGATTGTAAAAGACCCAGAAAGAGACCACATGTGAGATGGATGGATGAAATAAGAAAATGTGCAGGGGTGTTGTGGAGAAGAGAAGCTAAAGATTGGAGAAGATGGATTAAACTTGGAGAGACCTTCATCCTGCAGTGGATTGATAATGGTTGATGATGATGATGATGTATGTAAACTAAGTTCTTACCAATAACAATGGAGCACACTGTCATTGGATGTAGTTTATCTATTCAAAAAGTTTAGAGAATGAAATATTAGATATTTCAATTTTATTTTATTAAAAGATGGATATATTTAGAATTAGTTACCACCAAAAAAAGAAATAAAATTCTAAAAGTTAATACATTATTTATTGCTATTAAATTTTGAGAAGTATTTTATTTATTATTTTGACAAAAGTAATTTTCTTTTACCCAGTAGAAACTGCTTTCAGTTGCCATAATGAACTTTTTAAGAGCTGTCTTTTTAAAAAATGGTGTTTTCACTAACAATCTCGTATTAGTGATGTAGTTTTTGGTTTACAAATAAGTTTTTTACAAAAAGATTGCATCACCACCATTAATTTATAATCACATTACCAAAAATTACATTTTTTTAAATTACAAATCTACAACATTTAATAATTTATCATTAGTCTAAAGCATACAGTCAAACATAAATTCTTATTTCTATTAACTTTTTTACATGTTCACCCTCTTAGCTTTGTAGGGTTAATAGGATACTATCAATAACACAATACAATTCCTATACTGCTGACATCTGACTTTTTTTTTCCAATTAATATGTTAAAATTGCAGCAGTAGTAAAAAGGAAAGCTGCAAGCCATAACAAACTGTAATATAAAATTATAGATAGACTTAAAAAAATATAGAGAAGATAGCGATCATAGTACCATCATAATGCCTAAAACCTCAAAATAAAGTGAAGACATTGCTTACTGTCATTCATCCCGTTAAACATTAGTTTGCTAATTTGCAATGTTGTAATTTTGTTTTTAAAAACTGATGTAATTTAATTTTTTTAGACTGGCAGTTTTGAATTTTTTTTTTATTAGTATAAAGCACAATTCCTTTACTTGTGTAGTTTAGGGAAGTGGTAGAGTGACAACTCAGGAGCTAGATTTGTCAAGGTCCATCTTTCTTACTATTGTTATAATGTTTATTTTATTAAAATTAACTTTACAGTTTAGACTGATCAGCAATCTTCAGAATTATAACAATATATAAATATATGAATACACAAATAGTTTATCATTTAAACAAACAATAAAACTGAAAGGTTGATTAATTTTAATAAAATAAATATAATAAACAGATAGATTTGTTCATTTTTTATAATTTTATCAGTGCATAAAGGATAAGTTGATAATACTTGGTAAAGAGCTAGATTTCTGGATAGAAACTTAGTTATGTCACTTCCTGTGGTTAATTTAGCAAATTATAGAGTGACAAAACTAAAGACTCCTAGACTAAAGTGCTTAAATTTCCATTTCCATTTCTCCACGCTATTATTTGAGCAAATGTAGCAAAAAAATTAAATGACTTCATATATATTAAACTATATGGAAGTTTCATGGCATTTTAATTAATGCATAATTCCTTAATTTTAAAATCTAAAACATTATTTATACCACTGTCAATATTATCATTTACACATTAATAAATCATATGATTATTATTTTTAATTGGTTCTGAAGTGAAAAGGCTATGTTTGAATAATAATGAAAACACAATCAGAAATCAAATTATATTTTCTCATTAATTTTGCTTAAAATTATATTGCAATTTTATTTTTTGTTTGCTTATAATTACTATGCACCCCCTTCCCATTCTTAGAAAAGGATTTTTTTAAAAAAAACAGAAAAGGTAGAGATACAATAAAATTATTTTCATCACAGATAAGGAAAATGTCACACACCAACCGGCACTGCAACCATGATTTTTCTTTAATTACGCTGAGTCTTTTGTTAAGTGTTCGTTTATCAGTCTTCTGCAACTTTTATTTAGGATAAAGTAAGAATCTAGAAATTTTCCTCTAACATACGCAACATATTAACACCAGTAAATAAGGGCAATTTAGTGTGCTTATAGTCAGAAACTTAAATATTCTTGGATTAAAAACCCAAATTATCACCTCTTGAGTACAAATTTCACATAGCCTCACAATCCAACAATTACTGATTATTTACTTCAACAATAAAATTTTAATTCTAAAAATGTCATTAAATAAGAAAAAAAAGTGGCCCATACATAAATATAATATCACTTTATTTTTCAAAAAGTAAAATAATATATCAGCACATATATGTAAGTCTGTGTGTGTGGTTGAGCGTGTACTTTACAAGCAAGCTAAAAAGAAGCACCTAATAATATTTATTGGACCAAATTTTGTTATCTCTAACAGTTAATCTTTTAGCTATAAGAGAAAAATAAAAATAAAAACGATGGACAACTAAAAAAGTAAAAAATTACCAAAAGGAAACAATTATTTCATTCCTTATAAATTCAACAGCCAGAACAAACTTAATCAGAGTAGAATTTAAAGCTACATACATTAGAGTATATATGCAAATAATAATTCGGTTAATTAAAAAACAAATCTTTTCCTTGCATTTTTTAATGCTTTTCTTTCCTATATAGTTTAAGATTTAAAATAAACAAATGAAAAAGGAATTGTAATCATTTTACCACCAAATAATTTTTATTTTGTTATCTTAAGAAAGTAAATGCAATATTTTCTTGTATTCAGTGTACATGTTATAAATAGTAACCGTAATATGATCTCTACATCTCTAGATTCTCTCCCTTCCTGGAAATCAATTTCAGAAATTCAAATAGGGTAAATAAAATTCAGAGCATAAGTCAACAAAGACATTGGCTTCACTTCCCCTGACCCTCAATGGCGTGTTTGCTCATCAAAGATGGGATTTTGACCAATTAATCCATATACCACGAATGCCAGTCAGGAACCTCAGTGATATTATTATTTGAATACGACAAAAATAAATAAAAGCTATTTTGGAAAAATATAAAAATCGTTAAACATTAAAAAAAAAAAAAAAGATTAAAAAACTTGAATAGATAAGAGTAATTGATGTAGAGAATTTAAATTAATTATTATGGGAAGAGTAATTGATGTAGAGAATTTAAATTAATTATTATGGGAAATTTTTTTTACCACGATGTATTACCAAGTATATTTATTAGATACAGAAGTTTATAGAATGAATAAGTTTTAAGCATATATAATTTTATCACATACTCACACAATATGATTAATTTGCTATCACTTTTAAGCACAAATATGGATAATAATATTTTGTATTGATATATATATATGTAGCAATTACTTTAAAAACAAAAACGATTATCAATCATAAAACTATTTACATAAATAAAAGTATAAAATTTAGAATTCGAAAAAAAAGACATTTTACTTTAAACTGTAATTTTTTTTTTTAAACTAACTCCACTTTCAAAATGTAAGATCTTTATTACATTTCAAATTTGTGGTAATATTAAAAAAAGTATATTTCCACAAAATGTCACTTGACTTTCAATAACTTTCTTTTTAATCTAGGAAAGATAATTGGGGGGTGGGGATATTATAAGTAATTTTTGGCTAGTTACAATAAAATAAAAAGATAAATAGTATTAAGAGTTTAAATAACTGCCTAATGCTATACAAGTAATTATACATAAAAGAGAAATTCATATAACATTACAATACTAATCAAAAAAAATAACTAAAATTCTTCCACAGCCATAGACATCTATTAACAAATAGATATTTTCAAGGGAAATTCAATAAAAATCCGTAATTATGGATAATCCCATAACATCTCTTTTTAAGGTATCAAAATAGTTGTTTGTTTTTTTCTCAAAATTATTTTACCAAACAGGTTACTTTTTAAATTTAAAAAATATTATGAAATCAATTATAAATTCCATTCATTAGGATTTAATTTTTTTAATATAAAGATTATAATGTAGAAACATTAACATATTGTGAATATTGTCATGATTTTTTTGTTTAGCATAACATTGTTGGTGTGTGTGTATGTTTGTAACACTTTTTCCAAAATGATTAAAATTTGGAATGTTCCATTGACAGAAGAACATGCAATGGGAAACTGCTTGACAACACATTGATTTCTATTTAATGGAATTTATGTGATGACAACTACACGAAGATGCATTTGTGGCAATGTTGCAGGCTATTAGAGATTTACATCCACCAACATAAATAATCCATATTTATTGTTTCCTCACATTTTTTATTTTTTTACTGCACTTAATTTTTTTAATTACAATTAATTCTTGTACTTTGATGTAACTTCTTGTATGTATTAAAAAAATGAAAATATTAAAAATGACAGTTTCTAGTCAGCCATATTGGAGTCTCTGAAAAATGTCAATTAAAAAGAAGTCCTGGTAAGCTTCTGGTTACAAGATTATCCATAAATACCACCAAACATACCATATATATATATACACACACACAAAACAAAATAACCTTCTCATCATTCACTTCAAAAAACCAAATAACTTTAACATTAAAAAATGTCAAAACAGGCAAAACTCCTCATACAGTAGTGTCACTCAGTGCAAGCCAGAGTAATCTATGGATGCAAGAAGATTGTACATAAAATCCCTATCTAGTGCCTATTCATCCAATATTCCCAGACAAATTTCTAGCTTGTCTTGAGTTTGTAATTTGAGCAAGCATAAATAATGGTGATTGTGTGGTGATCAAAGAATGTGTTTATTAGATTGATGGTTTCAAATTTAAAAAGTTTTACCATCAAAGTTTTTTTAACTCTTCTTTCCTATTCACTTTTTTCATGCATTGTCAAATAATATTTTGTCATCTGTATTCAATTCATGAATATACAAAAATGAGTTATGATATCTATTTTTAATCTATTCTTATGAACTTTAATTCTTTCATTAAGATTTAATTTACTTTGACCTACATAATTTTATGACAATTGTGAGAAATTTAATAGACTATCACATGAATAGATTTGCTGTCTATTTAATAATGAATTTAAATTCAGAACTTTCTACCTAGCTACTTTCATATCACCCAATAAAAAGCTATTCTTATAAATAAATTTGCAAATTGATGACTTATATGATAAAGAAATAACAATTAAATCCTTACTATTAACAGATTTATAGATATTTTTTATTAAATATAATATTCCTAATAAATTCATGATTATATCCTAACTCAATATAGTCAGAAGAAAATTGACACCTCAAAATATTATTATTTTCAAAATTATCAAGCCTTCTATTCTTATAACAAAAATTCAATAAAAAAGTTTCTTATGAATAAAAGGTCGATAATTGTCTGACCTTATTTGATCTGATAGAATGATTACAAAATAAAACATGATCAACTTTATCAACATTTAAATTTAGAAATTTTAATTTAAAAAATTCCAAAGTACTCCCCCCCCCCCCCCAACAATAGTAAATTTAATATTAGAATCAAAAACATTTAATCTATCAAAAAAATCCATCAATTTATCTTCCTGTATAACAAACAATCATCAACATACCTAACAAATAATTAAAAAAAAAAAGAAAAATTATTAACAACATTGCTTCCTAAAAAATCAATATAAACAGAGTATATTAAAAGAGGTGTACCATAACCAATAACTCATCCCACTTTAATGTTATAAAATATATTATTACACCCAAAATACATAGTTCTCCAATAACAAAGCAAATCATGAATAGCTTTAATCTTTCTGCAAAAAAATATTCATGTTTCTTTAAAGCAGTAAGAAGCACAATATTTTTTATCCTGTCAACTGATTGATATATATTTTAGGGATATGTTAAAAATATGTATCAATCAGTTAATAGGATAAAAAGCATTAAGTATTTCTTCTTGTAAAGAAAGGATGAATATTTTTCTGCAGATAAGATTAAGATTATTTATTTTTTCTGTTGTTATTAGAGGATTCATGTATTTTGTGTATAATGATGTATTTTATAAAATTAAAGAGGGATGAGTTATTGATTATGTTATTGCTCCTTCAATGTATTCTGTCTATTTTTTAGAGAGTAGTGTTATTAATAATTGTTCTGTTGGTTGTTTTTTAATTATTTGTTAGATATTTTGATAATTGTTTGTTTATAATACAGTAAGATAAATTGCAAGATATTTTTGATAGATTAAATGTTCTTGATTCTAATACTAATTTTACTATTGAATGGGCTATTTTTGAATTAGTTAGGTTAAAATTTCTAGATTGAAGTGTTGATAAAATCGATGTTTTATTTTGTAGTCATTTTATCAAAGCAAAGCATAAAATAAAAAAGATATAGTTATCAACCTTTTATTCGTAAAAAACTTTATTGAATTTTTGTTATAGTAATAGAAGGCTTAATAATTTTGAAAATAATAGTTATATATTCAGAGTATTCAATTTGCTTCTGACTATAATGATTTAGGTTATATAACATTTGTAATACAAACTTATTTAATTAGATCATATAACATCTGACTTGATTTTTTTTGCAATGTGATTTAGGTTATTTATAATTATGAATATATAAGGAATATTATATTTAATAATAATATCTATAAATCTGTTAAAAATAAAGCTTTAATTATTAGTTAGAATAAAGAATTTAGTTTTTTACCATATAAGTCATCAATGTGTAAATTGATTTATAAAAATAGCTTTTATTGAATGATTATGAAAATGACCAGGAAGAAAGACATGAATTTAAATTCATTATTAAATAGTTCAAATCAGTCAATTGATAGCAAATCTATTTCTGGGATAGTTTCATAAAATTTATATAGGTCAAAGTGCTCTTAATGACAGAATTAAAGTTCATAAGAGTAGAGTTAAAGATAGATATAACTCTGATTTGTATATTCATAAACAGAATACAGGTCATAATATATTATTTGACAATGCAGTGATTATCTTTTTTGAGTAAACTGAATTGAAAAAAAGAGTAAAAGAAATTTTGATGATAAAACTTTTTGAATCTGTGATCATTAATCTCTTAAAAATATTCTTTAATGTTAAAAGGCCAATTTTGAAGTCAATGATGGAAAGGTTATTTTGGTTTGTATATATATGTTGTGTTTTTTTTGTATTGAAATTCACTGAAAATGTCTATTTGTTAATAGATGAAACTATGGTTGTGGAAGAATTTTAGTAAAATTTTGTTATTTTTGCTAATATTGTCATGTTATATGAATTTCTATTTTAATATTAAGAATGTATCCAATATGACAAACTACAACTATTAATAGTACTTATTATGACTTGAATACACCACTCTATTGCTTAGATATCAGCTTTCAACTATGCATAATAACACATATATACATATCAATTGTCTGCTATAAATGTTAATTATAATTTAGTTAAAAATCACACCAAACTATTCTTTTTATAAAAGAAACAAATAAACTTTTTAATTATAGTTTAAAATTACTATTTTTAAAAAAATAATTATTATATTTAATTGCAATAACTAAATACATAAAATCTCAAATATAAATGTATGTGTAAGTACGCATGAATGTCTCTGTGTGTGTGGGTGATGTAAAGATCTCATTAAATTTTATAATGCAACTAGAGACACTGAATATTGTGTTATGAGAGTGTTAATACTAAAACAATTAACACTGAGAGTAATTAAAAAATTATATCTCGGTCATAGTAATTCTTTTGACTAGTTGCACCAAACTTTTTTTAAGTAAATATGTATGTACACATATACTTGTCATAATAAATAGATAATTTATCTAAATGACTATTATTTAAATTAATAATATTTTTTTTATTGTTACAGTCTAAGAGCCTCATTGTATAATCATTCATTCAACTGTCTAACAGGACCATGATTTAGTAATTAAACCTAGATGAATATAAAATATTAATAAATAGCTGATAATTAGAATATATATATATATATATATATATATATATATATATGAGTGTGAAGCATATATATATATATATATATGCTTCACACTCAATTGAATTAATTAATCAATATTGACTCATAAATAGATATAAGATAATTAAATGAATTATTTCTCAGAATTTAATAAAAAGTTTTAGCACTCGAAGTGACAAAATTGAATTCCATAGACTCCCAGTGTCAGTGTTTACTACTCTACCTGTGCCAAACCTTGCAAGGCAAAAATAGATACATTAGATATAGAATAAAAAGAGGTAAGATAAATTATAAAAAATTTCCACCAAGGTCTTTATTTCCAATACCCCTCTTTGAATAATGTTGAAGAAATCTTTGTCTCACAGCAAGGTATTTAAGACTGTCTTTATTTTTTGTATACAAAAGTTCTATTATTCAACCATCACTGGTTATCAGAAGATAATGCAATTTACTTTCCATACAAGACTGATTTCTAAATTTTACCTTTATCAATGAGTACTTCAGATACAAATGTGAAAGTGATACATTTATGCATCTATCAGCCATTTTAAACTCCTGTTATAACATCAATGTAATAATGTGAAATTTTAAGAAACTTATGTTTTGGATATAAGGTAATCTGCTTGAATAGTTATCTAAATTTGGCACCAAGTTAGTTACTGAATATTTTATCAACCTTACTTTTGTTTCATCTGTAAACACTTTGTACTTCTGCCTATAAATATCAATATCAATAAAATATCACTTGATTCTTTGTGTTTATTAAAGTATTATAAATAAGAACAGTTATTATTCACTGATTTCATATCTGATATATATATATATACAGTTATACTTTATAGTGTAATTATGGGAGTTCATTTATCTTTTTCACATGTGTGAGGTCATATGTATCAGTTGTAAGAGATGGATTGAATAGTTGAAGGGAGCTTCAAAGTCTGGGTTCAAATCCTCTATATTGGAGATCATTTATCTTTTTCACATGTATGAGATCATGTGTATTGTTTTTATGAGATAGATTGGATAGTTGAAAGAAGCTTGAAAATCTGGATTCAAATCCCCTATAATTATATATATACACACATCCAGATTAAACTTGTGTTTATAAATACTTATAGAGTGTTTTTAATTTTGAATTATTAGATTAGTAGTAAAAATAAATTAAAAAATGGTTGTCAGATATATGAAAGAATTGATTCCAGCTTTGAATTCCTATTCCACGTTCATGAAGACAAAAACCAATGCAGTTCAAGATGTATATTAATTGCACTATATACTAACAATCACTGATTTTCCTTCACTGTTTTTCTTTACTAAACTGTTAGAATAACTTTTAAACAGTGGACTATTTAAAAATTATTTTATCTTTCTATTTTATCTATGCACATAAGAAATAACTTTCAGTTTAACAAATGGGAATAATAATTTTAAAAATTTAAATATTTTATTGATAATATAGTTGTATCTCATCAAATAATTAATTTTTTCTTTTTCTTTTTAACAATACCAAAAAATATATAATATAATGTGTTTTAGTAGCCTTAGAGAAGTTAATTTCTTTTGGCAATATTTTTTAAGAGCAATTCTCTTTACCCTAATTCAAAGTCATCTACTGCAATCTTGAGTAATCAAAGAACATTAGATGGTCAAGCATTATAATATGTCTATTTCCAGGCTGGTTTCTGACTTTAGTGAAGATTAGGATTTAAAGCTGAAATTAATTCACTTATGCATTTGGCAGCCACCTTTTATTCCTTCATACTGTTCAAAATAATATCTTAAAATCCAAAAAATCCTAGTGCCTTAAACCCAACTCAAATCACTTGCTTAGTTATAGAGATCTGACATCAAGTTAATTCCTACATATTAAACTTCAAGTTTAATAAATGTGAAAATGATACCTTCTAGATGTCTAAATGCATTACTTTCAACTTTGAACTATAGCGCTATGCTAATTTGGTGTCCATTGATTATTCAGACTTATAGTGAATTGTCCTATCATGGCATGAAGAGAACAACTTTTGGAAACCCATTAGGACATAGTGTTTATTATTTCAGACTTGCAATTCTTACCAGATTTCCATTATAATTGTTAGCAAAAAAAAAATCTTAGCGATTATATAGATAATGTTTAGCAATATAAATAAAATAAACAATTTTAAAATAATGTAAACATTAATATCTATTTTTATGTAATAATAAACTAATCCAATCTTTAATGATAATTTTCTATTGCACATATTGCAAATTTTCATGATAAAACCCCTCCCCCCTTGTAAATTTATCAGTATTTCCACTAACATCAGCTATATACTAATATTATATATGTACAAATAATGAGTAATATGGACTTCAGTAGTCCGCAGAAATAGAAATTCTCCTGTCTCCAAGAAAAACAACTATGAAGAAGGCATTATTTGTCAAACTTAACTATTGCATAATGGTAAACATTTTTTTACAAAGGTTATCCATTCTTATTTACTTTCTAGATGGATGTCGATACACTAATCAATAGAAGGGTGACTACTTAGACTGGTTGTGGGCCAGATACTATCATTGATATATTTATAAAACATGTCAAAGAGAAAAAACAAGAAAGACTGAAAAAAAAGATGGTCATTTCAGGTAATAAGTAGATATAAATAATGCGCATACAAAAGATAGAAACACATACACATATAAATTAGTTTAATTAGAAAATCAGCAAACATTATAAAACTTTAACTTATTTTTTTGTTTAATTAATCAAATAAAAGAATAGCAGGATAATTTATAAAGTATTATTACTGTTTAAAATAGGATAAGTAAATGAATTATCATATAATCACTAAAAGTTATACTCTAAAAATAATATATATATATTCTTAACATAACTCGAATTATTCTAGTAAAATTAATCTCAAGATGTTTTTTTTCCCTCTCTCTCTCTTTATGATTCAGGTCTATTATAAAAATGGATTTTCATCATGCAATACCATAAATGTCAAAAATAATTCGGAATATGGACAGTGATTTGTAAAATGAATTAATCACTTCCCAAAGCTGTACTAACTAATCATGCACTAACACAAGCGAGTGATCATTAACACGGAGATATCAACCTGGACAGATCTTTAGTTTTAAGGGTCAGAGTCTAATAAATCATAAAGGATGCAAATTTAATTACATAGGTAATGTTTAATATGTTAAAGTGATTTTATAAAATAAATTATTTAACCACAGATTAAAGAAAAATAATATGTATATTATTTTTAATTCACAATTTTAAATGCAATATTAAAAAGTATGTTTATATAACATACCCATACACATCTCAGATCAGTGTTAATAATAAATATTGTACTTAAAATATTACTGAAATTTATTTTATGATTTCTTCAAAATGTCACAATTTTATAAGTTTATTAAAATTTGATAATAGCATGTAAATTTTAAAAATCATTAAATAAATGTAAGGAATTAAAGGAAACTTTGAGAAATATTTTGTAAAAGTATTCAATTTCCCATGGCCAGAATAAAACAAATCAAGTTGTATTTCTCTTCTCTCTCTATTCCAGTACCATCTATTGTAAACTTGAATAATCAATGGTAACAATGATAGTATTTGTGACTAGCATTAATAATTCTAACTAAGGAAAAAGATGTTCATATTTGAAATAGAACAGAGGAAACTAAAATACATAATAACTGATATGACATCAAATCTATATAATTATATAAGCAAGTTATCTTGAATTCAAAAACTTAAGGCTTTTTTTTTTATTTCAGGCTGTTACCTTGATAATAAAAACTAAGCTAAAGGTGCCTAACAGATGAATAACTGTACTTTTTCCAATTTTAAATTCCGAGTTTTCAATAACAAAGGCAATTAAATTGAATTGCATTACTATCTGGTACAATGCAATAGATGGAACTACAATTGATAAAGAAAGAAGAAATGTTGTGGTTATTGTTATAGACTGAAAGAATGAAGTGCTGTTTTGATATTAGCAGTTAAGTTATTACAAAGACTCTGTTCAGCAAATGTATCATAATTCTTATACAATTAGGCAGTGAACATTCCAGTTAAATCTTATTTATTTTTCACACCTCATTGTAATTTATTGTACAATTTCTAAAGTGGTACACAAACATAAGCATTTTATAATCCCTCTTAACTTATTATTGTAATCAGAATTTTGATTCATCACACTTAAAAAAATTGATACCTTGTCTCTGCTGTTTTTGGCCTATTAACTTAGTAAAATAGAGTGAGGAGCTGCGTATTGAACATAGAAATTCCTTCTGCTTTTTTGTACATGCACACACTCAATAGATAGAAGCAATATAACATGGTATGTGGATAATGCTAGAATCCACCCTTTTACAAAATAACATTTTAGTGAGCAAACTTTTTATCTAATTTAAATAGATATGTATTCATTCAATAAAGAAGATACAGCCTTCAGATAATCAATTGCAGAGTGACACATCCTGTCCAACAGTCCCTCATAAAAAAACAGTGGAGAAGAAAGAATTATCAAATATCACAGAGGCAAAACTCTCCATACAGTTGTACCAATCAGTGCAAACCAGAGTAATCAATGGATGCATGGTTACTCTGGTTTATACTGAGTGCTGCTATTGTATGTAGAGTTTTGCCTCTATGAAAAACAGATTGATATTTGGTGGTTAAATACCAAATATGTCAATAAAAATGTGAACACAACTTTTCATTCTTGCTTTACCCTCTAATTATAAATAACCAGATGCTTATTTGTTGACAAATATAGAATGATTAACTATTATTTTTGGTATATGTTTGGCATTCTACCATGAAAGGAGACTGTTGAGAGAAAGGTATATTTTATAATATATTAAAAATTTAGATTTTTATTTAATAAACAAAATTTATTATTTTTATTGTAACTACTCTGATAATCAAAAAAATGTACATGTAGAAAAAAATGCAATTAACTACAATTAGAGAGTAAAGAAGGTGTGATATTTCTTCTCCCTAATTAAATATGGCAGATCAGAATGTCAATCACCAATATGAACTTAGTAAATGGAAAAAGAAAAAAAATAGAGATTGTTTATGATTAAATACTGTCTACATTTTGTAAAATGTTCTTTCATTTAATAAAATTATGTTAGTCCACAAACCAAAAATGAATGCTATATTAAAGATAATATAAAACCATTTATTGTATGTAAGTTATAATTAATATTATAAATTAATTATAATAAAAATAAGCTTTGTGGGGGAAATAAATTACTAAAGAGAAAAAGAAAAGTATGAATAAGTACTTGCATGATGGAATCAGACTAATGGTATAAAAAGGTGACCTCAAGGATGATTCATTCCTTCTTTGCTTTGTTAATATTGTTTGTGGATTCTGCAAATTAGAATGTCATATTCTTCATTGAGCAGCATATCACAGAGAAAGATTCAGAAAGCTGTAAAAATGTTTTGCTCCATGTTTGCTTTTACTTATGGGTGTAATTCAAACCAGATGCACTGCTAAACAGATACGGTTGCCAATGCCTACCAGGATCTTAACAAGATAATAAAAGAACAACACTTCATCCAGACTTAATATATTGCATAGTTAGTAAAAATAGGAAACCATAGATATGGAAAGCACCTATTATACTAATCATTAAATCCAATCAAAGAAATAATTGGTAACATTAATGAAAGCTCTATACACAAGTTTAATAGTTATCTGAACAAATAATATAAATTTTTAATGAACTAATAAAGAAAGATGAACTAAAATTTATTATGACTAACAGAATACTTAATTAAATGTGTAATTAAAAAAGTGTGTTATATATCTATTCTATGTAATGTTGTATTTATATGTTAATGTTTAATAATATGCAATAGAGTAATATTAATAAATAATTTATAAAATGTACTTATTTGTTTATTAAATCCACATGGTAATTTAAATTCAGCAATCTTTATTATTTAGATTCTTCCATGTATGAATGATAATACATGTAATTAATTTATTAAATCTCCTTAAATAGAAATTCAGAACAAAAAAATACTGTAATTAGAAATAAAAGAGAAAAATTCAGTCTTCACTAATTAACCTTGCGATGGTGTGTTCAGCTTACATGGTCCACTAAACAGTGACACCTGAACAAATAAATAAAAGCTATTTAAAATTATAGTTCTCTTTTAATATCATATATAATAGCACTCAGGGTTAGATTGACCAGGAAATATGTTTTTCCTAGTATTTATTTATTAAATTAAAAAGGAGGAGCAATTTGGTCATATCATAAACATTAATCTGTTATATTGGTGATTATTTATCTTTTCAGCATATATGTGTTTAGGTGTATCAGTGTTATTAGATAGAGTGGAGAGAGTGGTGTGAAAGTCTGTGCTCATAAACCCTATATTATATACTTGTATGTGTAAATGATTAAAAACTCCTTTAGTAACCTGAATCTATATAAATGTAAATATAAAAAAATAACAGATGAAAAAAGCTACAGCCCAGTACAATATGTATGTATTCAATAAAGAAGATAAAGTAGCCTTCAGATAATCAATTACGCAGTGATAGATCTGGTCCAACAGTCCATCCAAGAGAAAGTGATGAAGAAGAAAGAGATACTCACCAAATATGTCAATAAAAATGGTGGACAGAGAACTTTTCATTCTTGCTTTAACCTCTAATTATAAATAATCATATGTATATTTATTGACCAATATAGAATGGTTAACATAATTAGTATCTATTGCAAATACAATTACTATTATGATAAAAAAGATCATGGATGCTCCTTAAATGAAAATTTATAACCTTATGGAATGAAATATTATTGGCCAGCTGTAAAGTTGTTATAAAGACTTACCTTCATTGGATTGGATATTGTGAAATGAATGAACAATACAAGGCTTTAAAACAGACAAAAGTCTCTACACATTTTGCCACTCAGTGCAAGCCAGAGTAATTAATGGATGCCAAAAGGCATGTGCATAAAATCCCCATGTAGTGTCTAATCATCCAATATCCCCAGATTGTGGCCTTCATCAGTGAGGAGACTTGGATCTGAAAGCACTGCACCTAGATCTTAGGATCTAATGCAATCCTCCAGCAGCCAATTTTTATCTCTACTTAACTACAAAACAATGAGTCTTAAATTGAAAACATTATAATATTTTCAATCCAAGCTCATTAGCTTATATAGTCATATAGGTCTGAACTTAGTTCAGTACCTATATATTTTGGTGTCTTTGGTTCTTTAATAACCACAATGACCACTATCCTATAAGGCAGAATTGGTTTTAAGCCAATAAACATCATGTGATCTCCATTTCTTATGCTTTCTTATAACTGTTATTGAAACAGGCAAAACTCTCTATACATATTGCCACTCAGTGCAAGCAAGAGCAATCAATGGCTTGTATATAAAATCTTCATCTAGTGCCTACTCTTCCAATATCCCCATATTAGTTTCTGGTTTGTGGCCTTCATCAGTGAGGAGCCTTAGATCAGAGAGCACCAGATGGGGATTTTATGCACAAGCCTCTGGCATCCATTGATAACTCTGGATTTGGCAATACATATAGAGAGTTTTGCCTGTTTTAATAATAGTTATAAACAAACATTAGAAATGGTGATCACATGATGTTTATTCGCTTAAAACCAATCCTGCCTGGTAAAATAGTGGTGGCCCTGGTTATTAAAGAACCAAAGACATAAAAAGGTATAGGAACTGAACTGAGTTGAGACCTATATGACTATATAAGCTAATGAGCTTGGATTGAAAATATTATAGTATTTTCAATTTAAAACTCATAGTTTTATAGTTAAGTAGAGATAAAAAGTGGCTGCTGGAGGGTTGCATTAGATTCTAAGATCTAGGTGCAATGCCCTCAGATCCAAGGCTCCTCACTGATGAAGGCCACAAGCCAGAAACTAGTCTGGGGATATTGGATGAGTAGGCACTAGATGAGGATTTTATGCACAAGCCTTCTGGCATGCATTGATTACTTTGGCTTGCATGGAATGGCAATACATGTAGAGAATTTCACCTGTTTTAATAAGTGATAAGCAAGCATAAGAAATGGTGATCACGTGATGTTTATTGGCTTAAATACAAGGCTTCCTAAAAGGTTGTTTTATATAAAATTGAAAATAGTTTCTATAAAAAATATAAATCTCATTTATATATCTCAAAGTCATTCTAAACGGAATCTAATTTTGATAGTATTTATTAGAAAGTTATGCCAGAGAATAAAATGCATTGGAGAATTACAGACAAAGAATTGGAAATATTTCAGAAAAGTGTTTTGTTGACTAAATTAAAAGACAATATTTCAAAATATGAAATAAACAAAATAATGGGTAAGTAGATTTTACAGGTAGATGTTATTTGTGATTCACAGAATGGTTTGCACAGTCATTGAAAAACTCATTTCTAGTATATTGTTGTTGTTATTTTGTCTTTTTATCTTATTCTCATGGAGATGGAATATCCATACTCATTTGGGAGAAGTTGCTGCTGATGAAAATTGTAACTATTTTTGTTCAAAATATATTTATATGTTTTTTTTTTATATCACAGAAAAAATATTAAAAATCTTTAATGTTTATGTAAAAAGAAAAACAGTACATTTCATTTTGACTAATACTAAAATTGGTAAAGGTTTTGAGTGTTAAAAAATAATCATACATAAATTCATTCAACACCAGCTGATTCACACATTTATAACTTAAGAGCAATATAAACAAGAACTATGAACATTTTTTTAAACTATTATAAATTCATTGATTGTTGGTAAATTTTTGTTTAGTAGCATACATTGCTATATTGATGAATCAGTTTTAAATTAAAAAAAAAAAAACTCACCCAATTCATTTAACCGTTATCACATAAAGTACTGCCCAATATGAGAAGATATATTTTAATATACATATGATTGATACTTTATAATTAAGACAGTTTGACTGATCACCTGAAGATAAGTCAAATGCTTACAGTTTTGTACTTTCTAAATCTGAACTTATATAAACAATTCATAACGTAATGTATACTAATCAGCATAATATTTATTCTTTGTTGGTTTCACGTTGTGAAAAAAAATATTTTATTTTATTTATTGTAACTACTATACTAGTAAACATGCGACTAGCAAAACAAAAATTGCTTAAGTAAAATGTAGTGTAATGATTCTCTTAGGTAAATATAAGACTGCGTATTTAAAAAAATGATGCAGTAATTTTTCAGAATGTTTTACCTATGAATAGATTAATCTAGGGACAGTAACAACTTTTGCAAAGACATTGTACAAAATAAATACTTTCATTTTTATGGGCTAGGATAATATGATAAAATTAAAGATGGACATTTGTAAAACCAAAATATATATGTAAATAGCAGTTAGGGATTTCATGCACAAACCTTTTGCATCCATTGATTACTCTGGCTTGAATTCAATGTTACTATTTTATCGAGAGTTTTTGCCTCTGTTAAATTTAACATTCTCAAATCCAAACATGAACTTAGTAAATCACATTTTCTTCATGATTTACATGCAGTTCAGTATTTAAAACCATGTGTACATAACTTTTTTTCATTTTTCTTTTCAAAAAGTTTTATACTATATATAATATTGTTATATGCCTAATAAAATTAACTGCAGTATAATGAATAATAAATATAAAAAAGTTGTAAAGTACTTTCAAGAAATTAGAAAAAAATTGATTTAATAAGAAAACGTTAGAAATCAGCTGTATGATTAAAAACTATAAAAATAAGGAGATCCATGCCACTGGTGCTTATGTCCCTGAAACAGTTTATTTTTGGTTAAATGTTATGGTTGATAGTTTTGTATTGCATCAGAAAGTCATAAAAGTCTATGAAAAATTTAGCCATGAATCTGGATCTCACAACTCCAAGCTATTCCCTTCAAATAGGCCATAGTTTTATAAATCCCAAAACTATTATTATCTTAAGAATGTTAAAAAAAAGTGGTTAAGTTGTATCTGCTGACAATAAACTGCCACTACATTTTTATTAGAATTTTAAAAAAATTATTGAAAAAAAATATGTCTGAACAAGATATTAAATTATGATGCAACAAAATTTTGAATGATTCAACATACACATAGTACTGTGAACATATATGTAAATGTACTTTCTCAATTATTAATAACATTTTTTTTAAATGTTCATATTATAATTTTAATTTACTATGCATATGTACTCATATAATATCTATTATATATATATATATATATACACACATATTGAAAAGTATTGTACTGTATCAATAAATCATACTTACTGTATTATAATCGAGGCTCTCAACAAAATATGAGCTATTATATGCTTTATATATTATAACAGTCAGATTTGTACACTCATGCAACGAAATTCAGAGCCCAAGCAAAATATACCAAAGCTGACCGTAGTGAGGTGGTTGAGACCTCTAATCTGACCAAACTCCAACTCATCTGCTAGTACTCCAAATTTAACACCTTATGAGTGACATTCCTGGGGCTACACTCAGTTCTCATTTGACCGCAAGCCGACATAGAACAGGGAGAAACACGAGACCTAAGGTCATTACTAACCTAACTAAATAGGTGATATATATAACACTTAACACTCTATTAATCTTAACTACCAGACATACACATATAACATATAAACTCATTAAGAAATTGGAGTATGAACTGTGACATTTAATAATATACTGTGGATTGGATAAAATACTATGGATTGGATAAAAATACTGTGGTTTGGTTTGATCTAGAGTCTGAGCAAGAAAGATATACAACAGTTTATATTTAAAAGAATTTATTAAAACAATAACAAATGATCTAACACAAAATATCATAATGGCAGGGATTGTATAATCTTCACAAGGTATTCAACACAGGCAAGCATGTTACAATAGTTGGGTCTGTTACCAAGTACATCTGTTCCCTTTTAAACATATTACAATACATGTGTGTGTGAGTTATAGAGGTCATGCCTAATTATTTAATATGCTCATCTTATGGACTTGACTTGCTTAAGTTAGAAGTTGATACTTTAGTAGAGATGATGATGAGTACAGCCAGTTTTAAAGACTGTTATATATACTGAGCAACTAAATAAACTCAACCCAGATTCAAACTCCAGTCTAAAGCTGAATGATTAATTAATATGGGAAAAAGAACTGGTTACCATTAGGTCCACATATATGCGCTATGGCGCTATATAAAATATTAAAGAAATAAACTTGCAGTGCGAGTGTGTGATTCTTCAAAAGTTTCAGCATCAAATGCTCGGTTTGCTCTGAGACCGACGGTTTGCTGCTATTGATGTATGAACATAAAGTTCAGGAAGTCGGATTGGCGTTATGGAAAAATCTGGGTCCTCACGCCCCCAGTTCTAATGAAGATAGCCATAACCCGAACTAAATAAAGGGGCGGTTTGTTACCGTGAACCCTTGTTAGAGGCAGCAAAACGTAACACATATAAGGGTACTATATAAAAACACACTCGCAATGCATGCAATATATATATAAAAAGCAATAAGTATGCATATAATTAATTGCGCCTAAAACAGATAGCTTTTATCTGTCAAGCTAATTCAAAACAGTTCTTAAAATTAGCATTATAAGTATGCTAATAAAATGGGCTTAAACTACATAAAAAATAATCTAGTTAAGATCCTGAATCTGCATATAAATATTCTTAATTAAGGAGGGAAAGTATATTCGATGGGACTTAATACAAACATTAGCAAATATACTTTATCATCTCTAGACAATATATATATCCCCTTCCAACTAATAAATATCAAAGGTTATAATATAAGATCGGTTAAGCAAATCTTAAAAAAAATACGATTTTACAATATATATATAACTATGATAACAACGAGTGGTTAGCGCATTCGTTTATTACCAATATTATAATTTCGAAACAATGATTTAATAAAATAAACAAGGCTTTTAAAATGTCTAAGTGAAGATTACAATTATCTCCTTTATAAATTACTTACTTAGTTTCATTGTTTCGAAATCTGAGCATATTATCACATATTAAACATAACAAAATGCATTTAAACAAAATATTAAAATTACTGAAATTTGGCAAGACCGTTAGTTGGTAGGAATTGAAGAGAATAAATTTCGGACATTTAATGAGAAAAAAATATGAAATCTTTTAATTCATAAAAGATTTCAGCAGTTTATAAAATTAAAGTAAGTGATTTTTTTTCTTTTACATTATATATAAAGTCACAGAACGATAGTGTCTTTTTATAAGAGGGTAAAATTGAAAGAGTTTTTATAATTTAGATAGAACGTTCTTTTTAAAATGTTATAAGAATTTATAGATTAAAGTTCATACCGCAGCTTCTTTTTAAAAATGATTACCATCTCTCTCTGCCTCCTTGAGTGGACTTGAAGCGTATATCAATGATAGTGGTTGGAATAGGGCATCTGACAGCATCATAATCTTCAGTGGCCTTTCAGATAGGTTAAATTTCTTCATATTCTCCATGAAGGTTGCTGGAAAGTCTATTCAAAGGAATGTTTAGAGGAACTGAGAGTAGCCATCTGGCTTAAGAGCCAGTAAATATATTATTTCACTCGATCATTTTGGATTCTGGTCTCCACAACAATTTTCAGAAAAAAAAGCTAAAGAGTCAATTTCAAAAAAAATCTGCAATATTTATATTCCCTAGATCAAAAGCCAGCAACTATCTATTTTAAAAAACACAATTCAAACTTCTTCTAAGTTTTAGCCTTAGGTCTCTTTTGATTCTTATCTTTTTTTTATCTTGTTGCCCAAACTTTTACTGGTTTGATCTGGGAAAAGAAATTCATTACAATCATAATGAATGAGCTCTAGAACAATGTCAATAACCTAGGGACTATCTGATCCCACCTGCAAATTATTCTAAATAAAAATCTGCGATATCTATATTCCCTAGATCAAAAGCCAGCGACTATCTATTTTAAAACACAATTCAAACTTCTAAGTTTTACAGCAGTCTGTCTCTTTTGATTCTAATCTCTCTTTTTTTTATCTTGTTGCCATATTTTTACTGGTTTGATCTGGGAAAAGAAATTCATTACAATTGTAATGAATGAGCTCTAAAACAATGTCAATAACCTAGGGACTATCTGATCCCACCTGCGAATTATTCTAAATAGTTTTATTACCAATCTGTGAATTTCACATGTGATTTATAATTTACCTAAACCAAACTGGTTAAAGAATATTTAGCCACATTTTCTAAACAAAATAACCCTTATACAATATATTATTTATATAAATGCTGCAATATATCTATACAAAATTTAATATCATTATCATTTACAGGTGCTTGTATGTGTGACAATAAGCATATAATTGTTTGAATGCATATAAAACTGTGCTGTATAAATGAATATATCGCTGTGTGGATATATACCACTGTGTAAACATATATATATACAGCTGTGTAAAGGCATATAACACTGAGTGGATACATATACACGCACTAGAGTGTTTAAAATCGGCATAGATGTGTCTATGGAGACATAAAGGTGAAACAGATAGAAGGACAGTAATATCTGTTTCAATATTTGAAAATGGGGAGGAAGAGAGCTAAGAACAAAATATAGCATAATTCATGGCTTGGTTGTTAGTATATATATATATATATATATATATATATACTATACATAGATATATATATAGATATATATATATATATATATATATATATATATATTGTGCCCTTTTCTATAGGTCAGAAATAGCTCATCACAGTCAATTACTAAAAATTTTAAATTTAGAATATGTTCTCTTGAAGTGTTGATTATATTTTGTTAATAATATCTTAAAGTACAATTTAAGGCTAAATAAAATACGTAATGCACAGAATTATCATAAATCACTTAAGAACAGTTAAATAAAGCTAAAAATATTATTACATATGGTTGCAAAAGCTGGCCATAATAAATAACTCAGCTATAAAATTTAAAAGTATGTTTAAAAAGTTCAATTTTAATAGTCTTAAACTTATAGTTAAATAAATGTTGTATTTATTTTTATAAATTATATTTAATAATCATAATTAATATTGTATATTTTAAAAAGTTGATGGTAGTGAAAGTTGTATTTAATTCTATATTTTCTAAATTATTCTTCCAAATTATATAATTGTATTATTTTATTTAATACAAGTGTAGCAATTTATTATTATTCCCAGACAGAAAAATCAGATACGGTTTGTCTTAGTTATATTAGTCATGTGATTTGTATAATAATATAGTTATACACAGTTGCTTGCTAGTATTTAGATTAGTCAAGTTCAAAGTATTTAAAAATTGAATTATAGAATTGAATATAATTATTACCTATCATAAAGCAGATATTAAGTTAACTATTGTATAAATGTTTTAAATAAAGTAATAAAGATGAATACAGTTAATAAAAAAGTTAAATATTTTGTTAGAATAAAAATAAATAAATTAAATATTAAAAGTGGGATACTTTATTAAGTATTATTTTTATAAGTCATTTTAAATATTTAATTGATTTAGTAAAGTAATAATTGATTTAAAAGTTATATTTTAAATAATATTTTTTAAGTGGTAATATGTCGTATTTTATATTTTTTGAAATTTAATTGCGTAAGTTTCTAACATTATGCAAATTTGGTATCTAACCAAAAGAAAGAATCAACCAACAGAATGACATATTTTCTAGAATATAAATATGAATAGCATGGGGGTATCAGTGGTGATTAAAAAATGTATTAAAGGTAACAGAATCATATCAGAAGCTATCAAGGTGATAGTAATTTTAATTTTATTATTTAGTCAATTTTTTATTGCTCTCCTATAATTTTATTTGCAAAAGCTAATAGATTATTATTATTTTTAAAAAAGTATTTTGCAAAAAGAGAGTGTATAATAAAAAAAATATTAATAATAACTTCATTTAATATGCCTTGCTAACTTTTAAAAGTCCGTTATCAGTAGTATTCATCAAAATCTAATTTGTAACTTCACAATAATAAAATGGATATACCAATAAGTAAAATGTATTCAACTTATAATATATTAAAAATGAGTATAGTATTTATTAATGCAGTTTCAATAATAGTGAACAAGAGGACTATTTTGATAAATAAATTATTGTGGACATTGTATGGGAAACTTATTAGAAAAACTGTTTGCTGATTTAAAGTAAAGACACATTATTTTATATAGCACGATTGTCTTGTCCAGTATTAATAAGCAAAAGAACAAGCATACTTTATAATAAAAATATGGAAATATCACATTATAAAAGTAAATGTTATATCCTTTTGAAGGAAACATTAAAAATATCTACAAGAAATTATTTTTAAGAAAAGACTCATGGAAAATATTTTAGAAAAGCGTATGTTTTAAAAACATGAGATATATAGGGTTAATATGCATATATAAAATTGTTTTAAAAGCTAATAATTTAAGACAAGAAAAACCTCTGAATATGTAATAAAAAATAATAAATTTCTATGAAGAAGAAACCTATAAAGGAAATGAACATGTTGATAAATAAATATGGAATTATGGAAATAAGTACTGTGCAAAAGTTTATCTGGATAATTCAAGCTAAGCTAAAAAAAGATAGGATGCATCATCAATACGCAGATATAGAATACTATAGCATAGAAGCTTCACAGGATTATTTTTTAGTATTATAATTTTAATAATCATCATTCTGGACTATAGAAGTCATAAACTATTATTCTGTAACTTTTCCAGGATGGATTGATTATTATTCTATTTAATTTTTCAAGATTTTAAGATGTAATATTTTTTTATTATTCTTTTTTAAACCTGAGATTTTTGTACTGGAAGTTTGGATGACACTTCTGCAGGAAATGTATTGTCTTGTTCATCATCATCATAGCAATGGGGGAGATTGTAGAATTACTTTTGAAGAGAACATTTAAAAAAAAAAAAAACTTTTGAGAAAGAAAATGGAAATATTTGGACTTATAAAGAACATTCGTTTTTTCAGCTGAAGTTATGTAAATATGATTTTCATTTATTACTATTTATTTTAAATGTAAATTTTCTAGTTTATAAGAGTAGGAACATGAACATTAATCTATTGATAATATTAAAATCCTATAATATAATAATTTAATAATTTAAATAAGAACATTTTAAATAAAGGTATGGATGTATTTTTTTCATGTATGCAATGTATCTAATTGATGGAAAACCGAAGACTGCATAGGTGATAACAAGCTAATATCACTTGGTAATAATTAATGAATATTGATATTTTATGATGTATATTTTGTTTTCTTTTTAGATTGCCTATGAATTGTAATGTATGAAAGTATAAATGTTTAATTATATGTAAACACATTTTATACAACACTTTTAAAATTATGAGATTAAGATTTATTTTGGGAATATGCATACTATAATTTTATACTAGTAATATAACCCAACATGATAATAAATATTTGTGTGATTCTTTTTAAAAAACTTTCATATTATTGGATGTTCAAAGTATTATATGATTAGTTTGTATATGTTTTAGAATATAGAATAAGGAAGTAAGCAAACTTTTCTTGTGGATCAGTGAGATCACTCTAATTATAAATAATTTTATTTATTGTTTTTGAATATGCAAGATAGTTATTTTGTCAATGTAAGATGTGATAAATATTTAGGAAATAAGAATAGGATAGTGACTTGGTAGTAGTATTGTAAACATGAACCCAAGATGATGTTATAATAGGATATGATGAGGGAATATGAATAATATTTTGTAATCTTAGTATATGCAATACAGTTAACAAAGCCCTGTAATTGTATATTTATTTTGGACAGTGTCTATTTTTCTTGAAGTATTGATGTTCAATAAAGCTTAAGGAATAGCTTTAACATCATTGATGTATTGGAGGACATTAGACAGGAAAGGTCATGCCTCTATTTTTTATAGTTACACTGTGCCATGATATTTCTTTGATATGTGCTATGAATTATACTCTAATTTTCTTCCCTACATCCTACACATCTATTTTTCTACCTAGATTTCCAATGTAACTACATCATTCAGTATGATATATTTGAAAAGAAATAATAGCTAATTTAGAGTTTAAGATATGCTATTGTTTGAATGAGATAAGTTCATTTACTTAGAAGAAGTAGAATTTGTATAAATTGAAATTGAAAATCCAATGAATCCTAAAAGGAAAAAAGAATCATAAGATATATTTTTTTTTGCATTTATTTTGGAAGTAAAATAAAATTTTAAGAATAAAGTATATAAAACAAAGTTGTTCTTTAAAATGTTAAATAACTTTTAAATGCTTTATTTTGTTTTAAAATAAGTATTGCATATTTTTAAATTTATGTTATAAAGTAAACTGATATAAATAATAAGCATAGGTATAGTTTTGTATTTATCAAATAATAGGAACATATCAGTAATTACAACTATATAGTATTAAAGTAATGCTAAATGGGAATATGTTATATTTAATAAACATAGTGTAGTAAACAATGATATCCACAAAATCTGGTAATAAATTATTAGATAGATATTTTATGTAACATCTTTGACATTGCAAGATGAAAATTGTTTAATTTTTAAGAAAATCCATACTCATGATAATGTTATTTTTTATGTTTTCCGTAGTATGTTTCTATGGATGTTTTTTAGAAAGAAAAGTATAATTAAATAATATTTAAGGATAGAATATTTTAATAAAAATAAATAAATGTAATTTATCATAAGTTTAATTAGAAAGAGATAAATAAAATGGTATAATTTTATTATTATTGTCTTAAGTCAGAATGAAGACATAAAATAATTCTAATTTTTTTTTTTTAATAACTAAGTAATAAAAAAATGTAAAACGGTGTAAAGTGGGGATATTCGATGTAAATATTGTAAATAAATTGTTTATTTTATTTTATTGCTAATAACAAACTATGTTCATTTTGTTTTCAAAAATTTGTGTGTATAGATTGTTTATTTCTCCTACTACACTGCATGAGACCACCCAATACACCCAGAATAATAGAAATGAACATATAATTTTGCACAAAGATAAATAAAGAATTATTTTAAGAATTCGAAGATTTTATTGGTATTCATTTAATTAAGTAATCATAATTTTACATTAACTTATGGTCATAAATTAGTTATCATAATAGTATATCGAATTATATGCTATCCATTGCCACACACCTTTGTTTGTCAGATTATCAAATGCTACCACATATTTATTATATTATTACATGAAGATAAAAGATTATATTATATTATATTATTTTATTATGATAATAAAAATATAGTGAAAAGAAAAGATATGCAGAATTAGTTCATACAATGAAGAATATTATTATTATTTGTTATTAGAATTTAAGTGTAGTAGAGTATGACATAAAAATCCCTTATCATGCTTTACTACCATGATTTGGTTATCTTAGAAGAATTTTTATGAACCTGAGATTTTATTGAGTTAAATTATAGTATATAAAAGATTAAGATTTAATTATTGGTTTAATCTTAATAAGTAGAATGTATTAAAGTTGTAAGAATACTATAAGTTTATTTATTTGAGATAGTAATAGGGGGGATAGTGTTCTTATGCCATTGAGGTAGTATCCTGTGGGATATTGGCTCAATGTAATCTTTCTTGTCACCTGTATTTTCACTTCCAAGTCTCATGAAGTATTAAATATTTATTTATTTATTTTATAAACTGAACCTTATTCTTATTTTTGAATTTGAGCTAGTGGAACATTTTAATATTAATACAGAATAGTTTATTTATTAATTATTTGCATTTAACCAAACATAATCTGTAACTGAGCTAACCCATTTTATTTTAAATGATATTGCCCAGAAGTGAATATGCAAACGGACTAGGTTAGAATATATACAAAGACTACTTTTTCTACTGGCAAAAAAATTGGTGATTTTTTATAATAAACCTAAAGACAGAATATTTTTGGAACACCAAAAAGTTTATGAAATTCCATGTTTGCAGTGCTCAAGAAGCTATGTGGGTCAGTCTAATAGATGAATAAATGTCAGAATTAAGGAACATAGAAATGCTTTTAATCAAAAAATTAGCAAATCAGTTTTTACTTCCCATTTTTTAAAAACTGGTCATAAACCTGATTTTGACAATACAAAAAATACTTGCTAATTTGGAAAGATATGATTTAAAAACCATGAGAGAGTTCAATTGAAATATTAAAGATACCTACTGGTTTAAATAGGGCTGATGAATCACAATGTATTCCAGCTATGTAAAAATCTCTCATTTTATCTAATACTAACTTAAAATTAATAGGTGAAAAAACTGAGGGAAATAAACATTTTGATAAGCCTCATATTGTGAATGCTGAACTACTTCAAATTGAATCTCACTTTTCATCTTGCACTGAGTCACGTTATTCTTTGAGATCTAATGATTTTTCTTTCAAAAGTTAACCTTGATAATGGTGGTTGCTAGTCCGTCAAAATATCGGATTGTAATGCAAAATAATACACAGTTTATTCCCAAAAATATTAATTTATCTACATCATACAACCATGAAAACATTATATATATATATACAGTATGTCTATAAACAGTGAGGATTGCCAATTCCTCTACAAGCTTTATGATAACTGCTTAACCAGAGCCAGCACTTAAAATATCTCTGTTAGGAACCCCTCCCAAAACCCCTGACCATGGTTTCATGCTTTGGCACTCCTCAGAGAGGTGTCAGGGTAGGTTCAGACACTAGATCTAAATATACCAACCCAAAGCCAAGCACTTATCTAAAAGTTATCTATTGAGTGGAAAATCTGAAAATTTCAGACATCTACATGACTTCAAACCCAGCTATCCAACTCAAATAGCTATATGGGGCTGATAGATCTTCAGCCATACCATATATTAGTAGTCATAGCAATATAAAATTGCATAAGACTTTTGTCAGAGACTATAAATAGTCAAAATTAAAGTCATAGATCAATTTATAGATCACATCACCTTATCTCTTAAGCTTATAAATTATAAACAGTGAGGATTGCCAATTCCTCTACAAGCTTTATGATAAATGCTTAGCCAGAGCCAGCACTTAAAATATCTCTGTTAGGAACCCCTCCCCAAACCTCTGACTATGGTTTTGTGCTTTGGCACTCTTCAGAGAGGTGTCAGGGTAGGTTCAGACACTAGATCTAAAAATACGAATCCAAAGCTAAGCACTTATCTAAAAGTTATCTATTGAGTGGAAAATCTGAAATTTTCAAACATCTACATGTCTTCAAACCCAGCTATCCAACTCAAATAGCTATATGGGGTTGATAGATCTTCAGGCATACCATATATTAGTAGTCATAGCAATATAAAATTGCATAAGACTTTTGGCAGAGACTATAAATAGTCAAAATAAAAGTCATAGCTCAATTTATAGATCACATGATCTTATCTCTTAAGCTTATAAGTTATAGACAGTGAGGATTGCCAATTTCTCTACAAGCTTTATGATAAATGCATAGCCAGAGCCAGCACTTAAAATATCTCTGTCAGGAACCCCTCCCCAATCCCCTGACCATGGTTTCGTGCTTTGGCATTCCTCAGAGAGGTGTCAGGGTAGGTTCAGGCACTAGATCTAAAAATGCCAACCCAAAGCCAAGCACTTATCTAAAAGTTATCTACTGAGTGGAAAATCTGAAATTTTCAGACATCTACATGTCTTCAAACCCAACTATCCAACTCAAATAGCTATATCGGACTGATAGATCTTCAGCCATATCATATATTAGTAGTCATAGCAATATAAAATTGCATAAGACTTTTGGAAGAGTGCAATTTTAAAAATCAAATCCTCAACCCTTTAATTCTATAATCTAAGTTATTCTACATATGAGCCAACAAAACATCCTATACTTTTTCAGCTTTGCTCTTATAAGCTTTAAGTATGATTTAGCACATGTAAATTGACTTAGGCTAACATTTTCTTTTTTTTTTTACATTTCAACCTATTAGTTAGATAGTATAAAAAATTGAAAGATGAGTATTAGATTATTATTTTAGTTCCAGCATTGAATCCACTATTCCTACTGACAAAAGCAAAGATAGACTGTGATGAAGCTTTAATAATTAATATCTTACATCTATTATGTGTTCTTGTTTAATTAAATAAATGACTTTGAAATATGGCAAATAAAACTGATCTAACACTTCCTTATTTCTGCCTTTTGTTAGTTACTTGATTATTATATGGAACATATTCTTAAATAATTCACTACAAAGCAAAGACCTCATTAGATCTTCCATACATAAATAATAAAGGTGAAACACAATATTCATGACAAACAATTGTCAGATAGTGAAGTTTTTTTCCCTTTACCTTTACACTTCACATAATATCAAAATACTATTTGATGACCAACAATAATAGGAATTCTGCATTGATTATAGGCGGGTAATCTGAAAACAAAAAGTTCTAAGTTTAGATCACAATCCTCTGGGTTTTTTTAAAGTTTGAAACAACTATTAACATAATCACAATTAGTACATTCATATCCAGTGAATATAGAAAGCCATAAGTATGCTTGATTATATTTATTAGTTAATACCAATGTTTACATGCATGAATGTAAAACCAATAAGTCTAATGCTAAATATTTGTTCATTTATAATTTATTTAATAGTCCATAAGGATTGACACAATTAGATTTATCCAGAGGCGAATGTATATAAAAGAAGATGCAATTGAGTGCTTGATCATTAGGGGCAAAACCTTGTTTTCTTTGAATTGTTGAATTATTTCACAACCTATGTATAAATGTTTTGATTATCTAGAATGTTTGTAAATAAGCATTGATTATCTGTGATGGTCCATCAATAAATTTCTGAGAAAAAAAATATATAATCAAAATTACCCCAAATTCACAATTCAATCAGACTAGCCAAAAAAATAAACTCTAAATCACAACCAATGGTTTCACTGCTATAAGCAGATGTCTCAAATCTAAAGAATTACAAAATAACAACATATTAAAACTAATCATTTCCCATAATCCTCTTACCTCCCATACACCCTTAATATTAAAATAACTTTTAAATAAATTAATTGCTTCAGAATCATAAATTTTTAATAATAAAGATTCTTTAATTCTTTCTATTTAATTTCTCTCAAGAAGACAACTTTAACTTCATCAAAATTAATAATGTGGTCTGTATCTTCTTCATGGATATAGAAAGCAAAACTAAGATATTTATTTCTAACCTTACTTTTATGTACCTTCATTTTTTCATTTAAGCCTAAACTACTCTGACCTATAGACACCTTCTTACAAAAACAAGGAATACTATATACTACTCCAGAATTAATCTTTCTATCAAAAATTTCCTTTGTATTATTTAATAAATTATTCAAAGTAATACCTCTTTTTTTCTATAGGTCATAGCATTGGTTGGGAGGTGAACCCGCATCAACCGTCTGCAACCAACTGCTTGTTTGCAAGGCATTTGTGCTTATCTCTCAACTAACAACCCTTTTCCAAGCAATTTTATTATTTCCAAACAAATTATTATTTTTACATACAACTTTATAAAAAGACAATTTAAATGGTAAAGGAATAAAATCATATATTTCTTTATCCTTTACATCATTACAAATATTATTACTATTAAATAAAATACTTTTAACAAATTTATCAGAGTATCCAACACTCAAATAATCTTTATAAAATGATCTTTTTGAAACAAAGCTATCCCATTAGAATTATTTGATCTCTTATTTCTCTAATAAAATAATTTCTTAAAGCAGCTACTTTATGATATGCAGATTAATATCTATCAGGTTTAATTATAGACCTTAATTTTTTTCTCTTAATATAATGACTACATACTAACAATTATTCTTTACATTTCTAATCACCAATAAATCTAAAAATTTTAATTTAACAAAATTCAACTCCCCTCCTTCTACAATATAATTTATTGTTTTGATCTTTCTATAAAATATATTATAGAAGGAGGGGACTAGATTTTTTTTAATTAAATTTTTTAGATCTATTGATTATTAGAAATGTAAAAAATAATTGTTTGGTATGTAGTCATTATGTTAACAGTAAGGAATTGGGTCTATAATTAAACTTGATAGCTATCAATATATTTCATAAAGTGGCTGCTTTAAGAAATTATTTTATTATAGAAATAAGAAATTAAATAATTCTAATGGATTAGTTTTGTTTCAAAAAGGTCAATTTTATAAAATTTATTTGAGTGTTGGCTACTCTGATAAATTAGTTAAAATATTTTATTTAAAAATAATAATATTTATAATGATACTAAATTATGTAACTATTAAATAACTAAATGTGTCATTTATATATGTAATAAGATCAGATATTTTATGATAATATCTCCACACTAAAACTCAATATATTTATATTATTCTATATATTTCTATACTTAACACTTTCGAAGGAACGATGCCTTCATTTTCAAAGCTATAGATAGATAGTTGAAAAAAATATAATTTTATTTCTTTGTCATTTAATTTGTCTTCTTATAGAGTTGTATATAAAAATAGTAATTTGTTTGGAAATAATAAAATTGCTTAAAAAAGGGGTATTACTTTGAATAATTTATTAAATAATACAAATAAAATTTTTGATTAAATGACTATTTCTGGAAGAGTGTATATTATCCCTTGTTTTTGTAAAAAGGTATATATAGGTCAGAGTAGTTTGAGCTTAAACGAAAAAAATATAGGTACATAAAAGTAGAGTTACAAATAATATGAAATTTTTGATAAAATGACTATTCCTGGAAGAGTGTATCTCAACTCTTGTTTTTGTAAGAAGGTATATATAGGTCAGAGTTGTTTGAGCTTAAATGAAAAAATATAAGTACATAAAAGTAGAGTTACAAATAAATATCTTAGTTCTGCTTTATATATTCAAGAAAAAGATCAGGCCACACTAGAAATGAAATAAAAAGAGAATTAAAAAATCTTTATCATTAAAAATTTATGATTCTAAAGCAATTAATTTATTTAAAAGTTCTTTTAATATTAAGAGTGTGTGGAAAGTAAGTGGAATTGTGGGTAATGTTTAATATAAATATGGTCTTCTTGTAGCAGTAAAACCATGGGTTGTGGTTTAGATTTTGTTTTCTTGGCTAATCTGAATGTATTACTATGATTTTATGTATAAGAAAAAAAGAATTTTAATTTGGCTGAGGTTATTTATGTGTATGGTTATCCTGCTAAGGGTACAATACACATATATATGTGTGTGTGTACTTATACATCTATAATGTACTGCTGATATAATTAACTGGTTTGTCCTTTATCCACAATATTTGATAATTTCATGTAATAAAAAATAGCTGTCTCTTATTGCAACCTACAATATTATATAGAGGATTATCTTAAATAAGCACAGACAGAAGAGTAAGATCTTTATATAAAAATGGCATATATATTCTTTTATTATGATTTGTTTGTTTATCTTATTCTGATATGCTAACAAGATTGTTTATTTGTTTTTTGTGTTTAGTCTTTTTCAGACTATAATGGTATGAAACCTTTTTGTTCAATTTAATACCTACAATAATACTTTACTTAAATACATCTTTATGTGTTTCAACTAATTAAAAACATATTCTAATTTTACCACCCTTGACATGCAGTGAGTTATCATAAGTTACTTCTTGATTATTGTATATTTATCTTGATGTAATTGGTTTAATAGTAGACCAGACATAAAAATACTAATAATAGATGATATGAATTAAGTTTTCAATGCAAAGTTTTAATTGGTTGTTTTCCTCTTCCTATATCATACAGGAAATATATCTAAATAAATATACAGAAATTCCCATTGCACATTAAATATTTATATCCACGAAGTCCACAAAATTTTTCTAACTATATATATATATTAACATAATGACTGTCATAAATTGTGAATTTTGACAAGTGGTTTGCCATCACATGGAATTTGATTTTATTTAAAGTATATAATTAATAAACTTAGATTTTAAAAAAAATCAAGTAATTAACAATGGTTATAATATATAAATTTGCAACATATTTTTAAAATATTATCTGCCCTTGAAAATGAATACCTATTGACATTGCATTAAACTAAGTTTTACATTTTCAAATTAGTAGACTCACATATATTTTAGGCATCGTATTATAAGTCAGTTACTGGTGAAGTCACATGACTTTTGAGCACCAATGTGACAAGGTTAAACATAACAGTCTCCAACAATTTCACCAGACATGTTTTTATATATTTTTTCCCAAGTGGAAATTGATTCTAAAACATTAAATTATTGCATTCACTCGTCTTGGTACAACTTAGAATTGTAATACAATATATTAGACAACTTTTTTTAATTCTAGCTTATTAAGTTGGTGAATATGATATTTCTATTTCTAGAAAAAGCTCCTATACTAAATTTCTGAATATTCAATTAAATATTACCATGAGAAATAGTACTGACACAATCAAATCTACTTATTTGCAGTGCCTTCCTATCCTTTTATATATTCTTCATCTAGATATTAGAAAATAAATTGCCTCACAGAAAATGTGCAAAAATCTGTTAAGTAGGTTAAACTTGACAAAAATTCAAGATTTTTTTTGACTTATATGCCATCTGAAGTTAAAATCCTTTTTTGGATGTTCAACTAAGATTCTATAACCAAATAAATTTGGCATAAAAATTGATTTTTTTACAAAGACACCTATCACTCCCTTCCCCCCCCCCCCACATTTAACCATAAATACAGCTGGATTTAATCTCCCTAGAAACAACTGGAATTTCATCAACAGATTTAGGATAACTTTAGATTGTTGCACTCATCTACTTCATAAATGGAGTTTAGTAATCATTGGTCTATGTAGTTGTGGAAAGACACAAACTATGAACCACATAGTTAATAGTAGTTAACTTCCTGGTTTTAGTGACGAATTGAAGATCTGAGTAAAGTCACTAGTGAATCTATCTCCTGATTGGAATCTCTACTGGTTCACTTATATTTCTGTTAATTAAGCTGCTAAAAAAATCCATACGATAAATAAATATGCAAATCACTATTATATTTCACTGTTATATAGGAGTGCACTAACAGAAAAGTTAATTTATATTATTTCATGTGTACTTCTAAATTATGACAACTTTTTTAATTATAAAACAATTTTACTTTTTTCAAAAAGCAAAAGAAATATTTAATGTAATAGCCATACTAACTATCTTACGAATTAGCAAAAAAGATGTAGTGCCTTTGATACGTATTTCCTAATAACTGAAAAAAAAACATTTTTAGATGTTTCCAAGTTATGAGATGAATCACCGGAAAAAAATTGACTGAAAAACTTCTAGATACTTCCAAACATTCCTGTCTATTCATACATTTAATATTTACTTTTAGAATAACATAATCAAAGCAATGGCTTTCTAAAAAAAAAAAAAAAAAATGCAATTAGCTTATTAACGTATGCTTCCATTTTGTGTTTTACATTTATGAAGCCGTCATAGCTACCTAACATCCTAATTTAGACTCCACGGAGCAGAACTGGATGACAGGAGGGAGAAAAAACGTCCTTTGTTCTTCGAAAGGCAGTCATAGTGAAAAACTGTTTATTTTGCTTCTATTTTACAGATCTGATTGGCAGTTTTATCTACAATCCTGCTAAACTAGAATAATAAGCCCTTGTTTATATGAAGAAAAAAAAGTTTAAAAATATAAGAAACAATTTGATTCGCTACAATGAAAAATAATACTCTTCCTCTAAAGGTTCTAATGTTTATCTGTGTTTAACATAACAAAAAAATGGCTCGATTCCTCTTCAACAGGTCTAAAAAGAAAGAGAAAGGTAGAAGGCAAAAAAAGGAAAGATTATAAAAAGTTAATCTATAATCATTTTCTTTACAAGAAATAATAAAAGTCAAATCTTTTAGAATTAATATCAGTAAAGAAAATGAATTCACTTACTGTATATTACACATATTTGAATAATTGCTTTCTTAAAATAAATAAATGATTATAGAAAAATTACAAGATATTATTTATCTGGCAAATATAATGATTAAAAAAAAGTGTACCATCAGTTGTTTGAGAGGTCATGTGACATTCGAGAACTAAAGTGAATAGCAGTGTTCTGACAGTGGAAGTATCGAGTGTTATAATCATTCCGCTATACATATAATAACTATATATATATGCGCATATGTGTAAAGTTCTTTTAGCGATTCAGATATACAGAATTAATCTGTGACTTCTAATAATTGAAACTTGTGCTCTGAGCAGTTTCTCAATCTTAGTTTCGTCAGCAAGATAGAATTGTTTGAATCAATTCATTACTTGATTTTAAACATTTAATAACATCCTGAAAATTAACACCAAATGCATTACCATCATGTCAAAAATCTGGATTCAAATTATAGTTCGGGTCATAAAATGGAAAATGATAAAAATGAAACATAATGTATTATAAATATAGTTTATTAGAAAATATTCCTTTAAAAATAATTTAAGAAATAAATAAATAAATTAACATTCATTACTCATATCTAATTGATTATGAAGTAATTTTGTATTGATAAGGGACAGAAATTTCAAATACAGTCTGTAATAAATGTTGCATATTATTTTTCATATCGAGATGTGAAGGTAAGAGAAAATTGCTTGAAAAATTAATATCCCAGTATTAACACCTATCTATAATGATTTTTAAAAAAATAATGAAGTAAAAAAATAGACTTAAATCCATTGTCTACTTTCATTTATTTTAAATTTTGCATAACTAACTGATGTATTTGTCTGAAGGTTTGTAATGATGGTATATTATAAGATGTGATATGTTGGACTATTTCCATCATTTAGGTGTGTTATTACTAACAAGTTGTTTGTATTTGGAAATTTTAAATAAAGTTTAAAATTTTCTATACATTCAACATTCACTCATAAATGATGGAAATAGTACAATATCTCACATCTTACTAACTGATGTATTTTTTTTTTCAAAATCTCATTATCATAATAATGATTGCTTTATTTATTTTTTGCGCCCCTCCTCCCTTTTGTTTACATTTTGAAAATAAATGTTTAGTGTAAATTTTGAACTCTTTAAGTTTTATTATTTATACAAAATTGAAAATAAGTGATGAAAAAACTAACATGACTTTATAATTTCAATTTTTTTTATAGAAAGAAAATTATTCTGCCTGTTGTTGCTGATTCCACAAGTTGTAGTGCAGTGAAGATCATCATTGGTGGACTTCATTCCCAGGATCTCTGCTCCTGTAGGTAACCAAGCCAATTAGCACTTTTAGAAAACCATCGTGGTCTTATTATTATTTTGAAATACCCCAAGAGGCTCATCGAAGGTTTTATTTTAAAAGACTTTAGACTGTGTAGTAGGTATATTACATCGTTGTTTAACTTAAATGTTGAAATATTTTATTCATTATTTATTTAACTTTATGAGTTATGCTTGCATAAATGTGGACTATATGTATATTGATGTTTTGATTAGTAACTGTTTAATTGTTAATAAATTGTTTAATATTACTATATGTATATGTTGTTGTTTGTTAATGTTAATTATGTATTAATGTTTACTGGCCGCCTGGTCATAATCAGGGTAATCATGTAATAAAGAAGAAAGTTGTTATTCATTTAAAAATAAACTTTACATATATAATTACAAATGTTTTGACTTGGATTGTTAAAATCATAAATAAGTACATATTTATACAATGAAAAAAATATATTAGATACTATTGACTAACATATATAGCATAAATGACTGATATAAAACTACCAACACATTTTGTGGATTTTTTTTACAAATTAATTTTTAATATAGAAAATCATATTATTATTTTTTTTGCTCTTAAAAATTACTGTATACAAAATTGACATTTTTTTACAGTTTAAGAATAAGTTGTGTATATATATATTACAAATAAAATGTCCGTTAATTAAAAACTATTATAATAACAATAAAAATAACACATGTAATAGTAATTAACTATTATATACAGTCATTCAATCTGCAGAAATACCCTCTCAATTGCTATTAAATTTAAAAAGCATAATGAAAGCAAACCACATCAACTCAAATCCCATGAATCCCAAATATAATATAATAGCTAGTATAATATAATAGTTAATATGATAGTTAATTACCATTATATTTATTATTTTTACTATTACGTATACATGTGTATGTGCACATGCACATGTGTGTGTTACGGGTATTAATCTGGGATATATTTATAAATCTTTTCTGATATAAAAACTTATCAGTCTGACATAAAAATGTCACATGATATAAAATGTATTATGTTTTATTTGTTAATGAAAATAAACTTTTAGTCTAGAATCAGTTTTTTTTTTTAAAAAAGTACTGTATAGAAAGTTGCATGTTTTCACACTACACAGCTTAAAAGTAGATTTAACTTCTTTATAAAAATGTATTACATATATTTATTTCTAGTGCAATATTCTTCCAGAACTCAAACTCCTTATAAACTCCCAAGCAATAAAACTATTTAATTATTTATTTTTATTTAAGCCTATGCATTTTTTTAAATCTTGGATGAAATAATAATTGATGCAGTATGACATTAGAAGATTCTACTTTATAAAATGTAATATATAGGGAGTTTGAACTCAGACTTTCACATGACTCTCAACTATCCACACTATTTCATACTGCTGACACACTTGATCACACAAATGTTGAAATGATTGATCACATACATACTGAAAATATTATTTATCTTTTCAACATGTGTGTGATTAAGTGTGTCAGCAGTATGAGATAGTGCGAATAGTTGAGTCATGTAAAAGTCAGAGTTCAAACTCATATATATATATATTACATATTGGAGTGCAGGTATGAAAAAGCCTGTACTGTAGGAAAAAATTATAAAATGTAATAGTCTGATTTATTATTGAAACTAAACATTAGTTTTAGAATTGTAATTTAATTTTTTTTCCTGAATTAAGTAGACATGTGGGAAATTTTTATAATTTAAGAATATACTTGATTTTTTTTTAAATCAGATAAAAAACTGAATACATAATTTTCCTACTCAATGTCAGTCAGCTAAAGGTTTAATGATTTGACATTAAAAGTTATTGCAACATTTTATCTTTTATTGGTTATTGAAAATATATTCTTAGCATATAATTTCATCATTTCTGGAATATGCAGCCGGTTAAATGTGTGTATATACATATATACCAAATATTAAAGCACCCCACATGGCTATGAAATTCAGCACCGCCCTCTGTGAAATAAATATATAAATATATTAGAATCCGTATTTCAAAATAGCCAGCCTTAAAATGATACATATGAAACTGTATGCTATTAGATTTTAAATACTGAAATACAAACTAATTTAAACAAAGAACTTGAAATTTAAATAAGTAACAATATAAAATCGCTTCTTAACAAACATGTTTATTACTATTTTATAAAGACAAACTAAACATTAGTAATTTTAATCTTTAAACCATCTAACATAATTATATATGAAAATAATCCCAGTGCTTAATGCTAAATTGAAATAAATATTCAAATGTAAATTGTTGGCATATTATTAATATACTTTATATAAATTTACATTTGTAAATAAGACATTTATTTTAGCAAGCATTTGGTTACAAAAATAAGCTTAAAGTAAATATATGAATGAAAATAATCATTTTTACTGGATAAAAATTTATGCCAGTTTATTTAATCTAAAATGTAGATTTTAAATTTAATAAATTTCAAATATATTCATAATGTTTTGTATAGATGCATGTTATTCTCTATATTTTAATTTTTCATCTCTTTCTATTTATGGATTATATTCTTATTTACAATTAATATATCACTCTTACATTTCAAATATAAGGCTGCAAACATGGGGGGGGGGATGCATACATGTATTTATCATAAAATAGAAACAAATATAATTTATTATAATGTGTTTGCATATAAATAAAATAATAAATAGAAAAAAGTTGTACATTAGCAAATATTGTATTTTACAATAATTTTTCCCAGCATCATTTTATTAGCCATTTTAGTAATATTACAGTAATATTTACAGGTTATCTTATATTTGTGATATCTAGATGTCTGAGATATTTTCAATAATTTATGTTACACTGAAGAAGAAATGAAACATTGCTGAAAGAAACTTATTCAATTGAATAATACTATATTATTTATATAATAATCTTTTTCAGTTTTTTTTTATTTATATATTTTTAATAGCAAATAAAATTATGAATGTTTAATAAACAAATAGTTAATCATTCAATTTAACACATAGTATAAAATTGCATAATAATAATGATGATAATTTATTTTTAATCATTGCATGTTCATCTCTAATCTAAACCTATACTATCCAGAAGAATGCAAAATCATATGATACATTCTCATCATGAAGGCAATTTGCAAATAATCTTTGTTCTTCAAGTAAGCTAGAGATATTAAATACAGGCAAAATTCTCTATATGTATTGCCACTCTGTGCAAGATAGAGTAATCAATGGATGCCATGAACTTGTGCATAAAATCCCCATCTAGTGCCTACTCATTCAATATCCCCAGACTAGTTTCTGGCTTGTGGCCTTCATCAGTGAGGAACCTTGGATCTGAGAGCACTGCACCTAGATCTTAGGATCTAATGCAACCCTCCAGCAGCCACCTTTTTATCTCTACTTAATTACATAATTATGAGTCTTAAATGGAAAACACTGTAATATTTTCAATCCAAGCTCATTAGCTTATGTACATGTAGATCTGAACTCAGTTCAGTACCTATACATTTTGGTGTTTTTGGTTCTTTAATAACTATAGCCACCACTATCCTATTAGGCAGGATTGGTTATAAGACAATAAACATCACATGATCATCATTTCTTATGCTTGCTTATAACTGTTATTAAAACAGGCAAAACTGTGGTGTTTATTGGTTTAAAGATATTAAATACCTGAATACCTACATTCATGTTAACAACTTAGTAACTTTCATCACACCACTGATAAAGAGCAAAAATTTGAAAATAATAGCTAAATGTGAAATTTGAAAACCAAATATAAGATATTGATCATTGATATAAAACTCTTATATTTTTAAAACTGTCATTCCATAACTGTATTAAATCACATAATGCACAAAATTTATATAATACAAATCATATCCATTTGACCACAAAAAAAAACAAAAACAATGACAGTGAAGACATTAGTCATCATACTAATTCCTTATTTGTAAAAATGTATGATATTTTTTCCTATGAACTTTGTAATTAAATGTAGCAAACTGTCCATTGATAAATAATTGCATGTCTAGCTAGGATTGCAGACTTTCTGGAGAAAAAAATTAAGTTTTCTTGAAAATTCTAATTTAAATGGAAACAAAAAATACTTTCTATTCAAAGTGGAATATCATGAAGATAGAGATAAATGATTTACCCCATTAGTAAGTTTTAAGAAGTAATAAGTTTCTATATTACAAGAATGATGAGAGAAATTTAAAATGAATTTGAAGATCTAAACATAAATCCAAATGAAAATGACCATTTTTAAGATGGAGTCTCATCAACAAATTCAGCATTATTCATGGTCACTGTATGCTCATTTGTTGCAAAAATAAAATTTAATGACTTTTGACTTATGTAGCTGCAGACATTCATAAACTTTGAACAACATAGTTAATAACTTGAATCTATCTATATATTTCTGTATACTTAATTTGCTAAACTATTAATTTATATATATCCTAAACTAATATAATCTTAATTAAACGTGGACAAAATGAGAAATTTTCTCTCTCCTGTGAGATAAACAAAATTTGCACAATTCAGTTCTCAATTAAAATATCAGGCACATATAGAAAAGGATTAAGACTTGAGTTAACCATGGGCAGTAAGGGTTGGCTTATAGAATAATAATCTATAAGCATAAGTAACTCACTTATTTTTAAAACTTTTACTCATGGGTGACTGAATGTAGAGTTATACACTAAATCAAACAGTACAGGTTTGATGGTTAATTTCCTTCTAGATATATCAAATTACCTCAAATGCTAAGAAATTTTCCGTCATGCTCTCTGTGAATATTGTATTAGAGCAGGTTGTATTGTGTTTATTCACAGAGGAAATAGCTGAAAATGTCATAATATTTGAGGTGATTTGATATTTATTTCAGATAGTGGGTACACACTGGAAATATTTTCGTATTCATCTGTATTTGGAAGTTTCAAAGACTAAAAATGAGTAATGTTTAATCTGTCTTTGTATGAATATAGTATACTTGTTTGTTTAGGAGAAATTTGAAGATCATTGCTTACAATAAATTTCATGCTCTTTGTTTAAATTAGTCTGTGTTTCAATATTTAATATCGTTGCAATCTATAGTTCAAAGAAGTACCTTTTTGAATTGCTGTTTTGAGATGTGGGCTCTAATACTTTTGTTCACAGATTTGAGGTAATTTGATATTTATTTCAGATAGTGGTATGCTTTAAAAATATTTTCATATATATATTGTGCCAACTGTAATTTGGTATAAATTCGGTATGCGATTGAATGTCAAATATAATTTTTTAAAATTCTCAATTGATTTTTAATAGAGACTGTATTAGCCAAGAGCAGAGAAATAGGTTACTCTGACAATGAAATATTAAGGCCAGAAATGCATTATTATTATTGCAACATAAAATTGTGAATTAATTTTATTTATAGGAAATGCATATATAAATAATAAAACTCATGGTTTTTAATAAAATTATTATTATTATTTTATATATGCATCTTTAGTGATTGCGTTCATAAAAATAGATTATAAACAATATACATGAATATTTAATGTTATGTGTAATGATTATGAAATATATTTTTTTATTTTCTTTCATTTTATTATTGTTATAAAAGTAATTTTAAATATGAAAAGCATAATGACTTTGGTAATACAGTTATAAAAGAGTGTTCAATTATGTGGGATTGTAAGAGTCTTAATGATTTGAACTCTTTCTCTGAAATTTTGATTTTCATATATGCAGACCTAAGTTCTTTCATAAGTTTTTATTTATTTATTTTAAAACTATTTATTTATTAACCATAAAAAATGATGGTATAAGAAAGATTATATTTGACCAATAAAACTGGACAAGATTATCAAAATTTGTTAAAGGATTAAGAATGTAAATTTATAGCATTCAATGTCATCTTAATATTTCTTTATTAAAATGGATGTCACATGAACAAAATGTTTTAATTGGAATATAAAAGTTAACAACATAATATTGTGTACAAGAATTGTTTTCATCTGCAGATATAATTTATGATGCCGTTGAAGTGTTTGAACTCAGGATTTAAATCAGTTTATATGTAGGGAATACCATCATAAATGGAGATCAGCATCCGTTCATTCATAATGTTATTATAGTGTTAAATATCTGCATGAAGAATAAAATTTGAGACTTGAAAAATATTGGAATTATTTTTACTTGGATTAGATTAAGAAGCACCATTATATTATAACTTATGGAAGAGACATTGGAACTATTGTGTTATTTGAAAATACTATACAAAAGGACAGTGATTAGAATCAGGAAGTATGTTAATATACATATAATTAAGTGTATAATGTTCTAAACTTAATTGATTGCTGTATCTGAAGCTATATAATTGTTTGTTTTTTATATGTGTAAAATAAAAGAAAGTTAAAATTTAATTTAGATCTACATTTATAGATTAAATTTTAACAAGTAAAACTTTGATTCAAAATATTATTCTCCTATTTCTTAACTAAAAATTGTTTTTGAATACACATCTGACAAGTATCAAAATTCTAAAAGAACTATATCATAGAAAGTTCTGAAGAAGGTTGTTGGGGCAATCAAAACTATAAACTGTAAAAAAGGGTGGTATACATTTGGCAATGCAATAAGAAAGAGTAGTTATTATTTTCATTTTTATTAGCATTATTTTTATTTTATTCAGTTACCATTAGTGATCAATTATTGTTATATACTTTACTTAATTATGATTCATGTTTTAAGTTTGCAAATTATATTTAAGTTTTTATGTTTCATTTTTATTATTTTTATTCTGTTACAAAAAGCTTCTAAATTTGTAGGGTATATTAAGGCTATTATTATTTTTATCCAATCATGAAGCGTTTAATATTTAGGATAGGTTTATATCATAATAAACAGTGTCTCAATTCATGAGACATACTAAATTCTTTGTTAACATTTTAATTCTATTACAAATAGTTTATCCAATACAGACATATTGTTATTTATAAGACAATATTGTTACATTATTGTTGTTTTTATTTCCAATTTGTTACAAATGATAATTAGCAAATAAGCTACAATCTCATTCTATTACAAATAAGCCCATATTCCTCTGATGATTTGAAGTATTGGCTTCACTCATTTTCATCCAGTTACAATATATATATATATATATATATATATTGCTTCTTGTTTTCTGTAGTTATCCTTGCATAGATGTATGCTACTATTAATTTATATGTTCTAATAATTTTAATAAGTTTATAAATAAAATTGTAATTATTTTATATGTAACATTTAGAATATAGAAACTTATTCATGGACCAAGTAAATCTGAATATATCACAATAATTCACAAGTCAGAGAATTATTTTTAGCAAATTTCCAAGCTCTTATAGTGGACTAAAATTGCCACTTGTATTTAATTAAAGGTTCTTAAATGGTAAATAAATTAATCATCATTATAATCACATTGAGAAAGTTTTATATTCAGCAGTAATTTTTATAATCAGTTAAAAATAACAGATCAGATTAAATTCTAATAATTTTAATAATTCTGTAAAGAAATAATGGTTATTAAATATATGTTTAGAATACATAAACTTATCCACAGGTCAATTAAGTCTGACTCCATTATTATAATTAATATGACAGATTCTTAAAACAATATTCTAAACAAACTTTCTTGTAATAATGTCATGTTATTATCTGACCAATAAAATGACATTAGTACAAAAAACGTCATTGTTACAAGTTTATTAAAAATGATTCTTTAAGATTCTTTCTGACTTGTATATTCAGACTAACCTGGCTCTTGGACAAGTTTATACATATGCATGTTATATTTATATTATTGTATAAATCGCATATTGTTGTTGAATCAGTAATAAATTGAGAGGTTGCCAAACTCTTGTATGTGCGCCTACTGTTGCTTCTCAGACAGCCAATCAGCCTGCTGTGTTAACATCTGATTGGCAGTCTGAGAAGTAACAGTAGGCACATACAAGAGTTTGGCAATCTCTCAAGTTATAATTATAAAATCCTTACCCTTAATTTTTATTTTATAGCTGCCTAAAAAGAAATTCAAAAATCTTTACCATAAATAGTATTATATATAAATAAAATAGTTTTTAGATTAAAGCCGTCTGTAAGTATTGGTTAATTCGCAATGTTTCTATAAAATAGCATCCGTCATTGTTAAGGTTAACTTTGAAAGAAAAACTGTTAAATCTCAAATAGTAACGAGATTCCAAATTGTTGCAAATTAAAGTTTCATCCCAATTCTTATAAAATAAACAACATTATACAGATGGTGAGTAAGAAATATTTTTTTTGTTTTGTTCAAGATCCCAGGAAGAAGTAATTGATTGTTTTTTACTAAGAGAACATATAACATAAGCAAAATTATTCACCCAGTTCTCTGATATATTTTTGATAATATTGTTTATTTGCTGTCTATCAAAGAATCAGAATTTAAAATTTTAGACAAAAAAAAAGCTAGTTTTATTGATAATAAAAAAAGAAAAACAACTTGCTAAACATACTTTGATAGATTTACAAGTAAAAAAATTATCTAATCGTCAACTTTCTTCAAATGAAATTTCCTTATTGGAGAAAGGTTTTAATTATGTGCAGGCTTCAAAACATATTCCAGTTGAAAATATTACGTGCAATATAGAGTCTTTTATAAAAAGAAATATATATATATATTTATGTCGACGTACACACTGCTGATCTTATTAGATTTGAGGTTTGTGGCATCTTAAAAAATATGAAATCTCCAAAAAGTAATTTATCTAAAGAAGAATTTATTGCACTTCACAATTTAAAAGAAGATGATTCTATTGTATTTATTCATGCAGATAAAGGTAATTCAACTGTTGTACTTAATTGTTTAGATTATGATAATAAAATTTTAAATTTATTAAATGATGGAACTTATAAAAAGATTGTTAAAAATCCTCTGATGTATTTAAAAAAAAAGACCAAATGTCTTATAAAATGTTCCAGGATAGATGAAGATATGAAAACTAAAATTTCTCCAATAAAAGGCTCTTCATTATATTCTAAATTTTATGCTTTGCCTAAAATTCACAATGTGAGGTACCATAGCAGCCTATTGTATGTGCTATGAGTTCTCCCACATGTGCTTTGGCTAGATATTTAACCCAATGCTTACAATCATTGACAGATAACATTCCATCCAAAATTAAAAATTCAAGTCATTTTATTTCTATAATTAAAAACATAAAACTAACTAAAACTGATTTATTGTTTAGTTTTGATGTTTCTTCTACATTTACTAATATTTATGTTATCAATAATTATGCACTTATAACGCCCTTAAAGAAGTTATATATATTACTAAATTTATTTAATATTTATGTTGAAATTTTTTTATCTATAATAGCTCAATACAATAATTTGCTTGATTTTATTATTCAATTAGCAAAACATTATCTTGAAAATATATTTTTATTTATGATTTTTAAAAGTATAAATAAATTAAAGAACTTTATATGGGATCTCCACTGTCACCTGTAATTACTAATCTCTTCAGAATAATTTTGAAAGTCAAGTATTAAATGCAGCATCTAAGAAACTTTCTATTTGACTCAAATACATGAATGATACATTTGTTATATGACCCATGGTATTAATGCTTTGAACTCTTTTCTTGTTTTTCTTAATGATTGTCATCATAGTATTAAGTTTACTATGGAAGTTGAAAATAGCAAATCACTTTCTTTTCTAAATACTTTGATTGCAATGACACCTTACCAATATTGGTTTACAGAAAATCCACCCATACCAAACAGATATCTTAATTTTAATTCTCATCATCAACCTGCACAAATATTTTCTGCAACAAAAAATCTGATGAGAGTTTGTAGGTTGTTAGATAAAGATAATCTTACTCAAGAAATAGATCTAACAAAAACATTCTATTTTTTAATGGTTAAAAAACATCATATACAAGCATTACATAGCGTTGATATTAAAAAAAAGACAATGGATAAAATTTGAGTGGTTTTATCTTATATTAAAGGAATCAATAATAAAATCATTAGAAGACTATCTAATTTTAACATAAAGACTGCTTTTGCCACTAGCAAAAAAAATGGTGATTTTCCCATAAACTTTTGGAATACCAGGGGGTTTATGAAATTTCATGTTTACAATTCTTGAAAGCTATGTAGGTCAGTCAAATAAATGAATTAATGTCAGAGTTAATGAATATAAAGATGCCTTTAATCAGAAGTAAAATGAAATATTAAAAAGACCAACTGGTTTAAATAGAGCTGATGAAACACAATATATTCTAGCCTTATGAAGATTATTTATTTTATCACTCTCTTCTAATATAAACTTGAAAGCAATTAATCGTGAAACTGAAGATTCTGAATGCTCAATTACTTCATACTCATTCTCATTACTATTTGAAATCTAACAGTTTTTCTTTGAAAAGTTAACTTTGACAATGGATGCTATTTCATTGAAACTTTGGGAATTAATCAAAACATGCACATTGTTTAATCCAAAACCTATTTTATTTACATCACATAACCATGAAAACATTAAATATTATATATATGAGTATGTGTGCATGCGTGTCTGTGTACATATGTTACAATTTCATCATTTCATAAAAAAAATATTATATATTCTAATCATAAAAACTCAACATTTTTATTATTCTATACTCACTCTAATCATACAGAAAATTTCATTTATTTTATTTTTTTTTACTTTAGTTCTTGGTTTCTACAACTTTCTGCTCTAATCATATATAATAACAACCACTACTGTTATCATGCCATGTTTGTTTATTGTTTTCTTATTATGAACGTTTTAATTTCTAAATCATTTTCGTTTTTTTACTTAGTATTTTTTTTATCTTTTTATCCCAAGCTTTGACACATTATATAATAAAATTAAATTGTTTATCTCAATTTTTGCCTAGGTTCATTAAAACATAATTCCCAACTAGATATCTTGATATTTTATTATCTGCTTTATTCAATATGTTTTACAACTTTTCCAATTAATTCAATTAAAAATATTTTTTGAAATCTGATTTAATTTTTAAATTTTAACTTTTTAAGCAAAAGACTCAATCAAATTATGTCCTCTTGAAATTAAAAAAAAAAACGTTGTTTCTGAATGCATTTGAAAATAGACATTTTGGTCTAATTTTTAATCTATTTTTTTAAAGAAAAATAATATTTCTATAATTATATCTTTTAAAATTAAAATAAAATATTATATACATATTGAAGCTTTTATTATATATATTAAGAGTTTTAAATATTTATTATATTTTCATTTGTGATTCTTCATTAGCATTTGCAAGTCAAACTTAAGAAAAGATTTTTTTCTAAAAGCTGTAGCAACACTTTATATATGCATAATAATTTATTCCACTTTTTAATGGATTTTTCAAAATGGTAATAAAACATATTGGTTTTGTTTTTTGTTGTTGTTGTTGTTTTTACAATTTGTAAAACTTATATTTTGGACATAGCAAACAAAAAATTCATTTACAAGGATTTTAAAATAAATTCGAATATGCTTTCAGAGACATATAATATTTTAATAAATACATAATTTTACTAAAATAAACTGACTCATTGTAAAACTAGTTTTAATTACAAAAATAAAATTAAGTACATTACTACAAAAGAAATGCTCCATGTGATAATGTATAAACTGTACACATTTTTACATGCAATTTACACATCAGTGCATGTTTGCATAAACTGATTAAATTTATTTAATAATAAATTTTGTTTTTACATCTTTATTAATGTTATTATTGAATAAATACTTGAAAACAAATTATTATATAATGTAATATTTATTTTGTTAGTTATTCTAAATGAATATTTTCTATTTAGGAATTGAATCTGATTAAAACTAACAAAGGATTTCAATTTTTATAATGAGTAGAAAAATTTGAAATTAGTTTTTTTTTTTTTTTTTTTAAAAAAAAAACTCTTATTTTAAAACTTAGGTACTAAAATTTACAATAAAATTTAAAATTAATAACTTTTAAAATATTTAAATTCATTATTATTTTTTAATTTTAATTTTATAGCAATAATTACATTTATGTAGCTTTGTTGACTTAGTGCTAAGTTAACAACATTTAATACTTTATATTTATGTAATGGATTATTATAATGAAAATTGCATATTCAGCCAAATTTATAAAATGTACAAGATATTTCATTAATCAGCAGATTAATCATAAATTGTTAAAAGATAAAAATAAAACAACTAGTGCTATAATTATGATATAAATGGGGTATTGATAAATATTAACTATAATGAAATTTAAAAAAAAAATTGCTTATGTATTTCTTAACAACTTGCATAAAAAACAATTAAGGACATTAAAAATATCTGATAGGAAAAAAGTATTTCCCACTAAAAACTGAAGTTACAAATGTGAATTTTTTTCATTACCCCATCTCTTGAAGAAAAAAATGAGTAAATTTAAAATTTATTTTTTTAAATGAATGTATAAATTAAAAATCAAATGAGAATGTTAACAAAGACAAATACTATAAAAGTGTGAATCCTTGCAAAATGTACTTGTACTACTAGCAGGGATCCTGAAGAAAATCTCTATCTTCGAAATATTTTTATCATATTTTGATTTACAAATGTTAAACTTACTACACTACTTTGACATTTACCATATCATAAAAACACAGCAACAATTATTACTAATAATTACTAATAATCAGCAATATATTTATCTGAAAAATTGGTGTCATAAAGTCATGAGTATAGTAAGTTTGATACTTGGAATTCAGAGTGTTATAATTTGATATTGGTAAATATTGAATGAATGAAGAAAACAGGTGTACAGGATTGTGAGTTGGGCTAACTGATGAGTGTAGCATAAAGTAAATATTGAAGATCTTTTATCTTTTTCAGGTTGCCTTTATACATATATTTTAAAAATGTTACCAACATGAAAGCTTTAAGTACATCTAGTAAATATTTATGTTTTATAGATTCTTAAATATTTCTCATTTGGAAGATGTCTATTCTATTTCTTCTCATATAACTTCATTTCTGTCCACAAGTTTTACCCAAAATATATACTACTATATTTGAGAGTTCTTGCCCAAAATTATCAACAATTGATGAACTTAATATAACTCGATAATGACTTCATCTTCTGGATGATATATCTCTAGATTCTTTTACAATACTGCCTGAAAAAAATCTACATGCTATAAAAAAGGAGTGATAGAAATCTCTGCATCATGGATTAAAATAAATTCTTTTTTTATATTATAAACATATTTATAATATACAGTTAAAGTAATATAATCATTAATAATAGATTATTGTTTTGATTTATTAGTTTGATAATTGTCATATAATAATTTTGCATCTATATTAAAAAACGAGCATATACAGCTTTTTTAAAGTTTTATAATTTTATTAATAAAATTAATTTATACAGAATGCGGAAACTGTTTATATATATATAAACACACACATATCCAAATCAATATAAAGTAAAGTTAATGCTTATTTTCATTTTTAAAGGAATTTAAATATTTAAAAAAAAAAAAAAACAAGAACAAAAAAATAAATGCTAAAAATTTACATTAATTTGCACACAAAGAATGTACTTTATGGTTTTAATACGCGGGCGCAAACTCATAAAAGTATAACTTTCTTTATTGATTATCATAAAAGTATATACGTATTAAAAGTATTAAGTTAATAAATATATAATATTGTATCTTTGATCATTAGAGGATCCTGTCTATCATATAATTAATGCTAATATATATATATATTTTTCTTTGGCTATATATAACTTTACTTATTTGGTATTAAATAATTTTATTAATATAATTTTTATAGTCAATAAATTATTTCTCATCTCATCGTATGTTTAGTTTCAAAAGGGTTAATATTAATAACATAAAATAAATAATTTGTAGAGGTAACAATTAGATTATTATATATTGTGATTGATTTTTTTTTATATATACAAAGTTGTTTTGATTATAAAATAATTATATTGGTATATTTTCAGTAATATAAGAAAGAATAGATTATATAAAGAAAATTTAGTATTTGATTAGTTTCGTGTTATGTTCCTTCTTTATTTGAATATAAGCGGATGTATATGCTAAATTATATCATATAGATTTTCTTGGACTTATAAGTATTAACATATTTTTAATAAAATTATTAATTAAGAAAATACAAGAATGTTGGCAAAAGTATATATCATTTACCCAAAAGTAAGTCGAATCAATTATTGAAAGATCATGTGTTTTTTAAAAAAATTTATGTCATTCTGACAATTATTTAAATTTGTAAGATAATTAATCATTAAAAGAGTTTGTATTTATAGTTGCATATAAATTAACTTCTCAATGTGGTATAAGAAATTATATGAAGGTTAACTTAAATAATATTCAAAATATAGATATATTCAAATGAGGCATTTACGCATCCGCATGTGCCGTTAAAATATATATTAATGTGTATTATTGATTACGTACTAAAATAGTAATATTTAATTATATATATATTTAAATATTTTATTATTTTTCTCTTTTGAATTTTTCGGAAAAATTATGCAAGCTAAAACTAATTAAAAGTTTTCCTTTTTAAAAAAAAAATTAAAATTAAAAGAACAAAAAACAAATTTTTAATAATGATCAAAAAGAAAAATTAAATACTTATCTACAAAATTAAAAAAATAATAAATAAAAGAGTATACTGCATATTAAGATTGAATAAATAAGTTACTAGTGATTATAAACATTAAAAATAAAATCATTTAAAATATCTAAATTAGATATTTCTTTGTAAATATAATCTCTATAACATCAATTTTTTTTTTTAAAGATTGATGTAAATAGAAAACAAATAAAGTAGAACAATAGGTTAAAGAAATTGACATAAGCCATTGATAATATTCGTAAAGAAAATGTACTAAAAAAAAAAAATAAATAGAAGTATAAATTTGCAACGCAACAATCATCAATTATTTAAAAAGTAAAATAAATTTCATTAAAAAAAAAAAGTCACAATTAATTTCCCGCAACACTTGGTAGAAAAATATACAAATATAAATAATTTAATAAAATAAAAAGCAAAAATAAAGAAAATAATAGCTGCAATAAAAAAAATAATAATGTATACATTAGTTTAAAAGTAAACATATAAATTAATGAATAAAATCATCAAAAAATTAAATAAAAATACAATCAATATATAAAATTCTATTATTATTTTTTTTTATATTAGAAGATGTAACAAATTTATTAAATTTAAATAATGATACAAATTGGAAAAAATATGGGAAGTATAGATAAAATAAAATGCAAAGATTGCTATGAAAGCAAAGGAATAATAACTAATCATGTAAAAAATATAAAAAACAAATAATGCACCAGATTACAACATAATAATAATAATAATAATAATAATAATAATAATAATAATAATAATAATAATAATAATATGTAAATAAGCATTTATTTTTATATAGCACATGTTTACAATTGTATTACATTCAAATATCAGCCTTTCAAGCTAATTGTGCATACGCTTTTGCAAGTGTTAATAATAATAAATGAATACTTTCTCTCCAATACAAGATATAGTATTTATGCAGGAATAAAATGAATCCACTTATTCCTGCAACTCAAATGCTTATATATGAGCAAATCTGAAGTACTGGCAAGGAAAGTGTGAGGATGGAAAACTCACTTTAAATTACTATATATAAATAATAATAATAATAATAATAATAATAATAATAATAATAATAATAATAATAATAATAATAATAATAATAAGAAGAAGAAGAAGAAGAAGAAGAAGAAGAAGAAGAAGAAGAAGAAGAAGAAGAAGAAGAAGAAGAAGAAGAAGAAGAAGAAGAAGAAGAAGAAGAAGAAGAAGAAGAAGAAGAAGAAGAAGAAGAAGAAGAAGAAGAAGAAGAAGAAGAAGAAGAAGAAGAAGAAGAAGAAGAAGAAGAAGAAGAAGAAGAAGAAGAAGAAGAAGAAGAAGAAGAAGAAGAAGAAGAAGAAGAAGAAGAAGAAGAAGAAGAAGAAGAAGAAGAAGAAGAAGAAGAAGAAGAAGAAGAAGAAGAAGAAGAAGAAGAAGAAGAAGAAGAAGAAAAAGAAGAAGAAGAAGAGGAAGAAGAATAATCAAATTTGTTATAAATTTCAAAGAAATACCTGTTAAAGAATCATTATATATAAATAAATATATTTTTGTCATATTAATGAAAATTAATAAAAGTATTTTAAATTACCAAAAGAGAGAAATGATTCAAAAAATGATAAAATAGATTTAAATTAGACATTTAAATTCAGCATATTTTGAAATTTTTTCAGAAAATTTTTTTTAAAATTGGTAAATAATAAATTTTATTATAATTTATAATTGAAAATAAAATAATAAATACAAAGTTAAACACCAAATATAGGTGTAGTAATATTTATAGAAGTGTTGATAAAAATTTGATTTTGATATTCTCACTATTTTGATTTGTTTATTCATTCACATGATGTATGTTTAATATTTCTGAGATGTTCTGCATGTAATGGGTTATAACCCATGACAAAAACTATATAAAACTTAAAATTTTAATCTGTTTAATAACAGACAATTATTAAATATAAATATGAAAGAAGAATATAAATTTCTTATATAAAAATGAAAAGAAACAGTAAAATTTATTATTTGATGTGAATGCCCCCATGCTATACAGTTATGTGCATAACAATCTATATTTCTATTACTATTGCTGCTATACTACTACTATTATTATTACTATTTATTTAATAAATAAATGTATAATCAAATATTTATTTTCTAAGAATTCATAAAAAGTTTACACATTAGAAGTGACAGAAACATAGTTGTGATTCATGGATCTTGAGTTCCATATTTATATGATAAAAATAATAAAATTTAAAAAAGGGGGAAAAATTAATTTGTCTCTCTAATAATGTCTTAAATAGTAAATACTAACATTTTAACCCATTTTAACATTATTACATTAATAATTTTGAATTAGAAGTAAAGTATGAATCAAGTATTTAATATTTTGTTTAAAATACATTTGCATGATATTAATAAAGTTATTAAATACTAATTGAAATCTCTTTTAATTGTTTTATGATATTTGTTAGTCATTAAGCTGTCAACAAAAATATCCATTATGCCAAATAGAAATACATTTTTTGAGATTATGTTTGTAATTTTATCCCAAAATAATACATTTCACTAGAAAAGTTGAATGATTATTTTCTTGTATTAGTGTTCAGTATTAGCTCATATGTCTTGATTTCTATTACTAAATATTTTACCAGAATTAAGATATTTGGATGTATTGTTTTTCTGACATAAAAAAACTTCAGCATATATAATAAAGTTAATAAGCATGGAGTCCTTTGTCATCATCGTGTCTTTTTTTTCCTTTGCTGTTATAGTATATATGCTTACATCCTACTTAATATTGGACATTTGGACTAGGATTCACAATAATAATCATCAATTTGTATTCAATATTTTGATTTACCATTGATTATTCACTATAATACTCTTAAAAAAATCAATTTATGTTGGCCATTTTCTAAGACTGGTGACATGAGAAATAGATTTTAAAGCTATATCTCCCAAAAACAAAATAATATTCATGCTTAAATTGTGCAGTAAAGTATTTATTCATAATACATTATACAGTATACAATGTTATAACTGCATAATGGACATGTTTATTTCATGTTTAAAAGAGGTTTATTTAAACTTCATTGTATCAATATTTCATTCTCTGTGGTCAAGTTGCAATCTTTAAGTGTCCATATATATTCAATGGACCATTAGTAAGAGTGGATTTCCATTCTTGCTATTAAAAGGTGAGAGGTTGCATTGACAACAGTGAGAAATATTGATTACTGTCTATATTGTGAATATTTAGGTGGTGGCTGGTTGGTTTCTAATGGTTAAATATTTTGATTATAAACTTAAATAAAATTAATGAATGTATAGTACAGTATTTTATTTAATTTTTATCTAGTGTCCATGACAATCAATACTTCATCAAAATGATATTCTAATAATGTACAATATTAAATTTTAAAATGTGTACATTAGTTTAAAACCTTTACACTTTATGTAGACATATTTATGGATTAAAATTCTTAAGAATGTTAGTTTGCTTGTGGCAAAATTATGATCATCATATTGTAATTTAGTTATCATTATTGTTACTTTGAAAAAAAATGATTTCATCAATTATGCTATTAATAATCAACTTTATATGATCAAAAAGTAATAAATCTGAATTTAAAATAAGACTTAATCTACATTTTTAAAAAACATCTCAGAATTTTTTATAGAATGACAGACATTATCACAAATGTATAAAATATGAAAATGAAAAAAAATTGAAAATTTCATTTTGCATAAAACTAAAATAAATTTTGATCATAAATGTAATTTTGGTTAAAAAATTATATGAACATGATTTCATGCATAATGCAGTTAATAATACATTCTGTATGATGAAAATGCAATACAAATAAATTGAAGAAAATTTATATCTTTAATATTAATTTAAATAATATGTATTTCTGCCCTCACAAGTATTTTCTAAGTCATTCCAAATGAAATAGCTACCATTTTTTGTATTGTTTCACAAAATTGTTAATTATTTCTCTGGAAAAAGCTTATACTGATTTTTTAAACAATTATGATAACACATTATTTATGTGAAATTGTTTAGAATTAAAAAAGACAATGTTTAATAATAACTCACTTAACTATACTGTTGTGTCTACAAAGATTTGTTATTTATTTAGTAGTACAAGGTTAGCAAATTATAGAACTGTATATTTCAGATCCCAAATTAAACAGTTAATTTAAAAAAATAAATAAATAAAAATTCTAACATATTAAAAAAAGTATCTAAAGCATTCTGTGTTTGCATGATGTAATCAATCTTTAAGACTTTTTGTTTGCAATATGTACTATGCAGATCTAAATAAACTACATTTTATATACAAATATACTAGCTGTGGCATTTTTTTGCCATGAGATGTCACATTTTATTTAAAATGGTAGCCATATATTCTTAAAAATGTTATATCTCATGGCAAAATATGCCACAGCTAGTAATTTTTATATAAAATGCAATTTATTTAGATCTGCATAGTAAATAGTCTTAAATATTGATTATATTATGTAAACACAGAATGCATTAGATACATTTTTTTTTCTTTTTTAATATGTCAGAATTTTTATTTATTTTTTTAAAATAACTGTTTAATTTGGGATCTGAATTATACAGTTCTATAATTTGCTATCCTTGTATTACTAAGTAAATAACAAATCTTTGTGATCACAACAATACAGTTGAGCTAATATTAAACATTGCTTTTTTAATTCTAAATAATTTCACATAAATAATATATTATAAATTTAAAAAAAATCAGTATAGGCTTTTTCCAGTGCAATAATTAACAATTTTGTAAAACAATACGCAAAATTATTAACTTAAAGTAATATATATATTAAGGCTACAACATTAAAACTATGCACCTGAAAAAATGACAGTAGGGATCTCTGCATTATGTTAAAGATTTGCAGAGGTCCCTACTGTCGTTTTTTCAGGTGCATAGTTTTAACATTGTAGCCTTAATATATATTACTTTAAGTAACGAGTATGCACTTTATAAATATAATTATTACAAAATTATTAATTGTGAGCTTATTCTCTTTTTCTAATTCCATTTTCTCTACAAGTGAAACCACACTTTTTTTTTAAAAAATAATGAAAAAAAAACATTGTTTATGTTTACAGTTCCATATGTTTCCAATTGATGTCATAGCAGCAATTAAGATGGCTAAACACATATCACTTCTTCGAACTGTAGTTTCAAAGAATCATTGCAACCTTGAAAATATATTACTTTCAGTAGATAATGCAGCATCTATAAGCAATTGAAGGTGACAATATTAAAGAGCTTTTGAAATCACACATTGAAAAATTAAATAACTATGAATTAATGCATCTGGATGAAGAAAGGAGAATTGACAAGCCTATAGAGAAGAACCTGCACATCCAAAAGTGAAGAAACGAATTTCATTTCATGATGCTATGAACAGCGCTTTTGAAAAATTTGATATCAAATTACAATGCTCCATCAAACCTAAATATGTCTTAAATCAATGAATGAGACCTTACAACATGTTGTATGAAGAGAAAATCAAAGAAGCAAGTTAACCATTCATTTTAAACTATTTCTCTAGAGATTCTTAGCAATCACCATATGATATATTCATGATCACTAAAAGATTTAAATGGTAATATGGTAGATCCTTAGAATGAACAAATGATAACTTAAAAAAGTGGATGGATTATAAAAAAAAACAATAAGCTAAGTATTTTTACTTTTTTACATAGATTTAAATTGCATTATCTTGCCTACTTAAATATTTTAAATACAAACATGCATCATTCACTTATAGCACAGTTTGCACATGCGTATATTATACATTCGATTTTTTTTCAATTACTATATATATATATAAGGTTAAGTTGTTTGTTAATACAATATTAGCAATGAGCTAAATGTTTTCTCATAAAAAGCTATTATAATATTTTGCTTTTTCAATGATCTTGCTTTATTATGAGTTTTGGGGACCTAATTGTCCTCTCTGTGGAGGGTAAAAATGGAGACATTAATTGTCATTGAGACTTATCATGTAACAGTAGAATATTTCTGATATGATGATTACATATAAATAGATCAGGTAGCTGTGTAATAATCAGTTAATCTAATCATCTACTATTGTTCAATAAATATCTACACATTCTTAAGTAGAGAAAAATAAAAAATCAAATTCTTCTATATAAAGAAGAACCAGACTGGTAAATAATATATTTTCTTCTATTGTTTCTCTATGAAGTAAATTTGAAGAGACTCTTGCCATTAGGTAAATTATTTAAAGGGTTTTTACTTTTCTCATTTTTAAAAATTAAAAATGAAACCAAGTTTTCCAAATGTTTTATTTTTTTATAGACACTTCTTGTATCAAGTTCCATTATATCACAACTATCAATAAATGCAAAATTCTTACTATTCTCTTCATCACATATACATTTTGCAAAAAAAAATTCACTGATCTGATGAGATAAAGGCTTTAAACATATCTCTACATCCACATTAATAATTCAATCCTTTTTATTACAGCATTTTCTTGTGAGGTAGTCTGGTTTTTGTTCACTTTTAGCACTCAGTGAAATGATGAATAATTATTGGCTACAAAGGTATTTTTCAATTTCTTTAAATTTTTAGCTATGTAACCCTCACCTCAAATAACCATCTGCAAGTGTAAAAATTTACACCACTCTTTTTCATTATATATGCATATGCATTTCATGAACAATCTTTGATCATAAGATGATCTAAATTTATAAAAGTAAATAAAATAATAATCAATAACATTATATTTTCAGTATTCACATTAGTAGATAGAATGACTTGATGGTGAACAAAAGAGCTTCTGAATTTATTCTTGACAAAAATATTGTTTTAATTAATTTTAATTTTAAAAAATTGTACGCCAGTTAACTGATGTTTAAATGCTAATTGCACTCATAATCATGTGATTTAAAAAATAAAATAAAACTGTCACTGTGTGATATACATATTGATCCTAATATTTTACCATGAAATTTCAAATTAGAAAATTATATTTGATATTTGTATCTCATAGAAGTTATATGTAATATTTGTATCTCACAGCCTGCTCCTTGTCAATAATTAGATGGATTCTTGGCAAAATGTGTCTTAAGACTAACTCAATGCAATGATTTTTGTGAGTTTTCTGAATGATGCTTGAATATTATCAAACAGATTGCTGTAATAGATGACAATAGTAGAATTTTTTTTTTCAGCTACATCAATCTCTTACACACACTATTGATGTTACATCTAGCTAAAATAATAGTTCCAAAATACCAGTAGAATATTCAAGGTATAATCACATAGCTTATTTCATCAAAACAAAATGGTTATTGTTGTAGTCATAATTGTGCTTCAACATAATTAGGCAACAAAAGGGAAAAATAATTAAATATATGACTTCAAAAAAATTATAAAGAATTGTTTCAGCAATTAATGTCTACCACATTACAATATCAGCAGTATTTTTTTAATAAAGATATGAGAATATACTAGCCTTAGTAATATGATTCTTGTATAATATTGATAGGAAAAGGGAAGGTGTGTGCAATACATGTATAAATAGACAAAGTATTTATTTATCATTAATAATCTATATTCTGCCCTATATATTTTGGTGCAATGATAGATTAGTAAATTCTGCATTATAAGATGATTGTATTAATGTGGTGATGTTGTGCTGCTTAATCTTCTTAGGAATTCCCAACAATAAAGCCATTTAAATTATTTTATTATTCAATCTATATTATTTTTTATATGTTCCTTTATTTCAATGATAAATAATATAATTCTTATCTATTATTTGTTAGATACCAGAGATAGCTCAGCAGACATATTAATTAATTTAAATATTATATATATATATACACACACACGTTAATGTAAAAATACTGATTTACATATTTTAATATATGAATTTTTTCCAACAGTACTATATCATCAAATAGCCAACTAAGAGAAAAATTCACTCTGACAGCCCTACCTATAGGAACAGTAAAGAAGATAGTACACACCAAGCTTTCTAATGACTGACTGGTGAGGGTTTTAATAGACTTCCAGGTTTATTTTAGTATCTAGTTAAATTAATAACTGTATATTAACTAATCAATAATGGATAGTTATTTGAATTGGCTATCATTGTACCATGTGCTTATAGATTTCTCTTAAATACCCCCTCCCCACTACAATGACTTAGATATTCCTGTATATTGTACGACTATATTAAAATTAATGTTATTACAATAATTAAACTATTATTTATTTTAAATAAATTCCTTTTAATAAATTATTTGAAATTTTATTACATAAAACGATAATGCATTAATATTTTACAATATATTTTAGCAAAAATTTTGAATTTTAGAAAGTATGAATTATTGATAAAAATTATATGCATAATTTTTAAGTAATAATGAATATATCAATGAAATATACAGAAATACTTCATAAAAATTAACGTATGTATTATATATATATATATATACAATGTATAGTTTTTGTAATTTATTTTAAAAATGTGTTTAGAAAATAAAAACATAAAAAGGTTTCATCACAATTCATGAATCTTAATTTCCAGTATGTTACTTTATCTACTGTGTTGTCCCACAAAGAAAATGTTGAATGAGTGCATTATCTGAATGTTCTTTGCATAAATATTCCAGATAAAAATTAAAGTAATAAAGGAAATGGTAAGGAATCACATGTTTTTGAATCTTCTGAAATTTTTATTATTTCTTATATGGTTGGTGTTGTTTTGATAACAAATGCAACAAAAATATCAAATGTCTCCTCAAAAATGAAGTTCAGCAGCAGAAATGTGGATAGCAATAAATCTAGAAATCATTAAAATCTTAATCTAACTTATATTTTGCAGAATGTAAAAAAATCGGGGAAATGCAACATTAGGAGATTTCTGTTGACAGTTGCTATTTTAAATATGTAACCAATTTAATTCAAAATTTAAAAATACATATTCTTTAATTTAAAATTAAATAAAAGGCATATTACAATAAAAAATTATAGCATGTATAGCTCTAGAATTATCCACAAATATCCCAAATATAAAAGGAAATTTAAAAAAAAACAAGTATCGACACTGAATAAAACTGAGTTCTAACAACAATTATATTTATAAATTAAAAAAGCTGCATCACAATAATACACAAGATTAATCAACAGTCATCCCTTGTGATTATATTTCAAAAAAGATTCAATAGTTAATGCCAAATTTAGGACATGATATATAAGAAAAATCTGGATGCACATTCTTAAGTGCTAAATTATCAAAAATATTTTCTGGAATTGATAATCATCATCAATGTTCCGGTCATAGCTTACTATGAGTGCATATCCAACTATAAACTAAATATTCTCTAAAATAATAAAATGCAGTAAATAATTTTAAAGGTGATCTTTATCCCATCCAGAGAATTATCAGTATGTCCAAACCCAAACATATCCACCCTTTATGTAAATAAATCAATCATTATGGTTTAGGGCCAGATTGAAATCATAAGTCCTTAGAGACTATGTCTGTGAATAAGATAATGTATAAATTTATATGGTTACTCTATTATAATTGAAATAGCCTTAGTGGGATTTTTACAAATCCATAAAACATTATTTTACAATAAACTCAAATCACACACACTGCTAATTTATAGAACAGATAGTTGGAGGAATAAATACATTATCACTATTATATTTTTAACATTATTTAATGAATTAACTATTCCACTTCTATATTTTCTTTAGTGAAAAGGTTATATAATGAAATATAATGCTCAGCTTCTAGATAAAGTTAGCAGGTTTTTTTTTAAATCCATGATAAAATTACTTTTTTTTTTATTTGCAGTGATAGAATCTTACTTCAAACTACCAAACTATTTCTCACTGTTCTCTTCATGGATGAAATGTTGCCTTTATTTTTTTTTCAACATCTTAATCAAGCATAATTATTGTTACTGTTTCTTTCAACAGTTGAATCAAGAAAAACTACTTACTGCTGACTTCTTCATTAGTTTTGATCAACAATGAATGTTCTCTACAAGATATTGAGTTCAACTGCCTAACCTTCCCCTATATTATCATTTTTGGAAAAATCTTATCCATCCAATAAATCTTATCTTAGAGATGACCACATTAAATTCTGATCAAATTGATTATTTCTCTTTTTTTTTAATTAAAAAAAATCCAATCATAAAAAATTTCCTGTATTTATTTTTTTCTTATGTCAAAAACAAGATTTTTAATCACTGTTTGATTTGAACAACACTGTCTTTTGTTTTGGTGAGACATATAGATAAAAAAACTTTTATAACTTAAAACAATTTTTTGAAATATAATTTTAAACCATTTTCTTTTTTTTTTTTTTAAAAAAAAAAAAAAACTTTATAAACAGTACATAAAATGTTATTTATTTATCATATTACTTTTTTAAAAAAATTAAAACTGGTATATAAAATTACTAAATAGAAAAAAAATTCATTTGATTTCATAATTTTCCTCTCACTTTTACACTACTCTTACCAACTTTTAAATATTCACAATGTTATTTTTAAAAATATTAAGAAATTTTTATATTATCATTCTAAGAATGGAAAACTGTGAAATAAATTAATACTGATAATATTAAAAAATGAGAAAATTAAATCTTATCATTTCCTCATTCTAACTTTCCTGGTTTAATTTAAAAAGCTTGTAAAATATCTAATATGGCTAGAGTTGGCCATTGTCTATAATATTCCAATACCTCTCCATTAAAATACTGAGATAATAAAATGGAGATGAGCATTTAATTTTTCATTAGTTTAAGTTTATACTTCTAATAATCACTTTATTGTTGGAGCTTACTTCACTTTACAATGACTTAAGCATTCTAGCTTTATTTTTTGCCAATTTATATTTTTTTATAAAAAGAATAGACTGAGGGTAATGCACCAAGATTCTTTGCTTTAAGATTGTATAATTCATTTATTTTTATAACTATCAGCTCTTTGCTACAATCATAGTCTTTAAACCATTTTATTGTTCTCAATTTGTTGATTACATATTACAGATTAGTCATTCTTCCACATTTTATAGAAAACTGAAGTTATTTTACCTATTTTGACATATTACCTTTGGTATTTGACTCTTTTTTTATTGTTTTATATATAAGTGATTCAGTAAAATCATTTCATCTTTTACATAATTCCAACAATTATAATTGTTTTCTTTTTTCTGTATAATTGTAATTTTAAATGAATATAAAGACATTTAACCCAGAAAAGGCATACATTAATTTATCTGTTATTCATGCTGAGCATACTTTCAATACCTTATACATCATAATCCCATCTTTTTTAGGTTTGTTGCATTTTGTTATTATATGTACTTGCTTTCTATTTGTAAAAATGTACATAAAGTTAAATTTCTTTTATATATATAAATTTTATGTAAATGTTTTCCGAGGCCACATTTTAGATAGAGGGATGCACTATAAATAGATAAAAAAACTAGCATCTTTATCTAAAAAGTGATCTAAAAATATTTACATAATATTTGTATAAAAGGAAATAATAAGATATTTAATTTTATGTATTGTTTTTATAAATAGCAAGCAAATACATATAATAGCAAAATGCAACAACACTAAATAATGCTATGATTATGACACTATAAGGTATTGAAATCATGTTCAACATGAACAAAAGATATTTTAAATTAATGTATGCCCTTTCTGATTTAAATGTCTTAACATTTATTTAAAATTAATATCATTTTATCTTAAATATGATCCAGACTTATTGATGTAGAAGCCATCATTATTGTTACTCTTAAGTGCAAATTTTTATCTTTATCCTGGAAAGTTTTTTTTAATAGAAATAGTATTCTCACAATCAGTGATTTAAAATATTCTCTACCATCTTTATGACCTTTTTCCATTTCCACAAGATGGATTTGGTCAAGATTCTTTTGTTTCCTGACTTTACTTCCTTTCATAGTTATCCTTGTACTTATAGTTGGATACGAAGATTCATTAAGTTATCTATCAGAAGTACTTAGTTTTCTTGGACTGGCGTAAATTTTTGAATGCCTCATCATTTTTGTTGACTTCATACAACCTTTTTTTTATTTTTACAATATGGATGAAATCTGAAGTTTTTATTCATGCCCAATGTGTCTTTCATTTGCTTCTTTATTTACTCCATTTCTTTATTGATAACTTCCCTTTTTTTGTTACTAAAGCAAAAGTATTAAGCAGCTCCATTACCTACTGAATGGATTGGCAATCAATTACAATCAGCATCCATTCAACCTTAAAAAGCAAGCTTCTTCTCAGTTAGATTATGGGAATCTAGTAATCCCAATCTAACCTTTTGCCTTATGAAAAAAATGTTATATATGTCTCCAGGTTTATATCTGTCCTGCAAAACTTGATACTTTATATTCTCTTGGTAATCTTCCATGTAATAGCAGATCAAAAATGTATGTATATAATTTTCAAAAGTGCTAGGCTTGTTGAATAACGAATCCCACCATGCATGAGATGTTCTCTGCAAGTGGCTGCATGATATCCTTATCTAACTTTCTTCTGACATCTTGTTTAAAATAAAATAATTTACTAGGCTATTTAAATGTTCAATTGGAGCTTCATCAGTCTGACACCTAAATATTATTATCTTTAGGAAGTGGTCCTCTAAATTATGCACTTCATTATAAGGTACATAGTTCCAATTGGCCTCTTTTTTAACAATTGTTTTGATTTCTATTTCACTTTTTTTAATGGAATTTGACACTATTTGAACTCCATTTACCATTTCCAATTTCTTTAACCTTTTGGAGTAATAAAAACTTTTCATGATCAGTCTCTATCATTTCCAGACAAACAATAATTTCTTCACATGTTTTTTTGCTCGAATACCTTAAATTTTTATTTATTTATGTGTTAGTTTCCTGCTGAATCTTTCTGACAATTTATTTATATCCCATCCCCTCTTCAGTTTCATGCTTAATTTTTGATACATGAATCTAAAATTGTTCTATTACTTCTTTCACTTGCAAATACCAATAATCTATCTTCTCTATTAATTGAGCTTTCATTTTATCTTCCTCTTTGAATCATATTCTTCATTTGTTTCATGTCATTGATTATTTTGTCTAGTTCTTTCTTATTTTCCTCTGTTCCATCCACATCTTTTTATCCGTCTATTCTTTTGTCCTGCTCTTTATTATATACTTCCATCATTTGGTAATATTCTGCATAGTTTACCCAATGCTCTGGTTCATTATTTTATTAATTATTCTTTTCTGATTCAATTTCTTTCATTATAATACACATTCTTGGATTGTAATCTTCTATTTTTCTTAATATCATTTCTTCTCTTAGGTGATTATTATCTTTCATTCTAGTTTCTTCTCATTGCTGGTTACTTTATTTCATTTTTGGAAACAATTATCTAACTTAGTTGACCAATTTTCTTTAGTAGCATTTGACTTTCTTTGGCTCTCACTTTATTATCCTCTTCTTTTCCTTGTGTTCTCTTTTTAATATCATTTTCTCTTCTTCATTTCTTTAAACATTTCTTCTATTCTTTTTTGATTATTTTTAAACATTTGCAATAACTGGGCTGCAATAGTCATACTTCTATTGTCAGAATTTCTTCAATTGATTAAGATTACTGATCTTTTGACTTGATAATGTTCTTCCCACTTTTGACCTTGTTAGCATATAAGTATCTATATCATTGCTTTTAACCTTTTAAGAAAACTGGATTAAAATAATTTACACCCAAAACCAAATATAAACTAATCTTTGATTAACTTGAATCTGCAAAAAAAAAAAAAAAATGTAAATATTTTAAAAATAATATCTCAAAAAATAAGCTTCACATCATTTCCCCTTCCAAGAAACCTTTCATTATTACCTAATACTATGGCTATCATTACCTCTAATCTGTCTTTCTTTGAACCTTACTGCCTTAATACCTGATATTATTTGTTTACTCTAATTTATTGTCTTTCCTTTATTTTCCAATTCTATCCTGCTCATTCTTGTGTGACTGATTTTATTATTTACTATCGTTTTAATTATTATTTCATTTTAAGTCCACAAATACAATGACAGTTATAAAACAAATCATTTGCTCAAAAGCATTTTTTTTTAGATCTGACTAGCATCTGATAGAAAAACAATAAATAGTGACATAAAATCCTGAGATAAATAATTAATCCAGTCACCAGAATATATGTACACAAGGTAGCATAAAAACCAGGAAGGTTATCTCAATTTAGATACTATAAGTTACCAACAACCAAAATGAAAATAATAATGTAAAAATCGTTGCCTTTCAATTTTATAGGCTCATAAATACAAAACTTAAAATTTATACATTGCTCCTTTCTTTGAGATTTAGATATTAGGATTCATGACATTGGATTACATTAACTGGCATAGATAAAAATGGAAAATATCAAATAGGTTGAGATAGATTCAGATGAAGTACTACATTGTGCGCATTAAAACACTGTGTCCTCAAGCTAATGTAAAACCCTCCATCCATCACCATTACATCCAAAAAACTTGAGCATCAAAAGCTCAATCTGACCTCTTTCTTTGATTTTATGTTTTACTTTACACACAAATTCTTTTTAAATATATATTCTCAACACTCTAATTTTTATAATTTATACTCAAATTATAATTTAATCATTATCTATCATCTTGTCAAATATTTCACAGTGAAACGTTTTTTATAATTAATTCAGTATCAAAATACAGAGTTTTCTTTCCTATGTTTAATCATATTTGAAATTCAACTCATGTAGCCATTTTGTATAATGACCACCAGAAGTTGATCACTATTTAGTGTACAGTTGGGTCACTACTTGTTATGGTACATAAAAATTGAAGTGATGCGGGGAGATGGGAGAAAATACTGTCATTCCCATTTATTACAAATAACATAGCTGATGAGCAAATATAGAATGGATAAATAAATGTAAAAAGTATGAAAAGAGTAAGCATGAGAATCAGCACTGAACAAAACTATAAGTTGTTATAATAATTACTATATTTATAAGTTACAGGCTATATTACACAAGAATTATCAACATTCATCCCTTCTGACTGGATTTCAAAAAGGTTCAATAGTTAATGTTAAATATAAAGCTTGGATGTATAACAATCACCTGGATGCACATACTTAAGTGCTAAAATGTCTATCATAAAAATAATGCTGAGATCTGGATACATGATGACCTTGGCACCATTCAGAACATTATTTGAATGTACAACATAAGCATAAATCCCAACAAATCAACCATTATTGCTCTAGAGATAGTTTAATATTGCAAGACCATAGAGACTATGACAGTGAATAAAAGAAATTATAAATTTATAAGATTACTCTACTGTAATTAAAATAGTCTTACTGGGTTCATTTACAAATCTCTAAATTAATATGATATACTGAAATCAAATAAAACATGTGGCCAATTCATAGAACAGATAGCTAGAAAAATAAAGACATTAACACAATTACATTTTTAACAATTATTTAATAAATTAAATAGTAAAGTACTTAAGAAAATTAGGAAAAGATATTATACTATGGCAATTTCAAATTAAATATATTTTATCTAAAAAATATAATATTTTGTAAAAAAATATGACTAACCAGTTGTTATAATTTTTACTTTAAGTAGGATATTTTTCCTTAAAATGACTAAAATTGTAAAACAAAATTTCACATCTAAAAAAAATTAAATTAGCTAAAAAAATATTTTCTTATGAAAATGAAAAGATCCTCTACAATTACAATTTGAAGGGGGGGGGGAGGAAAGAAAAAACATGTGTCAATAAAAAAATATTACTAATTATTATTTATATAAAAATATTTACAAATGTAGATGTAATTGATGTTTGTTTTCTGTTTGATTCCTCAATAATTTTTAGTTTTTTACATGTTGACTTTTCTACTTGTAAACTTCTCATTGAACATATGTTTACAAAGTAATATACATAGTTAAAGCTATCCATTTTACACTGGAAGTGTTTTAAGGTTTCTGCAGACTTAATTTATACATTTCTGCAATCTAATAACTTGCATGTCAGATTAACACATAATAAATTCAACTATTTTTTCAATGTAAAAAGTTTGAAATCAAACCAAATCACAATGAAACAGCTATGCTTTAGATGACAATGAGGTTTGTTGGAAATTATTTAAGGCCAATTACTTTTCTACATTTTTATTAATAAACAGGTTACATAGTGAGGTCTAAAAATGTTCAACTTCTAGCTAAAATTAGTACATGATTTTTCTCAATCTATTTCTTAGTGTCCTCTCTATAGCTAAAATTTCTGTTTTCATTTTCTTGACCAACTGAAACTGGTTCTACTATTTTTTAAACATCTGTTGACATATTTAATATTATTAATTCAAAGTTTTAAACAACTTTTTCTTATTATAACTGCTGTTTGTATTATTTATATTGAATAAATAGATACTGTGTAGTAAAATATAAATGAATAACCCATCCCCACTTTTCTTCAATTATATAAAAAGATGTTTTCACATATGTGTGCACACATCTATTTGATCGCACAAATAAAAAAAATCAACAGATTAAATGTTTTAAATAACAAAAATATAATTTATTAAAACACAGCAAGAGAAAAAATATATTTTGATTAAAATTTTAAAATATAATATATACTTATACCTACATAAATCTATATGTTAAATTAAAATTTATATATATAAAATAATAATAATAAATAAATAAACAAACTTACTTCCCAAGGATAAGATTTTCCTATACACATAAATTATAACAATAAATAAACGTCTGTAGTTAAGTTTATCATAGAAGAGAAAAATAAATAAATGAATAAATAAAACTAAGTTCAATTGTATTTTTCTTCTTTTACTCCTTTCATTGAGGAAAGACTTAGGATTTCAAATGTCTTCTTCATGAGCACTCCATATTGCTTACTTTGATCCATTTCCTTATCAGTCTTCTAATTGAGAAATCCCTGGAATTCCAAATATCAATAAATTTTATTCCTTGCAGTTGGATATGACATTCAGTGATTAATTTTATGTGGACAATTCTGCTACCATCAATGTAAAATTTTCTTAAAATGGCTTCAACTCATATTGTTTTAACTTGTTTCTTTTAAAAAAACACTAGGATAGCTTCATAAGGATGGTCTGCCTTTTTCTCCATGGAAAATCACACTATCTTATCTAAAAAAAACCTTTTCATCAAAGCACAATACAGCTTTTTTCAAATTAACAACTCTCTTTTGGCAACAACAGCAAAATATTTTTTCTCTCTTACAAAACAAAAACATTATTCCCTCCAAAACAGCTAGTTTAACTTTTACAATCACATAAAAAAAGAATGTTTGGATATCCCATCTAGTATATATTTTATTGTTATCAATTAAATTACCAGAAAAGTTTTTTAAAATTAATTAATAATAAAGGTATATAATTAAATGACAAAAAAAAGTTACACAATGATAAAATCTTATGTAATCAATACTTGCTGTAGCTTAGTGCAGAGCAAAATAAAAATACTAGATAAGTAAAAATTCCATTTCTTTTTAATCTTCAAATTTCTAATTAAATTGCATGTTTATGTGATAAATAAATAAAAAAGTATAAAATTTTGTTTTTAATCATAGACTGATTACATTAAAATAAAAAAGGACATCCTTTACTTTGTTTTTTATACATCAGACAAAACAAATTTTAAAAAAATACAATTCTGAGTAATAAAATTTTACTACTTTAAATAATAATTTATAACCATATGCGTGTATACATACATAAGTCTACAGACATATTTCTATATTATTTTCATCTCTCTATTTTGATATTTTAATCAGAATACATATAAAAAACTAAAAACCAAAAAATATTGTACATTTATAAATGTATATTTTTATAAAAAGGACAAGCTTTAACAACTTTGTGATGGGGATTTGATCACCATAAACTCTGTCACAATACATTACATTAAGAGATTTGATACAATAAGTGATTAATCATTATTTTAATTCTATATATTTAATATCATATAGCATATAATAACTGAAAATGCAGTTTGACTGGAATATCCATATTCTCAAAATAAACCAAGCCAATATCTTTAAATGTTATATATATATATAATGCAAATAAAATGTTCGTTAATTGAAAACTATTGTAATAACAATAAAAATAATAAATATATTAATTAGCTATTATATACAGTCTTTCAATCTGCAGAAGTACTTATAGTTAATTTCTTATTTCTCCTCAACTGCCATTAAATTCAAAAAACAAATATGTTTTTGAATTTAAGGGCAATTGAAGAGGGTTAAGGAATTAACTGAAAGTACTTATGCAGATTAAAAGACTGTATATAATAGTTAATTCACATTATATTTATTATATATATACATACACACCATGAAAAACAAAAAATAGTTCATATATTTTGCATACAATAATTATTATCCAATGCAATCAATTTCATGCACTCAATCACATCTTGTGAATCCAACAATGTGATCACAATGCCAGGAATAGTGTCTAACTGTGATTTTGAAAATTTTCATTCTCCTCTATGCAATAAAATAAAGTAATCAATTTAATTTTAAGTGAAAAATATATAATATTGAGCTGGTGAGATAAGAAGTACAAATTCTCAATTATCCAAAAAAAATTTTAGAATAAGAAAATTCTTGCTTGAATTAATATCTGAAAACTTTAAACATATGGTTGGAAGATATAGACAAAGCAGTAGAAAAAATTGAATTTATGTAAATATTTTAGCATAGCAACTGAAAAATTGCATAAAGCTAATTAATGGAATAAATGAATGGTAATACAGATTCAGGATACTTCCTGCCTTTTTTTTAATGTGGCAGAATTCCTGCTATCATTATTTTTTCTATTTTGGTATTGTTTTAAATAAATTTTAATAATGAAATTTATACTGCAAATTCTGATGTAGCAATCACTAAGTGCCATGAAAAAAATATTATTTGTAAAGGCATGTATGTTTGAAAATTTACAATATGTCATCCTAGTAACCATTGCATTCATTGTCATCCATTTTCATTATATTAAAAAAGATAAAAACAATTTTTAAATAAGCATTTATTTTATATAGCATATGTAAACAATTGTATTACAGTCAAATATCATCCTTTCACGCTAATTGTGCATACGCTTTGTGAGTGTTAATAATGAATGAATATTTTCTCACCAATACAAGATATAGTAATTATGCAGGAATAAAAAGAATCCTCTTATTCCTACAACTGAAACGCTTATATATGAGCAAATCTGAAGTACTGGAAAAGAAAGCATGACAATGGAACAGTCACTTAAATTACTATATATGTTGTCTGAATGAATAACAATTGTTTACATATGCTATATAAAATAAATGCTTATTTACATATTATTAGGTTTCAGTTGGAATGATGTTTGGTAAATTCTAGATAATTTCACCGACGTTATTTATTCAGACAATATATATAATAATTTAAAGTGACTGTTCCATTGTCACGCTTTCTTTGCCAGTACTTCAGATTTGCTCATATATAAGCGTTTGAGTTGTAGTAATAAGAGGATTCCTTTTATTCCTGCATAAATACTATATCTTGTATTGGTGAGAAAGTATTCATTTATTATTAACACTCGCAAAGCGTATGCACAATTAGCGTGAAAGGCTGATATTTGACTGTAAAAATAATTTTTATTTTTATTCTTTTTTGAGAGAGATAGAGATTGAGTGAACACATGCACATATCATCACATTTATGAATGAAGACAGTAAACCTGAAATTTTCTTTTTGTTAATAATGTTTATTGATGCATGCAAATATAATTATCTTATATATATATATGTTTATTGATGCATGCAAATATAATTATCTTATATATATATATATATTGTAGACAGTGGCCAACTCTGGCAATGCCAAAATTACAAGCTTCTTAAACTTAAAATATTTAATTAATGGTGAAATCATAAATCTAATCTAGCCTTGTATTTTTAATAATAACCAAAGTTGATTGATTTAAAAATTTTCTTCATCAAAAGATAATATAAGTTTCAATAATAATGTGAATATTATTATAATTGGGTAAGTATTGTAAAAAAAGAAATATATAAAATAAATAATTTATTTTGTTCTGTCTCTTCAGTAATTTTAATTATTTACAAGTTTTTATTTTTATTTTTTGTAAAAAAAATACTAAAATAAATAATTAAAATTTTAGTTTTAACTTTTAAAAGATATTATTCAGAGAAATAAAGTTTAAAAATATGTATAAGACATTAACATATTTGTTAAATTTTGTTATAATTAATCAAGGTTTTTTTCTTAATAAGCAATGTTTATGAAATCAGCATAATTAAAAGATTATTGTATACAGATAAACAACTACATAAAATGTTTTCTTATAAAAAAAGAGAAATAACTTAACAATCTGTTTTTAAAAATAACAATTGGTCAGTGTTTAAGATAGTTATGTGAAAAAAAATTTGTAATTAGATAAATATAGGATTGTTCCAATAATAGGTTTGTAGGTAAGTAAATCAGTAGATCTTAAAGTCTTGTAAAGAACAATCATTCTTGACAAAGCATTTCAATAATAGGAGAGTGGGTAAATCAGTAGACCTCAATGCTTTGTGAAGAACAATCATTGTTGACAAAGCTATTGAAAAAGTCAGGAGCAGCAGTTAAAGAAATTAAAAGCAAATGTTCAGATTTAGAGAGGCAATTACCATTTAAAAATATTTTTTAAAAGAAAGTTAAAGAAAAATGTCTGTTAAATTTTAGCAAAATGCTAAACATCATCAACTTCATCATATAACCTTCACTGGAAAAATGTAAAAAAAAGCAGGAATGCCTGAAGTAATCTGATACATATCTTGTCTTCATCCAAGAGCATGAATGTCTCTGTTTTTAGGTGTTATCTCAACTTAAAAAAATATTAGAAAGAAAAGTAGATAAATTCTTTCTGTATGTTCATCTGGAAATAGTCTATTGCAAAATAAAGAAAATTAACTGTGAACATTAGCCTGCAAAAAGGTATTAATGGAAAAGCCTAAAGAAAAAACCAACATGAAAAAAAGAAAATTTACAACTTCCCAAGAAGGCCTCCAAAAAAAAATAATATGATAAAAAGTTACATTAATGAGTGCAGCATATTTAAAGTTAGAGATGAACTTTAAAATTACGTAATAATTGCTAATAATTAATAATGTTATCAAGTATGTTTTTGTTTCATGGCAATACTTTTTTATATTATTTTTCCTCCAAAACTATAAGTAGAGTTGTAGGCAAATTAAATCTTTTATTTTTGCTAGGTAATTTTTTTAATATAAATGATAATTAGTAATATTGAATATTTTTTATTAATTTAATATTTACTTTTGAAATATGTTTTTTTTATTTGTTTGATTTTATCTTAAAAATTATGAGTCTTTAACTAATTTAACATTTCTTTATCTCTGGTGGTAAAAAGTTGTTTTCCAATTTTAATTATTGAAAAAAAATAACTTAATGAAATTAAACATTTTAATTTGATGAATAAAAATCAATTGATTAATCATTTTTATATGAAATTTTATTTTTTGATAAAAATGTATTTAAAGTTGAATTATCACACTATGCCAATTTTAGTTTTTTTTAAAAAAAATTATTAATCAGTCAATTAAATAATTGTTTATAAATATTCTAGTGTTAATGGCTTTATTCTTCCAGCTATCTGTTCTATGAATTGTCAGGGTGTGTCATCATTACAGCTTAGTGTTTTAGAAATTTTTTAAATTTATCCCAGTAAAATTCTTTAAAGTGAAGTAAATTAGACTGATATATATCTATCTTTCTTTTGTTCACAATTCCAGTCTCTAGAGTCTTATGATCTTGAGCAATCTTTAAAAAGCAATAATGGTTAATTATATGGATGTAGTTGTTTATATTGTATTTGGATATCCAGATAGTTCTGTGGATGAAACAAAGGTATCACCTTTAAAGGCCACTCACAGTATATTATATTATTTATTAGAGAAAATTTAGTTTATAGTTGGCCTGTAGACTAATGATACCCTTATGGCCAGAGCATTGATAAAAAGCAGCATGTATCAGAATCCCATAATTATTTTTTATTGTTTGTAGGTTAGATATTTTAACACATAAGTATGTGCATCCAAGTGAATGTTTGCAAATCATCCCCCAAGTTTGGCACTGATTTTAATATATTATTTTTTAAAATCCAGTCACAAAGTTTGATTGTTACTCTTGTTTGCTGATGAATTGTTGATGATTATTCTACTATAATTGCTGATGACATTATTATTAATATGTAGCTTATAACTTATTAATAATACAACTACTTATATGGTTAATGTATACTGATTCTGATGCTTACTTCTTATACATTTGTATATGCTCCTTATATATATATATATATATATATATATATATATATATATATATATATATATATGTCCACAGATGGCGTTCTACCAAAAACACCTATCAAGCGTATGTTTTGTTTACATAAACGTCAGAGTAGCATTCACTATCTCTAACTATAATTCCACTTTCAGATCATGATTTCAAGCTATTTGCTATCATCAGTGAAAGACAGGAATAAAGAAACTAGATCTAAATACAAACTCTGAGCGTTTATGAAACAATTTCTATTCAGCTTGCAAGCGTGAATTTTTTAGACACGTAATGTCTTCAAACTCAGCATAGCAAACCAGATAGCTTTATGGGTCTGATCTCAGTTCAGCATCACCACATAGTAGAAGCCTCTGCAATCTATATCATTGCAAGAAAGACCTCAAAGGTACATTTATGATAAACAAAAATGCAAGTTAAAAAACTTGCTAACGCTTGTATTTATGTCCACAGATGGCGTTCTACCAAAAACACCTATCAAGCGTATGTTTTGTTTACATAAACGTCAGAGTAGCATTCACTATCTCTAACTATAATTCCACTTTCAGATCATGATTTCAAGCTATTTGCTATCATCAGTGAAAGACAGGAATAAAGAAACTAGATCTAAATACAAACTCTGATCGTTTATGAAACAATTTCTATTCAGCTTGCAAGCGTGAATTTTTTAGACACGTAATGTCTTCAAACTCAGCATAGCAAACCAGATAGCTATATGGGTCTGATCTCAGTTCAGCATCACCACATAGTAGAAGCCTCTGCAATCTATATCATTGCAAGAAAGACCTCAAAGGTACATTTATGATAAACAAAAATGCAAGTTAAAAAACTTGCTAACGCTTGTATTTATGTCCACAGATGGCGTTCTACCAAAAACACCTATCAAGCGTATGTTTTGTTTACATAAACGTCAGAGTAGCATTCACTATCTCTAACTATAATTCCACTTTCAGATCATGATTTCAAGCTATTTGCTATCATCAGTGAAAGACAGGAATAAAGAAACTAGATCTAAATACAAACTCTGAGCGTTTATGAAACAATTTCTATTCAGCTTGCAAGCGTGAATTTTTTAGACACGTAATGTCTTCAAACTCAGCATTGCAAACCAGATAGCTATATGGGTCTGATCTCAGTTCAGCATCACCACATAGTAGAAGCCTCTGCAATCTATATCATTGCAAGAAAGACCTCAAAGGTACATTTATGATAAACAAAAATGCATGTTAAAAAACTTGCTAACGCTTGTATTTATGTCCACAGATGGCGTTCTACCAAAAACACCTATCAAGCGTATGTTTTGTTTACATAAATGTCAGAGTAGCATTCACTATCTCTAACTATAATTCCACTTTCAGATCATGATTTCAAGCTATTTGCTATCATCATACAAGCGTTAGCAAGTTTTTTAACTTGCATTTTTGTTTATCATATATATATATTTAATGTTCACTGATGAACTGTACATCATTCTCTTGGATTATGATGTGTTTTGCCACCTCCCCATGTTATCCCATCTACCTATATTCCCCCAACTGTTCCATTATCATATATATAATATCAGATACAAATGTTAATCAAATATATATATATATTTAATATACTGTATCATACGTTTTTAAAGACATTAAATCTTGAACATTAATTTTGAACATCGTTTTAATTATGGTTTATTATTTGCAAAATTAAAATCAAGTTTGCAATAAATGAAATATCTTTATAATTTAATTTGTAATATCTTGATTGACTACTATAAATACCTTGAACTTTATATTTGCACCGGTTTTTACATATTATATTTAATGTTTGTGATATTGAAATATTATATTTATAGTAATAATTATCTATTTAGTAAATATTAGGTATGGAATGTTTTGAATTATAAGATCTGAATTGTATTTTAGATGCCTTTTGGCGAGTAATTATTAAATTGTGCTTCCTGTTTCATCGTTATTCTTTATCTCTTTAAAAAAAGATAAATCAAGATCTCAATGAGTATAAAAATAAGTAATTCAATTTTATTGGATTAAGAGTTTAGATAAACATTATTCTTATAGTAATTTGATACTCAAGAATTCCTAATTTATTTAACAAGTAATTTTTTTGGAACCCATTTATTATAATAAAGGAGAACCTCTATTTATAATACTAAGTTATAATACATTTAAAGATCAGCCTTTCAAGCTATTGTGCATGCGCTTTTTTAGGAGTGTTAATAATAAATGAATACTTTCATTCCCAACAAGAGATATAGTATTTATGAAAGAATAAAATGAATCCACTTATTGTTTCCAACCCAAATGCTTATATATGGGCAAATCTTAAGTACTGGAAATGAAAGCGTGAGAATAAACCACTCACTTTAAATTACTGTTTATGATATCTGAATGATTGACGTCGACAAAATTATCTAGAATTTACTAAATGTCACTCTCAAATGAAACTTAAACATATGTAAATAAGCATTTATTTTAAATAGTGCTATGTTTATAATTGTAATACATTTAAAGATCAGTCTTTCAAGCTATTGTGCATGTGCTAATTATGAGACTTAAGCATTCTATCTCTAACTCTTTTCTTTTTTTCTGTAAATTATTTAACTTTTCTATCAGACATCTCATTCTTTTATTTATTAATCTAATCTGATATATTTATCAATATCCCCATAAATATTGACTTTAAGATTTATTTTCCTTTGGTTAATTATTTTAATTAATGCCTCTTTATTCATCCACCATTTTTAATACTTCTGGATTATTATTTTATTTATTACTTTTATACTCTTTTACATCTCATTTATTTTCAATTGTTTTTTTTCTTTTTGATTATCATTCATTTCAAAGTCTGACAAGTTCTTATTTATATTTTAAAAAGGATTTATTTACAAAGCATGAGTATATATATATTATATGCACTTTATATTGATCTATTAAAGATAGTTGTGTTTTTGATTAAGGCTGAAAGCTAACTCTAGTAAGTATGTTGATGTAAATATTATATTAAAAAATTATTTTCAAGAAATTTATATTTATATTATTACATGATTGTTCATTAAAGTCTTAATAGTTACTATTAACCATCTCTGAAATCCTGTTTTGTCTTGAAGTAATACTGGTAATTAAATATATCTATCATTATTTTAATTGTATAGCATTTGAACAGTCTATAATGCCTATTGTTTTACTGAAATTTTATAGAATTTAATTTCAAATAATCAAAAAGATATATTTTAGGTTTTGGTTTTATTACTAGATCTCAGAAATTATAAAAATAAAAAATTTATAATTCAACAATTAAAATGATAGAATTTAAATTGCACAAAAAGATATTATTTATTACATTTTAATTACTAAGCAGAAATGATTATAAAAAATGTTTTGTTTTATTTTCAGATTGTTTTTAATAAATTGAAAGATGCTTTTGTTTAATAAATTTAAAGCATTATTAGATGTTGTTATATGAATTTAAACTTAACTCTATATGATAAAAAGAAAAAAAATGTCACAAAGTTAGCCTTCCAATAGCAATGGTGCCATTTCTAAAGCACAACATAATTTCTTCTCTGCTGGAAAATCTGTGGCCCATCTCTATGACCCCACTGATGGTCAAGGTCATTGAATCTATTATCAAGGACAAAATTCAAAACAAGATTCTTCCCCTAATTTCGCAATATCAATTTACAAAAATAGGCAACTCAACCACAAATGATATCAATCTTTTAAAAATCATTACTGAACACATCAGATCCTCCAGGCAATCTAGACCGGTGGTTGTGTAGCTCAACATTGCAGCTGCTTTGATTCTATACAACTTAATACCCTTTTAAACATACTTGGTGAGCGTGATATTTCTACTGGAATCATAAGTATTATTAGAAACATCCTCTACAATCATGAAGTGAGCATCTCACTGAATGGGAAGCTTTCTCCCCCATTCTACCCCACATCCTCCATTCACAGGGTTCACCTCTGAGTTCCTGTTTTTCATCACTTATCTTTAACCCTCTGCTTCTTTAAATTGAGAGATCTCTTCCTGCAATTCATATCCCAATTTTAAATACATCAATTCATTACATCACCTATATCGATGACTTGGCCATTTTCCTTCCACCCAAAAATTAATTCCCAGACTTTTATCAATACTTAAAGAATTCTCTGCTCAATCTGGCCTCCAGTTTAATATGGCCAAGTCATCTGCTTGGTATATATCTTTGGGTAAGACCATTCCAGGACCATTTGCAGTGAAGCCTCAGAACTTCTTGGGCTTCCCTTTATTTGAATCTGCTTCTGCCATGAGAAGATCTATCCAAGAAAAGCTACTTTAATCCACACAGAGAATCACATCCTCTCTATCCAAAGTTTACATGTCCATGTTCGCTAAGTCCTCCCTCATCAATATACTAATATTCTCTAGAATATCCTATTTTACCCCAGTAGTCAATTTTACCAATGTCTTCATCAGAAAGATACACAATATAAGCACTGATCTGATTTCACATTAGTATTTCAAATACATTATTAAGAATTAGTAATGGTTGATAAACTGAGAGATTTATGCAGATAAAAATAATAATAATCTAATAAAATGTGCTTAATTATTTGTGTTAACATGTAGATGCAAGTTAAGTTGAATGATCTCAACAAATCAGTATTTTTTGTGACAAATGTAGCAGTATGAATGAGATATGTCTGTTATGCATATCAAATTATAAGAAAATTAGAGTTAGTATATATTTGAAATCTCAATTTATATTTGTATATTTATAAAAAAATATCTTTATCAAACATTTCACTGAACTACTATGCCAAGGCATTAAAATTACATAAGGTAAATCAATGCTAATAATCACAACAATTAAAAAATATTTTACCACAAGATCTTAAATATATACCTAAATGAAAATACATTACTCTTAAAATATACATCTTGGAAGTCAATTATTCAGCAATCTCTGGAAAGGTTACACCAAAACATGATTAAATGATAAGTTAAATTTATTATTGATAATAATGTCATTCGAGTATCATTTATATAACTTTTGTACAATGACTACCACAATCCAATACTAGCTTATTATTCTTTACATATAATCTTGGTAACAAGATCATAACCATACATTAACTAGCTTATTGTATTGCACAAGTAATCACCTTATTTGACAGTTATTTTCCATAAAGCTAACTATATTATTCATGATGATTAATTACCATTTACTGAATATAAAAATTAATATAAAATTATCACACACATTTACTATTGGTGAACAGATTAGAGGATAAAAACTACAAAAACTTTAAACTTAACAAAATACATAATTTGATAAAATAGAGTTGAATACATGCAAATAAGGATTTTTTTGCTGGCACATATCAATATTCAATATTAAAAATTAAAAATACTAATTATAGAACGAAAAATACTAAATCTACTATTAAAATACTAATTTCTCATATTTCTGATAGGACATGTATTAATTCAAAAATATATCTAAAATATACTTCAAAATTCTTATCTGTAAAAACGATAGCCTTCATTAATATAATAATTTTAGATATAAATAAAAAATGAATTATGAGTGAGTCATATTTTCCATTTCCCCACATTATAAAATGAAAGTTAACAGTCTTCTAACTGTAAATAAGTATTAATAAGTAAAAAAAAAAACAAATATTCTCAATGAATACTAAAGTGCAAAATAATACATAATTGACATAATGCAAATCAAATAATAAATACTTTTCCCCCTAAAGATTCCAACATTTGACTTTTAGTTACAAGATTATAGGTTTGTATATAACTTTGAATTTACAAATCTGATTCTAACAACTGCATGAACTGTCACGTGTTTCTTGGAATTCAACTCTTTATATTTTTTGCTTTTTGATATTTTTTTTTCTTATAATGGCTTTCAGGATACTTTGCTTTTCAGTGGTTAAAGTTCTATTTGTTAAGTATTCACCTGGAGATATTTAGAGCAGAAAGGTCTTTATTTAATTGGTCATATCATTAAAAAGAAGATGTATTTACTCAAAATCTGATGACAAATCTGCAGAAATAAGACAACATTATATTCACATGATCACTTTGGAGATGTTCAACCATATCTTTCAATGCTTACTGACATGTAATGAATATTTTCCATGTTTATATTAGTAAGACAACATCAGATTTTATGTAGAGTACCAAAATTTCCTTATTTATTGCCAACTATTGGCTAACCTGTGGGCTGAATCTTGGCTTATAGCTAAATTTACCACAATCACAGCCTGCATGGATTTTGAAGGTAACTCTTTTCTTGATAGGACACCAATTATTATTAATACTTGAATCCAGATTTTATATACTATTTCACTTCATAATACAGCTGAAGCCAAATATAAACACATTTGCTTATCATAAAACTTGGAGAGGAATTGGCAATCCTCATTGTTTTTATAACTTACAAGCTTAAGAGATAGGATCACATGATCTATGACTCTTATTTTGACTATTTATAGTCTCTGCCATAAGTCTTACGCAATTTTATATTGCTAAGACTAAGTACATTGTGTCACATATTTATAAATAAGTCCTACTTTCTTTTTAAAGACATTTCTTGATACTATTTATCAGATTAACAAACTTTCAAGTAAGCTAATCATTATTTTAATTAAACTTTTACAATTTTTCTTTTAAATCATATAATTGTATAAATATTACATAAATTTCATTTTTGATCATAGTTATAAATAAAAACCATTGCAAATTTCAAAGAAATTATTCTTGCTAATAATACTTGTAAATATCATAGCACTTTTCAAATTTACATTATTTTAAGCAAACTTTCTGATTTATATTTTTACAAATAAATAATTCCAGATTCTATTTTATTACTTTATTCTAATACATTAGTCAACTTTTATAGTACAGTCAGAGACTAACAAAACAACTTTTCATGTTCATTCATTTTCCAAATTTCTTTCCTAAACAAACTAAAAATCAATGTCTTCTTGAACAGTTTCCCTTTATATTTTATTTAAGAGCAAATTAAATGCAACAATTTGATTATTTCATTCACGCATATTTCCTTTTTGAGACTTCTATTTCATATTTTATAGCTTTTTTATAAGGAATTGAATATTATGAGACAGCTAGAAATTTAATAAATTACATTGTATATATGTGATACATTCTTGTTTGTACCATCTTTGCAAAATTTATATATATTTAAAAAAAAAAAAAACGGAAAAGCATTTGTAAAATTATTTGTTATTCAAAATCAGATTTTCTGGGATCATTTAATAAACTTATAAGCAATGACCTCTCATATTAATCTATTAACCAGATGAAAAATGAGTCCATAACCATACATTTCCTTACAGACACTGTATAAGATTATTGATATTTTATACCAAAACAAACTCTCAATTTAATTAGCAGACAATTTTAGATTATAATGCAGGTTTATATATAAAATTCCATTAATTGTAACAAATCTGTAAACAAACAATGACTATTAAATGTAAAATCTTTAATCAATTTACTATTAATAAAGTAACAATCGTCAAATGTCAATACGATATGAGTCCTTAACAATTTATATCTTTATTCCAGTAAAATAATAATGATTAGTCACTAATTATAAATGAGCATGGAGTTGGAATTGAAGTGAGTTTATTTTTATCTGGTCAATAAATTAATATGAGAAAGTGTTCTTTAGATGTTGTTAAAAATTGACTTCAGAATGACTGATTTAAAAGGATTCTTATAATATGACTACTGATGATTATTTCTCCTATTATATATTCTAATCCTGTTTGTTTACAGGATTATAAAATAATGAAAAATTTATTTCTTCTTTATTATGTGAGACTGTGAGGTTTACTCCTGAAAAATGTCAATGATTAGTCTATTAACCATAAAAGAATTTGGGATCAAATGGAAGTGGATTCATTTTTCATCTCGTTAGTATATTATATAAAAAAATGACAAATGTATTAAAATGACTCTTAAAAGTCTGATTTGCATATGATTGTTAGGTATGCATGTAGAAAGATTAATATGTTATTAATTATAAACATATAACTAATATTTATAGTTCAGAATTCAGTACTTACAAAAGTATTTTGGATAAGATTTTAAAATTTAATAATAATAATAACAACAACAACAACAACAATAATAATAATAATAATAATAATAACAACAACAACAATAATAATAATAATAATAATAATAATAACAGCAACAACAACAACAACAATAATAATAATAATAATAATAATAATAATAATAATAATAATAATAATAATAATAATAATAATAATAATAATAATAATAATAATAATAATAATAATAATAATAATAATAATAATAATAATAATAATAATAATAATAATAATAATAATAATAATAAAAAAAGAAGAAGAAAAAGAAGAAGAGAACTTAAAATTTTCCTTTTTAAAATAAACTGCATTGAATTTAGGCAACCCAATATTCAGTAGATAAAGCTTTCAAAACTTAAGCAAACCCTCTGATGACAAATTTGTGTACAAATGATTTTACTTTTTTAACTCTAATATGGTGATTTCTTTGAATGCAGCAAGCAATGCATACACTGACACAATCAAATCATCCATTAAAAAAAAGAGTTACTCATCAGAATGTGGGAAAAAATCAAACTCCAGTCTCAAGATTTTTGTGATTCCACAATGAATGACCTCATAAAACTAGATATGATTTCAGAATCCAATATGTTATCAACTAATACAACAGAAGGGATTTGGTCTAATGAAAGTCTAACAAAAATCACAGAATGTTTTAATACAACCCATCCCATGATATTTATTTGTTTTTTAAACATTTCTTTACTGACCAGTCCATTATCTTTGCAATAATAGGTATTAATTGTTAACTGTATAGGTTTCCTAAAGATTTGCTATACAAAGAAATAAGTACAAATAATTAATGGGATTGTATATTGTGCATTGCAGATCATCCAACCCCTTGGTACATTGCTATTGAATACTATGATGAGGAACAAAATGACAAATTTAATAAAACAATTAAAACTATAGGAAAATATGCTTTAATAAAAATTAATCAATATAGAGAAAACTTTATTACCAGTATAATTAAAAATACATGTCTAAATTACATAATCAGTGACTTTGTTGCTGTCTTTCAACCTGTATATTTAAAAGGAACTCCTATACCCATTTATAGCAACAGTTATCAATTTAAAGTTAGACTAAATAAAAACATAAACCCAAATGATATTCCCACTCTTATAACCCATCATGAAATGATGCTGCTTTTAATAATCCATGGACTTAAACCACAATGCTTTCATTGCAAACAATGAGGTCATATTATAAATGTATGTCCAAAACTTAAATGTAAATATTGTGATATAAGAGCATCCTCAAGTCATCAATGTGGAAAGACACCAGTGATTAACACAGAATTCACAACTCAATTGACAAGTGAGTCAACTACAATATGTAATAATCAAAATAATCTCATCTATGAATATGTAACAAGATCAAAATATGTCTGAAGTGCAATCAATAAATGACAAAAGTGAATCAGCTTTACAAAAAAATCAATCAATAATTGATGAGGATAAATCAGCATTACAAGGAATTAACTCACTTAAGCAAGAAATATTAAAAAGGGATTTCCAGAATCACAAACAATCCATGACAACATCCCTTAATAAAACTTTGCAAGATATTATAGATTACCTGGTGCCTTACCCACCTCCTATAGATTCAAAAAAATAAATTGCCAAAAAAAAATCAGGCAGACCACAGAGCAAATGAAGTAGGAAAAATGGAACTGTGTCTACTGAACTCAATGAAGATAACATGCTCCAGACCCTAATTATTAAAATAAAATAAGAACAGCAAATATGCCCCAAACCTTAGATTATAACAAAAAATAAGAAGTGCAAATGTGAGTTTGATGGATACCAAGACTGAATGCACTTCAGAAGAAGACCTTAGCACAATAAAAAAGTAAATGTGTGAGAATTATCACAGGAGGGAGGGGTAGAGTATTGAGACTTAAAAATTCTCTATCATAACTTGTGTAAGTATGTGTTTGTTTTGATTGATATTGTAATGAGAATTAAAATAAGGTCATGAAATATCCAGGATTAAACTCATCAGAGAATAACCATCAATTAGTAAAATGGCTTGAAATTATACAGTGTCATTTGCTAGGGCTATTTAAAACAAAAATTTATAATGAATGTCAGATTAATACATCTAATTACCTTAACAATCAAGAATACTCAGCATTCTCCCAAACTTCATTCTCACCCTCAGCAGGCAATAATAATGAAAACCTGCCCCATTTATTCATTTAAAATTATATATATATATATATATATATATATATATATATATATATATATATATATATATATATATATATATATATATATATATATATATATATATATATCATAATGTAGTTACATTGAATGTAACATTTGACTATATACCTCCAAATCATAAAACAACTAATAAAACAATTAATAAACTATAAACTGCAAAATAGCATCCTCATCACATCCACTAATTTTACTTGTTGACTTCAACATGCCATGTAATAAATTTATTACAAAATAGTTGCACCTACTAGCTATATCCCTCATGAGTGGAGGTTATCTCCCACACAGTCACATTTAATAATGATAAATTTTCTTTATTCATTAACCTGTTTTTTATCACCAGTATGTTGCATCACATGATCAGTCTAAGAATAAAAAAAAACTCATCATTATCAGATCATTCTGCAATTATTGTTTCATTGAAAAATGATTTTATACAAAGATCAATAACATCTATTGAAAACCCAATTAGAGTACTCCTTCCATGTCAAACCCAAGAATATTTATTCTCAGAAATATATATCTCTCTCTTTTCAAATTTCAAGATATAGAAATGGATCCAGTGTAAAAAAAATGGATTGCCTTTGTTAACATTATTTCATTTACAATTAATGTCTTAACAAAGACTGTCCCAGCCAAGTCAAGACTTCTAGTTTTTGTAGATCAAACACTCAAGAGAATCACAAACAGTTCAACAAATAAACAAGGCTGTTCAAATGTGATTGCCTTGAAAAAACATTATCAACCAGTCTCTAAAGAAGTTAGAGAATATCTGGCAATAAAAAAAAAATAAAAATCTTTTTGTGATAGACAAATACGTGGTCCAGACAATATATTCACTGGGGATTGGGATAAAAGCCATCAACTTGCATACCAACAGTAATTAAAATACAAGAAAAAATAATCTCTGTTTAAAACATGTTGCTACCTTTCTATACATATTTTAAATCCAAACTTCAAGATAGGAAAAAATTCAATCCTGTGTCATACTTTTTCAATGACCCAGAAGAAGAAACAGTATTTACTCCTAAAGATTTTATTCCAAAACTAGCATCAATGCCAAACTCCTATCACTCAGGAATGCATGAAATACCTTGCTTTATATTCATGCATCTAGAAAGATATATGGAAAAATAAACACATTAAACAATCTAAGACCCATATCAATGAGCCCACTGGATATCAAACTGTTTGAGTCAATCATTAAGGACAGAATAGAACCCTATTTTATACTTATACTACCTAAAATGCAATTTGCTAAGAAAGGCTCATCTTCAATGTAGGCAGTCTTTCTATTTAAAACAGTTATTTATTCTGTCAGAAATAATAAAAAATATAGTCTAATTGTGATCCAACTGGATGTAAAATCAGCATTTGATATGATTCTGATTGAACTCCTTGTTGAAGCATTAACAGACACAGCAATACAGAGATTCTTAATATACTTAATCACCAATCTTTCATTAAGTCAAAAAAAAACATATTATACCTAATGGAAAGAATTCACCCTCTTTTGTATCTTACTATTAAATTCCATAAGGCTCTTCACTTGGTGCTCCTTTTTACTATCTATATCAATCCTCTACTGAATATGATAGAAGAAGAATTATCAGGTGTATACATACCCAGCTTGAAAGCAAATATCTCCTGTATTGCCTACATGGATGATGTCTTGATTTTTTTAACTTTTAAAAACAGATCCCAATTCTATTAAAAATTCTTAATTCATGCACTAACAAATACCAGCTGCAGTTTAACATGGATAAATCTTGTGCTTGGTCAATATATATAGGACAATTTCACACACAACATTTTGAAAACCTAGATCTTTTGTGGGATTCTCATTCTATTTGAACAACCTAGAAATGTGTTGAGAAATACAGGACAAAATTAAAAATAAAATTGAAAATATAACTGATTCACTTTCAAAATCTTATCTATCCTTGTACTCAAAAGTATCCCTGTTTAATTTATTAATTATGACTCAAATCATGTACTATTCTCTAGTAATATTATACACAAAACCTTTTACTACTAAAATAAATTTAATATGTAGAAAGTTTCTGTGGAAAAAAAGATTGTTTAAATTTCACTAAGACATATTCAAGCTCCTCTAATAAAAAATTCAATAAATATTTTTAACATTCAAAAAACATTAAATCTTATTTCTACTTGTGTTCAGTTATTCCCATACATTAAAATGTTCTTAAAGATTACCCCAACAGATAAGCCACCATCAGTCAATGGATACTGGAAAATCTTGCTTATATTAATTCTCAACATTCCAAACTTTTTTTATTCACCACCTCAAATAAATTTAAATATTGGGATACATACCAAATAATTTGCCCTCCTTTTGTGTTAAATGATAAAAGAACAATTCTAAGCATTAACAATAGACAACTAACCTGCAAATTCAAATTCTGGTCATTGGAACCCAAATATTATGATTTTCTGCTCAAATTAAATATTGAAACCCTACCAACATTTCACTTTTATAGATACAGAAGGCATTACATAAATACAGAAGACATATGCTGGTTATGTCATAGAAAGACTGAGACTAAAGAACATTTTCTTTTTATCTGCCTTGCATTTGATAATATTCAGATGTCTGTACATCATTGTACAAACAAAAAAATTGTGATATTGAAACTCTTTTACAATCATTTGTTAAAGATACCTACCCATATATCTGAGCAAGTACTTCTACATTATTTTCACTATGGTGTACAAGATGCTCCTTTATATATAACAATAGAACATCCAAATACATTCTGGAATAAAATGGAATTACTTTGCATAAACGATGAAACAATTGAAACCAAGAGCTACTTGGTCCGTAATGCAACAATGCTTAAAATTATAGCATAAAAAGAGACAAATAAAACAGAAAACTAAGAGCCTTGTCAGTGTATAAAACTGATTGGATGTGTATATAGAAAAATTTAAACTCAAATATCCACATGCATATCTTTTGTTTTTGTAGTTCTCCTCACCCTCCAAATTTACAATTTTCAATTTGTTTATGTTAACTTCAATTTATCTGCATATGGTAAAATAGTTATTAATGTAATCTTTTCTTGTTAGGTGCAATAAAGTTCTATTGAAACATGGTTATGATGATGATGATAATAATAATAATAATAATATAAATAAGCATTTATTTTTATAGCGTCTGCATATAATTGTAATTTACATTCATATCGGCCTTTCAAACCAATTGCGCAAACGCTTTGCGAGTGTTAAATAATAAATGAATGCCTTCTGATCAATACAAGATATAGAATTTATGCAGGAATAAAAAGAATCCTCTTATTCCTACGACTCAAATATTTATATATGAGCAAATCTGAAGTACTTGCACAGAAGGCGTGATGATAGAACGGTCACTTTTTAAATCACTATATACAATGTCTGAATGAATGACGCGATGAAATTTTCTAGAATTTACTAAATGTCATTCCAACTGAAACTTAATCATATATATAAATAAGCATTTATTTTTATAGTGTCTGCATATAATTGTAATTTACATTCATATCGGCCTTTCAAACCAATTGCGCAAACGCTTTGCGAGTGTTAAATAATAAATGAATGCCTTCTGATCAATACAAGATATAGAATTTATGCAGGAATAAAAAGAATCCTCTTATTCCTACGACTCAAATATTTATATATGAGCAAATCTGAAGTACTTGCACAGAAGGCGTGACGATAGAACGGTCACTTTTTAAATCACTATAAACAATGTTTCATCGTGTCATTCATTCAGACATTGTATATAGTGATTTAAAAAGTGACCGTTCTATCGTCACACCTTCTGTGCAAGTACTTCAGATTTGCTCATATATAAATATTTGAGTCGTAGGAATAAGAGGATTCTTTTTATTCCTGCATAAATTCTATATCTTGTATTGATCAGAAGGCATTCATTTATTATTTAACACTCGCAAAGCGTTTGCGCAATTGGTTTGAAAGGCCGATATGAATGTAAATTACAATTATATGCAGACGCTATAAAAATAAATGCTTATTTATATATATGATTAAGTTTCAGTTGGAATGACGTTTAGTAAATTCTAGAAAATTTCATCGCGTCATTCATTCAGACATTGTACATAGTGATTTAAAAAGTGACCGTTCTATCGTCACGCCTTCTGTGCAAGTACTTCAGATTTGCTCATATATAAATATTTGAGTCGTAGGAATAAGAGGATTCTTTTTATTCCTGCATAAATTCTATATCTTGTATTGATCAGAAGGCATTCATTTATTATTTAACACTCGCAAAGCGTTTGCGCAATTGGTTTGAAAGGCCGATATGAATGTAAATTACAATTATATGCAGACGCTATAAATATAAATGCTTATTTATATATATGATTAAGTTTCAGTTGGAATGACGTTTAGTAAATTCTAGAAAATTTCATCGCGTCATTCATTCAGACATTGTATATAGTGATTTAAAAAGTGACTGTTCTATCGTCACACCTTCTGTGCAAGTACTTCAGATTTGCTCATATATAAATATTTGAGTCATAGGAATAAGAGGATTCTTTTTATTCCTGCATAAATTCTATATCTTGTATTGATCAGAAGGCATTCATTTATTATTTAACACTCGCAAAGCGTTTGCGCAATTGGTTTGAAAGGCCGATATGAATGTAAATAATAATAATAATATAATAATAATAATCATCATCATCATCACTTAAAGCTGAGGTGTCACCAAAGCCAACACAATATGATAGAACCTATATACAAATATTTCAAACAAAATCTGCAATCACATTGTGCCTTCTCACTATCTGAAGATCTTTTTGGCCAACCAAAGTTAAATAAACTATTTCATGCTACTGATTTTATGGTAAAGCTAACCACATTATCAAACTCTTTCCATCCAGGCACATATGGAATTCCTAAATTTGTATTCTCACATCTCAATCAATTTATCTATCACAAAGGTTGTTTAATATAAAAGATCTATATACAATCTCCTTAGTTTCCTTCAACAAATAAGAAGCTTTAATATCCAATCTATCTAATCTATGACCAATCTCCATGGGGTTCCTTGGTAGTAAAATCCTGGAGGTTCTAAAAGGTAAAATTGAACCATATCTTTTCCTACTATTATCACCCATGTAACATGCAAAAATAGGTTCCTCAACAGCACGCTACTCCTATTTTCAAAATAATCTTGAATTCAGTTCGAGAGCAAAAAAAGTATACTCCAATTATTGTTTTAATTGACATTGAGGCTACTCTTGACTTGGTTCCTATTGATATTTTAATTAAAACACTTGCCGACACCAAAACACCTCATTCCCTCCTATACCTATTAATCATCTTACTCTTTAGTCAAGAAATTCATTTTACAATCAATGATAGATGCATCACCTTCATACACCCCTAACCAATCTGTACCTCAAGTATCTCCAAGCAGTTCTTTATTATTCATGTTCTACATTACCTCTTTCATAAACAAAATACAAAAGAAATTACAAGGAATTCGAATCCCACACACTGGACTATATATACCACGTATTTCATATTACTGACTACTCAAGCTTACATTAGATCGCGCTATTTTGGAGAGTTGGTCTTGGTTTATTAGTTTGTTTATTTTTTTACTTGTTTGTTTTTTAAATTGTAGACTTAAATATATATATTTAAAAAAATCATCATCGACAAAATATATTTTTAAAAACATTAAAAAAAAATCAGTTACCTTTATTTTATTTTTTTAAATAAAAGTAGTTGGTATATATCATATAGAAGAATTTGCCATTATATTATGAAGAGATAACACAAATAGGACACGAATGCCAATCACAAAAATCAGATATTTGTAAAATAATAGATTTCTAATAAAAATCTTTTTGTTTAATTATCAAATAAGATTTCATTGATTAAGTGTAGTATTTTAGAATTTATTATAAAAATCTGCTTAATTAAAAAAAATGATTTTTTTTTTTTTTTTAAATTAAACTTCAAAAACAGAATGTGTTTCAGTAATCGTAATTAAAATAAAAAACATCAAACTCTTATTATTAATTCTTTGTTAAAAACTAAAAGTTACAGATAAAATTCCCCTATACTGAATCCTTACGGTAAAGCATAAATTCTATTAGCGTTTTTAAAAAAAATTATCCTTAAAAAATGGCCAAAATGTATCTTGGATACTGCATGACTATTTTATTTGTAATACTGCTACAATGAAGTAACATTAAAAAATTTTCTATATCTATAAAAAGTTAAAAAAAATAATAGCATTATTTATTTCTTGGAAGACGTTAAGAAATTCAAGCACCACAAGAGAAACAGCATTCCCACAAGTTTGACCTCAAGGGCCTGCCTCTCTACTAATACATTCAACCGCATCATATCAATTGTATAAATAAATATTAACTCAATATCTTTTAAAACCCTTTCAGTCTAGTACTTCTTCTGCAGTCTCTTCTACCTATTATTCTGATCAACTAAAAATGTAATTTTTCTTGATGTTCATTAAATCAATACTCAGTTTCCTATGGAGTACATTTAAATGAATAAGTAACCCCTGCACTAATGCTAGAAGAGTATGTTAATGCAATAAAAACATTCATCATCTTCATCACTTGCTCAATATTCAAAAAGGTAATAGAAATATTAAAGAAACCAAAAATGAATTTACTATTAACCAAATATCACAACCTGTAGAGATTCTAATTGGAAGATAGAATCACTAATGGTTTTATTAAGTCTTTTATTTTTGCCTCCACAGGCATATATTATGCAGTCATTAACTGTAGGGTTCATAGTTTCATTTGCTAACATTTATGTAGAACAATGGATTATAAACTATGTATGACACAAATGATCACAATGACTATGGATTGTTTTAAATCTATGTATGAGATTCCAGTTAGGTCTAAAAAATCAAATACAGCTGACATTATTGTTGTATCTGAAAAAAAAATGTCTGGAACATCATAAGAATTACATTTAATTCCAACATAAATTCTTTGATTATAGATTCTTGGTTGAACATTCAAAAGGGAAATCTTGATTTGAGATTAATCTTAGATAATGAAGTTACATCTGAAGCTATAGGTAAGACCAATCTGATTAACAGCTTATTATATATTTTTATGAAGCACCTTTTCTTCTGATCTCTGGTGAACAATACATGAAAGAATAAGAAGCCTCTGCAAAAGAATAGACTTAAATTTTCTAGTAATATTTCTCATATTAATATTTGAGTATTCAGAAGTTTAGTGTGAGAAATTTTTTCTCCAGAGGCATAATATTTACTTGCAGAAAGAAGCTGATCTTAAAGTATTTGCAACAAAATGCTATATAATGCCACATAATTTTGAATCTAATTTTAGTGAAATAAAAAAATGTTAGACTACAATTCAAAACTACTTCTAAACAGCTTAGGGTAGGATTCAATCTTTGTAAAGGCTATATTCACATTATGAGATGATTTTTTTATTATTTAAATAAAAAAATTATCATTCTGTTTTCATAGGATTATGAATAAGATCCCTGTCTTTGAAAAAAATTTCAAATATTTTCAAATAAGGATAGCTTGGTCAGGGGAGGGGAATTATCATCAGTATAAACAAATTTCATGCATGCTCTTTCTGAAAGTTTACTGATGAATAAATTAAATAAAGAAGGTAAAATAACTCAACTCTTGACAATTATTTAGTAAGATGTATTTATTTTGATTACCATAAAATGTCACAGAATTTTTTTTATTGGAGAACATTTTGTCAAGTAAATTAATGGTTTCATGCATATAAAAATTTTATAAACTTTTAGAAGAAAATCATTTTTTCAAACAGAAATATAAATGAAGATTATATTAATAAGGGACCGACTGATTTTTAATCGAAAATCTTTCTAAATATGAGTTGTTAAAAACAAAACTCATTCACAGCAACTTCTTTCTGACTATACCCAGACTGCTATATAGGTAGACGGTTTTCAATTATTAATAAAATTCTTGTTAGTATGATTCATTCAAGAAGAGTGTGGGGAATACATAAAAATAATATTGGACATTAATTTTTTGGATGATTTCTGATCTTATTTGGTTTTAAAACTATTATGTTTTAATTTTATGCCAAATTTTTGAAATAGCTTTTGCATGAATAATAGTATTGAATAGTTTTGACAATCACTGCCTTCAATTTCAATTTTTTATACTCTCTGGAAATATACCATCTACTCCAGGATATTTTCTGGTTTAAGATAATCCAAGTTCATCAACATATAAAAAAATCCAAAATTAGATTAATAAACTAATTCTTTATATAAATAAATAAATAACAATTGGATGTATATCAAATATGTTAAACTTCACCACATCAAATTTGATTATCACTTTTTCGTCTTATTTTTATTTGGATTGGACAAAAAATACAGTCATTAACTTGTTTTATTTCATTCTATAATTTCACTTGTTCTAATTTTTTCTACAATTCATTTTATACCTTTCTATATTTTTGCAATGAGCATATAATAATACTCTCACCCAGTTGAAACCAAATATTATTTTGCCAAAACGTAAACATTTGTAATTATTTATTTTTAATATTCTATATAAATGTTGCCAAAAACTCCCAGTTATCTTATTGAAATATCTATTTATTTTAATATTTTTATAATATAAATTTTGTTGCTCCCCCAAAAATTATTTATAAAATATATTTTTCCCATGAAATTATTCATTTCGATATATGTATATACTAGTACTATCCAAATCAGGTACTGACATTTTTTGTAAAATTAATTCACAAAAGTATGATTATGATATTGGAAGTATCTAAAGCTTTTAACTAGAATAAAGTGATTTAAACCCATAAAAGCATTTTCTGTTTAAATGTTTAAACATTTATTAATTTATTAAATTTTGTTCTATAATAATTTATTTATACTGTAGAACAGATAATAAAATACATTTTATCTTGTCACCATATAGTTATATTTAACAATAGGATATGTGTTAACTATTGTTATTTTCTTTTGCTTTACAAGTTTCAAATACATAATTTCCCATAAAATACAAGGTCACCTAAACCAGTGTATAGGAAATAGCTTCTTTTTTTTAAAGAAAGATGTGCAACCATGTCAGAATAAATCCTGAGCCTGAATGTATATTTTGATTATTCACTAACAAAATTTTAATATCAAGTTTTATTTTTATACTGAAAGCTAATTTAGGAACTGTTTTGGGTCAAGAAGACAGTGGCACAAACTTTCCTGGTGTTATGAATGAAAATCTAAGATATAAATAAATATTGGTCCACTATTTACACTTATTGCAACCAAAGTGTCTTTGTTTGCTGCACTTATTTATGAGAAACCTGAAAAATAAGTAAGAAATTATATTATTTGCAACTTGTGACAGTGAAGAACAATGCCATAAGTCTTTGTATAACAGTCTATCTAAAATCACCTATTTATCATAACTATCCATATTATCAAGATTTCACGTGAGAAGTGTATCTTTATTACAATGCTGACCAGAACAGCAACTTATATGATGGATAATAGTATTTGAAAAAAAAATATTTCTTATAAATCTTAAAACATTTGAATCAAATTCAATCTCTGATAAATATTCGAAATCTTTATTTGAAAACTATATATAGTTCTTATAATTTTATATATTAATATATATGGAATGGCATTGACTATCATAATTTAGCTTCTAATTTTGTCTTTATGAGATGTTGGATTGCTAATTACTTCAGAAGACTTCTGTTTAGTAAAGTCTTAGACTTGTGGAGGTAAGTATCAGCACTTTCCAAAAAATAATACATCAAAAAAAATCATCTCACTCCGTAATGTCATGCTGCTGAGATTTGAGAGAAGAAATGTAATCCTATTTATTATGGAGAAGGTTTTGAAAAAGGATATTATGACATTAATGCCTATTTGCTGCTTCATAATGAAAACATCTTCTGCAGACTTAGAATGGAAATAAATTTATAATAAATATATAAGAATGGAAATAGATTGCAAATAGTGGAAACTTTCAGTTATGTCCAATGGTATAGCTGGAATTTTTGGGCCTGTGAATAAAATTTAAAAAAAAACTTTTTTAATAAGTATGTATATACCATAGTACTATTTTTAATGTAAATATAAAATAAAGGACCCCTAAGACTCATTACTCACACATATTGCCTTGGTTTGCTTTATAATAAACTAAATGACTGGTTATATTTTTATTGTGCTTTAAAGCTAGGTAATGATTATACAAAATACTTTATAACCACTAACCTGTTTTTATATAATTGATTAATATGCAAGCCAAGTTTGAATTATAATATTGCCTGAACATAATCAAATTGGTTAATAATTGCTCTTTCATGTGGGCAAACACATCTTTACTATAATCTTGAACTTAAATACATTATGGAAATTTTTCTTTTAACAAAAAAAAAACTGACTCAGAATAAAAAAGAATGGCATGGCTCTCATAAGATGATCTTACAGATTAGCATGTAAGAACAGTAATTTTTCTCTGACCATAAGTAAACATTTTCAGCAATATTATTTTGAAAAACTTTATCATATATTTTACATTGGATACAAAGTAAAAATCAAGGTTGACTGATAATAACAAATTTCATTTCACATTATTTATAAAAATTATGTTCTTCTGCCAAACAATTATTAAGGTTGGTGAATGTGATGTCAAGTCTAACAAAATTCTTAATTCTTGTGTGATTCGTGCTATGGAAAATTGTGATATGTATCATAAACATAACTTTGAACTTTAAAAAATCACAATTTTATAAAATTCAATATGCATTAAAGTTGCATAATAAATTACTTCCTAAGAAAGATGACTTAAACATTTTATAATGATAAAAATGATGTTTCCTAAATTAAAAATATAACCAACTTCAGTTATAATATTTAAGATTCTAACTCATTTCTGTGATATGAAGGTATGTTCTGGTCAAGTAATTAATACAGCCAATATTAGTTTTGAGGTCTGATCGTCAATAATTTTGTCTATAGTAGTTGGTTAATATTTTACATTTCTTTATATGATAAAGGCCATATAATTGTGCAATTTACTTGTGCAAATTTCATCAGATGATTTGTTTTCATATTTTAATTGTGAATTTATTTTCTTGTTGAAAGCTTCCTATTTTTGCATCAATTATAATTATTAGTTGATTGTGATTATATACTTTATAATTTTCTTGTTGTTTCACCTATTAAATACAGACATTATAAATTTATAAGTCAAATTTTTATAAATTCTATTATAGTATGTCTCATTGTAAAGAGTAGTTAATACAATTAATTAACTATACTCAGTTTAGATAAAAAGTCGGTTTTAAAAATTTTGTCTGGTATTAAAACCTCAGATTCATAATCTAATAAAATTCTGATGTCAGAATACCTTTTTTTTTTTAATTGTTATAGAAAAAGGTGTTACTAATAAAACAAAAAATAAAATTTCCTTTAAAGATAATACATACATATGAAGTGAAGATAATCAAGTTGCGAAAATAAATTGAGTTTAAAATGAGTACAGTATAAATAATTAGGTAAAATTCGTATTGTTATTTTTAGTTAAGAAAACTAATAATGACATTCAGTCCCAGAAAACTACCTCATTTTCACATGAAATATTGTTTCTCTTTCTTTTGAATAGATAAATCAGATCAGAATTTTTGTTAATAACACTAATTAATAATGATAAATAGGAAGTGGTAATATTTTGTAAAATATATTTTTATTTGTGTTGCTGGCAAATTTCATTACCATAATCATCATAACACAAAATGTTATTATTATTTTTTTTGGAAAAGTTTATGAATGTATCAACCATCGTCATCCATTCAGGACTTTTACAGTGAGAAACATAAATGTCAACTGTCATAATTCATGATCTATTAGTTATTTCTCTTTTTTTGACTGTTAATCTGCTTATTTTATTTTGCCTTTGCATTTACTTAATACATTTTGATTTTATAATCTATATTTATTGTATATTTATATGTATTAAACATTTTCATCAGAGACTTCAGTTTCTGATAAATCAGTGTCATTAAAAAAAAAAGCTGATCTTTTATTAACTGAAAATTAGCTCACTTTTTATCACTCCATAATATGCTATTAATTCTTCACACTATTGTTAGTATGATCATAAATGCATCTATTTAATCACTATTTACTTCCACCACACAAATTGTACATAATTATAGAGATATGGTTATGTTCATCAAATTTATCACACTATTTTTAATTCTCAAAATAAAACCACAATATTACAGACCCAGATATATAGAATTTTCATTATATACTCAAGATTGTTGTGAAAAATCCTGTCTAGCATTATTATAAATGTTATATCATCTATATTTCTTCTTTGATAGAGTTGGTTCATGATATCTCATCAAATTTATTAGTGGTGCTTTTAATTTCCACTAGAAGTGTCCCATCTTTTAAAACAAATGACTAAATCCCAGTAGCATATGAATTATATATCTAAAATCACAGGATGTGAAATAATTGTAGCCATTTTGCCATTATCATCTACGAATTAGTATGCCTATTTTACCCTTTTTTCTCTATTTCTTTTTCTATTTTTTTCTGGTCTTGCTTAACAAACTAATAGATAATCATCAACTATTATCAAAATAATACTACAATTAGGCTATATATGTAAATATACTTATTAGATAAAGGCATCTAAGATCATTATATAGGCAATAGATAAAAGCAATGACATACATATTGAAATTAAACCTATCTAAAAGTTAAAAAGAACATCATTAGAATAGGCAAAAATAACAATCATTTTACACTCTTTCAAACAAATTAATGTATAATACTTTAAATAGAAACAGTTACTTATTAGTAGTTAAAATTTAAATATATAATATTACTAATGCCTGTTGTGTTTTCAGTATGCATTTTTTCATTTTCTCATAATTCTGCAACACTATTCTATTGATTTTCTTAAATGTCTTTTTCCATTTCTTTTAATTTCACAGAACTTTTGTGTAGGTCTTCTTGTATGACCCTGAAATTTTACCTTAATTTTCTCTTGGAATTCCAAGAGTAGATTATACATTTCCACATTAATTATGGATACTGTTGCTTCTACTGGTTTAACTTTAGTTTTTTCATGCTCAAATTTTTTTAGCTGTTTTATCTCTTACATTACTGGATTGTCTTTTTGTCTTTAATGATTTGAAGATGATCTAATATATACATTATATTCCATGGCCTCATGCTCATAAAAAAAGACAAAAAAATAATAACATTCCAATTATTGTAAGAATTCACAAGGAAGAGAAAATTTGATCAGTAATGTTTTAATACTTTAAATATATGTTGTCTTGATACCTACAGCATGAGATATGTAGTGATAAAATTTACATATAAAAACCAGTTATTCTTGAGATTATGATATATATATATATATATATATATATATATATCATAATCTCAAGAATATATATATCATCAACCATTATCAATCCACTGCAGGATGAAGGTCTCTCCAAGTTTAATCCATCTTCTCTGATCTTTAGCTTCTCTTCTCCACAACACCCCTGCACATTTTCTTATTTCATCCATCCATCTCACATGTGGTCTCTTTCTGGGTCTTTTACAATCTCTTGGAATCCAGTTTAAAATTTCAATTCTCCATCTATTATCATCTCTTCTAGCAATATGTCCAGCCCAACTCCATTTCAATCTTTTAATTTTTTCAATAAGATCAGTAACACCTGTTTGTTGTCTTACCCATACATTGCATTTTCGATCTCTTCTTGTTACTCCCAACATACATCTCTCCATACTCCTTTGAGTGGTCTGAAGTCTCTGTATTGCTCTTCTATTAAGTGTCCAAGTCTCAGATCCATAAGTAAGAACTGGTAAAACAGATTTGTTAAAAACCATCCTTTTCAAACACATAGGCATATTTCCTTTTAGTATCAAGTTATTTCTACCAAAAGCACTCCAACCAAGTTTAATTCTATGATTAATTTCCTCCATTATGTTTCCATCTGTATTAATAATCTGACCAAGGTATTTGTAACTGTTAACTTCTTCTAATTCTTCATAATCAATCTTTATTTTCATATTTTGAGCAAATCGATTAAACATTACTTTAGTCTTTTTAACATTTATCTTTAGTCCTACTTTTCTACTTTCATCTGCTAACTCCTGCAACATTTCCTGCAGCTCTGAAGCATTATTTGCAAAAACAACTACATCATCTGCGAAATCTAAATGACTTAAATACTCTCCATTTACTTTCACTCCTTTAGTTTCCCATTTTAATCCACAAAATACTTCTTGCAGCACTGCTGTAAAGAGTTTTGGAGATATGGAGTCACCTTGTCTTACACCTTTCTCAATGTTGATTTTTCCAGTATCATTATGTAATCTAATTGTTGCTGTTGCATTTTTATAAATATTCTTTAAAATATGACAATATCCTGGATCTATACCTTGATGATCCAATACTTTAATCACTGAAGAAATGTGTATAGAATCGAATGCCTTTTCATAATCTACAAATCCAAAACATAATGACAACTCATATTCGTTTGTCCTTTCTATGACTTCTCTCAATACCTGGATATGATCTATTGTACTAAAACCACTTTTAAATCCAGCTTGTTCTCTTGGTTGGTGGAAATCCAAAGTTCTCTGTAGACGAGTTGTAATTATCTTGGTAAAAATTTTATATAAAACTGATAAAAGGCTGATAGGTCTGTAATTTCTAATATCTTCTTTATCACCTTTTTTAAATATTAATATTATTACTGTACTCTTCCAATCTTCCGGTACATCTTTATCATTTAGACATTTGGTATATAACTTTGTTAAAATTGTTTCTATTTCTTCACCTGCTTCTTTTAATATATCAATTATAATTCCATCATTTCCTGAAGCCTTTCCTTTCTTCATACACTTAATTTCATGTCTCACTTCTTCATTTAAAATTCTGGGCAATTCGGAAGATGTAATAGATATAGGAGGTACTTGTTCTTTATTACTATATAATTCTTGATAAAAATTTTCTACCAATTTCATGATGTCATCTCTCTTTTTAGTAATAATACCATATTTTTTTCTTATTGCAGATATAAATTTCCTACCAATACCAAAATGTTGTTTAACATTTTTGAGACTTTTATTTTCTTCTACAGCTTTCCTTGCTATTTCACAGTTATACTTTCTTATATCATTTTCAACTCTTTTCCGTACCATTTTACAAAATTCGAGATATTCAATTCTTTTTAATACATCATTTTTGTATATCTTCATATTCCTTCTTTTCTTCATAAATTCTCTAGTCTCAGTAGAAATTTTATTAGTCAATTTTATTAGTCAATTATATATATATATATATATATATATATATATATATATATATATATATATAACCTAAAGCTATACTAGTCAATAAAATAATCAAAATTACCCCCAAATCCATAACTCAAGAAGATTAGCTAAAAAATACAAACTCTAAAACACAACCAATGTTCTCACTACTACAAGCAGACTTCTCAAGTGTAAAGAACTATAAAATACCATATTTATATTAAACATTATCCACAATTCCATTTACATCCCATATGCCCTTAATATTAAAAGAACTTTTAAATAAATTAATTATTTCACAATCATAAATTTTTAATAATAAAGATTCTTTAATTTTTTTTTATATTTCATTTCTCTCAAAGCAGATAACCTCAGCCTCATCAAAATTAATATTATGGGTTTTTTTGATGGAAAAATAAACCAGAACTAAGGTATTTATTTCTAACCTTACTTTTATGTACCTTTATTCTTTCATTTAACCTCAAACTACTCTGACCTATATATATATATATATATATATATATATATATATATAGTATATATATATATATATATATATATATATATATTCTTACAAGGATCTTTGTCAAAGAACAAGATTAAAGTTATTAAATATTTGCTTTTATTATTAGAAGATTCTATGTATTTTATTTATGGTAATTTTTATAACATTAAGAAAGGGTGGGTAATAGATTATATTATTTCTCCTTTAATTTATTCACTTTATATTAATTATTTGGAAGGAAAAATTATTATTAAGAAGGATTGTTCATATTTAAAGGTATTCATATATGTTGATGATTATTTGTTTGTAGTTGAGAATAATAAATTGAAAGAGTTGGTAAATGAGTTTAATTGTCTTGATCCTGCTATAAAAATGTTGTAGAAGGAAGGGGGGTTAGATTTTGTTAAATTAAATTTTTTAGATTTATTGGTGATTAAAAATGTAAAGAATAACTTTTTGGTATGTAGTCATTAAGTTAGGAGTAAAGAGTTAAGGTCTATAATTAAACTTGATAGCTATCAATCCTTATCTCATAAAGTAGCTGCTTTAAGAAATTATTGTTATAGATATAAGAGATTAAATAATTCTAATGGGACAGTTTTGTTTCAAAAATGTCAATTTTATAAAGATTATTTGAGTGTTGGTTATTCTGACAAATTTGGTAAATATTTTATTGAATAGTAATAATATTTGTAATAGTATAAAGCATAAAGAAAAATATGATTTTATTTCTTTGCCATTTAAACTGTTTTTTTTATAAAATTATATGTAATAATAGTAATTTGTTTGGAAATAAAAAAATTGCTTGGAAAATGGGTATCACTCTTAATAATTTATTAAATAACACAAAAAAAATTTTGATAGGAAAACTATTCCTGGAGTAGTGTATATTATCCCTTGTTTTTGTAAGAAAGTATGTATAGATCAGAGTAGTTTGAGCTTAAATGAAATAATAGTTATATAAAAGTATGGTTAGAAATAAATATCTTCATTCTGTTTTATATATCCATAAAAAAGATACAGGTCACACTATTAATTTTGATAAGGCTAAGGTTGTCTTCTTTGAGAGAAATGAAATAAAAAGAAGAATCTTTATTATTAAAAATTCATGATTTTTAAAATTAATTTATAATTTTTTTTAATATTAAGGGTGTATAGGATGTAAATAGAATTGTGGGTAATGTTTAGTTTAAATATGTTGTTATTCTGTAGTTCTTTACAATTGAGAAGTCTGCTTGCAGCAATGAAACTATTAGCTGTGTTTTAGAATTTATATTTTTTGGCTAGTCTGGTTGAGTGTGGATTTGGAGTAATTTTAATATATATATATTGCAAGATGTGGTCTTACATCCCACCAATAACCATTAAACACTCTTCACTGCTTTAACATCAACACCAACAATAACAACATTTTCTACATACAATGTAACATAAGTTATATGTATAAAGAGAGTATAACCCAAATAAAACATATTCCCAAAATATGAAAATGCTCACAAGCACTGTAGCTGAAAAAATACTTCATTGTTTATATAATTAAAAAATAAATGTGTGACAAAATCCATAACCCAAACTGAACTATAAAACTTAAATATTGATACTTACCTATATCATAAAAATCTCTCATTAACTATTGTTTGATACCATATTACAACAATATATATATATATATAAGATCAAATTTAGATGCTAGCAATAAAATCATAAAAACATAAAGAAAAGAAATAATAAATATTTTTTTTATTATTATTAATCTGTTCTTTTTAGTGTTAATTTGACTTACTCTTTTAAATAGAAAGTTTAAGTTAATGCAATGAGTTGATTATTTACATCATATGTTAACACTAAAAAGAACAGTCAAATTAATACTAAAAAGAACATCCTCATTTTAATGATCAGGAGTATGTATATATACAAATAATCCTCAAAAATCATATCAAAAATTCTGGTTGACTAATCAACATGTGTACTTTCAGAATAGCAATCAAACTTGTCATTCAAAGAGAAAGGTCTATAGCCATCAAAGTAAAACCTTAAAAAAGAACATCTCATTGAAGATGGATGAGCTAAAATAAAAGTGGATGGATTTAAATTCAACAAAATAAGGGATTTTAAATTATAAATTGGGAAATAGCTTTAAATTTATTTGAAACTTCAAGAATATTTTTAATCTTTATCTGGAGAGTTATACTAACTTTAGTTTGAGATTTCCAATAGCCAATATCTAGTTATTCAACAAACTCAAGTACTCTGATCAACCACCGTGTGCTGCTAAGTGTAAAATTACTTCATGGGAAGAGATTCATTACCCATGGAGCTGTAAGTGCCAAAACTGAATTCAACTTGAAGCAGCATCTATTCATCTATGCTGAAGACCTTATGAACTTTATTAACTGAACATGAAGATGTTAACTCAACAACTCAAGGCATGCTATATGGAAGAGGAAAATTCTGCTCACCATCTTGTACATTCTAAAACATTCAAACCTAACCAATTGGATTATAGCAAGAAGGATATACATAATCCTTTTAAGATATTTTCCTTTATGGACTCTTGATTTATCTTAGGTTGACCTGATATGATTAATTTTATGGATCTATATTTTTTTTTCTTTCCTTTACTATAGGTTGATGGGAATATAAATTATTGATATATTAGCAAGAGGAAAATATTATTAACTTTAAATTGAAATAAAATATAGGGTCAGGTGTGAACTTGCTAGTGGATGAATTTGATCATCACCAGAGATAGTGGTAGGACTTTATATTCTCCAACATTAAATACCAACACTTGTACAGTTATACTGTTATATGTTGTTTGTTTGGTGATACTAATCATTTTGTCATTTATTTGTTTTTTCAGTATTCTAGCATAAAAGGTCTTTTCTATCATTATATAAACAAATCATTGTAACAAAGAGGGATCCCAGACCACACCCACGTAATTAATATGAATTAATCAATAAAAATGTAGAAAACAATAAATTATGATTTTACTAAAGTCTAAATTATCAAGCAAATATATATAAATAATAACAAGTTTTATTTATTTAGCATTGATATTGAATGATTACTCTTTGATGGGAAAAGAGTAATTATCTTAATAAATAACAATGTGTTGATCAAAGAATAGTCATAGATATCTAAACAAATTAATTGTCATTGTTTTAATCACTCCTTGAATAAATTGTAATAAATTGTGAATAAATTTGTTAAACATATGATTTCTTGATCAAAGAATAGTCATAGATATCTAAACAAATTAATTGCCTTTGTTTTAATCTTTCATTGAATAATTTGTGAATAAATTTGTCAAATATATGATTTCAAATGAAAGACTTTTGTTGCATTTTTCTTTATTCATTTATCAATTTACCTGAAATAGAATATTATGCATATTCTCCCTAAGCTCAAATTCTGGGATAAAGGGAATTTAAGGATGGAGACAATAGATGAATATACATGCAGATATTTGATGTAAATACGTTCATGTGTTAATATGTCATCTCCTAAAAGTGAGATCGGAATGGATATGAATCTAAAAGTTTAAGAACCCTAGATACATTTTCTCATCAACTCTGATGGCCTATCAAGTCTATTGTTATGCAAGTCCAGAACCCAATCCATTACAGTATATATATATAATATTTAAATACAAGTATATTGTCTATACAGAACATAATGTAATTAGAATGGATTTGAATTCTGACTTTCAACCTCCCTACAGATATCCAGTTTATCTTATACAACCAACTCACATGATCATATATATATATATATGAAAAAGATAAAAGATCTCCAATATACTTTATTTCATGCTGAACCAGCACTCATCAGTTGGTCCAGATCATCATCTCTTATTTATATATATATATATATATATAATCAATGCTCAGTTTATATTATATATAGAATCAATGCTCAGTTTATATTAATATAGAAAATCCTCAAACTTTAATTGGCAAGTATCACTCTTCTCCATCCTCCAACACTTCAGTCATCCATATCATTGAAAATCTGATAATGAAATCTCAAAGCACTTGTCAATGCCAATCTTATTGTCATACCCATGTTGACTTTAAGTCACTCTGGCTCCTCATACATAACACCTTAATATGGCCATTTAAATACATAGAAGAGGAATGTGCATAATACAAACTGAATATGCAATAAATAAATACAAGTATATTATCTATCCTGAACTTAGTATAATTAGAAGAAATTTGAACTCAGACTATCAAGATACTACAGATAGCTATCCACTCCATCGTATATGCCTAACACATATGACCAACTACATACATACAGACACATGCTTAAAGTTTACATGGGAATAAGGCATGGGTCCCATGCCACCCAGAGCGTCCCCAAGTTGCGGATAGGGGCATGGCCTTCAGATATGAAGGTTAGCTGCGAATAAGCAGAGTACTGTAAATAAGCAGTTGCTGACAATGGGACAACATTCACTATCAGGAAGTGGTGAAGGAGACAGTGGCATGTTTATTTCTATAAAGTGCCACAATTCCTATGACAGTGGATGTATAATGGCGAGTGTTGACCGCCATTAAATAAGTCAACACCCCGCTGGGTGCTGGGTCAGCAACGGCATTTCTTCCAAGTCAGCGGAAGATCACTAGAGGTGACAACGATGAGGAGGAAGCGGTAGTTGGATTTTCATTTTATGGGATTTGGCTAGTGCACTAAACCTATTATAGAGGTTATTGCTGGGCAAAGAAGGCAACGGGAAACCATTTTGTCTTATAATTCCCTTGTTTTATTATGAGTATGTCTTCAGGAATCATTACATTTGGTGTTGAGACCTTAGTTAAGAATAACTTTGGTGTCTTGCCCAGCAGGAGTGGACATGAGGCTACTCAGGGCATCAACCTGCGAAATCCTCATAAATATAATTCATTGAGAGGGGATACATTGAGAATTGGAATGTGGAATGTTAGATCTTTGAGGAAAGGTGGAAAATTAGAGAATTTGAAAAGAGAGTTGAATTTGAATAATATTGATGTAATGGGATTAAGTGAAGTGAGGTGGGAGGGATGTGGAGAAGTAAGTAGTGGAGATGTAAAGTTGTTTTATTCAGGTAGTGATAGGTCAATTAATGGAATTGGCATTGCTGTGAGGAAGAAAATATGGAATAGTGTGGCAAAGGTTGATGGTATTAATGATAGACTGATGGTGATGAGAATAAATGCAAGTCCTAGGGATTTGGTAATTATACAAGTTTATATGCCAACTAGTACTCATGATGATAGCGAAATTGATGAAATGTATGAGAAAATAGAAGAAAGTATTCAATGTGAAGGAAAAAATGCATGTATATTGCTATTGGGGGATTGGAATGCTGTTGTGGGGAAAGGTAGGGAAGAGAAAATTGTTGGAAATTATAGTATTGGAAAAAAAAATGAAAGGGGTAGTCGACTTGTACAATTTTGTAAAGAGAATGGGTTTGTCATTGCAAATACTTGCTTTAAAAATCATATTAGAAGATTGTATACATGGAAAGCTCCAGGTAACAAAGAACGTTATCAAATTGATTATATACTGATTCAGAATAGATATAAGAATGCTGTTAAGGGTTCACATGCTTTGCCAGGTGCTGATATAGATTTGGATCATAATTTGGTGATGGCTAAATTAAAGTTAAGTTTAAAAAGAATTAAAAGAGGGAAAAGATACACAAGATGGGACTTGGATAAATTGAGACAAATGGAAAAAGGAAAATTTGGTTTAATATGTGAAAATGAATTTAAAAGAATTGTTCAGGATGGGAACTATATTAATAGCTCTAATGAGTGTTGGAATAGAATTAAAGAGGGATTCTTGAAAATAGCAAAAAATGAAATAGGTATTATTCGTGCGAGAAAAGCTAAAAGACCTTGGATAACTGAAGGTATGTTGGAAAAGATGGAAGTGCGGAGATGGTGGAAGAATGTAAATACTGAGGAAGGGCAAAAGGAATATAGGAAATTTAATAATGAATTAAGAAGAGAAACAGATTTAGCAAAAGAAAAGTGGTTGGAGCAAGAATGTAAAGAGATAGAAAGGTTTCAACAGATGAAAAGATATGATCTAGCATTTGATAGAATACAAAGTATTTCTTGAGAGAAAAAGACATGGGTAGCAAGTGAGATTGTGGATAAGAATGGAAGAAGGTTAACTGATAGTAATGATATATTAAAAAGATGGGAAGAATATATTCGGTATCTGTTTAGTAGAGGAAATAATTTAATTAGTTATGAACTTGAAAATGAAGAAGATGTTGCAATGGATGATAGAGGTATAGACATACTGCCAGATGAAGTAAGAAAGGCAATCGCACAAATGAAGAATGGTAAGGCTATTGGATTTGATGCAGTACCTATAGAATTTTTGAGAGAAATGGGAGAATTTACTATGAAGGAAATAGTTGGACTTTGCAATTTGATATATAATAGTGGAGTTTGGCCTGAAGATTTTTTAAGAACTATAGTGATTCCAATTGCTAAAAAGAAGAAAGCTGTTAAATGTGAAGAGTATAGGACAATAAGTGTATTGTCTCATGTTTCTAAGGTGTTATTGAGGATTTTAACTCAAAGGATTTATGGGAAGGTTGACTATTATATTGCTGAAGAACAGTTTGGTTTTCGGAAAGGGAAAAGCACAAGAGATGCTATTGGTATTGTTAGGACAATTGCAGAAAGATATATTGAAAGAGATAAAGGAATTGGTATATGTTTTGTAGATTTAGAAAAGGCATTTGATAGAGTAAGCTGGAGTAAACTGATGTCTATCTTAAGGGATAAAGGAGTATTCTGGAAAGAAAGACAATTGATATGGAATATGTATAATGGGCAAAGAATAAGAGTTAGATTTGGATGTAATGAGACTGATGAAGTGAATATAGAAAGTGGAGTTAGGCAAGGATGTAGTATGTCACCTGTTTTGTTTAATATTTATTTAGAAGATATGATAAATAATTATTTGGACTGTGGAGGAGCAAATGTTGGAGGGAGAGTAATAAAGTGTATAAGATTTGCAGATGATATGGCTCTTATTGCTGATGAAGAAAAGAATCTTCAGAATATGTTGAATAAATTGGAAGAAGGATGTATGGCATATGGAATAAAGATTAATATTGAAAAGACTAAGTGTTTATGGATAGGGAGAGATGCAAAAAGACTGCAAATTGGAATCCATGATGACATGGTGCAGCAGGTGAAGGGATTTAGATATTTGGGTTGTTGGTTGAGTGAGGATGGAAGAAGTGAAGATGAAGTTAAAAGAAGAATATCATTGGCAAAGGTGACATTTGTAAAAAGAAAGAAGATATTCTGTGGACCTATGGAAAGAGAATTAAGGAAAAGATTAATTAAATGTTATGTGTGGAGTGTATTAATGTATGGTTGTGAGACATGGACATTGAGTAATAGAATTAAGAAACGACTGGAAGCTTTTGAGATGTGGACATGGAGAAAAATGGAAAAAATCAGTTGGGTGAATAAAATAACAAATGAAGAAGTTTTGAAAAGAGTTAATGAGGAAAGAAGATTGATTGAAAGTATCAAAGAGAGAAAGAGAAACTGGATTGGACATATACTAAGAAAAGATTATAGTTTAATGAAAGATGTTTTGGAAGGAATGGTGAGTGGAAATAAAAAGAAAGGATGGAAGAGATTGACATTATTCGATGATATACGAGATGGAAGGGGTTATGTGGAATTGAGGAAGTGGGCAAGGAAGAGAATGGAATGGAAGAATGGATGAACTGATGTAGTGACTACTCTCTGGACCTGTCTATTGGACAGACTACTATTGATGGGTATGACATTAAGATTTGCATCAAAAAGGGCTTTGATCATTTCATCATCAGATTTTTAAAGATATGGATGGCTAAAGAGTTGGGAAGTGGAGAAGATTGAAGCCTGTCCTTTAGTTTGAGGATTTTTTATCTTAATATAAACTAAACATTGATTACACTTACATGTGTGGGCAATGAAGATCTGGGACCAAATTATGAAGGTTGGTTCAGTGTAAAATTTGTATCTTTATTTTTTCATATATATGTGGTCATGCATGTTAGTTCTATAAGATGGAGTGGATAACCAATAAAGACCTCAAAAGTCTGAGTTCAACTCTTTTTAATTACATTAAGTTCAGTATAGACAATACACATGGATCTCTTTTTACGTGGACTTATTTAACATGATTTTGAAGTTACGCGATTCAACTTTCACCGGAAGTCGAACTCCGATAATGCGCTATTACTTTAAATAATAAATTTTGTGCACTTACATTATATTGAAAGTAATAGCACATTATTGGAATTTGACTTTCGTCTTAGTAATTTCAATATTTTCAGTGCTTTATAATAGTAAGATTTTATGCAATAATGAAATTAAAATCATGATTTCCACATTTTATGTATACACACATTAAATTTTACAAGATTATAATGTAAATTTGTTCAAACATTGTGCATGTTAATTTTGCATTTTAAACCATATTGTTTTTGCTTTTTAAAAAAGAATGTAATCAATTATTAATCATTTAGTGTCTGCAAGTTTATTTTTAATTATTTTCTTATTAATGACACTAATCATGAACGTGCTCTTAAATTCCAATGAGAGCTAAATGGTTGTATGTCTGGATATTGTGAGTTTCATAAACAATTAATAAAATCGTCATCTCAAAGATTAATTACTAATTACGTTATTACCAGAAAACAATTAACACAACATGAGAGTAAAGTTGGTGCTAGTTGTATTTCCCATGTGAAGAATCAGATTTTTTTATCAGTTTGCAAACAAACCTGTTTGTCGGCAAATATCAATAATAATTAAAACGTGTATAAAAAAATGTAAATTACTGTACTATAAATTATGCATAAAAATATATTATTTTGAATAAAATTAAATATTATAGTTAAAAAAAAGTTTGTCTTGTATCAATTTTTTTCAAATTTGAAATTTTTTATTAGCCATATTTTATTTCCTTATTTTTTTTGTGCGAATTTTAATGTAATTTTACGTTGGTGCTTTGCTTTTACATGACTTTTGAAAAATCACAGTCCATATCCACCCTTTTTCAAGGTACGTTACGTCTATTTTTGCACAATTTCATTTGCGCGTGTTTTCTGAGGAACCTATCTATCACGTAAAACAAGACCCAGGTGTATACATTTACTTAAATATTACCCATTCATTGTGTATTCTACCCAACCCTCTTCTATGTATTTAAATGGATATATTAAGATCTTATATGTAAGGGCCTGGAATGATTTAAAGTTAACATGGGTATGACAATAAGATTGGCATCAAGAAGGACTTTGAACATTCTCTCATTAGATTTTCAATGATATGGATGGCTAAAAAGTTGGAGAGTGGAGAAGATTGAAGCCTGTCCATTAAAATTTGAGGATTTGCTATCTTAATATAAACTGAGTACTGAGATAATAATCTGGACCAACTGATAAGTGCTGGTTCAGCATGAAATACATGTATTGGAAATCAATTATCTTTTTTATTTGTAAGTGGTCATGTGTGGTGGTTGTATAAGATTGAGTAGATACTATAGACAACTTGAAAGTCTGAGTTCAAATCATTCTCTCTCTCTCTCTATATATATATATATATAATAAACAAAAATGCAAGTTAAAAAGCTTGAAATCATGATCTGAAAGTGGAATTATAGTTAGAGATAGTGAATACTAACTACTCTGACGTTTATGTAAACGAAAATACGCTTGATAGGTGTTTTTGGTAGGACGCCATCTGTGGATATATATATATATATATATATATATATATATATATATATATTCACACTTCTAACATTCTTCTGTTACAAATACTATAATTATTTTTATTAGTTTTTTTTATTTAGCCCAAATTATTCATCTTTCCAAAACAGAACATGCACTTATTATATGCATAAATGTATTTATAAATGTTGCATCTTATACAATACTTATGAAAAATATCATCTTTTAATAAATACACAAGTAATTATCAGTAGACAAGTACTTATCAATATATTTTATCAAATCTTAAATTATTATCTCTTTTAATTTCATATATATATATATAGTATATGCTTTTTTTAATTAAAACTCATATATATATATTAACATATGCTTCTTATTTTTTATAATTCAATATTTCAATACTCTTTTCGTATGTTATAAGCTTACCTCATGATAATATTAGAAAATATTAGTCTGATAAAATAAAAACGTCTGGGAGACTGTAGTGACCTGATTAATTGAAGAAACTATTTTAATTTGGGAGGAACAATAATACTCTCCCAAGTGTCCCTTACTATTATTTTATATGTACTTAGTTATATTTTACATTAATTCAATTTACAAATATTGCAATTTCTGTATGCACTCATTAACAATTACTATTTTTTTTTTTTTAAAAAAACATAATTATCAAGTGTTTTTTTGTGAAATTAGAAATTATTGCAACTTTTTTAATCCCTAGACAAATTTTATCATCACCTGATTTTATTTTTCTTATTCGATGTGCAAAAGCTATCATCAGCTAATAATGTTTGCAAAAAAATAATTTCATCACTGACAATGTAACGATAATCATGTGATTTCTTTGGGCATAATGAATTTTCAAATTAGTTATTTGGAAATCCGTTAATTTGTTCATAAAATAATAATTATAACTTTTTTTTTTTCTATTAATAAATTACATGATACAAAATTTGTCATGATTGCGGATTAATATATGTGATATTAGATCATTTTCATTAGATATATAGTTAATGAGAACATTAAAAAAGACTGTTAAGATACATTTTAACTGCTAATATGCATATTGATTGAAGTAATCTTTTTAGTTAGTCTATGTCATTACACCTTCCAAATATTCTATATTCCATTAATTCAATATCTAATAAATAAACAGAAAATGTGGATTATTGAAAATATAAACATTTCAGGTATCCTTGCAAACTGAGTTCCTGCCAGGCAATATGTCACATGGGAATTTGTTTATGAAGAGTTCCTCTTAAATTTGATCACTGTAATTGTTATTTCACTACTGAGCTCAGAATGATTGAGACATGATGCTAATTACCCATCTTTCTATTCAACAAGTGCTTAGACTTTGGAAATATTTTGAACTAAAACTGGACCGAAGTGTCAATTTGATTGATTTGTGAACTTATTTGAATAGAAATAAAGATATTCTGAGCAGAAATGTTTAATATTTTTTATAAGATTCAAGAAAGTCGCCCCCCCTCCTCAACTTTAACATTTACTTATTGCTATAAATATTTGAAAATCATCCACTCTTCACAAACCTGGGAGCTTAATTGTAAGTATAGGGGATTTGAACTCAGATTTTCAACACCCTTCAACTATCCACACTATCTCATACAACTGATACACATAACCACATGCATGTAGAAAAGTTAAATAATCATCAATCATCAGTTGGTCTAGATTATCATCTCTCTCTCTCACACACACACACACACACACACATATATATATATATATATATATATATATATATATATAATCAGTGCTATACATGAGGGATCAGAGTGACTTCAGGTCAACATGGGCATGGCAATAATATTAGCATCAGCATGGGATTTGAGTTTTCATCATCATATTTTCAATGATATGGATGGCTGAAAAGTTGGAGGTTGGAGAGGATTGAAGCCTGTCCATTGGCGTATGAAGATTTGCTATCTTAATATAAACTGAGCACTGATTATATATGTGTGTGGGGGAGATAATCTAGACCAACTGATGAGTGCTGGTTTAGCACAAAATATATGTATTGGTGATTATTTATCTTTTCTACATGTGTGTGGACATGTGTATCAGTTGTATGAGATAGTGTGGATAGTTGAAGGGTTATTGCTATACTAACTTTATTAGTCATTATGATTGCTGGAATTTTATAAAGTTTTATTTGCAGGTTGACTGATAATAGCATTTTCAAAATCCAAATTAAACAGTTTCATTTTCCTTCTTTTGCTTTTCTTTGTGTAAAACAGGAGATTTCTTGAAATATTACTTTCCTTGGCAGACATTTATTGGTTGACATTATAGCTGTTTTCTAATTACTAGAAAACTATTTTCTCCACAAAATTTAATTCAATAATGTAATTTATGTTATCACTAATATCAAGTATTCAAAACTTACATGGCCTTCATTAATTTTTCTATATACAAATTTAATCCCCAATATAAATGTAACTATTTTAAAAAAGCAAACTTTATATATATGTGTGGGTGTCTGTAATAAACAAACATGCAAAATCAATGTCAAAATAAACTCACAAATGGGATAGTATTTTAAAATGGTTTTGTTATACAATGTCAGCTATTATCAACTAATATGCACAAAAAGTTGATTTTATCAGTACCAATATGATTGTCAAAGCATAATGAATTTGTTAAGTAGATGTTTATTAATTTGTTGCTTGATCAAAAAATACCATTTCTTAGATTTTCTTTACCTTTTGCTCTTTTGTGTAAAATTCAATATTATCAAAACTAAAATCTTATTTATAAACTATATTATTGTCATAGATGACAAATTATTAAATTTTATCATTAGATAATTTTCATTTAATTCCTCTGTAATGCATGCACACATAGATTCATCCTGTATGAATATTTATTTGTCCTGGACTACTTAATTTTACAAATAGTGTTAATTTTATGTTCAAGACTAATCCTGTTCTTAAAATTATTTATTAAACTATTTAGGTATGCATAAAAGTACATAGTGCAAATTCTTTGCAATATTGAAATATATCTTGATATTGCTGTATTTGATGTCTTCAAATGTAAATTGATTAATATATCTGAAAACTGAATTGTCTGAGTTCTAAATTTAAATTATGAGCTGTGACAAAAAACTGTGTTTTTAATAAATATGAGCATACATAAGATAGCGCAGTTTACATTTATATATATAACAGAATTATCCGATGAAAAATTTCACCTCTACTTTTTATTTGTTATAAAACAATTAAACATTTAAGTTTGATAACATTAAAATTTTATGTGAAGAAAGGAGCACAAAAATTAAAGAAAGATATTTATTGGATAAAACAGTAATCAAATAAAATTCTTTATATCTGGTTTAAAATTTCATTCTATATGATCTGCATTTTTTTTTAATGAACCTAATTTATTGTACCTAAACTGAAGTTAGTTCTCATTTTATAGCTGAACATACTCTTAAATTATGCATTAAAAATGTGTTAATGTTGATCAAAATGTAGAGTATTAAAAGTGTTAATATGTTTATTGCAATGTATCAGTGTTTGACATTTACACTGAGAAAAGAAGAGAACAAGAATTATTTACTTTGTAATGAAATTTTATCAAAAGATGCTTGGAGTAATGAAAATATTTTGGTAAAGGTAGATTTACAAAAAAACATTTTATTGTACATGGTTTTATATATAGTAAGACAAATGAAGATACAGGAAAAGTATGTTATGATTGGAAATTCTAAATGAATCAAGAAAAAAAATATAGTCAAAACTATCATGGATGAATAACATCACAGAATGGATAGGGATAACAATATTGGAAGCATGCAGAAAAATGCAAAAAAGAATAGTCTCAAATTACATATTGTCAAAATGATGGATTGTGTAGATAATGATAACATATATTATGTGTGTATGTGTATATTGAAATATTTAATTCTCTACATAAATATATTTAATTCATATAAATTTATTGCTTCCAAAAATGTAAGCTTGTGGTTAAGACCTGTAGAGGTCCCTACAATCGCATTTTTAGAAAATATTACTGACTTACATTGTATAAATCTTAAATTCACAACTTATCCTCTGAAAAATTAAATATCCGCTGCTTTTCATGCAATAAAAATCTCTGGGCACTGTAATTAAGTAATGAGTAAATGAGTATACCTTAAATAGATATACAGTCAGATTAGCTCAAATAGTTTATGATTAAATAACTTTTTTCATTTTAAAAGACAGTGTTTTAGTAATTTAATACTGTCTTCATGTTATTCAGGCTACTGATTTATTGAAAGTTTTAAAAATCTAACATCTAAAATTTGTGGTATAGTAATAGTATATCTGCTTCCTTCGGCAAATATGGGATTCAAATTTGGACAAAGTAGATTTGTTTTTCAGGACAAAACACACTTAAGATTGTTCTTCCAATAATCATCTAATAGCCAATCCAACTAGAAATTTCATGTTATTTAGTAAAACAACAAAAATCAAATGGATATATTGCCTGGGAATTCATAGGAAGTTCAAATAGCAGATGTGCCAGGGCTAATTCTATTCATGAACATTAAGCTCCAAACTCTGCTACAGCACTAAACCATGCATAATCACAAAGGTCAGTAAAAGGTTTTCTACTTATTATGATATACCAATGATAAAATAAAAAATATAATTATAATTTGATATTGCTTTCACTGGCTGCAGAAAGGAGTTTTGCTATTAACTGAAAGGAGACCCTTTGATTCCTCTTGGAGGCCTTATAGGAACCGAGCAGGGCAAATTCCTAATGTCCACTCCATACGTTCTTGTCGTTGCAGCTGTTATTACTATGTGATTATTCATATAGTATACGAACATGGATGGTCTGCTCACCAACACGCATTAGCTAGCGTGGTGAGCTTATTGGCTTTTTACCTCTGAGCTTAAGATCAAGAAACACCATGGTCTTTCTTCTCAGTGCCTGATAAGGCAGAATGAATGTTTGTGTAAATGATAACTATTTTCCCAATACATATATACAATTATGACAGACAAAAATAAAGCATGACCCTTATTCCCAGGAGGCTGTAAAGTCAGCAACCAAGGCAGCGGTTGGTGGCCGAAGGCGGAGGGTGCTAAGAATCCCCTGATTGCGAATCCAGGCTGCCATTTGATGACGACTTTTTATTTAGGTACTTACAACTGCAGATCACTTTCAAGTGAAGGAAGATTGCAAGAATTAGAAGAAGAACTTTCATATATTAAATGGGACATTATTGAACTTTGTGAAGTTAGAAAAAAAGGTGAAGAGAAAATTGATTTAAAAAGTGGACATATACTCTATTATAAAGGCACAAATATTGGTAATACAAGTGGAGTAGGATTCATTATAAATAAAAAGTGGAAGAATAATATTGTGGAGATTGATGGTGTATCGGACAGAGTGGCAGGATTAGTTATACAACTTAATAGCAGATACCAAATACAGATAATTCGGGTTTATGCCCCAACAAGTTCTCATAGTGATGAAGTAGTAGAAGATGTTTATATGGATGTACAAAAGGCTTTTGATCAGAGTAAACACCATTTTAAAATTGTTATGGGAGACTTTAATGCTAGAACTGGTAAAAAAATGAAAGATGAAAGTGCTGTGGGTAATTTTGGTTATGGTAATAGAAATGAGAGAAGACATAGACTTGTGGAGTTTGCAGAAAAAGAAAAACTTTATATTATGAATTCATTTTTTGAGAAAAATGTTAAAAGAAAATGGACATGGAAGCATCCAAATGAAGGTACAGCAGAATTGGATTATATTTTGACTAACAGGAAATACATATTTCAAGATTGTAATGTTCTTAATAAATTTAACACAGAAAGTGATCATCGATTAGTAAGGTGGAAGATACGTGTTAATGTAAAACTAGAGAGACAAAAATTATTAAGAAAAACAATATTTACAGTTGATATTCCTAATCTTCAGAAACATTCTAATGAATTTAAATTAGAACTTACAAATCAGTTTCAAGTATTAGTAGATTTTGAACATGATTCAGATTTGAATGAAATTAATATGAAAATAACAGATACACTTTTGAAAACTGCAACAAAGATAGCTGGTAGAAAGAAACAGCAATTGACCAATAAAATTTCTACTGAGACTAGAGAATTTATGAAGAAAAGAAGGAATATGAAGATATACAAAAATGATGCATTAAAAAGAATTGAATATATCGAATTTTGTAAAATGGTGCAGAAAAGAGTTGAAAATGATATAAGAAAATATAACTGTGAACTAGCAAGGAAAGCTATAGAAGAAAATAAAAGTCTTAAGAAGGTAAAACAACATAGTGGTATTGGTAGGAAATTTATATCTGCAATAAAAAAAAAAAGATGGAATTATTACTAAAAGAAGAGATGACATCATGAAATTGGTAGAAGATTTTTATCAATAATTATATATTCATAAAGAACAAGTACCTCCTATATCTATTACATCTTCCAAATTGCCCAGAATTTTAAATGAAGAAGTGAGACATGCAATTAAATGTATGAAGAAAGGAAAGGCTCCAGGTAATGATGGAATTATAATTGATATATTAAAAGAAGCAGGTGAAGAAATAGAAAATTTTTTAGCAAAGTTATATACCAAATGTCTAAATGATAAAGATGTACCAGATGATTGGAAGAATGCAGTAATAATATTAATATTTAAAAAAGGTGATAAAGAAGATATTAGAAATTACAGACCTATCTGCCTTTTAATCAGTTTTATATAAAATTTTTACCAAGATAATTACTACTCATCTACAGAGAACATTGTATTTTCACCAACCAAGAGAACAAGCTGGATTTAAAAGTGGTTTTAGTACAGTAGATCATATCCAGGTATTGAGAGAAGTTATAGAAAGGACAAATGAATATGAGTTGCCATTATGCTTAAGATTTGTAGATTATGAAAAGGCATTTGATTCTATAAACATTTCTTTAGTGATTAAAGCATTAGATCATCAAGGTATAGATCCAGGATATTGTCATATTTTAAAAAATATTTATAAAAATGCAACAGCAACAATTAGATTACATAATGACACTGGGAAAGTCAACATTGAGAAAGATGTAAGACAAGGTGATTCCATATCTCCAAAACTTTTTACAGCAGTGCTGCATGCAGTATTTTGTGGATTAAAATGGGAAACTAAAGGAGTGAAAGTAAATGGTGATTATTTAAGTCATTTAGATTTCGCAGATGATGTAGTTGTTTTTGCAAATAATGCTTCAGATCTGCAGGAAACGTTGCAGGAATTATCAGATGAAAGTAGGAAAGTAGGACTAAAGATAAATGTTAAAAAGTCTAAAGTAATGTTTAATCAATTTGCTCTAAATATGAAAATAAAGATTGATTATTTTTGCAAATAATGCTTCAGATCTGCAGGAAATGTTGCAGGAATTATCAGATAAAAGTAGGAAAGTAGGACTAAAGATAAATGTTAAAAAGTCTAAAGTAATGTTTAATCAATTTGCTCTAAATATGAAAATAAAGATTGATTATTTTTGCAAATAATGCTTCAGATCTGCAGGAAATGTTGCAGGAATTATCAGATGAAAGTAGTAATGTAGGACTAAAGATAAATGTTAAAAAGTCTAAAGTAATGTTTAATCAATTTGCTCTAAATATGAAAATAAAGATTGATTATGATGAATTAGAAGAAGTTAACAGTTACAAATACCTTGGTCAGATTATTAATACAGATGGAAACATAATGGAGGAAATTAACCATAGAATTAAACTTGATTGGAGTGTTTTTGGTAGAAATAACTTGATACTAAAAGGAAATATGCCTATGTGTTTGAAAAGGAAGGTTTTTAACAAATGTGTTTTACCAGTTCTTACATATGGATCTGAGACTTGGATACTTAATAGAAGAGCAATTCAGAGACTTCAGACCACTCAAAGAAGTATGGAGAGATGTATGTTGGGATTAACAAGAAGAGATCGTAAACGCAATGTATGGGTAGCAATGTATGGGTAAGAGAACAAACAGGTGTTACTGACCTCATTGAAAAAATTAAAAGATTGAAGTGGAGGTGGGCTGGACATATTGTTAGAAGAGATGATAATAGATGGACAATTGAAATTTTAAACTGGATTCCAAGAGATTGTAAAAGACCCAGAAAGAGACCACATGTGAGATGGATGGATGAAATAAGAAAGTGTGCGGGGGTGATGTGGAGAAGAGAAGCTGAAAATCGGAGAGGATGGATTAAACTTGGAGAGACCTTCATCCTGCAGTGGCTTGATAATGGTTGATAATGATGATGATGATGATTGCTTTTACCATCGGTGATGAGTGATAAAATTCTTATAATTGGTGATCTCATGGTTTACCTTTTTCAACTTGAATGATTATCATAAAAAAGCAATCAAGTGTTTTACTGATGCTTAAAAAGTTTGAGCACTGAAAATGACCATTGCTCTCAGTCTTCAGAATTTTTTATTCTATCACTGAAGTGAAACACAAAAAGTAAAAACAATCAAATGGATTATCTTTCAAAATAACCATTATTGTTAAAGATTACATAAAAGTCTTCTGGGTCTAATTACCCATTGTGATTGCAAAGCATTCAATGTACAAAAACCAAATAATTATTAATCTTGTTTACAAAAGGACACACTCTGGACAACAATTACATCCACAAACAAATTACTAAAATCTTGCCCAATGTATATCTATTCAGGGGTCTACATGGCTCAATTGCTGAGAAGTTATCCATTGCCCAATGATCCCACTCCTGGGGCTCTGAAGTGAAGACTCAAGCTTCAGCTGAATAGGTAGACAAGTCAAGCATTGATGCAACTACCACAACAGGCAATGAGGTCCAAGGCCCAAGTCCACAAGACAACAAACCATTGCCCACAGCTGAGCCATGCAAAGACCATTCTGGATACTTCTGTCTCCCAGTTTAACAATCCAAATGCACAGGGTCCAAATTCAGTCTACCTGTGGAAAATTGAAAGGCCAACTTGGGAAAACATAATGAATAATGAGCACAAATTTGCACTGCCCAAAACCAACACATCAAAGAAGCACAGCAGCCCATCGGAAAAAAAAACAGTACAGAAACTTTGACCAGGTATCTTTCCAGCAAGTTTTCAGGTAGCAGCAACAATTTTCAACAGCCCACACCATATACCAGACTCCTAGTGACTGCCCCCATCCACCCTTGAGAAACAAATGAGGAGTGCAGACCTGTGCCCATGAAATATTAAATAAAAACTCTCATCAATGTTACCAAAAATTTATGGTGACCTAAAGCAGACCAACCACCTTACAAAATAGAGCCTAAAGTTAACTTTTGAAACCTAATAATAGTGAGCACAAATCAACACTAACCTAATAAATAATTCATCAGGGAGTGTAGTAGCCACTCAGGGAGACATCCAAGTAAAGCTAGTGACTTTCACTGACCAGGCAGGTATTTCCAGGTTAGACATTGATCACCAACCACCCCCATAACAAAGCACCTCAAGACCATCATCACCACATCTGAGGAAAAGGGGGGAGTGCAAACTCACACCCACCAATATAACATTTGATTCATTGTAGTCTTGAAATCAAGCTAGATTTATATGCATAACATGAGAACAAATCATTTGTTCATATAATCTTGCACACTGAGGTCAATGGAGCTGAAAATCTTCTATTAATCATTATCAACTTCCTGTGTCTGCAAATGTTCACAATACCTGTTCAACTCACCAACTATATAAGTCCTTTAGGGTTCACAGTGATTCTTATTTGTTGATACTAATTGGGTTCTGCTTCCTATGATTGAATTTTAGGTCTTTCGGAGTAATCAAGGATTCAGATGTATAATCTGAAAGTTTGTTGTTAAACTTTGGAATGTTCTCAATAATTATAGCTTGAAAGAGGATGAATAATTTGCAGCTTCAATGTCTCTGTTTAGAGCTAAAACATCATTTGTACTAATTTTGTCTTTGAATTATTACTTTTTTGCTCATTAATCATTTCTTTGTAATTTGGTGTCGATTTTTCAAAAAAAAAAAAATTAATTTTTGAGGTCCCCAATCCACCGAAAGTGACCTAATAACTTATGTTCTGATCATCGGAGAAACCTGATTTTTGTGCAAGGAGATAGCTTGAGTCATAATCTATAATGTTCAATTCTAAAATTGAAATCAAATTAAAATTTAAAATAATTTTCCGAACTACACTGTTTAGCCGCATTTGGCAACTTCCAGTTCGACACGACGATGTCGTTTCTTTTTTCCTATGAACAATTTAACACTGTGATTTCTTTTTTTCCTTACTTTTTTATGAATAATTTTTGTATCTATAATAATCCCTAGGCCATTTTCTGTCTTCCCTGACTAGTTTATAGTCATAGAAACTTGTTTCACATTTTTAATATCTGATGCAACGATGAAATTCTTAAAATCATTTTTGTTAACATTTTATTATCCATGTTTTCTATGTGCTTTGATGTCCAAATGATTTCTCTGTTTATTCTAACAAGAAATTTAGATTTCTAGTATCTCTATTCTTTTTGTAATTATTTGGTTTGATTTAAAATTATTTTCCAAGGTTTTACGTTGTTCTAATGATTCCTAGAACTATTTAACCTAGCTTTTGCCTATTTCTAATGTCAGCCATTTTCATAACTGGACCGATAGATACTCTCAATTATTCATGAGTGAAAACTGTTCTAAAATTTCTTATAAAGATGAAAAAACAATAAAACAGATATTCACTTACATCTTGATAAACTTTTCTTCTATGAATTCAAATTGGACTGACTTTGGTGAATAAAACAGGAAGCCTGTAACAGTGAAAACTGGAATCTCATGTTTCCTCTAGTGGACTGTAACAATCAAATGGTTTATTGTAAAGGATTTCATAAAAAATTTAAGCTGCAGAGATAGCAAATCTGGAGTCATAGTTCTCTGATCTTGAACTCCAGAATCCAACATAATACCCTTTTTATAAAGGCATGTAAACCATTGATCAAAATCTACCTCAATAATTGCATATATTTTATGATCCAGTTATAAGCTAATTATACATTAAAACATGTTCGTTTTTTATTAAAAGTTTTTAAAAAAATCATTTAAATTTATGACTGTAGACATATTTACTTACAAAGCCTTTTTTAAATTAGGTAGTGAGAGGTGTCAATTTGATGTGTAATATTGTAATGATAAGCTACTAAATGTTTATAATGTTAACTAGACTACACATGAAGGTTCCTTATTGTCTTAAGCTCACTCACGCATCATTGGAAAAATAATAAAAAAATAAAAAGTTCGCATTACTAGTGCATAAAATAATATGATCACGTTTAATAAGTAAAGATAATTCATCTAAAAAATAGTTATCAACACATAAAGAATATATATATTACAATAGTTTTTAATTAATGGACCATTTTATTTGTATTATATATATAACACAAAAATAAAAAAGGATGAAACATAAATAAACAGCTTAATGTTACAAGTCATCAAAAAAAAAAAAAAACTGATAAAAAAAATAAATAAATAAATAAAACTTGAAAAAAAAAATCTCAAATTAACACTGTCAAGTTTGATCAAAAATCTAAACATTTAAATAATTATTAAATAAGTCATATCGTCATAAAGTATCTAGATACTAATGAAGTGTGACTATGGCTTATCCCACATTTAAAATCCTCAAAGGTAACTTCAAATTTCAAATTCAAAAAATAAACAAAATATTCTGATGAAGTTAATAATTATATTTATATCGATCTCATAGTGTAAGTAGTGTTGTAAGATATTGTATCCATCTGTCATACTTATGACTTGGAATTAGAGTTATGGTTAAAAATTTTATTTTCAATAGGCTTAGGATTTTTTCCCATATTTAAAACATGAATATCTGATTAATGAATAAATAGATAACTAGCTAGACTTAGCTAAAGAATAAAACTAAAATGAAAAAAAAAAAAACACTCATTATTCACTATTTGACAATCATAGTATTACTCTCTCCTTTATAGTTCTTCTTCAGTGATGGTTGTCAAGTACTTTACCCTGCAATAGGAAATTTATTACAAATGTCTGTTTTGTTTTTTATTACAAATAAATACATTTTTAAAAATTTAAACATTTAAAAATGTTTGCATGCTCCAACAAGAAGCATCATATTTCCTCCATTGTTGAAACTTTATTTCTGGATAATATTGCCTCCTTGTAGTATAATTAATGTTTCAAATAATAATCGCATACAATTAAATATTAACATGCAAAAAAGTTAACATGATGTAACTGATTTTATATGATATCCTAAAAAAGATAACCTAAATATTAGGAAATCATTGTAGTTAACATAATGTGGAGCATGGTATCAGCGATGGATGTCTCTTACAGATCTTGATTATTTTACTAAGACAATAGCCTAATATTCTTTAAATATTAATCAATGTTTATCATATTCTATATTACATAGAATAAAAGTATTTCTTCTTGAAAATCATTATTGTTATTTTTGTTCTTTGGCAATAAAGGAGAATATTTTGTTTTTGTTATTGCACACATAATAAAGAAATGATGAAAGTTAGAATTTGATTGTCATGATCTTTCATGTCCATTAGTCATCTCTTTGCAGGAATAGTGATAATGAGATTGTGTATTTGGGCAACTGCATTTCCATTCTTTAGCTATATGCAGATAAATTATGATTCCAATATTTCATTTTTTCTTTATTTTGTGTTTTTCTTCTTAGAGTTAGAACAGCCATCCTCGTTTATAAACACCTACTTATGATTATGAAATAGATTAAAAGTAAATATAATAGAATGTTATTGGTTCAAATAAATAACTATTTAGGTAGGAATATGAATGTCATAATAGTTCATTAACAAACAATGAGTGATTGTAGGTTTTCAAAAGCAATTTATCTTTGCTCTATTCCAGAGCTTTCTACTATAAGCCTAAACAATTAATGTGCCCTTAACAGTGGTAATTTAAGATTTGATGCTGGGATAAACTACTTGTGCATCTAGTAATCACTTTAATTCTTTTAAACAATCAAGCTATTAGATGAAATTCAAAGGTTTTAAATCAAGCATAATTCATTTGTATAGTTATATAGATCTGACGCCAGGTCAATAGCTACTATATTATAATGTCTTGGCTGTTATGTGAAATATAGGCTCTTTTCATTTTTTGGCTAATGTAAAATATGATGTGGATATAGACATATAAATATAAAAATAAACAACTTTTTGTTATACATATATATTAATGAATGTTTAAACTAATAAACTGTGATATTTTTGACTAACACTGTTTAAAATACATTAATGTTAGTTGAAATACTTTTGCCACAAAACTTACTATTCTAATCTCCTTATGAACAAGCAATATCCTGTTATCTCATCAATTCATTTCCAAAGGAGGTTTTTATTGGAATCTATAATCCTTTTTATTTGAATACCAAAACATCTGCCATTAAGTAAAATACATTATTAAATTTTAAAGTTATACGTTGTATGCATATTAATAAACACATACTTTACGCATACATCATAACAACACATGTATGTAATTGCATACTTATATACAATGACTTCTTAAAAATCATTTTAATATAAAATTTGCATAGTTTTACAGTTATTAACAGAATAACTCGGCATGAATATGGGACTGTAGACTGTCCCGAAAGCGCTTGGCAGTAAAAATTTTGACAATTTATTAATAGCTTCATTAACTGTGCACAGAGCACATATATATATATTAATTTAATATATAAGTGAGTGGTGAGAAACTCATGGATTGTGATCTCTTTAGGTGTCACTGAAGAATTTTAAGAATCATGGATTTCTCAATAAATTTATGTAGAACAATATGTTTTTTTCTTCAAAGATAAAAAAATAATTTATAATTATATTAATATTGCTGCTACTGCTGCTGCTATTATGACTACTCCTACTACTATTCCTGCTGCTATTACTACTACTACTACTAGTAGTAATAATAATAATAATAGAGGGCGCCTTAGATCTTGGATAGCACATATCAGGTAAAAACCCTCTAAATTTAAACCATTAAAAAGCTAATAAAAATAATTAGAAACAAGTGAAAAATACATATAACAACAAAAATTCTAATATTAATTTAACTGATATCAACTAACAGAAAAAGTAAGCAGAATTTAATTGACAATTTTTAAATTGAAAATCAACATTAACAAATTAGTAACATAAGCATGAAGGCTAAAAGGTCACACGACCTAATTAACAGTGGCAAAAACATCAATGAAAACCATAAAAAAAAAAAAAAAACAAGCCAACATTTGCAGACATAGTTAAGGGAAAAGAAAGAAAAAAATCATTTATCATAACAAAAAAACATAGTCAAGTTAATTCAAATATCAACCAAGAGATCAAAAAAAAAAAGCAATGCAATCACTTCTCAAAAGATCATTCCTAAATATAGGAAACCAACCAATAGTGACATAGATAACTTACAAATTGAAAAACGGGAAAGTCAAAATCCACCAGAAATTGTCTACAATGAAGAAAAATTGAAGATCACAATTGAATTGTTCAATAAATCCATACCAAAGCATCTCTTTGTAACTTTCAAGATATTTTTCCCCCAAGTCTGTGATGTTATCAGCAACAAACAGCAAGATTTTATTATATAAATTTCCAAAAGAGTTGCTGTGGGACACCATATAACAAATTACAGAACATCACAATGACTGGTACTTAATACTGGAGTTTTATAAATCACACAAAGGGAGAGATTTCAAAGACAAGTCTAATCATTATGTAACTTTGCACTGATCACTATAGAACAAAACTAACACAATACCATTTCAGGGAAAATTAAGAACACCTACCTGGGATACACAGAACAAGACTTCCAAGGATGATGGAACCAATTGGCAAGGTCATTATGTCTAAAACAGTATACTAGAATAACACACCAATAACAATTGCAAGTAACAGTTATGAATTCAGAATAAAACTGCATCAGATGCCAATCTAGATGATATACCAACACCAATCTTGGATCAGAAAGCAATGCTCACTCTATATATTAGAGATCTGAAACCAGAGTGGTACTCATGTAAAAACAGAGTGGTACTCATGTAAACAAAGGGGACGTGTTATTGCACATTGTCCAAACCACCAGAACTTAACCAGAAATCAAAACTCACACATATGAAAGCAACAAAATTTCAACACTAACATGCAAACCAAAGAAAAGATACCCATTGCCAAGAATAACAGTACACAAACTACACAAAGAAATAATAATAATAATAATAAAGCAGAGATACAAAGCTTAGACCTTACAGATTTCACAGAAAAAAACAACAGAATTCTAAACCAAGGAACATGATCAAAGAAAAAGGAGAAGCCAAGCAAAAAATAACACAACAAAAGCAAATGTATATATTCCAGAATTTGACTGTGCAATGGATAAAATCACACAGCATACTATCATCAATAAGACAGCCATTAGAAATTATAGAGACTCTCCTACCCCTAAGAAACCCCAGCACAATAATGCAACTAACAAACCAAATCCTACCAGAAAGCAAGAGAAAATCTGGTAGACCTACCAGAAAAAAGCTAGCAAAAAAAGCAAAGACTTATGATGATAACTAATTCACTAATCATTAATAATATAAATGAGGACTCAAGTTCAATGGAAATAATCATAAATTTAATCAAAACCATTTAATAACCACAAAGTCACAAAATGAAGCACAAAACACACAAACACTCAATACAAAAGCCAATCAGAAGAATGATGCAAAACCAAAAACAAATGGAAATAAAAATAAATCAATGAAAATACACAAAGTAACACTCCAAAAACAATCACAACAAAAAAAAACAAATCCCAGATATACAGTTAATGAAAGTTAAAATAGCAGCACTGACAATCAGAGGTATTAATTCAACGGTAAAAATATATCAGCCTAACAAATGTATTTGCATCATACAACCATAAATACTAGAACTACTAGAAACAAAAATCTATAATGGTTCACAAATTAATCCTGCCATGCGCCTATATAACCAAGGTTTTTCCACATACTCCTGGGACCCATCATCACCTTCAGTGGACACAGGCATACTCATAGCCTCAAATTACAGCTTTTCAGCTTTCAGAATTATTTACATTGACTTGCAATTTCTAATCACTACATTCCAGCATCAAATTACGACACTCAACACTATTTTTGTGTATGCACCCCCACATTCCAGCATACAAAAAACATAAAATTCTCACAATAAACTCCCAGTTTGTAACCAGCCACAACCAAACAATATTAATGGTGGTTTCAGCTTAAGCTATGAAAAATTCAGTACAAAATGGTTACATCAATTAAACCTGCTACTCGTGAGTGCTCAGCGCTTTGCTACAACGGATTCAGTGTCATTCTATAATAAATGGCATGCCACACTTACTGATCTATGCTACCACACACTAATGCTTCATCACTTAATCAACTTCCAATTCAATCCATGCTAGTTTTCAGACTATGTTGCACAAAACATTACAATAAATTTCTCAGAGTTCCAAACAACATTCGTTCATCTAGAAAAAACAATCAAACTCCTACTCTCAACAATCACTACTGAATCTCTATTCTTAGAGACTTACATCATGCTAAATAAAATTAACAACATGCCACAAAATTCATTTCAAAAATAGCAGTCATTCATCAACATACTATTCTTCTATATATATATCACATGACAAGATACTTACCCTCCCAATTAATGGCACTAGCAGATGATCTCCACAAGAGAATCATCATTGCCAGTCCCATGCACAACACCCACCAATACATACAAAAACTAACAAAGCTATACCACAACACACATGGACATGCCAATATATCTACTGGGCAATGGGCTATTCATCAACCAGTAGTGCCCATAGCAATAGAGATGTGGCAATGTCTATGCAGGCCATAACATGCTGAACCACATATACCAACATTTCAAGCAAAAGCTACAAACCTATAAACATTACACACCAACCACTGATTGGTTTGGAATACCTGAAACAGATATTCCCTCTCATATCCAACAATTTGATGAAAAACTTAAAAAAATTCCCAACAGTTGCTGCCATGGAACCAACAGCATAGCAGCACTTGTTTTTCACATTTGAGTCAATTTACAACAGTGTACCCTTCCAACCTTGTTAACTTTCTATCACAAAAAATATGCAATACTAGAGGACTATATCCAATAGCAATAGTGCCATTTAACAAAAAAACAATAGTCATTTCAAATCTAAACAAGCTTCCCCCCACCTCCATGGGTTCATTGCGAAATAAATTATTGGAAAAGGTAGTCAAAGATAAAATAAAAACATTCATATTGCTCCTGATATACTATGCAAAGAAGGGATTCTCCATCACATGGGCTGCACTTGTATTTAAAATGAGACAAAGTGCAGTGCAGCAAGATAAAAAGTATGCCCAATTGCAATTCAATTGAATATACAGGCATGGTTTGATTCTGTTGCAATAGATGTCTTAATGAACATGCTTGCAAATGCAGCAATTCCACCCACTCTACTATACAACATCATAAATCTCTTACTCAACCAAGAGATACACTTCACACTTAGCAGCAGAAACACAAGCATTTACTCCCACACAATCAATTTCACAAGGATCCCCATTCAGTGCACTGCTGTTTAGTCTATAATAAATCCACTTTTAAGACAGATTGAAAATGAGATACCAGGAATATTAATACCATGAACTGCCCAACATATCGGATGTATTGCATACATGGATGATGTGACAGTGTTCCTAACATTGCATAAAGAAATGCCTGTATTAGAAAGAATACTATTAAATTACACAGACATGCACAAACTGCAATTCAACCTAAGCAAAACATCAGCATGGTTCATCTATACTAACAAATCCTACACACAGCTATATTAAGGAAAACCTACACCATTTCTTAAATTCTCATTTTATCTGGAAGCATATGGGATGAGATAAACACTTCAAAATAAACTCAAACAGAAAGCAACAAACATAGCCACAGCTTTATCAAATGCATACTTATCTCTATGTTCAAAACTGCACCTATTTAACATACTCATAACAAGAATTGCATATTATTCACATGTCAACTCTGCAAAAAACTTTACAGAAGCTACATTATCACTCTGTAGCAAACTACTTGGGAATAAGAAAACTGTAGCCATTTCACTCAAACAACTTAAGTCAACCAACTATATGGAATAGTCTGGGCTACACACAGTACATGTGTTCCAGAAACACAAAAAACTATTGGCAAAGGTCACTGCATGGTTTCAGCAGCTACAAAACCTCCTCAACATAATTCCTACAGATCATCCACCCCCATATATGAATATCTATTATCATTAGCACACTGGACGAATCAATGTTGGAACTACAACACTCACCTTTGATAGAAAATACACATACTGCCAGACATACAAGTTAATCAGCACATCCACAAACAAACAGATTTTTAGCCCTATGCTGGGAGTAAACAACAAGCAACTCCTTAAAATTTTCAGAAAATAATAAATAGAATGAAGTTCTTAGACTTCTTAATAAAAGTAAATTTATTTACACTACCAATGTCCTATTTCTTATGATACCATCATCATTATAGCTCAATAGATCCATTCTGCAACCAATGCCATGCTGCTGAAAAAATACAACACATATTTTACAATTGTAGAGCACTAAATACTACACAAAACAATATGCTAAATCAATATAGAGCAAGACAAACTATACAACAGCTAAAAAATTTTACACACAAGCAGGCAATCCTTATAGCATGAGCAAAAATATACTTTATTCTGTTTGGTGCATGCGATGTATATTCAGCCTGGGAAATAACACCAGATGGCATCTGACAATATTTTACAACAAGCAACAACAAATAAGGAACAGACATGCAGAGATTGCACATCCAGATATCTATGAGGCCATCTGGTCCCTCTTAAAATTACAAGCTAATTTATAAGTGCATGCAAAACTAGCCATTATATAAGAACAGCCTATTCAAACAAAACCAACAATGAACAATAAATTAAAAAGATAATATGAAATGTGGATTCTCACATAACTGAACAAATGAATAAAAGTTTTGACCAATGAACAAAGACAATAACAGAATATTAATGAGAGATGGGAGGAGGACACTAACTAACAACAAGATCAGAAATGAATAACAGTAAAAATTAAACAATGATAGCAATAACAAAAATATAATGTGAAAAAATCTACCATGTATACCCAGGGTTTCTAAAGTATTGTAATTGAATACGTTAACTGATGTAGACCCCTATTCAACATTTCCATACCTATGTAATTAGCAATGAAATCTCAGACAAACCAAATCTGTAAAAATCATCATGACACTGTAACCAAGGCATAAGTATGTAAACATCATGTAACCTTTGTTGACAATAAAGTGTACAAAATTATTGAAACATAATAATAATAATAATAATAATAATAATAATAATAATAATAATAATAATAATAATAATAATAATAATAATAATAATAATAATAATAATAATAATAATAATAATAATCATCATCGTAGTAGTAGTAATAGTATTAGCATTAGCAGCAGCAGCTACTTACAAATGAATAAAAAAAAGAGAGAGAGAAAAAAGTTCTACAAATGAGATTTGTAATAACTATACAAACCAATCTGTGAACCACATATATATTCATATATAGAACATGTTGGTCATATTTATGTTTACTTTATATTTTACAATGTTATCTTTTTAATTTTTTTAGCAGAACACTTTTATTTCTGAAATACTTCAACACCATATCTTCTCAATGGAAACAATTGTCATTTCCCTTCTTTAAAATGACTTTGGGATAATTGTAATATAGACATGGATTACATCTCCCATAAAACCATGCTGAAGTTAACAGTACAACACTCTTTTAGAAAGTCTGCCATGTTCTTTGATGAAGGTGTTATTTTGCAATAGTAGATTCTATAGAATCATAATCAGCAAGTTGAAGAATATATTGATTGGTTTATTATATTATCATTATATTTTTAAAATTTTATTGAGTATCTGTAAATGAAGCTTCTCTAAAATCTTTATAAATGAATATAATAATTCATTTTATTTTTATATTAACCTAATAGTATTTACTTTGGGAAACCTTTATAATAAATAACACAATTATATTCATCATAAAACAAAATTAATATTTTGACTATTTTAAACTAGCAGTAATCAAACTGAAGGCACCTTGCTCCCCATCATTTAACTTTCACAATAAACTTCTGGATTAAATAATTAATCAAAATTTGCAAAGTTAAGATTTGTAATGTTAATGTGAAATTTAATTTTGATGCATTTTTACCATATTGATTGACAGTTATATAATTCACTTATTACACCTGCATACTAATAAATATATAGTTAATATTTTTAATTCTAACATCTTTTCAAATGAAAAAGAACTATTAATTGATCTTTTGCATAACAAAATATAACAAGCCCACTTTATAAAAGTCAGAGTAATATGCCAGTCATTTGTAACAAAATTATCCTAAATTGAAAAAAAAGGATATAAAAAATAGAATTAAATATTTATCAAATTTCTTATATAAACTGGATTCTCAAAATTACTTATTATTAAAATAAATATCAATGATAATTAGATAAAGAAAATGATTTACAAACACTAATGTAATCTCAAATATAGAATATATTATGATCTCTATTAAATGCAAGTTTCACATTAATTATTTAACTTATTTTTGATCAAATTTGTTATTTTTTTGTCTATACAGTATAGATAAAATTGTTGATACTTAAGCAAATGTAAATTATAAATAAATATATTACAATTATTATTTCCTAATTTATGTGTTTCAGTGTATTTATTAACTAGTCAAAAAAATTTAAACTACTAAACATCACATGGCATTACTTGTATAGGAAGTTTTTCATTTTGCCAAAAAAATTTAGGTATTACATGTAAATTCTTTATAAGAAAAGAGTCACATATCGAAAAAAGATTTCACAACTTTTTTCAAAAAAATCTTTTTTTAAATAAAAAATAATAATATAAATTCTTTATTAATTTAAAGCTTGAAGTAGTAAATATGTTCATACTATCCAGATTGTTAGTCTAAAACTCAAATATTTTTTTCTAAAAATATATTTCATTTGATTATAAATAATTAATGTAATTTATCTGTGTGCTTATATTAAAGATTCTTTACAAGCTTACCAATATATTTAGAAGTCTGTTACATTAATGAACCACCAAAATCTATCATAACTCACTAAGATTACCTTCTTTATATAATTTTATATTTGCAAAAATACAAGGACATACAAATATAAAATTACATACAGAAGGTAATCCTTTGTGAGTTATGATAGATTTTGGTGGTTCATTCATGTAACAGACTTCTAAATATATTGATAAGCTTTTACAAGACTTTTTAGGATTTGGGGAAATAATATTGCTTCATCTTTTGACTTTGTAAATAGTACTAAAAATTTGGCGATTGATGAGAATGATGTTATTGCTTCATTGGATGTAACAGAAATATATGATTCTATTGACAGAATGAATTCCATAAAAATAATTGAACAAACTTTAAAAAGTAAAAGTATTTGTAAATATATGATAAAGTTTATTGTTGATTCTTTACAATTTTTTAATGATAACCTTGTTGCATCGTTTGAAGGTCAATATTATAAAATGTCTAAAGGTTGGTATGGGTCTGCCTGTAGTTGCACAAGTTTGAATTTTGTGTTATCTACATATGAGAGTGATATTTTAAATATGTGCACTTTTGGAGATATTAAAATTTACAAAAGATATGTGGATGTTTTTGTTTATGAAAATACTAATACTATGAATTTGCTTGTAGAAAAATTAAATAAATTGAATGGCTTGAAATGGTCTATTGAAAAGGAAAGGACAAAAATGTTAAATATTTGGATTTAATTATTACAAGAGATAACAGTATATTAAATTATAAATTAATAATCAAGCCACTGCAAAAAAAGGATATATAAATAGTAAATCAAAAGTATCAATTATGCATAAGATGGCAAGTTTTAGATCTTTTTTGTTTCGTGATGAAAAATTATGTTGTTACCAAAATGATAAACTGAAAAATATTGATATATTTACCAAGGAGAATTGCTTGATGTTGGTTATAAAATGGAACAAATTAGCAATACTTTATGTCAATTTAAAAAAAGTTATAGTGGTTTGAAGGAAATGAAGATTAATAGTAAACAATGGATATCTATTCCATTTATTTCAAATCCACAAGTGAAAATTTTTAAGGATATATATAAGAATGTGTTTAATGTTTCATTCTATGTTCCAAACAATATTAATAAATTAGTCAATAATTCTAAGGATGTCATACCTGTCAAACAGAAAAGTAAGCTCATATACCAAATTTTTTGTGACTATATGCTATCATATATAGGTGAATGTAGGTGCAGTATTGAGATGAGATTGTGGGAGCATGAATAATGCTGATTTAATGTCTTCTTTTCTTTGATCATAAAAAACATGTAAATATAAATTAAAATTTGATTTGAAAATGTAAAAATTCTTCATGAAGAGAGAAACCATAATAAAAGAAAAATGAAGGAAGCAATTTTTATAAATAGGAATAAAATGCATTTAATAAACAGACAAACTGCTAACATTAAAATATGAGATTCGTTAGATTTGAATTGATGATGTTTGCTTCCACTTTGTTTTTTTGGTTTTTTTTTTAAATTTAATAGCAGTTGAGGCAGGTTTAAGAAATTAACTGAAAGTACTTCTGCAGATTTAAAGATTGTTTATAATAGTTTATTACCATTAAATTTATTATTTTTATTGTAATTACGATATGTGGTATATTATATAATTTGCCATACAGTTTTAACTGACCAATTATTAATTAAATTTATTGATATTTTATCTATATTATCATTAAAAACCAATCAACACTTAGACAATCCCAATATCAATAACAATGAACAAATTCAAACTGTTGTCAAGGCAACTTTCTTTTAATAATAAAAGTGGAATCCCACTTTTATTAATGGTCCAATATACTTATATAGACACTAAATATTGCAACCTGACCACAGAGATTGAAATTATTGATACAAATAACTTTTAATAAGCCTTTATACATAAGTAAATATGCAGACAAATAAATAATCAATTACAACATAACAAACTACAATTATAAGTATCAAATTCCATCCAAAGTATTATTTAAATAGTAAGTATAATAATGTCAAGGCTAAATGGGTTTGTAAGTAATCATTAAAAACTAGTCAACACTTAGACAAGTTTAATATCAATAACAATCAATAAACTGTTGTCAAGGAAATCTTTTAACAATGAAGGTGGAATCTCACCTTAATTAAAGGTCCACTATACTTATAATGACATTAAAGATTGCAACTTGACCACAGAGACTAAAATTATTGGTACAAAGAAATTTAAATAAAATATTGTTAATTAACAACCATTGTAATAACAATAAAAATAATAAATATAAGAATAATTGACTATTATACACAGTCTTTCAATTTGCAGTACATGGTTGAATTTAATAGTAGTTGAGGAGGGTTAAACCCAGGAATTAACAAGATTACTTCTGTGGATTGAAAAACTGTATGTAATAGTAAATTACCATACTATTTATTATATATACTGATACAATTATCTTTATTGTAGTTGATATATTTAGTTTCATACAGCCTTTCATTAGATTTTTTAATAAATACAATCTATTTATTTTAGAAATGGTAATTAGTGAATATATAGGAATATGAATTGCCCTTATGTGTTGGATTTGTAGATTATGAAAAGGCATTTGATTCTATAAACATTTCTTCAGTGATTAAAGCATTGGATCTTCAAAGTATAGATCCAGGATAATGTCATATTTTAAAGAATATTTATAAAAATGCAACAACAACAATTAGATTACATAATGATGATAGGAAAGTCAACATTGAGAAGGGTGTAAGACAGGGTGACTCCATATCCCCAATGCATTTTACAACAGTGCTGCAAAGTATTTTGTGGATTAAAATGGAAAGCTAAAGAAGTGAAAGTAAATGGAGATTATTTAAGTTCTTTAGATTTTGCAGATGATGTAGTTGTTTTTGCAAATAATTCTTTAGAACTGCAGGAAATGTTGCAGGAGTTATCAGATGAAAGTAGGATTAAAGATAAATATTAAAAAGACTAAAGTAATGTTTAATGAATTTTCTCAAAATATAAAAATAAAGATTGATTATGATGAGTTAGAAGAAGTTAACAGTTACAAATACCTTAGTCCAATTATTAATACAGATGGAAACCTAATGGATGAAATTAATCATAGAATTAAACTTGGTTGGAGTGCTTTTAGTAGAAATAACTTGATACTAAAAGGAAATATCCTTATGTGTTTGAAAAGAAAGGTTTTTAATAAATGTGTTTTACCAGTTCTTACTTATGAATCCGAGACTTGGACACTTAGTAGAAGAGCAATACAGAGACTTCAGACCATTCAAAGAAGTATGGAGAGATGCATGTTGGGAGTAACAAGAAGAGATCAAAAGCACAATATATGGGTAAGAGAACAAACAGGTGATACTGACCTCATTGAAAAAATTAAGACTGAAGTGGAGTTGGACCAGATGTATTGCTATAAGAGATGATAATAGATGGACAATTGAAATCTTAAACTGGATTTCAAGAGATTGTAAAAGACCCAAAAAGAGACCATGTGAGATAGATGGATGAAATAAGGAAGTATGCAGGGATGATGTGGAGAAGAGAAGCTAATCATTGGAAATGGATTGAACTTGGAGAGACCTTCATCCTGCAGTGGATTGATAATGGTTGATGATGATAATGATAGAGCAGACTTATTATCTCTTCTATTAATTGCATTGTTGTGTTCTTTTGCTCTTTCATCTAATTGTTTCCCTGTATGTTCAAAATAAATCATATTCTAATTTTTACAATTAGTTTTACATACCATTCCTTCTTTATATTTCATATCACCTTTTATTATTAATTTTTCTAGATTTTTATTATTTGACATCCTATATTTATGTTTTTATATATGTATTTTGTTATTTTTTATTAATGTATTATAAATTTTATGGCAAAACAAAAGGTTTATTCATTTTAATTATTTTTTTAGAAATGAAATATTATTATTATTATTATTATTTAATTTGGATATTTTATAGTTAAATAGAATATTCTAAAATTATATCCATAGTTTCAGTAAAACTCAAAAAGCTTTCCTTTTGTAAATTAGCTATATTTTTATCCGTAATATTTTTTTATAAATTTAAAATTTTAAATAACTGTTATCTTTTATATCCATGCTAGTTGTGAATTACAAAAAATATTTTCTTTAGTTTGTCTTCTGTAATAAAATATTTTAATGTAATTTTATTATCATTGTCTGTGTTAATTTTTACAACTAAATATTTTATTTAATATCAAATTATGTTACTGTAAGTTTATTGGTATATATATTAAGAAAATCAGTATGGTATTCATAGTTTGTTTGTTACCAATTATTAAAATATCATGTACAGTTATAGAATACTGTATTATATTTCGACTTATTATTCATTTGTCATGAATTGTCTTTGTTTATTAATTTGCAGGCAGTGACAAAAATTTACATGTGATTGCTTCTGTATTTGGAAAAGAAGGGTAAGGCAGTAGTTTTATTTATTAATTTTAATATCTATTTGAAAATAATTTAAATTTATGGGAAGTGGGATTGAAGAGGAAATTATATCTTAGAAATGATGGAGTAAATGCAATAAACATTTGTGATTCAGATATTTGGAAAGAGTCTAATCTCTAGAATGTTAATGAGAGCACTTAAAAATGATAATTTTGCAAAATTGTATGTTGAAATAGACAATAGTTGTTTCTTCCTCTTGACATCATAAAAGCATGTGGCATCAATATCGAAAATCTCATTTTATGTTATAAAAATATTTATAGGACAAGCATTGAAATTAATTTTAAATGAAAAGTCAAATATTTTCTTTCATGAAACCAATATTTAAGTCTTCTAGTAATCAGGTAGTTGCTGAGATGTAGCAAATGTGATATCTTCTGTATTTGGGGAGTGAGAGTAAAACAATACAGTATGAACACCAATATTTAATTTTATTTGATAATTATATTTTATTTTCAGTTTTAACACTTACTTTCGTGACTTAATCTACTACTTTTTAAAAATCTACTCTACAAACAGTATTATCTTTTGAAATATAAATCTCACTATATATCAAGTTCTTTGTGATAAAGGCGAATTGAATATCTAAATAATAAAATAAATGCTACGATTCAATTTAGCGATAATCTTGATCATCGTTTCTTTTTCACACAATTTATTTTAGATGTGTCACAAACTTTCATAAATTCTTGCCTTAGAAAGATGCGTTTATCTGAAAACATAACCAATGAATATTTCAAAACATTAAATTATATATATGAAGACACACATACACTTCCATATTTAAGTTTTTATCAACTTTACACTCATCAATAAAAGCATTATTTATTAAAAAAAAAAAAGTTTAGTATAATCTCTATTTAAATCCAATCTCATAAATACACCATGTTTAGAAAACATCGAACTAATCAGTAAGCATTTAGTATATTGTTATGTATATCCAGTATTCATATGCAAAATAGCAAACACATGTTGCTCTTAGCCATCTTAACGAACAATAAATAATAAAAAACGAAAAAGTGTGAGAGAGAAAATAAATCAAATAGTGAGATGCTTATATTTTAAAAGAAATGATAAGTAAAAAGACAGAACAAGTAGAAAAAGATTATATTAAAAGCAAGAGAAGGGGGAATGAAAGGTTGTTTTTTTTAATGCCAACAAATAAGCTTTTATCTCCCTTCACATCATTCATTCACATAAAAATGACATATTACAAAAAAAGAAATTCTCTTCAGCTCATAATTTCCAGTTATTAAAGAATGATTTCATTGTAATTATTAGTCGGATTACTTTCCTTCAAAACAAAATCAAACTTATCTACTTCAAAATATATCAATAAATCATGCATCATAAAAAAAAAAACACACAGCATACATAAATTGAAGATTTTAAAGCGAAAGTAAAAGAAATACCGAATAAAAATTAAACAATTAATCCGTGTATTTAATTGTACTTTATGCCTTAGCATTAATTGTAAGTCAAAAGATACTAAAAGACTAAAGTAAAGAAAGCATAGTGACATTTTACCCCACCCCCCACCCACACTCTACACAAGGAAAGCAACAGTTGGTTGATTACTGTCAATTATGTTTGGTATAGTTCACACCAGACCAAATTATAGATCACTGGCCCTTTATTAACTAATGACTTAAACGATAATAATCTATTGTTACATTCATTTAAGAACAATTTCTAGTGCTGTCAGCCATAAATCAAATATTAAACAAAATTCTAAGAATTTTCTTTTTTAAAAAAAAAAAAATACATTAATTGTTTGTAAGATAACGCCATTGTTTAGTGGAATGTTAATGCCTAATTAATTACTAAGAGAGATCAACAAGAAAATTACTTAAGTATAGTAGTGACTTAAAAATCCACAAATTAAATGACTTCAAAACTAATTTTCAAAAACTATTACTTTGAATAATGTGATTGTTAATAACTAAAGTTATCACAGTTTACTAAGTCATTAAAGGCAGTGTATTTAGCTTCAACTCTAAGCAAGTTAAATAAACAATTTATAATTAAAGATGATCTTTGAAAATTGACTAACAGCCTACTTTATAATCAACACACACTAATCATTTCCACTATATGGTATGCTTTATTTTACCTGACAGTTGAGTTTTTTTCTTCAATAAATGACTATTTATTTATTCATCATCATCGTTGCCGTCGTCAACTATTATCAATCCACTGCAGGATGGGGATTTCTCTAAGTTCATCCATATTCTCCGATCTCTAGCCTCTCCTATCCAAGTCACCTCTTTACACACTCTTATTCAACTATCCATCTCACATGTGATTTCTTTCTGGGTCTTTTACAATCTCATGGAATCCAGTTTAATATTTCAATTGTCCATCTATTACCATCTCTTCTAACAATATGTCCATCCCAACTCCACTTCAGTCTTTTAATTCTTTCAATGATGTCAGTAACACCTGTTTGTTTTCTTACATACTGTGTTTTTGATTTGTTCTAATTACTCTTAACATTAACCTCTCCATACTTCTTTAAGTGGTGTGAAGTCTCTGTATTACTCTTCTATTAAGTATCCAAGTCTCAGATCCATAAGTAAGAATTGTTAAAGACATTTACTAAAAGCCTTCCTTTTTAAAAACATGGGCATATTTCCTTTCTGTATTAAGTTATTTCTGCCAAAAGCATTCCAACCAAATTTAATCCTATCTGCCCAAGGTATTTATAGTTGTTAACTTCTTCTAACTCATCATTATCAATTTTTATTTTCATCTTTTGAGAAAATACATTGAACATTACTTTAATCTTTTTAATGTTTACCTTTAGTCCTATTTTCTTACTTTCATCTGCTAACTCTTGCAACATTTCCTGAAGCAGTGAAGTATTATTTGCAAAAAAAAAAAAAACTACATCATCTGCAAAATATAAATGACTTAAGTAATCTCCTCTTACTTTTATTCATTTAGCTTCATATTTTAATCCACAAAATACTTCTGCAGCACTGCTGTAAAAAGTTTTGAAGATATGGAGTCACATTGTCTTATACCATTTTCAATGCTAACTTTTGTAGAAACATTATGTAATCTAACTGTTGCTAATGCATTTTTATAAATATTCTTCAGAACATGACACTATCCTAGGTATATACCTTGATGATCCAATGCTTTAATCACTGAAGAAATGCTTATAGAATCAAATACATTTTCATAATCTACATATTCAAGGCATAATGACAACTCATATTCACTGGTCCTTTATATAATTTCTCTCAATACTTGGATATGAACATTGTACTAAAACCACTTTTAAATCTAATTTGCTCTTTTGGTTAAGTAAAATAAAACGTTTTCTGTAGACGAGATGTAATTATCTTGGTAAATGATTTGTATAAAACTGATAAAAGACAGATAGGTTTGTAATTTATAATATGATCTTTATCATCTTTTTTAAATATTAATATTAATACTGCATTCTTCCAATCATCTAGAACATCTTTATCATTTAGACATTTGGTATATAACTTTGCCAATTTTTTTTCTATTCCTTCACCTGCTTCTTTTAAGATATTGATTATAATTCCATCATTATATATAATGGAGCTTTTTCCTTTTTTATAAATTTAATTGCATATCTCACTTCTTCATTTAAAATCATGGGAAATTCGGATAATATAATAGTTGTTGAAGGCACTTGTTTTTTTATCACTTGAAAGAACTTCTACCCATTTCATGATGTCATCTCTCTATGTTTCATATCAATACAAAAATGGTGTTTTACACACCTGAGACTTATTCTCTTCTATAGTTTTCCTTACTACTTCATAGTTATACTTTCTTATATCATTATCAACTCTTTTTCATGTCATTTTACAAAATTTGAGATATTCAATCCTTCTTAATGCATCATTTCTATACATATCTTCATATTCCTTCTTTACTTCATAAATTCTCTAGTCTCATTAGAAATTTTATTGATCAATTGCTGGTTTTTTTTTCATTTACCTTTGTTGCAGTTTTTAAAAGTATACCAGTTATTTTTCTATTAAATCCATTCAAATCTGAATCATGTTCAACATCTGCTAATATTTGAATATGATTTATAAGTTCTAATTTAAATTCATTAGAGTATTTCTGAAGATTAGAAATATCAACTGTGAATATTATTTTTCTTAATAATTTTTGTCTCTCAAGTTTTGCATTAGCATGTATCTTACATCTCACTAATTAATGATCACTTCCTGTGTTGAATTTACCAAGAACATTATAGTTTTGAAGTATGTATTTTCTGTTAGTCAAAATATAATCCAATTCCTCTGTACCTTCATTTGGATGCTTCCATGTCCATTTCCTTTTAATATTTTTCACACACACACCCACACACAAAAAAATCATAACATAAAGTTTTTCTTTTTCTGAAAACTCTACAAATCTATGACCTCTCTCATTTTTATTACCATAACTAAATTTACCTATAACACTTTCATCTTTGAATTGTTTACCTATTCAAGTATTAAAATCACCCATAGCAATTTTAAAATGTTGTTTGATCTGATCAAAGGCCTTTTGTACATCCATACAAAAATCTTCCATTACTTCATCACTATGAGAAATTGTTGGAGCATAAACTTGAATTATCTGCCTTTGGTATCTGCTATTAGTTTGACTAATTAATCTTGCCACTCTGTCTGATATCCCAATCTCCACATCATTGTTTTTCCACTTTTTATTTATAATGAATCCTACTTCACTTGTACTTCCAATATTTGTGCCTTTATAATAGAGTTCATATCCACTTTTTAAATCACTTTTTCTTCTAACTTCACAAAGTCCAATAATGTCCCATTTAATATGAGACAGTTCTTGAAATTCTTGCAATCTTCCTTCAATTCAATGTTATCTGATTGTGGACCCAGACAGCCATTTGATAATGACTTTATATTTAGGTATTTACAATTGCAGATTTATTTAATATTACTCTATAAATCTATTAATTTTTTAATATTATCCTTTTAATTTGTTCATAAATTTATCAATAAACTAGCCATTGCATTTTTTATTTGACTCTCGCGCTTTTTTTCCAAAAATAAAATTGACAATACATTACATAAATCACTTTTTATATCTATGTATATAAAAAATGATTATATAATGTGTTGTATGTATTTGTAGAAAGAGATGAAAAGAAGAGAATGATATGTATTTATAAACTTAAGCAAAATCATCATTAATTTAAAATCTATAACTTAACGTTAAAAAATAGAATCATTTCTTATCAAATAAAAGGTGATTAGATATCATTTATACAGTATTTGAACTGTGATGATTATAAAAAAAACTTGAACAAATGCAGCATTTGTCATATGGAAAGCTACAAGTGACTTGGCATGAATGAGAAATCTGATTGGGTTGAAATGCATATTAAGTCACAAACATATGTTTATCAATGTCTACAATCATATTGGTGAAATATAAGAAGATTGATTGTAGCTTGTGTAAATATATTGATGTATAATAAATGGAAAGTGATTGCTAAGATCTGTCTTAACTCTGAAAAAGATTGCTATGCAATCAAAACATAAACATAGTGAAAATAAAAAAAATACTAAAAAAAATGCAAAAAAAAATAGTTAGCAAATGTTATATTATTTTTAATAATGTAAGTTTTGCTTCATTCTTTTATGATACTGTATAGTTCTCCACACTTTAGTAGCTATGATTATGGGAGCATAAAGCTTCCCAAAAGCACTCAGTTTATTAAATTACAGAGTATTATTTGCTTTTACTAACTTCATTATCTGTGCACCATGCTCATATATATATTTTATAGATACAGTTATACTATTTAAGGCATCAGTTTATGTGTTCAGGCTACCAATGAGCTTCATACTTATCTGATAGTAATTGTCCATTAGATATGAAGATGAATTGTGAATAATAAAAAAATACATGATAAATAACTCCTACTACTTTGTAGAATAATATATTAATTCATCAAAAGCTATTATTGTTTGAAATACAAACATACTTTTCTATCTTCATTTTTTTCTACTTCAGCCATGTAAATTATTGTAGAACCCAGTCTTCATGAATCTTTTCTGCGATAATGGTGTTTGTGCAACAACATCTCCATCTTTTAACTATATACACAATATTTCTGACCCCAATTTCCCTCATTTTTTGTAAATGGAAGCCTTCAACAATTAAGAAAGCAATGACTGTGGCAGGATTAGTAGTCTGGTAGTCCTTGATTATGATCTTTGCTTGAGACAGTACAATCACCAATGAATAGGTTTAGGGCTAGATATAATTGAGATAAAAGTCTCAGATGGCAATGAGTTATGGTCATGTAACCTTATTTAAGCATTATTTACCTACCAGCAATAGAAGGCCTAGAAAATGTGATCAAAAATGGTCTTTTTCATAGTCTGGTTAGGTTGTCACACATAGAAAATTATTTGAAGTAGTCATTTTTTCATCTCACAATGCCATAAGTGATCATATTTATTAATAACAGCTCTTTTAGCTAATGTTGAAAGCACATACATTTCATTTTTGAATTACTATTTTTTCTAAATTTGATGTGGTATTTTGTATAATAAAATGTTTTCTAAGAGTAAAGCTAAAAGATTTAAAAATATTAAAAGGTAAAATGACAGTTATCAAGTGAGTAGTAGCAGGAAAAAAAAGGTCTATCATAATTTTAATTTTATAAAAAATCATAAAAATATAAAGGATTTAACTAAGAATTTGTAGTGGATAATGACAAGTTGGGGTGATTGTATAAATTTTGAAGTTGATATGAATTTAAATATATTAAAAAATACAGAGGCTGTAGACTACTAATAATAAGATGGTTATTAAAAACATGTTATTGATGAAAAAAATACCCTCAGCATATTTAATTGTGATGAAATTCTAACATTTTATTATCCATTTAATTTTTTTAAATAATTAAGATATAATACAGTAAAATGTTTATTTTTATAATAAATATGTTTAAATATACACAGAGTAAATATATATGTGCTTGTGCTCTCTCACTTATAATAATTACAAATTTTGCCATTTTGTTTATACGGAGATTATAATTGGTGCTTCAGAGAGTACTGTGGTAGTATTGCTTGCTCTAACTTTAAATGACTCTTTTGCAGCAATCTTTAGCTTTATTTTGACAGTTTTATATTTATTGAATAACAAAAATTGGTACTACAATTAAATATTGAATTATTCATTTAAAAGAAAAACTGAAAAGATCAATATTCCAAAGAGTAATCAATGGAGAAAAATTGTAAATAAGCTGGCAAAGTCTAAAAGATTCCTAATTGGTAGATTCTTTGTTATTGAGTGTGTAAACAAATATATTGTTAGCAATGAAAAAACAGATTTTATAATTTTGTAGTTTTTTTAAATATTTGTGATTATTTTTACAATATATATATATATGAAGTATTTGTTAAAAATAAAGTATATTTATATTTACACTTCATTATTTTCAACATTTTTTCCAAATATATTTTATTTTAAAAAATTCAAGTTAAGCAATTTGAAATAATAATAAAAAGGAAACTACAATCATTATGCAATACCAAACACCATATTATTTAACTTTAATGATAATTTAATAAATATAAATGCAATTTTAAGTTTTAGAACAAAATTTCATATAAGGACTTTATTATTATTTTTTCATGCTTAAAAATGGCTTTTATTCAACAAAGATTTTATTAATTTACTTTTTGCTACAGGATTATGATAAGCAGGCATTAAAAAAAATAATTGTTCTTGTTATGTATTTTGCATTGTTATTATTTTTTTTTATATTTCAAAAGTTCAAATATGGTTGCTTAATGCAATTTTTATTTGTAAATTTACATTTCTAAAAAAAATCAATACCAATTTATTGATTTATGTTATTAAATAAAGGTTTTAATATTAAAAATTTTAATTATTAACTTAAATTGCCACTTGAAAATGCTGGAAATACATTAAAATGTGGAAAAAGCTAATTTATATATGGATACTAGATATATATAAAAAAAGTTTGTGTTATATGTATAAGCATATTGGAAAAATATATATACACAAGCAGTTCAGAAACAATACACATTTATTGTAATGAAAGCTTCTCACCAAAATGTGAAAGATGAGATATTTTATATGATATACAATGAAGGGAATTTAGAACAAAATATAGTAAATATTGTCATTCCACTGTATTGAAAAAAATATTTTAATGATGACATAAAATATAATTGTAAAATGGGATGGAAATTTGGAAAAAAGAACAGCATGTAAATCATATAAAGCATTATCTTATTAGTAATGGGGAAATTAGGTCAGCAATAAACAGAAAAGAAAAAAGAGCACTGCAAATCAAATTAGGCATGCTATCACAAAGTTGTGGAACTATGTTCATGAATTAGTTATCGATAATTAAAAACAAAACTAGAAGCCAAGAGATTTAAAAAGCTCTGAAATGCATGACAAAAGACATAGATGTGATGTTAACTTAAAAATGTAATTATAATTCTTATCTTTATTAAATATCAAAATATTAATACTGCCATAAATAATCAAAAATAATCAAATGGCTTATTGATTGGCTGTTCATTTAAAGATTTAAGCACTGGAAAAGATTGAGCTGATCCAAAACCTATGGTTCTTAAACATTAGAATTTACCACTCTACCACTCCACTAAAACATACAAGTAAATAAACAACCTGCAGCATTCAGGTTTCACAAATGGCCATCCATATATGAATTGATCAAGTCTAACACTGCTTCAGTTATCAAATGAGAATCATTATGTTCACATAGTATGACTGTAAATACTTGTAAATGAATAAGATACAGCATAATAATTTTCATATGAATGTTGATCAACAATATTAAATGATTGAAGGATGTAGCACTATAAATATAATTGATTGTCAATATTGTATGGAAAAGCCAAAGTATATTCTAAAATTTAAATTATTTGATAATAATAAAATTATTCATTTTACCACAGTGTCATTCCTACAAAGTAATCAAATATAGGGTATATGAGCACAGACTTTCACACCACCCACCTCTCTCCACTCTATCTAATAACACTGATACACCCAAACACATATATGCTGAAAAGATAAATAATCACCAATATACATATTTCATGCTAAGCCAGCAATCATCAGTTGGTCCAGACTATCATTTTTACACACATATATAGTATAAGTGCTCAGATATATATTAAGATAGACTATCCTCATAGTTTAATGGTTAGGCTTCAATCCACTCCACACTCCAACTCTTCAACCGTCCACCCAATTGAAAATCTGATGATGGAATGCTCAAAGGCCACCCTGAGGCCGAGATTATTGTCACACCCATGTTGACCTAAGGTCAATCTGAACCCCACATGTACAGGACATAATCCATTTAATACATATGCAAGGATGGGCAGACATCTCTATAATGTAATAACTGAAACACAGGCTTGTTATATACCTGTTGCTATATATATGTAATATAGGGTATATGAGCACAGACTTTCACACCACCCACCTCTCTCCACTCTATCTAATAACACTGATACACCTAAACACATATATGCTGAAAAGATAAATAATCACCAATATACGTATTTCATGCTAAGCCAGCAATCATCAGTTGGTCCAGACTATCATCTTTACACACATATATAGTATAAGTGCTCAGATATATATTAAAATAGACTATCCTCATAGTTTAATGGACAGGCTTCAATCCACTCCACACTCCAACTCTTCAACCGTCCACCCAATTAAAAATCTGATGAAGGAATGCTCAAAGGCCACCCTGAGGCCGAGATTATTGTCACACCCATGTTGTTTAAAAATTCATAAAAAGTTTGAACATCTGATATGATAGATCTAGAAGTAACCATTCATCAAACTTTAGCTTGAAAGTCTGCTATTCTATAACTACTCAAGCGATTCAGGGCAAAAGAGTGATTTCATCAGTACCAATAACAAATTCATGGTCTTATCATTACAAGAACAGTTAATAGGGTAATCTGAGATAATGTCAAAGTGATAATAATATAAAAACATTTCATAACTAAATAAAAATAAATTGTATAGTTAATTGTTAGAGAGATAATGGACTATTCAAACACTAGTATGAGAGATCTGGATATAACATTCCATTCAAATGAAAGAATTGTTTTTCTATTTTTATCCAGAAGAAATAGGTCCAGGAGAGCCCATTGCTTTCATCCTAGGAAACTGATCAAGCATCGGTATGATTGGAGTATTTTCTTGTTTCAATGATATTTTTTAAAAACAATGCACCATTTTGGAATTATATTTCATAAGGTTTTTTTTTTCAAATTAAGTAATTGAGACAAGGGTTTGAAATTTCCAAGCATTGAACAATTTTAAAAGCTAAGCTAAATTATTTTCTACTTTTAAAAATATGACATTGATTTTCCAGTATATATACATTTAGTTAATAATCTAACTGCAATAAGTGTAAAATGACAGGTCTATAATTTTTTCAGTAACTAAAAATTCTGATTTTTTTTTTTTTTTGTCAATTATTTCAGGCTACAATCAGCCAAGACAGCTATTTATCATAAATCAATAAATGGATACCTAATATTTTTTATTTAAATAATAAAAATAAATCAAAAATAATCTGATCGTAATTGACTAGCCTAGTGAATATTTATTCCTCTAATATTTCTTAATACTTGGGCAGAGTGTATTTTTTAATACTATTTACTTCATTTATTTTTTAAATTATTTAACAATTGTTGAATCTATTCAAGTTACCTTTGCCTACGCGTATTAGCACAGTGGAATGGTAGGCTGATTGATTCAAGGACTCTGAAACTGGTTAAAAGTTGGTTAGTTGAATGAAAACTATTATACTGAACTGCCTGCCATTTGAGTGTTCTGCCACATAATCTTCCAAGCAACTAACCATTAATTAAACATGTATAAACTATAGTTATCTTCCATACACATATCTAACTCTCTTAAATCCTAAAAAAAGAATCAAGTTGAGTAAAAATAAAATTAAAGATTATTTTGACATCTCGATTGTTATAATTATTTGCACAATTTGATGAATTTTTCTAAATGTGTCAGCTGATAATTTTTTGTATCTTATTAAAGAAAAAAGAAAGAAAACGATTGTTTTTCAGCTCAGGTCATGTTAATTCTATTTTCATAAAGTCCAAGTTGTCACTGTGGGGAGGAGATTAAAATAAAAACAAAAATTTCCAATTTTTATACTGATTTCTCAAGGGAAACAGATTGTCAAAGTATTATAAAATATAGCAGCTACAATTTGAACTTAGCTGAATTGGATAAGTGACATGGTTGATTGTCTTGACATAAATTGGTGCAATTATTTTGTGTAACCAATTAGGAATTATTTCTATCATTACAAATCTTTTAGATTCTTTTTCTTTTGTAATAACAAGAAACATTTTTTTTTTTTTAATTTCAGTGATTATCATTTATGTATCCATTTAATCAATAGTTGATTTGTCTTTAAATATTGTTGATTTAATTAATAGCTTTAAGTATGTGTATATATATATATATATAACGGATAGATGAATGCGTTAAACAATAGAAGATAATAAATGACAATGCTCAATTATTGCCATTAGTCAAAATTACTATTTGCTTAATTACTCTAATCTGCCTTAAAAAAAAAACCTAGCACGCATATATATATATATATTTTAGTTATTTAATAAAGATAAAAAAAATTGTGTTCTGACGCTAGGCTAATCAATTAAAATATTGTTTAAGCACCAGAGGTGCCAGAGCTAAGCCAATATCTATGGACATTAAATTCCACAGTCTGCTACACTACATTGAACTAAATCACACAATATTAGTTAATCAACTGTTGGATAATGACTGGGGCAATTTTTTTTTATTTCTCTTCTTTGTTTTTTTTTATTAGATGAGTATTACTAATCGACAATAGAATGGAGTAGTGAAGACTAACCATAATAAAATACTTTGAAAGCAAAGCATAATAAATATTTTATTTTCATTTGTAATATTTTGTTTTTGCTTTTAACTTAATTGCACAATGGCATAATAGATAACCAGATAATAGACTATTAGGTCAATCAAACATGAATAATAACCAGCAAGATCAGTTTGTCATTGTTTGTAATCATTTTAAAACAATTTATTATGATAAAAAATAGTCCTATATCACATGAACCCATTTCTTTTAAGCTTGTAAAAAATGGGATCATGTGATATATGACTTTTATTTTTTATTCAGTATTTATAGTCTTTGCTTTAAATCTTAAGTGACATTATATGTACTTTAGCTGAAGATCTCTCAGCCCCATATAGCTATTTGAGTTAGATTGCTGGGTTTGAAAACATTTAAATGTCTGAAAATTTCAGATTTTCTACTCAATAGTTAACTCTTAGATAAATGCTGGTTTTGGGTTAGTATTTTTAGATCTAGTGTCTGAAACTACCCTAGTACCTATCTGAGGAGTGCCAAAGCATGAAACCTTAGGTCAGGGGTTTGGGTGGGGGGAATTTCTGACAGAGATTTTTTAAATGCTTTCTCTGGCTAAGCATTTATCACAGAGCTTGTTGAGAAATTAGCAAAGCCCTTTGTTTAAATTTATTATGACATCTCACTTTTAAAGTTAAATTATACATTTCAATGAATTAGGCATATGTAATCTCTAATAAGTTTAAATAATGCAATGATAGATGTGTTTGATACCTATAAACTGATTTGAGTTTGGCCAAGTAAATGTGAATTTTTTTTCAACAGGCTTAAAATTTTTCTCTCAGATATCATATCCATAAACAAACCAATCAATCATTCACAACTCATCAGTAAATAGGCAGCCAGCTAATCTTAAGTAGAGAGTAAATCAAGAGTTGGAAAAGTGGTCAATCTTCACTACCCAGCTTTAGCATATCTGATGAGTATTGCTTTCTTCTTCATTATTTTTTTTGGAGGGTTGATGAAGTCTTTATCCTGAAACAGGATGTATAAAAGTTGTTTATCTTTGCTTCACCAAGTCTTTAATCATATTTAAATATAACCCCTTAATATATCACTGTAAATGTTGGATTATGGGACATGTGCATAATAAGTTTGCATTGTAATTTTACATTTAATGATTCACCTAAAATGCTAATGAATTTTTAATTTGTTTTTCATTTTTGTCGCTAGATGAAAGATTATTTTTAAAAGCTTTAAAAAATAGAGGTCAATTTGCACAAAACGTCAATGCTTGTTCACATTACATTTGTAAAGTAAAAATATAGGTTAGTTCTAAAAGTATTCAAGAATTATTTACATTATTTGAAAAAAAAAAGTATAATAAATATAAAATAGGTTCTCGTAGAATAGCTGCTAAATCCCACTCGATGGCGCACTTTTCACGCTAAAATTATAAAATATGATCATTCACGGGCCGTTAATTATAATCATTTTGATGTGTTTTTTGTAATGCGAAAATAAAAACAAAAAGAAAATCGTCTTTTTTAAATATTACTTAATTTTAAATATTATTTTTTATTAACGTATACAAATTAAATGATAATAATAAATGTAAAATAAAATAAACAAATTACAATTTGATTCGTCTTTTGTAGTTTTCTTTTTATTAGAAAAAATCCATTTTCTATCGGAGATTTTTTTTACTGGGGTTACGGCTTTTTTTTGTTGTTGTTGTTTACCGCTAGTTTTTATTTCAAATAGAATGATAACTAAAAGTAAAATTTGTTACGTTTATATTTAGGATTAGTTTTAGGGTTAGGATTAGGGTTAGCATTAGGGTTAGGATTAGGGTTAGTTTTAGGGTTAGTTTTAGGGTTAGGTTTACGGTTAAAATAAAAAATATCAAAATCGTATTTTTGTAAATATTTTTTTTTTTTTTACTAACATCTATAAAATAAATGATAACAATAAACGTAAACTATATTCAACAAAGAATAACAGTAGTCAGAGAAAAGAAAGAAACTAAAACTTTTTTAAACAATGACAAATATATATATATATATATATATAAATTGTTTATAATATATGCTTTTTATGACATCTAAAAAAACAGTGTACAATTAATTGTACTTTTCTTACTGGATATTTTTGTGTTAACGTTTTTTTTTTATTTCAAAAATATACACACTGTACAATCTTAAAATGTCTCATGGAATGTTACGAACAGTACATTACTTGACTCGTTACCTAATTCCAAATAACTTTATTCATATATCTCGTCAACATTTACTACTTAAAACTTCAATACACTACGGTGTAAAAAGTCTGTTAATTATTACTTTACAAAATCTGAACATTTCAATACTTTAAAATAAAAAAAAATCCAATGAAAACAACATTTCCATCAAATTCAAAAAAACACACCCTCTCCCCAAGCCGTAATCATTTTATAAACTGTGTGAATTTGCAAAATGTATTTGCTGCGTAAAACATACATGCTGTACTGCGATGCGACATAGCGGCCTGCAATCTGTAGCACAACAAAAAAGTTGTATTATAGAAAATGCAGGTTCGAAGGTGTCGGCTGCGGAAACGGCATTTTTATGTGTTTTAGCGTGAAAACAGCACCATCCAGTGGGATATATCTGCTCATCGACGACAACCATAAAATATATTATATATTTTTAATTATATCATGATTGAAAAAAAATTAAACTTACATAATGAGAAATAAGAAATTGTTTTTAGGTAATATAAAAAGGTACTTTTTTTTTCCTTAGACTAATTTATTGTTTTTAATAATTTTTCATTATTTTAGTTATATTTAAAACTATTTTTAATAGTAATTATATTTAAAAATGGTTTTATTTTGACATAATATCTACTGAAATAGAAATTAATGCAATATTTTAAACATTGACTTATTGAATTCAATCCTCAAAAAAAAAAAGGGGGAAATAATGTCATAATATGTTAAAAATTCATTAAAACATTTAACCCGATATTATACTCTATAATAAATAAATAGTAACACATATATTATAAACAAAAGCTATACTTAAGTATTGTAATTAGAAATACATTTCCACATTTTGTAACATAAAAACATCTTTGACAAATTAAACAATAATTCACCCAAAATAATTTCAAATTTTCTCAAAGTTAATAGTAAAAATATTAATATAGTTTAGGACATGTTGTGGAGATAATCTTCTTTCTACAAGAATAACAAATCAAAAAGGTAATAGAACAAAAAAACATTGTCGGGCATAATAAATATTTCGTGCTTCATGCTCTTTTATGTGGTGATACAATAGAAAACTCAGAAATAAGAGCTTCTGAATCAAGTTCAACTAAGTGCTTCCATTACTTGTTTAGTATAGACTCTGAAGAAAACATATTTAATCTATTTAGTTTAGTGATTCAATATTCTGTCTTCATCATTACTGGTTTACTGTGATGTTGACAATCTTAGAAGACATCTCAAATCTGAATTGCAGTTGGTATCATAATTAATTTGTGCAAAATCCTAAGTAATATTGTCTAGCATGTTAAATGATTTCAGTCCAAGATTATCTTTGATAATAAAAAAAATATTGCTTTAAAAATTATGAATTATAAATGAAAACAATAATGTAAATGGAACAATGAATTCTTAAATAATTTTCTTTAATTTTTATGATTAAAATCTTTACAATTTTAAATTTTAATCTTTTAATTGTTGATTATGAATTTAAGTGGAGTAGAATTGCCCTGATCTACTCAATTCTTTTCAGCAAGGCCCTGCATTGATGTTATTTTAATTTTATTTATTCAGTTCATTTTTTTTCCAGTTATAATTTATTTATAAAAATAATGAATTTAGATTTTGTTTTTGTAAATAGATATCAAGTATAATCAGGCAATATGCGATGATATGATGTTATTTGCTTCTTGCATAAAATGGTGGTCACTTTCCACATTGTACTTGGCAAAAAAAAAACATGAGTTTTAATTTAATTTGAAAGCAAAATATTTTTTCATTATAAATGTATATCCAATTATTTCAATAATATTTTTATTAATAAAAATAAAATATATTTTAATATTTTTTAAGGATTCAAACAACCAACATGTTAATTGAAGGCTCAGACTAAAAGTTTTTGTTTTTTTAACTCAATGCTAATTAAATATGGAAATAAATTGAAATTTATTATTATTTTTAATAAAGATAATTTCTAATAAATTAATTAGTATTAAAATTATTTTTAATTTGATATAATATTTTTTCAAACTGATTATATAAAATAACATTTTAAGCATGTACATAATTAAATTTAATCTTCAGTGACAAAGTAAATTTACATTGTATAATTTTTATATACAATATATATATCCTTCACTTCTTTTTAAATTGGATAATTAAAAAAGATATAGATATTGCTTTAAAATAATCTCATTAGTAGTGTGTGCAAAAATTCCTCATTGCAAATAATTACTTATACTTTAATAAAATAATGTCTTTTGCTTAAAGTAAAAGTTAATTTTGCCACTGTTTTAAATAAATTTAGATAATATTGAAAGGTCTAAATGGTAAAGCAATTGGATTTGGTTTGATACAATATCTATACAATTTTTGAAAGAAATGGGAGAAATTACTAGTTAAGCGTTGGTGGCCTAATGGTTAGCATAGCTGCCTTCCAAGCAGTCTGGCCAGATTCGCTTCCGGTGAGCGCATTTGACTTATGAAAAAAAATACGACAAAGAAAATAATTGGACTGTGCAACTTGATGTGTGATAGTAGAGTTGGGCCTGAAGACTTTTTGAGGATTATAATCATTTAAATTGCTAAAGAGATAAGCTGATAAATTAAAAGAATACAAGACTAAATTTATTTTATGCTTCCAAAATATTATTGAGGATTTTAATTCAAATAATTTATAGAAAGAACAGTTTAATTTTCAGAGAAAGAAAAGTACAAGAGATATTATTGGTGACATTAGAACAATTGCATGGATTGAAAAAGATAAAGAAATTGTTATAAGTTTTTAAAATAATGTGGAATAAACTTCTAATCATCTTTAAAAATAAGAAAGTATTTTTGAAAAAAGAAAGATTGATTTGGAATATGTATACTGAACAAAGAATAAGAAGTAGTCTGGAAAATAATGAGCCTGGTGAAATGAATAAAGAAAGAGGAGTTAGGCACAAGTGTTGTATGTAATATGTGCTTTTTAATACTGGCATAAAAGACATGTTAAATAAATATTTAAACTGTGTACGACCAAAATTGGAAGTAGGATAATAAAATGTATAATATTTGCAGATGATATGGTTCTTATAGCTGAGGATGAAAAGAGTTATCAGAATATGTTGAATAAAGTGAAGGAAGTATGTATGGAATATGAAATGAATATTATTGTTGAAAATATCATGTGATTATGGATAGAGAGGAATATAAAAAGACTGTAAGTTAAAATCCCTGATTTAGTTCAATAGGTAATTAAATGGATTTAGATATTGGGATAATTGATAAAATGAGATGAAAAAAAGTCAAATAAAGTTAAAAAAGTAATAACACTGGCAAAGGAGACATTTATTAAGAAAAAAATATTTTGTGGACTTTTGAAAAGAGAATTAAAGAAAAGGTTAATTTAATGTCATGTGTAGAATATAATATTGCATGGTTGAGAAACATTGACAATGAGTAAAAAATTAAAAACAGATTGGAAGCTTTTAAGATGTGCAAATGGAGAAGGGTGGAAGAAAATAATTGGATGAATAAAGTAATAAAAGATAAAGTTTTAGAAAGAGAAAATGAAACAGACTGACTGAAATGATTTGAGATAAAAAGAGACTCGGGATTGGGCATATATTGAGAAGGAAGAATACTTTAACGTGCTTTAGAGGGAATGGGGAATGTAAACAAAATGAAAGAATAGAAAAGATTGTTGTTTCTGAATGATATGAGATGAAATGATATATGTGGAATTGGAGATTTGGGCAATGTAGAAGATGGCCTGAAAAAATGGATGAACTTATGATGTGACTACTCTCTGGATTTATTTGTAAGACAAAGTACTATTGATGATGATTATTGAAAGGTTTGTCATCTATATTTAAAACAATATCTATATCTTTTAAAGAACATTTTGACAATCCTTAATTTTAATTATTCAATTATTTTTAATACTCTGTAAAAGTGGTCCTACACATAGACAAAATCAAAATCTTTCAAAAATATAAAACCTATTATAGCTTACTAAGAACTTTATATACCATCAGATAGGACTATATTGTTATGTGTAGATGCTTCACAAATTATATAATTATGATATATGCAAATTCATGTTTATAATAAAAATATTTAACTAATAAGGAAAATATTTAAAACACCAGTATGCACAAGGTAAATGTTGTCTGCAGAGTTCACATTTTTTAATAATATATTATAGATCTTTTATTTGTTAAAAATATTTTTATATCCATCACCATGGTTAATAATAAACATGCATATGAACAAAAAATATAATATATATATATATATATTAGAAGGGATTTGAACTCGAGCTTTAAAACTCTCTACATCTACCTACCCCATCTTATATAATCGAAACACATGACCACATATATATGAAAAAAATAAATGATTTCAGATATACAAATTTCATGTTGAACCAGCACTCATCAGTTGTTGCAGATCACCATTCCCCACACACATATATAATTAGTGCTCAGTTTATGTAAGGATAGCAAATCTTGTCACTTTAATTGATAGGCTTGAATCTTCTCCATTCTCCAACTCTTCAGCCATCCATATCACTGAAAATCTGATGAAGGAATATTCAAAGCCTTTGTTGATACCAATATTGTTGTCATACCCATGTTGACTTCGTCACTCTGATTCCTCATATATAGGACCTTAATATGTCCATTAAAATACAGAGAAGAAAGATGGGCAATAAACATTCTGAATATGTAATATTTAAATACAAGTATATTGTTTCTACTGAACTTAATGTAATTTAGAAAGGATTTGAATTCAGACTTTAAAACTCCTACAGCTGTCCACTCAATCTTATACAACTGATACACATGATGGTTCAGCATAAAATATGTATATTGAAGATCATTTATCTTCTTCACAGTATGTGGTTATGTGTATTAGCTGTAAAAGATGAAGTGAATAGCTGTAGGGAGTTTTAAAGTCCGAAATCAAATCCCTTCTAAATTATGTTTTGTATAGACAATATACTTATATTTAAATACTACATATTCAAACTGTATTCTGCCCATCCCCTTTCTGTGTATTTAAATGGACATATTAAAGTCTTATAAGTGAGGGGTCAGAGTGACAAAGTCAACATGGGTAAACAGCAATATTGGCATACATTAACAAGAGCTTTGAGCATTCTATCATCAGATTTTCAGTGATGTGGATGTCTGAAGAGTTAGAGGATGGAGAATATTGTAGCCTACACATTAAAGTATGAAGATTTTCTATCTTATTATAAAATGAGCACTGATTATATATATATATATGTGTGTGTGTGTGTGTGTGTGTGTGTATCTGGGAGATAATGATTTGGACCAACTGAGGAACGCTAGTTCAGCATAAAATATGTATATTGATTATTTATCTTTTTCACAAGTATATGGTCATGTGTATCAGTTGTATAAAATGGAGTGGATAGTTGTGTGGAGTTTTAAAGTCTGAGTTCAAATCCCTTTAAAATTACATTGTTCTATATAGACAATATACTTATATTAAAATATTATATATATTGTAATAAAAATATAAAGATGATGATGATGTAGAAATGATACTGAGAATCATATTGCTTATTTAAATTTGAATTTATCAAATAATGCTCTATTTGTATGAAACAAATGCCTAAAATCAAATATTGAATAATTAAAATCTTGCTCTAAAATTCAAATTGTTTAATTATATTCATAAGTGAGAATTAAAATTTGTTCTTTTGGTTAAAACCTTTATTATTGCTTTTAAAGTTGTAATAACTAAGATATAACATTAAAAAGCAATACTTTCTAGGTTTGTTGTTTTGCAGAAAAACATATTAGTCTATATCAGTGTTTCCCAAACTTTTCATATTTATGTATCCTTTAATGATAATACTTGTTCTGAGAATAGTATGTGCATTTTTAAATATTGACACTTTTGTTCAGGGCATTTATTATTTATTTCAAGACAAGAGTAGTAACTTTAAACACATTTTAACATATAACTTTGCTTCTGAAATATTATACACAGTATCTCTTTTTTTATTTTGTTCTGTAGTTCCTCTAAATTTGCAAGATTGGAATTGTAAACTTCAATTTTTTCTATCCTTACTATCCCCCCCCCCCAGTATCTTTGAATTGCCTAGCACATACTCCAAAAGTAATTGTAACCAAAGGAAAAACAAGTATTTATTAAATGTGATAATCAAATGGTAGGTCATTTGTGGAATAGGTGACATTCAAGCAATGGGATAAGCCTTTACGTAATTTTTTAAAAAAAATGTTTTTTTCAATATCGATAGTAAAATAATACTCAATAACTTTTATCGACTATCTTTAATACTTAACTAATTAAATTATAGTCTATTTATCAATAAACATGAATGATTAACAGACCTGGAGACTTATACAAATTTCTTTGGTTGCTTCACAATAGGAATTTACTCTTTTCAAGCCCCACTTCCCAATAAAAGTTTGTTTAAAAAATTGTTATAAATAGAATTTACATCAAATAGTTTAACTCAGCCATACTAAACTTTGATTCCATCATTCATATATGCATAATAACAGGCAATTTTCAAGACCTTCATAGATATAAATATTGAATGTTTAATAAAAATTTCCATATATTTTTTTAAAATTAGAACTCGGCCACAATATAACAAAGCAAACAAACAAATAATTATGGTTAAACTGGAATTACCTCATCCAACAGCAGTATTTATATTAGTCTAATATCTATATGCTAAATTATTTGCACTTTATATATCTGACTATCAAAAGAAGCACTTTACAATAAGAGATACAGAATAATATTATCTTATCCAACAAAACTGTGACATTTTTGATAAGAATGTTTTCAAAATGTTTAAAATTACTTTTATTGTTCAATTGCTTTAAGTATACCTTATCTTATGTGAAGCTATGACATCTCACTAATAGTTTTGTTATAAAACCTAACATCAACTGGCTTTTATGAAATATTATCTGACTATTTTGTATTAAATATTCAGTTAACAACTCTTAACATAAACTCAGAATGTTTAATTTCCCTTTTTCTCATCAAAAATGTGTTTTATCACAAAGACTGTTCTCATACTGCTTGCATTTCTAATCCCCTCAATTACAAAGATAAAAATGTTAATATAATTTTATTAGGTGAGTCATTAAAAATAATATTAATTAATATGAAAAAACTTTAAGAATTAATAATAAAATAGCCTTATTATCCTATAATTAATGAATTATTAATGCGACCTTCATTTTTTATGGAACACTATTTTTCAGGAACATTTCTATAAAATGTCTGCCTTCATTTTAAAAACATTAAAAGATTCACAAACAATATATGTTTACATGTTTATAAATAGTCATCACAAAACTCATTTCTAATTTTATTTTCTTTGCCTCTCATTTTTGTTTAACTGGAATTAAGATAGGCATATTTTTTTTATGAATGGACTCTAATCACGTAATAATGATAATAATTTATAAAGTATTTGAAATACAAAATTGTTTACTCTCTGTGATTCCAATATATGGATTTTATTTCATATATATAACTATAAAAGACTTGAACTCAGAATTTCAAGCTCCCTAGGGCTTTGTGATCCATCTTATGCAACCAATGCGCATCAACACATACATGTAAAAAAGAAAAATTATTCTCAAAATATACATATTTTATGCTGAACCAGCACTCATAGATCACCATCTCCTGCACATATAAACAATCAGTGTTCAGCTTATATTAAGATAGCAAATCTTCAAACTTTAATGGGCAAGCTTCAGTCTCCTCCACTCTCCAATTCTTCAACCCTCCATATCATTGAAAATCTGAAGAAAACTAGTTGGAGAGTGGAGAAGACTGAAACTTGTCCATTAAAGTTTGAAGATTTTCTATCTTAATATAAACTGAGCACTGAATGTATATATGTTTTTGAGATGGTGATCTGGACCAGCTGATGAGTGTTGGTTCAGCACGAAATATATATATTGGAGATTATTTATCTTTTTCACATGCATGTGGTCATGTGTATTGGTTATATAAGATGGATTGCATAACTGCAGAGAGTTTGAAAGTCTGAGTTCAAGTCTTTTATAATTACATTAAGTTTAGCTTAGAAAATATAAATGTACTTAAATATTATATATATATATTACAGTTAAGCTTTTTCTATGGTAAAAGATTTAGATTTGTCTCATGCAAATTGATTTTAAATATCATCATTACACTGATCTTTTAGAGAGATCATATTTGATATTACTTGGCTAGCAAAAGTTAATCAAGCAATATTTCAATAACTCTACAACATTGGCTTTTGTGATCTCTGCTACATATTTGATGATAGGTATGAGGCTAATAAAATCTCAGTAAGATTTTGATATAATAATATTAATGAATCTGAAATACAAGTTAAAATAAATATATCAAAGTGTTTGTGTTATTATGTTGACAGTTATTTTATTCATTCTACTTCTTATTTTCTTTTGAATGAAGAATTGTTTTCTAAGACTATCTTCTACATTCTCTTCTCATTTTTTTCAGGCCCAATCCCATAATAAATTAATTAATTAATTAAACAGACCAAAGTAAAGAGTTCAAACTTTTTCCATTTAAATCAATCCAAGGATCTTTATTTTCTAAATTTTCTGTAATTGTCATTAATTTGAAAAACTTAAGGAAATATTTGATTATAATGATCTGCCATAACAAACATCAGTTAATGAAATGATTATGTAAGATATGCTATGCATAGATATTAGCATCTCAACAGCAAGCTGAAAAATGGATCAATAAGTATGAGGAGATATTTATCTTCATTTATCTCATTTTATTTCTGCCTGGGCATAAATATGACTAGCCTCTCAATCATTTTAAAATAAACAATCATTTGGCTAATTTATCAGGGGGTCACGTGACAATTTGAGCACTCAAATGACAGATTGTGTTACAGCAGTTTAATTTAAGGGATCAAACTAAGTTGTTTTTTTTACTTAGCTTAGTTGAAAAATGGTTCAGAATACTTTTGCTGGAGTATGCCACTCTACCATTAAACCATAAAGAAGACAAACCTTGTTGCCTTGTCCCATAGGAAAGACATTGTCCACCCATTTGGGATGAATTGCATATAGTATTAGTTAGTCATAATTTAAATATTCTCACAAAAGTGAGATATTTAACAACAGGAAAAATCAGAACTAGTTTGATTTAATAAAATTAATCTATTGATTTTCTTACAATTTCTCTTAATAATTTTAAACCGTTTTTTTCTTAAACAATACTGTCACATGACATTCAATTAAACTAATTGGTTTATTCTTTCTCAAGGAAATATTGTATTATTAAGTTTTAAATAAATTAGTTTTAGATCCCCACCCAATTCTAACATTGCAATTGGTTTTTTTTCCTTCTCTCTGTTCAATTTCTATCTTTAAGGTTTTCCTCTCTTCTTCCGGTAGTGCGATAGAATCCCTCAGAAATACATATCCGTTATATTCTCAAGAATATTTTCAACTTTTGCTCTCTTTCAATTACCAACTTTGACAGTTTTGTTTTAATTGTTGTATTTGTTATTTCCTTTCTCTTGTCATTATACCATATGTTTAAGCTTCCTTCCCTTAAGAAAAAAGCAGCTTACAAAATAAGATCTATTATAAAATGAAATCATTATGAAAAACAAAATCTACTTGGAATGCAAATGATTTTTTTTTTCTATTACTTTTTTTTCCCTCATAGTTTTGTTTTGATTAGTTTATCATTTCTGCTTCTTTATTCTAAGTATAAAAGACAATAAACGGTCTGGAGGGATTTTTCATTTTTTTCTTTTTCTATGTTTGATAAAATTTCACTTATTTCATTTGCTTTAACTTATATATATGAATTTATAGTAATTTTATGGAAAGCAAGCTTACTGATTCTAAAGAGTTTGGTGATAAAAGATACTAAGAAAAAATAATAGTTCTGGTTAATTTGATAATAATTACTTGTTTGTAAATCTTAAAGAAGTGCTACATTACTGTTGTTAAATGCATATTTACTACATTACAGGGATCTTATGGTACAACACTAGTCTCATTCTTATAACTTGTGTTTAAATCCAAGTTAAAATTGTTTCAATAGGCCTGAAATTTTTTTTCAGATAATCAAGCCATAGTCAAACTAGTTAATTATCCAATACTGTTTACTAAATAGATATCTGGATTATTTTTAAAAGGTAAACAATGATGGCAAACTGATCAATCTTCACCAGCAAATGAGTCTGCCTTTATTACTGTTGGGGAAGTCTTTTATCTGAAATGGGTTATTTAAAAGTTGTTTCATCCTTTGTATTCCATTAAGCTCTTCATTTACTGCTCAATTTTATTTCAACTTCAATGTAAATACATCCAGTTGTAAATCAAATGAAAACTGTTTTCCATTTTCATTAGTTCTATGTTCACCATAATTAAGCCCAACTATCATATGTGAATAAGTTAGTTGTAGAATGGTGGATTCAGAGCTGAAGATTTCTAAATCAATGTTTTATTATCACTTGTGATCTTCCAATGTTACCTTATGTTCTGAATAATAATCCATTCAATTAATTTTTATTTAAATCTCAAAATATAATAAGATTTGTGTAATTCCTAAACAACAGACAAAGTAGACTGCATTTATTAATATCATAGGACAGCTTAAAAAAGAACAAGATTTCACAATAAATTGTAACAATTATAATAATTTGGATTAAAAGTTCTAGCCATGTGCTTTTTTTCCCATAAGGAATTCTAAAATTAATTGGTTTGTTGGAAAACATTTAGATTGCATGTCCAATAGTTTGAGATTTACACTATAGTGAATGATTAGGTATTATCATTAGATAAACTCACCCTGCTTATATTATTATACAGTTTTTAATATAGATTAATTTAAATTAATTACACATGATATGGTGAACCCAATTTAAAACAAACATCTTATTCATTTAAAAAAACATAGATTCCAGTGAATTTTTGAACTAAAATAAGTAATATAAATCATAATCTAACTGGTGCACAAACTGTTGAGAAAACTTCTATTTGTTACTATAGTGTGATCAAGTTTGTTAAAAGTGAGAAATATAATCTTCAATATTACTAGACACTGTTTGAATTACTACAATAATTATATAGTGAACTCAAAAATTAAAGGTTTTAGATCATTTTTTTTATTTGATTAAAGTAAATAATCTTAATTTGATCAACTGGTTGAAATTGTCATGCTCGACCCACTTGAATGTTTAAATTTACTATGTCATTATCATTTTAATTACCATATTGTGTAAATGCTCTGGTGATCTCACAAAAAAATAGAGTGGCAGTCTCAAAAATGAAATGTCCCTGAATTGTTTCTCAGCTGAGTAAATTAAACAAACTCAGTTTGACTATTAAATAAAACTCTCATGCTTAACTGAACATTTAGATATATGAACATCGTAGTTTAATTGTTCTTTTACATAAAAATATTTATAACCAATAAATTATATTAAAATAATCTTGTATCTTTTTTTGCATGGTTATATCAAATACAACATTCATAATATTTAGATTATTTCTAGTTAAATAACATAAATAAAGCAAAGAATGAATTACAAAGTGAAATATATTAAAAGTATTGTGTGCAGGTCCTAAGTTTGTGAGTATTCTTTGTAATCATGGATAAACCATATTTTTCATGGTCTGGTTCAGTGGTAGAGTTGGCAAAATCTTGAGTTTAAGATTTAAAATTATGCTCAACCCTTCATTTTCTATATTTGAACTTCCTTTGCCCTTCATTTTCTATATTTGAACTTCCTTTAGACATCTAAGCAATAAAGCTATTTAATTACTTTTATTAATTATTACCTCAAAGTACTCCATCATCTATACCATATTTTTGGTTATAAATTTTTATTACTAGTAATATATGTATATCTTAAACTGAAAAACTAATAACTACTCTATATATAATTTGTAATAAACTATGAAAACTCTATTAATAAAATATAATAAACAATTATAATTATAACAATTCTTATTGCATAAAGAAAATATTAAGAAGATTGTAAATTTATATAGTTTAATACCTTGTATGGATATTTTTCCTGCTTACTTATTCGTCTTAATATTATATTAATGTCTCTAATATTGACTTGCTGCTTAGATTTTTTTCATGCAAAATGACTGTTAAAGTCTAAGAGAACAATTTTTATAAATTTATAAAAAGTGTAACCAGAAAAATAGACAATATTTCTTCTGGAAATGGAAGAAAATGCATTATAAATAAATAAAAAATTCCAATGTTATTAAAAAAAGCATTATAGATATGAAACATTCCAATGTTATAAAATATATTTTCTGAAAAGAATTCTGATCTAAGTCTTTATACTCATCCATTAATGATTTTTACATAAATACATAACATATAATATTCAAATATGCATATACATCTCATAATAAAAAACATCATTATTTATAATTAATTTTGAATACTAAGTATAATAATAAGAAGTAAGGTGAAAAGTTATAATAATCATAAAAATGATGACTGTTTTTTTTAGTAATGTTTAAGTATTTGCTAGGATAAACTGAATTAGAAGTCAACAAACCTACTTTCATCTGATAATTTATTAGATATTAATCTCTATCTTCATCCAAAGCTTTAATTTTGTCAACTATTTCAAGATTCTGGCAAAAAAAAAAAAAAAAACATTTCTGTTATTTAAACTTAATACAGTTGAAAGAGGAAATACCTTTCATTGTGAAACTTTAGTTAGCTATTTAACTAAAGGATTTAAAATTTACAATAATTTAAAATTTAAACATATTTTCTCCAACTAAAAACTATGCATAATCCGTATTGCTTTAAAATGAAAGACAAATGATCAGAAACTTGTGGAATGTATTTGTTGGGTTGCCATTTACCAGCCATTAACTAAGAAAATGATTGCTTAATTGGCAGTAAGTACTATAGGAAAGAATGATAATAATAAAGCAATATGATACTACTATTAAGTAAATATAATATATATTTTCTTCATAATTAGTAATCACATTAAGGGAGTGTGTGGGCAAAAAAAAAAAAAATAGAATTAGAGTGAAAAGTTGAAAACGAATTTTGAAATGATTATATAAACCAATTCCTAAAGTACAAACAAATCACAGAGAATTTTTTGTCTATTTATTTGACTTCATAAAATAATGATTATATTTTAACCTCTGCAATAAATATTAGTATTTGAAAATTGTAAATGTGAGTAATTGCAATTTCCCTCTATACCCTAACCTTGAACATATCCTATCAATAAAAAAATAATATTGTACCTCTTTAGAGTATTTTCCTGATAATCTTTATAACATCCTGGGATTATTCATAAAAATCATGATTCATTTTTTCATAAAAAAAACCTTTACAAAAATATATATACTTTGATTTATTTTATATACCAATCCATAAAAATGTGCCTTTGCAATGATAATTCAATGGCATCACATCCGGAAAAATGAAAAAAAAATATCTTCTCATCTTTGCCAATGCACTTTCAATATCCTTAAATGAAACGTTTTCATTGACTTTATGTTAAATTAAATGAAGTCCATAGCTCATTTCCATTCAATAAATTGGACAAAATAGTGGTTCTAGAGATAACTAATTTAGTTGTGGAAATTATGTCACTACACCTTCTTAAAAGGTTAATATAGCAGCAGAATGTAATGAAAATAAATTTGAGATATTAGGCTTTATCTGATCTTTATTTCAAAAATTATTATCTCAATCTTTGATAATGTTATACGTTGATATATAATAAACAAAATCAGCAATATATCTTCAGATAATTATTTCAAAGTTATTAATGTTATTCATTTAAATATAATTTGTGAAAATGAAGGGAATCCACTTAAAATAATTTCCATGATATAATTTACATCTATTTTTAATATATTAATATATATATTTTTAACTGCATGTTTTAATATTACAAATTCCTATTGTTTATTTCTTATGTATAAAAATTATTAACAAATGAAGATAAATTGTAAATTCTCAATAGTAGAAGTTGTTTTAAAAAATTACAATTAAACTATTAAATATTTTATGAACTATTAACTAATATGATAATAATCATTAAAGAAGGAACAACAGAATTAGGGTCATATCAGACTAAACAACCAAATTATAGCTTCAAAATAAAAGAAAAATTAATTGAAAAAAAAAAATTTTCCCTTACCAAGTTGAAAAAAAAAATTTCAGTATTCAAAGTAATTTATTTATAATAATAAAAAAGTAGAAAAAATCCTGGGAGTAGAGTGGCAGATTTTTTGTAAAGTATCCCCTTAAATGTTTATTTTTGTTTTTGTTTTATATATCACTAGATGTTCTTATGTGGTTTAATATAATAAAAAGTTGTTTTTAGATGATAGAAATATGAAGAAGAAAAATAAATATAATTATTCAGAATTCATTTTGAGTAACTAAATAAATTTTTTGAGTGATTATGAAGTAAAATTGATATAAAAAAAGTAGATAAAGAAATGAACAAGAATTTCATAGAATAGTTATGATGTAGCAATTATTGTATGGAAAAAAGTTACTGTACTAGAGATTAACATATGATAATAATCTTTAAAAAAAGATAGATGATATAGAAAAAAATTCAAAGAGCTATTAGAAAAACTTTGGATGCAATTATGTGATTGATAAATGAGGCATTTTGAGAAGATATGAAATGATCTACTTTTTTTACACAAAAGTTTCAAAATAGGAGTTAAAATTGCATAATAAATTACAATTTATATATGATAATATAACAATCAAAATTGTTTTTACTTGGACTTTAAATGAAGGGCAAGCATTAAGTGTATAGATATGCTAAAAGATTAGATAAAAATTTTGGCAGGGAATTGAACATGAATGAAGAATAAAAAGAGTTTAAATATATATAAAAATAAGCAAGTTATCAAGAGTGAAGATAATTTACAAAAGTAGTTTACTTTTAAATCTCAGGTAGGGTCTTGAGAAACAAGAGAATATATGTATACTTAGAATAATTTTGGTAATTTATTTGGAAACTGTATAATAAAGACGTAAAAAATATTAATCATTTGTTAACAGGATGAAAAATGAATAATGAAATTATGAAGAATTATGGAAAAATAAATAATGACTTAGTGATTATACCAAAAGTAAATTTTTCTTTTTGTTGAAATTAAAAAATGATAAGTGTGACTTTGAGGCTAATGCTATCTATTAAAAAGATGATGGTAATATTATGGTAACTAGGTATAAGATTTTTTGATGGTATATGACTTAGGAAATGATAAAAAAATAGACTAATAACTTTTTTTGACTTATTACCTGAAAGATTCATGACTTCAATAAAGAAGAAGTAATATAGCATCATGCCGCATTGTGATAGAATATTAGATTCAATAACTAAAAGTTTCAGGATCAATTCTAAGGTAAGTGACATAAAACATATTTCAGTTTAAGCAAATGAATGGAACACTTATGTTTTAATATGCCACATGAGTGCATATATATTACATAAATTCCTCAGCAACTTACTATATGATACATACTCTTATACTTTGCATAGTTTGGTACAATGGTAGATTAGCTGTCCCTGGAGCTTATGGCTTATGGATTATGTTCAGTTCTGTAACTTCTGATAATTAAACTTTTTATGAACTAATGAGCACAAAGTCATTTGATTATTATTTATTTTTTACTCCTAATTATAGTAGTATACCTTAGATGTTAGTACATTATTTCAAATTAACTTGCATTAGGATAAAATAAAGAGTTGTAGTGGAAGTATTTTTTAACTGCATTGAGTTGTGCAATCTTTTAATATCATGATAATATGAAAATATAATGGAGCAAAAACAATTTTAAAAAACATTATTTAAAAAAAAAAAATCTAAAATTAAAATAAACATAAAAATTGATATCTTTTATGATAGCTATTGCAGTGAAATGTTATTATGTATAAATGTTTATTCTTTCTTTATATTTATAATTATGACCAATAAAAATAAATTATATATTTTTTTCAAGTGTATGTAAACTCATCAGCTAAGGCAATATTGGTAATGGAACAGAAAATGAAGAATTCTCTAGTTATAGATTTAGACTGTCATCTGATAATGGTTTTTTATATAATTTTCTGCAACTGCAAAACTCTTTCAAATTAAAAAAAAGATTGCCCCAACTGAAAGAACTATCTTATATTACATGGAACATTGTTTGACTGCCAAAAATTAGAAGAAAGAGTGGAAAAAAAACATTGATTTGACAAATGGGTATGTACTTTGCTGGAAAGGCATTCAAATAGAATGGGATTTATCATAAATAAATAATGAAATAACTACATTGTGAAAGATATATATTAAAATTTTTTATCATCTCCTCTTATACATTATGAAAGTTGAGATCCTGTATTAGATAATGTAGTAAGATGAAATTATTATGCTTAATAAAAGACATCAAACCTAATTATTTCAAATTAAGCCACAAAAATTAACATTGTGATGCAAGTTTGAAGATTTTTATGCAAATATTCAGAATTTATTTTGATCAAATAATATTTTAATATCCTCATGATTTTAAAACTAGAATCAGAAAATAATTGAAAGATGAAATGGATGCAGTAAAATTCAATTATGGAAACCAAAATGAGAGAATACTTTTTTTAAATTTGAAATTTAAAAAACCCCTAAAAATTATTCATTGTTTTTTTTTGGAAAACATACAAGTGAAGAAGATAGCAAAGTTTGATTATATTTTGACTGACAAATATGTATTCAATAGTGGAATATGTTTAATAGTTTCAACAAAGGAAGTAATCATCAATAAGTAAGATGTACAACATATATCATTGCAAGGTTACAAAAACAAAAGTTACTAAGAAAGAATGAAATTAACAGTTGATATCTCTAATCTCTAAAAACATTCCAATAAATTTAAACTAGAATTTAAAAATTATTTTAAAATATTTAAGGATTTAAAAGATGATTTTGGCTTGAATAAGCAGAATAATGGAGACGAATGTTGGATGCTATGTTAATTGTTGCTACATAGATAGCTACTATAAAAATAAAAACAGTAATTCATCAGAATTTGTTTCACTAAGACAAGCTAATATAAGAAAAATAAAGGAATATAAAAATATTTTTGGTTCTAGTCTTATAGTTAAAGACACCGCTCTATGACACCATTTTTGCACTAAAACATATCAAAATGCCGTTTCCGCGGCCGACATGTTCGAACCTGCATTTTCTATAATACAACTTTTTGTTGTGCTACAGATTGCAGGCCTCTATGTCACATCGCAGTACAGCATTATGTTGCATTGCAGCAAATAAATTTTCCGAATTCGCACAGTTTATAAAATTGTTATGGCTTGGTGAGAGGGTGTGTGTATTTGAATTGGATGAAAATGTTTTCATTGGATTTTTATTTTTATTTTAAAGTATTGAAATGTTCAGATTTTGTAAAGTAATAATTATCAGACTTTTTACACCGTACTGTATTGAAGTTTTAAGTGGGAAAATGTTGACAAGATATATGTGTAAAGTGAGTTGGAATTAGGTAACGAGTCAAGTAATGTACTGTTCATAACATTCCACGAGACAAACAAGATTCTACTGTGTATATATTTTTTGAAGTAAAAAGAGTGGTAACACAAAAATATCCAGTAAGAAAAGTACAATTCTGCACAGTTTTTTTAAATTTCATAAAAAGCATATATTATAAACATGGTTAATAAATAAATAAGACATTATATATATATATATATATATGTGTGTGTGTTTGTTGTTGTTTAAAAAAGTTTTACTTTCTTTCTTTTCCCTGACGACGGTTATACTTTGTTGAATATAGTTTACATTTATTGTTATCATTTATTTTATAGATGTTACTATAAAAAAATATTTACAAAAATACAATTTTGATATTTTTTATTTTAGCATTACAAACAACAGAACACTAACCCAAAACCTAACCCTAAAACTAACCCTAAACCTAACCCTAAAACTAACCCTAAACCTAATCCTAACAACTTTTACATTTTGTTGTCATTCTATTTGAAGTAAAAAAAATAGCGGTTATATCTGTTTGTCTGTAAAAAAAAAAAAAAGTAAAACGAAGACTAAAAAAGTAAAAAATAACGGTAACATCATAATATCTGTTTCTCTGTAGAAATAAAATTTAAAAGGAAGACTAAGAAATTTTACTTTTTATTTTGATTATGAGTTTTTAAACAACAACAATAAAAAAAGCTGTAACTCCACTAAAAAAATATCCGATAAAAAATTGATTTTTCTAATAAAGCAAAATAAAAAACACGAATCAAATTGTAATTGGTTTATTTTATTTTACATTTATTATTATCATTTAATTTGTATACGTTAATAAAAAATAATATTTAAAAAAGACAATTTTGTTTTGTTTTTATTTTCGCATTACAAAAAATACATCAAAATGATTAAAATCAACGGCCCGGGAATGGTCATATTTTATAGTTTTAGCGTGAAAACGGCACCATCGAACGGTGTCTTTATCTATAAGACAAGCACCATATTTTTAAATGAATCATTTAGAAGAACAAATAAAATGAATAATGACATAAAAAATATAACTATAAAGTGATAAGGAAAGCTATAGAAAATAATAAGTCTCTAAAATAAAAACAATATCAGCAATAATGAGAGTCATACTATTACTAAAAATAAGAATGATATTATGAAGTATATGAAAAAAAGATGATTTTGGCTTGAATGAAATGAGTAATGGAGATAGCTGTTACTACACAGATAGCTATTACAAAAATAAAAACAGTAATTCATCAGAATTTGTTCTACTAAGACAATTTATTATATGAAAAAAAAAAGGAATATAAAATATTTTTAAATGAGTCATATAGTAGAACAAATAAGAGTGAACAATATTATAAGAAATATAACTGTAAAGTGATAAGGAAAGCTATAGAAAATAATAAAAGTCTCTAAAATAAAAACAATATCAGCAATAAGAAGAAAACATCATACTATTATTAAAAATAAAAATGATATCATGAAGTATGTGAAAGAATTTACAAAGAATGTAGGAATAAAAACAGGGCAACAAAATAATCCCTATAAATTATGGCTTATTTTGAAATTCCAAGTATTTTAAAATGAATAAAAATTCCAGGAAATAATAGTATTAATATAAATATTTTCGAAAAAGTCAGATAAAAAAATATGAAAATTGTTGGCAAAGTTATCTAACAAATTTCTAAATAATAAAGATAAACTAGATGATTAAGGAAAATAGTAGTGATATTGATATTTTAAAAAGATGGGGGAAAGGGTTTAAGAATTTACAAACCTATAAATCTTCTGTGATAATATGTTACTATTTCCATCATCTATCATTAAATGTTGAATGTTTAGACAATTTTAAACTTTTCAAATACAAACAACTGTTAGTAATAACACACAAATAACATAGGCAATATTTTGAGTGGTATTATTGTCACCTCTTAGTGTATAAATCAAACTTACACTTTTAGATTCTTGAATATAGAACTTTAAGTCAATGCTATAACTAAATGAGCTATTCTGTCAAAGGCAACAACAATCAGAAATTTCATATACTTATCTATAATAATGGTTGGTTCAAATCTTCTAATTCCTTCAAATTTTTATTAATACTTTTTTCTAAGAGCAAGGTTAATTAGAAGTTTCCAGATATAACTTACAAGATTATTTGTCATTGTCAGATGGGCAGCTGCTTTGAATTTTCTTCTTTACACATTTTCCTTTCTATCCAATATTTTTGCATTTTTCCAATCAAACATTTGTTCATTAACACATACATGATATAATACTATAGATACATCTCTTTTGTCTTTTCTAACCATTAGTTCAACTTGTTTTAATCAGTGCTTAACAGGGTGGCAGGGTCTCACTAATATACATCATTTGTCACATACATGGTATTTCATAGCTGCAGTTTTGTTTTTCAGTATTTGGAAATTAGCCTATAAGTCAACCTAGTGTAGCAATACATAATGTCTAGAAGGCTCTAATTAACCTTCCTCTTAGACAAAAATATTAATTAAAAAAATTGGAGGAAACAGGAGAATTTGAATCAACCATCATAAAGAAGTATATGAAATGTCTTCTGATTATTCCTTTTGACAGAATAGCTCATTGGTTAGAGCATTATCTTAAAGTTTGACATTCAAGAATCTAATGATATAATTTTGACTCCTATGCTAATATTGTTACTGGACAGGCAAGAAATACCTGAAAAATATGGAGAATAATACTTCTCAAAATGTTGAATATTCTGCTAATGTGTGTTGTCAATTTGTATTACTAATAGTTGTTTATATTTGAAAAGTTTAAATAAAGTTTAATATTTTCTAGAGATTCAACATTTAATGGTAGATGATGGAAATAGTCCCAACATAGGCAAATACTATGAGTCTTCTGTTAGATTTATATTTGATTTTTTTACTAAGATCATTACATATCATTTACAGAGAACTTTAGATTCAAACCAACTACAAAAATAAACTGTTTTTAAAAATATTTATAGCACAGTAGATCACATACAAGTATTAAGAAAAAAAATTAATATGAATATGCTTTACACACACACACACACACACACACACATATATATATATATAATGAAAAATATTTGAACTTATATGCATTTTATCTATATTTAAAGTTTTGTAACAGCAACATAGATCAAGAATATTGTTAAAATTTAAGGAATATTTATCAATAATACATTACATGGTAACACTACTAGCATAAAAATTGAAAAACTGTATAGCATAGGGAAATTTAAGCTCTTCAAAACATTCTACAGTATTTTTATAGTTATAAATAATTTTGAAATTTACAATAAAAAGCTAAAGAATTAAAAAAACTTGAAAGTCATTAAAACTTCTAGACTTTTTAACTTTACAACCGGTTGAATTGAATTATTTCATCTTTTGGCTAATTCACTCCCTAGTGAATTTTTTCATATTATATGATAAAATGCGTGTAAAATGGTAAATTTTACTATAATAATTTTTTTTAATTCCCTGCTAAAAGGTGTGAAATTCAAAATTCTGGCTCTTACAATAGACATAAGCCACATCCTGACATGTTCAGCCATTGTCTCTTTCCAAGAGTGTAAAACATTCGACATTTTATGACATTGCAGTTTCCAATGATGCAAAAACATGTTTATTTGTAAATTTATCAGTTTTAAATTTTAAAAAAAAAATAATTTGCACTATATTTATTAGATATCAAGAAATATACATTATTAATAACTTATTTTGACTTGAGCTAACATAAATATGGCCTCAAGCAAATTAAAAAATTCTAGCTTTGACAGTAAACAATCTACATTATATTTACAGGAAAATATAATTTACAATAAATATTCAAAAAATTTAAACTTTTAAAGCATAATTCATTAGATATAAGAGAAATAAATAAATATTCATTCACATTTTTAAAAATAATGAGAAACAAGAAATATTTCATTGATTTTATAAACTGAAAATAATCTTTCTAGAAATGATGTGTAACAGGGAGTAACATCTTTCTTTTGATTGTGGTCTCATTTTTTTAATATTTATAGAAACAAAATATGAATATTTAAAATTTATTTCAGTAGCAAACAAAATATCTATCAAAGGAAGTCAAATTTGTTATTTTCTGGTAAGAAATAATCATTTTATCATATATTTATAAACTGAAAATAATCTTGCTAGAAACAATGATGTGCAAAGTCTTTGTTTTGATTACATCCTCATTTTTTTAATATTTACAGAAACAAAATGTGAACATTTAAAATTTATTTCAGTAGTAGACAAAAATATCTATCAAATGAAGTCAAATTTATTATTTTCTGAAAAGAAATAATCATTTAATCATATATTTTACATTGATGTATGAGACAAAGAAAAACATCAGAAATGCAGAAATGTAAGAGGTGTGCTGCTGCAATTTGGAATGGTTTTTAAAAGTATTATCATTATTTTCAAAAATAATGCTTCAAAAATATAGAAAATGTTAAAAAAGTCATCAGATAAAAAACAAACAATTGAACTAAAGTCTGATAATAATGAAATAGATTCCAAATATTTGGTCAGATTATTAATACAGATAGGATTACAATCAATAATGTTATTTATTGAGCTGAAAAAAAGTGTTTATGATATTATATAATTTAATATTATAAGAAATATACATATATACTTAAAGATTTTTAAAAAATGAATTTTACCAATGCTTACTTATAGATCAAAGCCTTAAATATTCAATAAAAAGCATTATAGAAATTTCAGACTATTATGGTAAAATATGGAATAATATATATTGGGAATAATTATAAGGGATTAAAAGTAAATTAAAATGACGAAGCAAAATTGGGTTGGATATACTATAAAGAGAGAAAGATATAAACTGTATTACAATTGATTGTAAAAGACCTAGCTAGTAAAATTGATGTGCAAAAAAAAGTAAGAAGCAGAAACACTAGATTAAATATGAAAACAGCTTCATTTTATAGTGCATTAATAAGGATTAGAAATAGTGATGATGATGTAAGCAAATATGTGCATAAATATATACACACAAATTTTTATAATGCTCTATATATAAGTATAATTTATAAGTCATTACATACATTTAAAAAAGTAAATATAAGTAAGATGATATACAACAGATGTTCCTATAAATTTATTTCAAGTATCAATGTCTTAAAAGTTAATAGTTAGAGAAAAATACTTTTAAATAAATTAGATTTCTTCAGTATCAAGTAACGATCTTGAAAATATGAATTTTATCAACAATAAACTTGTTGTGACAAAAAGGCCAAACATTTAGTCAAACTTCTAAATATTATTTTCATTGCTATTTGTATAATGTTTTCTTGTATATCTTTTACATGAGTTTGTCTTTTACCAAGAAGATCAGTTAATAATAAAAGTTGTTGTGTGATTGTAAATAAATACAGTATAATATATCATTTTCAAACTATATGTAATTTACAGGTTTTAGAATGTTAACTTTATAATAGTTAAGTTTATAATGTTGTTTTAAAATACTGTAGTTTATAAAACAAACTATCTTAATAGGATGGCAAAACGGTAAAATAACTATTAATGATGATCAATTATTATGTTGGAAACATATCAAAATGCTATTCAAAAAGAAAGTAATCTAAAAAATAAAACATATAAAAAATATAGACAATTACTTTTAAAAGTATAATTAGCCAAAATATTTTTGCTATATTTTTTCAAGACATTTCATTGCAAGTTTATTTATATATAATCAGTGAAATTTAATTCAAGCAAAGCTGAGTACTGTGTTATTTAACACAGTAATAATGTGATGGATTTTTTCAGGCAAAAATTATAATATCAGCAAAACATCACATGACTTATGTCCACAAATTACTTTTAAGCAATTAATGAACTTATCATACATCTGTGATTTTATTTAAGCTTGGCAGATCAATGGTTGACAGATAATAATGCTTAATAAATTTCTATCCTGTATTGTCCTATCCAATATTTCCAGATTATTTTCTTGCTTATAATTTTCATCAAATTCAGATCCAAACTTTTTACTAATGCCATAATCTAAAAATTAGTCTAGAGATATTAGATAGAGCAGCTCTGGTTAGGGATTTATTGAGTGGCACCAACTTTTTACTTAAACTTATATTAAGTAGCAGAACTGGAATATGAAAAATAAATTTGACAGTTAAAAGTTCTTAAATTGATTCTTGAATGAAAAAATACATATATAAAAAATAAAATCTGAAAATTTGAACATCACATGATCTTCCAAGTGTTATATACATCTAAATCCCAACTTAATCGTATGATAAATATGTTTTTAAATTAAACTATAAAACACATACACGTAAGCTAACCTTTTTGCAAGCAAGAAATAAACGATTATCTTAAAGGCAAAAAATAAATAAAAATTTTATTGTTATTAATATATTATCTATATACAATAATCACTAATTGACCTAAATCAAAATCATGAACTTGGTATTCAAAGTCATCAAAAATTATCGTTTTAATAATAAAAAAATATAAAACCAAGGAGCTTCTTATCTGAATTCAGATAAAAAATTCTCATCAGTTGAACAGTACATGAATTTAAGCAGAGAAATTGAACTTGCAGTTGAAGTAGAAATACCAGCTGCCATAAATCTCATTAAAATGTTATTTATTGTAAATGTATTTGTTAAATAAAGTGTTTAAATGAAAAACTCTAGGTGTATTTTCTATATTCAAATTATAATTGGTCATACCTTTTCACACACCTACACATATTTTTACACAGTTGCACATATTTCCATGCATTCACACCTATACTCGACATCTACACACATTTATGCAAACCCTCATTTTAAATGATATTGATATACCCTGAACTAGATGACTATGCAAATTCTCCCTGAGTTTGAAACCTGGGAATAATGGAAACAAAAGATGGTAAGGACAAGTTGAGTGTATGTATATCATTTAATATGTATTTGAGTATTAACCCCTCATCTCACAGGTATGAAGTTAAAGTGTATGTGAAATTAAAAGTGCAAGGATCTTAGATAAAATCTCTTAGCCACTGTGATGACCTATTAAACTACTATCAAACAAGTTAAAATCCCAGTCTGTTACAATATATATATATATGTCCATTAATGCTCATTATAATATATATATATATATAGCTATTAATGCTCATTATAATATATATATAATGTTCAAGGCATTTTAAAGAGGATATTTAAACTTCTTTGTATCAATAATTTCAATCTCTACAGTCAAGTTGTAAAGTTTAGTGTCTATACAAGTAGATCATTAATAAAGGTGGGATTCCACCTTTATCGTTAAAAGATTGCCTTGACAACAGTTTTAAATCATTGATTGTATTGATAATGTGATTGTCTAAGTGTTGATTGGTTTTTAATTATACAAACCCATTTAGTCTTGAGCATTATTACACTTATTATTTAAGTAATACTTTGGGTGCAATTTAAAATTTATAATTGCAGTTTGCAATGTTATAATTTACTATTTATTAGAGTTTATTCAGAATAGGTTATATTTATCTGTTTAAAGAAGATTATTTAAATTTCTTTGTATCAATAATTTCAATCTCTGTGGTTAAGTTGCAAACTTTAGCGTCTACATAAGTATATTAGACCATTAATAAAGGTGGAATTCCACTTTTATTGTTAAAAGGAGGTTGTTTTGACAATAGTTTTAAATTGTTGATTGTATTGATACTGGGATTGTCTAAGGGTTGAATCGTTTTTAATAATATATTGTAATGGGCACATATGACATTACATTGTTTTTTTTATTATTAAACATTAAAAAAATAAAAGTTCGCAAATAAAACTTCTTTTTTTTAGGATTAAAAATTGAAAATTAAAAAATCATCTTAAACTCATATATATATAATCGCACAGATGAAAAAAATTATTAAAATAAAACTTTATTAAAAATAGAAAAAGTACTTTAAAAGCAAAAACTTAAAAAGATTTAGAGGTAAAAATATATCTTTAAGTTTGGAAAACAAATTAATTAATGTTATTGAAAAATGGAGATGATTATTTTAATTAGTCAAAGTGAACTAGCCCTTGGGCATTTAAATGTATAAGCAACGGTCAGATAGAAAAACAATAGAAACTAACATCAAATGAGAGAAATCCATCGAGAAATCAGACCTCAATGGAAGGATCATCATCATCGATGACGTAACATCCATGGGATCCGAAAGTTACATATAAAAGAAAAAGTTTGAAATAAATTTTTAGTGAGTGAAGAAAGTTATTACGAGTGGACAGATATGTGTTAGTGGAGAGTCGGAGGTGAAGGGATTGAAAGACACACTTTCTAATTCCTTCAATTGTTAAAGAAAAAAAAATGAAACATCGTTTTCTACATTGAGGACCAGCTAAAGTAAAAAACCTCCGGATGAATAAATAAAATGGCCAACAGAATACCAATCTTTTTAGGACGGCATGGGAATTCACGTTCAAATGGCAAGCAACGGATAAAGCTGGATGTTTAAAAAATTGTAAGAACTTTATATTCATTTGAAAACAATAAGAATTCTAAATTCTAAACCTTTTAGTAAATAATACAAATAGAATCCTATCTGACCAACATAAATTAATATTAATAATGTTATTTGATGTATTTTTTTTATTATTTAAAATCATTTCCATTTATTTTTGTTGTTCTTTTAAGTTTTTATTATGATTTTTTGTTTTTTGTTAGACTAAATTATATAAATGTTAAACTTAAGTCGGGTGTGAATGGCTGTATAGATTTGTAAAGTTATATTAGGGGAGGGTAATCTTAGGTCATTTGTTTCGTAGTTGAATTAGGTCAATGGATTGGATATATTGGTGTAATTAGTAGATGTAGTAAGAGATTCGCTATGGGCAGAATGGCTAGTTTATGCCGCACCCAACTGTTTTGCCTATGGAAGGGGTTATAAGATGTAGAACGCTATTCCTTCCTATGGAGTTTTTTTTTTATTGCTCTTATCGTCAGATAGATGTAGTATTCCTATCTGGCGAGAGTCAATTTTTTCTCTTAACCTATTTGTGCTGTCATATTTCATATTACATTGAATACATTAATGTATAAGATATATTGACGCCAGTTTGACTGAAAACTTTTGGCCTAAGGTTAAATGAGGGACAGAATATTTTCTTTTTAAATGCGAATCTATGTAGTCTATTCACACTCGATACTCTAAATAAAAATGCATTAAATTTAAGCTGGGTATAGATGCTTGCATGGATTCGTTATCGGTCAATTATGTTTTTGGTTTTCATATTTGATCAAAATATATAGACATTCGGTAAATAATGATACCTTACGGTGAGTATCTAAAATGTATTTATTCAGATGTCTTTTAAGTTATTGGTGTCAATGCGGCATCTTACAATGAATGCTATTGGGTTTCTTATAAATTTCCCTCTGCAATACCACCAATGATTTTATGTTTTGATCGTTTATGTTTATATTTAAATGTTTTTGACCGTGTAATCTATGTAACCGATCTATACTCAACATTATAAAACAAACTTTTATAAATCCATCTGTGTGAACTTATAATAGTATAAAAAGTAAAATGTAAATTAAAATCTAAAATAAAAGTTAAAAATAATGTTAAATGTTAAAGTAAACATACTAAAATAATAATGTTAAATTATATATATATATATATATGTGCGTAAATAAATGTTTGTGTGTATAATTACTGGCAGTGGCTTATTTTATTCTTTTTTTATATATCTTAGATGGGAATTTAATACAAAATATAAATCTGCTATTCCACTGAGCTAGTGACAATGGGCTAACAACTGGAATCAACCAATATAATTTTTTTTTGACTTATGTATCTGCCTACTTTATAAATTTTTCTAGGTTCAAATGCCTAGTGGCACCCTGTAGTGTAGATTACATTAGTCTCCTATATCTCTGGATCATTATAATATATATATATTGTAACAGTCAAGTTTGTACATTCACGTAACAGAATTCAGAATCCAAGCAAAAGAGACCGAAGCTGACTAGACTAGGACTGTGACATCCCAAGTCTGACCACACTTCAACTAGTAAGCCAGGATTCTAAGACTCAAGACCCTATGTATGATCACCTTGAAATTACACATAGTATACCTCTTTCCACACGGCCGACATAGGTCACGGAGACACAATCAGACTCTGATAATTAAAAGAGATGTTCCTAATTGTCTAAAATATATCACTCAATTTAACTTAATGCATAGTTTTCACATCTATAGACTATAAATAATAATTAGAATTGGATTGAATTAGATCAATGGACGAGACAGAGAACGAAATACATTAAACTAATTATACATTTATTTATAATTCTTCTATCCATATTTCATTTATTTACAATAGCATTTCAGCATAGAATGTACGCAAATATTGGGTAATTCAAAATAGCTTTACATAAGTAATCATTAAATTTCATAGATGTGTTTAACATGTGCCCATCTTATGAATTGCTTTACAATTAATACATAATCAATCACTACGTTATGTCTATAAATCTAGTTAAACCAAATCCTATTAAATTTGTGGCTGTTATATAAAAAAATTATATTGAACTTTGATCATGAATTCATTTACTAAAAACAATATGACTTAATCACGAGCGCATAAACCCAGCTCAAGTAACGATCGATCGAACCTGGCTTTTGAGAGAAAATTTTAGAATGCTGAAAGCGTTATGTTAAGGTGGGAGAGTTGGCTGAAATAAGATTTTACCAATGTGCTATGGCACAAGTAAACAATAATAGGAAAAGTCGCTCTGCAGATGGATGAAATAACTTCAGGGTTCTTGCGACAAACGCCGGTACCCTGTAACTGATCGCAATGCTGCGTAAAAGGAACATTGTGTTCAGGTAATGGCAGGGGACTTACATGCTAACCTGGCCTTGGCTCAGGCTTCACTACTGCTCTACCCTATAAGAGAAAATGTGCTGGCAATGCCGTGGCTCCACCTTAATGTACGTATCATATGTATAGCAGCAAAACGAGAATAATTTTATAAAATAATATATCACATCCGCCAAGCAAAGAATAGTATATTTCATACTATAAAATACAAGACAATAACATATTAGCTCTATCAAATTGGGACCAACTCTTGTGTAGCCTGATAATAAATGTGTATGCTACTAAAGGGAATATTAATACATCTGTACTTTGACATGCTCGATCTATTAGGTTACTTATATATAAAAAAAATACTTTAAGGAGGGAAAGCATATTTCTATGGATTTAAGAACTTAAATGACAAATATACTTATAAATACGATCAAGGCTAAATTTAATTCTTAATAAAACTATAAAGTTAAGTGTTTAAATGGTTGATTTTAAAAGAGCCACATTTCACATATTAAATCATTTAAATAATAAAAAATAGGATTTCGAAACAGCGCAGAAAGCTGATGCTATAAACAAATTACGCGAAGATTTTCAAATAATATCTTCTTAAAAATATGAAATTAAGTGCCCACTGTTTCAAAATATTGGCATATAAAATATAATAAGCATTTAAAATAAACAAAGAAATATAGAAACAACCGCAGTGATTACATTTATTGTGTTTAAATGGGAAAACTTACCCATCTTACTAAATTTAATTTTAATGTATTGTTAATAATGTTATTAATATTGATTATTTTTTCTTTATTTAATTTTTTTTTTTTTACAATGTTGTAAGTACTACCGTCACTTTTATTAAATTTTTAGTTTGTATGATTATTTTTTCAAAAATGGTTTATTAGATTTATATAATAAAATATAGATGTCATACAATGTTGTTTTAATATTTTTTTGCACATCGATGGTGGAGGTCATTGGAAATTTTTAAATTCAAAAGAGGGTCGCAAACCAAAAAAGTTTAAAAACCATTTATCTAAAACACCTGGTCGTAAACAAGTTTAATACAAAAATAAAAGCCTAAATAATACTGTTAAAAATATCATGACTAAAATAAAATAATATATCTGGGGATCAATATCACATCTTCAATTATAAGTGCTTATTATCCTATTTGCAAAGGTGGTCTTCATTTAATATGTCCTCAATCATTTGTAGCCTATATCAGAGCTAAGATGTACATCACAATCACAATTAATACAGTCCTCAAAGATATTAATCCACATATAATATTGCTTGCTCAACTTTCATATACAAGTGGTTTTTTAATACTGATTATGCTATTGAGCATTTAATCGGTTTTCCATTTAAAGATCTGAAAAAAAGTATCTATCTTAACAGACATCTAAGGTCAACCCTCCCAATTGCCAAAACATTAATCAGATTCCAAAATAGGTACTTTTCTTAATCATGGCTAGAATTTTTACTTAATCGATTACTTAACACAATTTCTACAAAAAATTTCCTCTTTAACCATTTTAAATTAAATCTAGATCCCACATGTATCTTATGTAATAGTCATCCAGAAGACATGATACACATTTCTGAAACATGTCCATACTTCTCATCTTTACAATACTTCATATTCTACAAGCAAATAATTAATCTAAAGGAATTGCTTGAGAAAAATATTACAAATTTTAATTCATGTAATGGCATAATAATTATTCACAATATTAGAACTACATGGTTTGCTCACTGTTCTATAATTTTCAACAACAAAAAAGATAATGTTCTAAAAAAATAATAAAGAGTGATATAATATATACTTAAATGCTTTAAAATATATACTCAGAAATACTATGAAAAAAGTTTTCCACAGCAATATTTTTCTTGGTTTTCGTTATTTTAAAATGACATAAATTATACTTTAAAACTGAATCATTGTCACTGCCTTCAAACACTAGTCATAATAATTATATTTTATAAGCCATGTATCTTAGGTTATTTTTTAAAAAAATCTGCCTATATATGTGTTAATACTTGTACATAATTTGTAATTATAAGAATTTCTTCAGTGATTAAAGCATTGGATGATGAAGATAAAGACCCAGGATATTGTCATATTTTGAAGAATATTTATAAAAATGGAACAGCAACAATTACATTACTTAATGATAGTAAAAATATTAACATTGAGAAGGGTATATGACAGCATGGCTACATCTTAAAAACGTTTTCCATTGTAATAAGTATGTTGTGAAGTGAAATGGAAAGCCAAGGGAATAAAAATAAGTAGAAATTATCTAAATCATCTATATTTTGCAGATGATGTAATTGTTTTTGCAAATAATGCTTTAGAGTTTCAGAAAAGATTGCAAGAGTTATCAGACAAAAGTAAGAATGTAGGATTAAAAATAAATGTTAAAAAGATTAAAGTAATGTTCAATGAATTTTCACATAAGAAGAAAATAAAGATTGATAATAATGAATTAAAAGTTATCAATTGCAAATATCTTGATCAGATTACTTGTAGTGTTCCGAAACATAATTGATGACATTTATAATAGAATTGAACAAGTATGGAGTGCTTTTAGCAAAATAATTTAATATTAAAAGGAAATATGCCTACACATTTGAAAAAGAAAGGTTTTTAATAAATGTGTGTTACCAGTTCTTACTTAAAAATCTGAGACTTGAGACATTTTACAAAAGAGAAATACAAAGACTTCAGACCACTCAATGAAGTATGGAGATATGTATGTTAAGAGTAAAAAAATGAGATCAAAAACCAAATAGATGAGTGAAAGAATAAACAGGTGCTAATGATATTTTTGGAGAAAATAAGAGACTGAAGTGGAGTTGTGGCGAACATATTGTTAGAAGAGATAATAATGGATGAACAGTTGAAATCTTAAACTGAAGTCCAAGAGATTATAAAAGACCTATAAAGAGACCACATGTGGGATGAAGGGATAAAATAAGAAAGTGCCTGGGTAATGTGAAGAGAGGGAAGAAATTAAAGACAATAAACTGAACATTCTGCAGTGGATTGGTATTGGTGGAAAATGATGATGATGAACTCATTTTTAGTTTCACATTAAATTTTGGGCTTATTTACTCCTTATGTTTTTAAATATATACATATGCATGTAGTATAGTATTAATATTTATCCATTAAATAAGAGTATATTATATTTACTTATAATAGTAAATATTATAGTGTCTTTATCCTACTGTTATAAATGGATTAACGATTAACATTACTCCTATGGAGATTTATTTTTTGTTTCTCACGAATTCGATTTTCAAACGATTTTGCTGGAATTAATTAAAAAATGTTGCTGAATGAGTATCCAATACATATATACATAAACAATAAACATATTGTCTTTTTTTTTATTCATGCACTTTTTCTAACCTTTATAAAAAAACCTCTACTAGAAGAACTTTTCTTTTGTAGAATAATTAGTTTTCTATTTACTCTTCTCTTTCTTCATTTTAAAAGTTTCCATTTGTAGCAGCATGCTGCATTTGTTATTGTGTCACAATGACACTTCTTGCTAAAGAAATTGTGTAAGGCTATACAGAGCTTAAACCCTGAATTTGCCACTCTACTACAGCATTAAACCAGGCAAAGGAAAACAAATAAATTATAGTTATTAACTAATATTCATATTTATTTAATAAGTTGTAAACAATTATGAAAAAAAAAAGTAGAATAATGAGGGTTAAAAAAAAGATTGGCACCAATTTCTTTTTATTCAAAACATTTTTTTCCCTTTCATTTCTGACTTTATTAAAATACTAATTATGGTTTCGCAAAATGCAGTCCATTTTTCTACAACCTTGTTAAAAAGTTCTTGTTTTTCGTGCTCCAAAAGTATTTTAAACAAGGCCTGGCTAGGTAAAAACCTGATCCTGATATTTTTTTTTTCAAATTCCAATGAATATAATAACTAATTAATAATTTTGTGTTGCATTTTTCATTCAAAATTTCAATTAAAATGAAGTTAACCAACGATAATTTAGAAATCAATATGGCGGCAAAGTCATTACACAATCAGAAATCTTGCCGCCAATATTACCAGTTCAAAATTCCAAAGTTCAGCCAAATATAATCTTATTTTTAATTTTATTGTAGTAATTTCCGATTTTTGTTTAGAAAAAAAAAATTCAGTTTCAAGTTTCCAGGAAGTAGTTCATTTACCACAAACAAGTTAACAAGCTTTGTTTTTTAATACTTAAAAAGTATTCTAAATCTTAGGTTAACGGAAGAAAAAAACTACCTTCACATACTTTTTCAATTTCCAATCAGTTGATAACTTATAATTTTGTGTTACATTTTTATTCAAATTTCCATTTAAAATCTAGTTACTTAACGATAATTTTTAAAAAAAAACATCACATGACCAGTCAATGCTTCTTATTTTTAATGTTATTGCAGTAAACTTTGATATGTGTTTAGTAATAAAAATTCGATCTCAAGTTCCCCAGCAATCAGTTCATTTGCTCACAAACAAATTAACAAACTCTGGTTTTTTATGCTTATATAAGTACTCAAAATTTTAGGATAACAAGTTTAAAAAAACTAGCATTATATACTTTTAATTTATTTCCTATTTTGTGCTACATTTTTCATTCATATTTTCAATTTAAATCAAGTTACTAACGATAATTAAAAAAAAAAAGCATGACATTGTCAAACCTAACCACCTACCCAGCTTTCACCATATCGCCCTATATCTGAACCCTCTATCTATGAATCTCACACTTCATTAGCTTCATCTCTAAAGCAGCCAGTTCCAGAGTCTGATCATCCTATCACAAACTTTAACTCAACAATTGCAAACAATTCTAACACAGCTACATCACCACCCTTCTCTGGAAATCTGGACCCTCTAACCATGGATGTCATAGTTAAATCACATCAAAAGCCTTATTCAGTCTCTATCTCTAATACAGCTAGATCCAGAGTCTGACTAAGCTATCCAATTCAACAATTGCAACCAATTCTAAAGTAGCTGTATTTTCATCCCCCTCTGAAGTACTCATCTATTCAAATGCACCAGAAAACAGGGATAGCATAGTTAACAAAACATCTTCAGAATTATGAAAACAAATCCCACCATGCATCTTACCCATACCAACATATCCTCAATAAAATAAAGAGCAAACCTGATCACCCAAAGAATATATACACACTAAAGAATCAAAAATAACTGACATTGTGTTAAGACCTCACAACCAACTGCCACACTCCATGAAAATCACTAGTCCCTCATACATGTTACCCAGGCAATCCAGCCATATATAAAACTAAACCTGATTTGCATGAGTAAATACAGCAATCGAGAGCATGTAAAATTCATGTAATCTTGTGTAAATCAATAAATCAAGTTTTACATATGTAAAACTACTACTACAGATTGCCAATGTAACCACAACAATCCAAGCTATGTGAAACTTTTGTAACTAATCCATTCCTCCAGTCCTGAGTAAATTAATAAATCAACTTTTACATATGTAAATCTACAACTACAGATTGTTCATGTAACCAAAGCAAACCATGCTATGTAAAACCCTTGTAACTAATCCACAACCTGTAAAAATTCTTGTAAATTTTGTGTAAAATCAATAAATCAACTTTTACATATATAAATCTACATCTATGGATTGCCTATGTAACCACAGCAATCCAAGCTATGTAAAACCCTTGTTACTAATCCATAGCATGTAAAGATTGCTGTAATTTCATGGAAATCAACATTTATGTATGTGCACCTACAACTACAGATTGCCCATGTATATTATAGCAATCCCAGCTATGTAAAACCCTTGTAACTAATCCACAACATGGACAAATTTATGTGTAAATGAATAAAGCAACTTTTATATATGTAAGTCTACAACTGTGGATTGCCCATGTAAACATAGCAATCCAAGCTATGTAAAACCCTTTTAACTTTCTAAGATAATAAAGCTTATCATTGAAGAATAATAATAATAATAAATTTATTTCAAAACAATAATTTCGTATTTTTTCATTTAAAATCATTTGTATAAATCTGCATTATACCCAGTTAAAAGTAACTATATATAAAAGTGGAAATATTAATACTGTAGACAATATCTAATGTACAAATAAGCAAGTAAATAATTATGGTAAAACAAAATAAATAGCTAGTACAAGCCTCAGACTGCCTATCTTATAATGGTTGATACTATGGTGAAATGCTTACTAATTTGAAATCTAGATTATCTCGGCAAGTCTCCCTTTATAACAGAGCTAAATGTAACACTTCATATAGCTTAGTATTCATTGCCTGTAAAAAGATCATAGGCCACTCTTTTAAACCCATCGCTGTTAAGATCATTTGCTTCAAAGGAAATCACAACAAACAGAAAATTAATCAAGCTTGGACCTTAATCAATTCTGTTAATATGATAAACATTAGAACCAATAGCATTCCTCTCACCAAACACTGGTCATTTAATATTGTAACATAGGTGGAGCTTTGTTGATTTGCACTTACAACTGTTATACATGAAAATATACAAATTCATTAAAAATAAAGCCCAGTTTAATTATCTCTGTATGCAGGTAGAAATGCCTATATATTTTGCTAATTCTCTCTCAGTCATGCTTTGACAAAGATACTCCTTATCGAAAGTATGGCTTAGCAGATTAATAAATGTATTTTATGATTATTTTGCCATAACATAATTATTATTTACTTGCTTATTTGTATTCTAAATAATTATACATGTATATAGGTATTGCACAGAGGCTACTGATAAGGTGGTAAGCAATCAGTAAGCACTGCCAAATTAAGAAGATCTCTTATTATCTTGTACAATGAGATGTTAGTCAATGAAGACTAGTACTATCTCTGATAGAAACAATTTTGTGTGGTCTTTTTTTATATTCTTTTATTTTATTAAATTCAATTATTTGATTTAATGTAGTGCCCAGTCATTATGAGCTTCTCACATTGTGACTTCTCTGCAATACTATATCAAAAAAATTGTGTTTATGCCATCATATTTCCATTGTTTATCTAAATGTCCAGCAATTTTGATATGTGTGTGAAGATGGGCTATATTGTGCTCAAAAATATTAAACTTCTGATAAATTTTGATATTGAATAACTGTAAATTATATAAAATTGTGATTGTTATTATTAGCTAACAAAATCATGCACTGCTAATGTAAATATATGTACACAAAGTCACCACCTGGTAAGAGGTACCTTTGCGCAAGCTAAATTTCAGTGAACCTAGTCTTCTGAATGGAACTGGCTTGAGTGCAGTGCAATGACACAAGTCCTTGCACTTATCAAGACTTCAGATCTGCATGATTTATATATTTTGCAAGATCAAAAAATAAAACATTTTATCACATGCTAAATGTAACTATGTTTCCTTTTTTGACAAAACTCTGGAATTTGTAAACCCTACAATAAATATTATATTCAAAGTAATATAATTGTAGTAATGATTATGCAGTAATGCAGATTTTTCAGTTACCTAAATGTTTCATAATGTTCTGGTCATGTAAATGTGAATTCAGCTTTTCATTACCATTTTTATTTTATTAGATCACAATTTGCAAAAAAAATTAGGGCAATGTTATTAATAGACTCACAATATGAAGAAAATAATATATATATATATTTTATTTTGCTTTCTCAAATATTGAGTCAAAATCATATTTATAACAAATAAATAATTATTTATATAGTATAAGTACCAATTTGTGTAGTTTTAATATATCTATATTTTATAATTTAATGGCAGTTGAGACAGGTTTAAAAAATTAATAGGAAAGTACTTCTGCAAATTTAAAGACTGTTTATAATAGTTTATTACCATTAAATTTATTATTTTTATTAGGATTACAATTTTGTTTTAATTAACGGACATTTTATTTATATTATCTATATTGACAAGTAAGATAATTTTTTAAAAAAATCTAAATATTTTTTATCACACTCATGAAATAAAATTAGTTAATTAAAACAAAATGAATTCTATATAATTTTATCATAAGACACAGCAGAATATTGAAATATTATTATTATTTTACATTTTTATTCACATATTAACTCTCCAAACTTTAGAAAAGCCATGCATTACACCTTCTTTTGTTAATGATAGATTATAATAAATAAATAAAAAAACAAACAATTGGTTTACTTTTGCTAGAATAGATAAATAATTTTGTAGGTACTTTTCCAATTGAGTATTTACCAGCAAAGTTGTGTAGTTGCTACAATCAGAGGACATTATACAATAATATCATATTAATGAAATGGGCACAATAATATTTTTTTAAAAAATTGTTTTTTACTAATTCTGTTTCCATAGGATTAAGATCTTCATTTATTAGTGTAATTTTATGGATCAATTATGAATTTCAGCTAAATAACAAATTCCACTATAATACAAAACCAATAAAAGCAGATTAGTAAAATGTAAAATATATATATATTAAAAAAATGATAATATTAATATTTAAAAAAAGGACAATATCAATATTAAAATTAAAAAAATAAAAACATATTACTTCATTGGATTCAACCCCCAAACCACATGTTCAGGCTTCTGATAATTACTCTTAACCCACAACCATATAGCCACACAAACACACAGAAAAACTTCTAAAATATGACTGATAAATTAAATGACCTATTATGCATAATTATTATGAGTTTATGTTTAAAATAAAAATAAATTTGTTTTTAAATAAATTATTAATAGTAATGTGTTATTTTTATGTACATTAGGATTTTTAAGTAAAGATAATGGAGAAATCTAAACATTTATATATAAATTTTATTAATTATCACAGCAAAATGGTATCAAGTTTGTTTGGTTTAGCACAACAGTAGAGAATATAATATTTATTGTAATTTGAAGAATTATCAGAAGTTTGAGTAAAAAATGCAATCCTCTTATATTTAAATTAAAAAAATATTTGCAATTGAATTATGTTTCTAGCAATGAAGTGAATTAGAAGTCTAAACATTTTCATATAAATTTTATTACTTATCAGGTAAAATGACACCTGTTTGTTTGATGCAGCTCAAAGATAGGGTGTATAAAATTTAATACATTTCAAACAATTTAAGCAAAAAATAATCCTAATATATTTAAATAAAAAATATTTACAATCAGAACATGTTTTTCTAACAATGGACTAATTAATGAATCTAAGCATTTACAAATCAGAACTTATTTCTAACATGAGTGATTCACAGATCTAAGAGTTTTCATTTATATATAAATGTATTAATTATTGTTATAATCTGGCACATCAATTGATGAAGGGTTTTTGTGCCCTGCACACCCACATATAGAAGCCCAGAATGTACATTATGTACATTTAAATAAATAAAAACACTTTTTTCTTATATGGTATAGTTAATGAGAACACTATTATAAAAGATTATATCTTGACAATAAGTAGTCTTGAACCAGAATAAATTGGTAATTTATCAATTACATTCTGGTTTCAAATATATATCTATACAGTAAGCTAATAATGTTTATATATATATCTTAAAAAGCCAGTCAAAACTTAGACAATCCCAGTACCAATAACAATTGACAATTTCAAACTGTTGTCAAGGCAACCTCATTTTAACAATAAAGGTGGTTAAAAGTAGGTTGCCTTGACAGCAGTTTGAAATTGTCGATTGTTATTGATATTGGGATTGTCTAAATGTTGACTGGTTTTTAATGATTATTTACAAACCAATTTAGCTTTGAGCATTATATATATAATATTCTCACAAACTATGACATGCCTAATACTAAAGCTTCAAATCTTAGAAATAACATTAATTTGCAGCTTTAAAAACTTAAGTAATAAACAGAAACAAAAAAAACCAACAATATTATAGCTAGTATTATTATTATAATTAAACCTAACCAACATTAATATCACTTCTTATGTCAATTATTCTAGTTTCGCTAAAGTCAGCATATACGTTTTTTTTAAATACTTCAACATTAGTATGAATAAACATTCAAAATGCTATCAAGAATTATTAACAAAAAAAGAAAAGATTAATTTTATTTTAATTAAACTCATCATGATTTAATATTATAAACTCTTTAAATGCACATAATGAGAAACCGTAAATAGGATTATTATGTTATTAATTAACACATTCACAATAATAATCGCCATAAAAATATTAGAAACAAAACTAATTTATAATTGTAGTAATATTCAAAAGAAAAAAACAATATTGCAGTCAATAAAATCACCATTTTATTTAAAGCCAAAAATTCTCAACAGTAGTGTTTTTAAATTTGTAATTTAGAATTAATTCTAATTAATTTTTATTTATTAGAATACAAATGGCGATTCGTGATGAAATTAACATTAGGGTTCTCAATTGCTATATACACACAGAGAGAGAGTTTACATGTGCATATATATATCCTAAAAGTAACGCCAATAAAAACTTTTTTTGTACTTCACATAAAAAGTTCAAGCCTTTTTTTTTTAAAAAAAGTTGTTCTTAAGCTCTTTTTTTAAAAAAAAAAAACTTATTTGCCTAATGCATAATACAACTTCAAGTATAATAAGGATAATGTTTTCAATACTGATAACAAAGTTTGAAGTTGAAAGTTAACACAATACTAAAACATGATTTCAAGTATTTTTAGATACCAAAAAAAAAAAAAAAACGACAGAGAGAAGAGAGTGAATGATTTAAAAGCAGCAAAAAAAATTAGGAATAACTTTTTACAAACACTTTTTGTAACTTACACTTTTGAGACAGATTTTTTTTTTTTTTAAGTTAAAATGTTTGCTAATGCTGACTTCTAATATAACAAGGGCCACATGACATAATGGTTAACCAACCATTTTGCCTAAAATTCAATTCTAGGTTTACAGATCATAAATTGTAACAGTTTTCTTTCAGATAGCCATCCTAAGCACAATTCATCAAATATTTAAGCAGTAAGAAGATAATTAATTAATGGTAAAAATTTAGATTAATCTGGATTGTTTTAACAAGTGTCAGTGCATGAACAAAAAACAAGGTTATAATATGTTTCACCTGGCATCACCTCTGGAAATAATATATACTTCTATAGGTGTTGAATTCATAGTTTTACTTCTAAACTTCAAAATTCATGAATCAAAAATCAATTTTATCACTTCTAGTGTTTGAATTCAAGGCAAATTATGAAGTTACAAACCATAATGATTATTACTTTAAATAATACAATAGTATAATCTAATGTTAAACATCTGAGAAGTCACATGTTCAAGCAACATAAATGATAAATTAAGCTGTGATTATTTGAACTTTAACCCATACATTCAACACTTCACAACTGCACAAAACTATACAGGACTACTAATGCTATGAATAATATTTACAATGATATATGAACTGAGTTTTTTAATAAAAAAAATATAATTAAATTTTACAATTGTACATGTTATTACAAATCTAACTGTAAACATTTAAATACAATACTTGCTAGTACATGTTATCAGATTCTTACATTAATGTATCCTAATATGGTCAGCTTAAATATTGTGATTCAAAAATAATTGTGGCATTAACTGAACAGAAAAGATCAGTGAAATTAAATATTTTTTTTTAAAACAATTATGTAAAAATATAATGATTTTAAATAAAACCAAAATATTTTCTGAGCATGCAACTGTGGATAATTGATGTTTTTTTTTAATCAAAGATTGAAGATCTTTTTTAATGCTGGACTTATGAAAGAATTTGTGGTTCTGAACTTTCTCTGCATATAATTAAATACCATTAACTCATTAATGTATTGAATAATTTTGTTGATGACTCATTAAATTTAAATACCTGCATCAACTATATAGTGGTTTGCTATTATATGTTAGACTATTCTCACAATTTAAATTCATTGCTAAAATTTTATAGAAAAAATAATACTTTATTTATACTTTTTCAATGTTATTTAACTGGAAATAATAATGCACAAATTAATATAGAACAGTAATTAGGTTCCCCTTTCTTCTTCAGGCATTATGGTCTAAGTCTTGACAGTACTAGCATCGAAGTTGAACTGGGTACCATAACATTAATAAACAATGAATTTAAAATATTATAAACAATTCAGCCATTATGTCAGAGACAATAAATAATAAGTTAAAATCTTATATATGTATAATGTCATATTAATTGAATCAAATATTCAAAATAAAGATTTATTCTTGTCAATATTGTTAGGCTAAGAGTATTAGTGTATTAAATGTTAGGTATTATGTTCATAAGAATTCTTTTTATCAGATTTGTATAATTTTATTTGAATTACCCCTATATATAACTGTCATTGGAAGACACTTTCCAAAAATTCTTAGCTTAGGTTCTGGCCTCATTATAAAATAACAATTTGCTTAAAACCAATCAAACAAAAACAAAAAAAAACTAACGCATCTGAAAAATCATCAAAGTTTTTTTATAATAATCATTTACATAAACATAAGTAAGATACATTATTATATAAAACTATATTCTACAATAGTAAATAAAAAAGATAAATCATGAATTCAGTGAACATAAAGATATAATATTTCTATATTGGTAATGGAAGTTGTATCAATTCTTAACATAGATAAATTTTCTTTATTCTCTAGCTAAATATCTATTTATTGAAAAACACTAGAAGTTATTTGGGTTGCTATGGGTTAACAGACTAAAAAATAATTTGTATTTAAAAGTACTTTCATTATCAGAGAAACATTCTAAACTTCACTTGGACTTGAACTCAGATCATTGACAAAGCAGAAAAACACACCTATTATACAATAAAATATTCCACAAAAATAAATTGAATTCTTACACACATATATATATATATATATATATATATATATATATAATTTTAAATATAAAAAAACTATTAGTATTAGCTAAAAATTCCTATAATATTCCTACATATATTCAGCTATAAGGTGGAGGGTGCTAAGAATTCCCTGATTGCAGATCTAGGCCGCCAGTTGATGATGACTTTTTATTTAGGTACTTACAACTGCAGATAACTTTCAAATAAAGCAAAATTGCAAGAATTGAAAGAAGAACTGTCTCATATTAAATGGGACATTATTGGACTTTGTGAAGTTAGAAGAAAAGGTAAAGAGACAATTGATTTAAAGAGTGGGCATGTACTCTACTACAAGAACACATATATTAAAAGTACAAGTGGAGTAGAATTTATTACAAATAAAAAATGGAAGAACAACATTGTGAAGATTGATGGTGTATCAGACAGAGTGGCAAGTTTAGTTATTTAAATTAATAGTAGTTACCAAATGGAGATAATTCAGATTTATGCACCAATAAGTTCTCACAGTGATGAAGCAATAGAAGATTTTTATATGGATGTACAAAAGGCTTTCGATCATTTAATTAACATTTAAAAATAGTTATGGAGAGTTTAACACTACAATTTATAGCCAAATGGAACATGTAAGTTATGTAGGTAAATTTTGTTATGGTAATAAAAATAAAAGATACATAGACCTGTGGAATTTTCAGAAAAAGAAAAAAAAAAACTTTATATAATGAATTCCTTTGTTTGAGAAAAATGTTAAAAGGAAATGAACATGAAAACATCCAAAAGATGATACTGAGGAATTGAATATGTTATGATTAACAGAAAATATATATTTCCAGATTGTTCAACATAGGAAGTAATCATCAATTAGTAAGAGGTAAGATACATGCTAATGCAAAAGTAGAGGACAAAAATTATTAAGAAAAATAATATTTACAGTTGATATTCCTAATCTTCAGAAACAATCTAATAAATTTAAATTAGAACTTGCAAATTGTTTTCAAGTATTAATAGATTTTGAATATGATTCAGATTTGAATGAAGTTAATATGAAAATAACTAATACACTTTTAAAAACTGCAACAAGGATAGCTGGTAGAAAAAAGCTGCAATTGACCAATAAAATATCCTACTTATACTAGAGAATTTATGAAGAAAAGAAAGAATATGAAGATATATAATAATGATGCATTAAGAAGGATTGAGTATCTTGAATTTTGGAAAATGGTGCGAAAAGGAGTTGATAATGATATAAGAAAGTATAATTATGAACTAGAAAGGAAAGCTGCAGAAGAGAATAAAACTCTCAAAAGTATAAAACAATATTTTGGTATTGGTAGGAAACTTATATCTGCAATAAAAAAAGATGGAACTATGACTAAAAAGAGCGATGACATCATGAAATGGGTAAAAGAGTTCTATCAAGAATTATATAGTAATAAAAAAAAACAAGTACCTTCTACATCTATTATATTTTCTAAATTGCCCAGGATTTTAAATGAAAAAATGAGACATGCAATTAAATTTATGAAGAAGAGAAGCAGGTGAAGAAATAGAAAAAATTTTGATAAAGTTATATACCAAATGTCTAAATGATAAAGATGTCAAGTTGAAAGAATGCAGTATTAATATTAATATTTTAAAAAGGTTATAAAGAAGGTATTAGAAATTACAGACCTATCAGTCTTTTATTAATTTTGTACAAAATTTTTACAAAGACAATTACAAATCATCTACAGAGAACATTGGATTTCAACCAACCAAAAGAACGAGCTGGATTTAAAAGTGGTTTTAGTACAGTAGATCATATCCAATTATTGAGAGAAGTATATGCCATTATGCTTTAGATTTATAGGTTATGAAAAGGCATTTGATTCTATAAGCATTTCTTCAGTGATTAAAGCATTGGATGGTAAAGATATAGCGCTAGGATTCATATTTTAAAGAATATCTATAAACATGCAACAGCAATAATTATATTATGTAATGATATTAGGAAGGTTAACATTAAAAAGGGTGTAAAACAAGGTGACTCCATATCTCCAAAACTTTTTACAGTACTGCTGCCAAAGTATTTTGTGGATTAAAATGTGAAGCTAAATGAATAAAAGTAAGTGAAGATTATTTAATTCATTTACATTTTGCAGATGATATAGTTGTTTTTTGCAAATAATGCTTTTGAGTTTCAGAAAATGTTGTAAGAGTAGTAAGAAAGTAGGACTAAAGGTAAATTTTAAAAAGACTAAAGTAATGATCAATGGATTTTCTCAAAAGATGAAAATAAAGATTGATTATAATGAGTTAGAAGACATTAACAACTACAAATACCTTGGTCAGGTTACTACTATAGATGGAAACATAATGGATGAAATTAATCATAGAATTAAACTTAGTTGGAATGCTTTTGGTAGGAATAATTTAATATTAAAAGAAAATATGTTTATGTGTTTGAAAAGGAAGATTTTTAATAAATGTCTTTTACAAGTTTTACTTATGGATCTGAGACTTGGACACTTAATAGAAGAGCAATACAGAGATTTCAAACCACTGAAAGAAATATGGAGAGATACATGTTAGGAGTAACAAGAAGGGATTAAAATGCAATATATGAGTAAAAGAACAAACATGTGTTACTGATATCATTGAAGAAATTAAAAGACTGAAGTAGAATTTGTCTGGACATGCTAAAAGGGATGATAATAGAAGGACAAGTGAAAACTTAAACTGGATTCCAAGAGATTGTAAAAGACCTAGAAAGATACCACATGTGAGGTGGATTGGTTGAAAGAAGAAAATATGCAGGGGTAATGTGGAGAAGAGAGACTAGAGATCGAAGAAGATGGATTGAACTTGAAGAGACCTTCATTCTGCAGAGGATTGATAATGGTTGACAATGATGATGATTATTATCAACTAATTATTAGTTAATAAAATTTTAAAAAAAGAAAATAATAGAAATAGTGACAGTATAATCTAATATACAGAAATGATTGTTTATACCAAAATGTTATATTAGAATTAAAATTATTCCAAGAATTTAAAGTATAATCTTTCCATGTACAAGACTATGTAAGTTAAGATTTTAGTTAAGGCATTTGTCATCAATGGCAGTATGACCCTAAAACTTTTCAAATTCAAAATGTTTCTTTAGAGTTTAGAAAAAGAAATTGTTCTATTCATTTATCTCCAGTATTATGTTTTTATCATTTTCATGAATAGCCTCTATTATCAGATTTTTTACGCGGGTTTTAAAGTTATATTTTATAAACATTTTTTTTCTTCTCATCACTAAAATGTTAGATATTAGAAGTAAATTCTAATAGATATTTTCTATTAATTTTTTATATGTATTTTCTATATATGTTTCTGCTCTTTTTCAAAACGAATTCTTTTTTCATATGGTTATAAACAAATGAAACGATGGCTATCAATATGAGTTTCACCTTTGATGTCATATTTTTCTCTTTTTTGAGTAAGAAGAATTTTAAACTAGAGGGCCTTTTATTTGCTGACCTTCATCAAAGATTACAGCCAATTTCTTTTCTATTTTTTATCCCCTCTTTTTTCCCTATCCAATCTTTCTATTTTCTAGATACTATACAACAACCTTCATTTCGTATCATCATTATATAAAATAGAAAGACAACAAACACGCGGCAATTGTAATTTTTCTAAATCAACTTGTTTCAATTGTGGATGGAAAGTAAGGTTTTCACTTAAAGAAGTTAAAAAAAAAGAAAATTAAATTAATATTCACTTAAATAAATAAATTTAGGCCAACTAAATTTTGCAGTCATAAAATATTTTTTAAAGATAAATTTAATAATTATTTTATATAAATTATTCATTAAATATTAACTAGCCGTACTGACAGGGAAGACATGTCTAGTATGTTGATTGATGAAGATGGGAGAGACAATGCCATCACAATATATTGATGCAAATGTATTTTATCTATTTGCTTTTGAAATTAATTTTATCAATAATCAATACACAATTCACCCATTTATTGTTTGTAAAGCAAAATCAGCTACTGCAATATTGATGGTGAAGAAAGAGCCAATTGTTTGTCTTAATTAGGGAGTTCCAAAAAGCTCATTAAAGTTGAAATCATGATCTGTAAACCCTTGAGCTTTACAAAAAGCCACTCTGTCATTGCAATCAACCACACAGGAATACGGAGATAGAGAAAGTGTAAGACAAACATGCGTATAAAAAATAACATTATTAATATTGTTATTATACTTTCACTCAAATGCTTATTAAATTATAAATAATCCTGAAATGCATTTCAAATAGATTAGTCTTTTTAATTAAACAGATCATTACATACTTTCCAAATATCCTTTTCTGTTGTCTCACTGCAGTGTATTTTAGAAGTCAATTACATTGACATTAGGATCTATCACACTATTTTTAAAACTGTAAAAACATAAGTTATGGTTTTAAAACATTTAAGACCTTCCTTGTGAGTGAAGGAAAATGAAACATTGAAATAAAAAAGATTCCTCATAATCTTAATTATTTGTAAGTTTAATGAAATGATTTCTAGGAAAATCTGCCATGAAAAAGTATTATAGTATAATGTATAAGAAGAATCATTTCTTAATAATATTGTTTATATATTCTCAGTGCTAAGTATTTAGTAGATTGTATCTATCTACATAGTATAGTACTTGCATATGCATTACAAAACTGAAACTGTCAGTTGATTAAATCTAAGCATTGCATATTTCACTCCTCTGAAATATCACTTATTAATTTATTTCCCATATAAAATCATGGAAACTAGAAGAAAATGGCCATTTTTTTTTATCTGGTTAGCTACCATAGAAAGTGATTATTTGAAAGGTTATTACAAATTCCTTTTAGAATGCATGACTTATGAAATATGTTTATTGTATACACTTGATCATTAATAAAAATTAAAGTCTGTATTTACCGATATTGAATTTTAAAAAAAGATGTTCTAATTTTTGATGTGATAAAAAATAAATGGTAATTATTTGTGTATTTATTTTGAAAAATCTGTAATAATTAATAAGTTCATGCAAGAAATGTGATTCAGGTAAAGATATCTCTAGATACATACTCTAAAAGTTATTAGTGTGATTTAATACAATGTCTTGTTGTTTGAGAAATCATTTTATGTTATTGAATCCAGGAGGACAAGTTTACATTCAATCCAAGAATCTTTAGTTCTACAGATCATTTTTCTCTACTGTGCTAAACCATACAGGAAGCAACTTCATTACTTTGATAATGAATCTATGTAAATTTCTTTATATACAAGTATAAAACAAAGTTGTATTTGTTTTCCACACAAGCTGAAACCCCATATACTAATCAATTTTACATGTATGAAAAAAGCAAATATTGCATCTTTGTAAATTCTAATTTGTTGATTGTTTTTTGTGTGTCTTTTAAATTCTAATTTCTTGATTAATTACCTCAAGCTCTTGCATTTCACTAAGAAACTGTATAAAAGAGTGTTCAAATATTACAAATTAAACATTTTTTTTTATAAAATTGCTAGTTTTTGTTTATTATATCAGTTCTTTTAGATTGACTTAATATAATAGTTTGCATCCATTATATCCTGAAGTGTCACTAGATATATTTTATTCTATAATTATTTTCATTATCACACAAAATGCTTTGTTTATCTCTTTTTCACTATGTTGAAACATTTACATTATTATTTCCTTCTTTCATTATAATCATCAATTTCTTAATTTTAATACATATCCATTACTTATTACATGTTTTGTTGTTGTTGGTTAAAATGTCATTTTGATGTCTCTCATTTTCTTTTTTAGTTTCCTGTTAAGATATTTCTAATATTATTCTTTCATGAAATCTGCAATGATATGTAAAAAATATTACTTAAAACTTATTTCAAAGCACGAGAAGAAGTTTTTTTTAATATAAAATATAATACCTTGCATTAAATAGCATTACCTTTAGATTTAATATTCTAGACAAAGGTTAAGCCTATCAAATATATTCCAACTATTAAATTATTTAATCTAATCTTATATTGTTCCAAGAAATCATTACTATCTATGTCATCATTTTCTTCTATTATCAGTACCTTCAGTCAATTTGACTTTAGCACTGATCAGATTAATAACTTACACTGGTATTACATTTTATAGATCTAATGCTCATGGTTTTTTAAAATTAAATAAATTAAGTACAGTAGTCAAAGTATTAAATTTTTAAACATGTTTTTAAAACTATATAATTCTTATAGGAATGTTATAAAAAAATTCTGTCTGCAGAAATACTAAACACTATAAGATTATAGTTTTCTAAAAATAAGGATTTTGAAAACATATATATTTTTATAAGTATATAATAATATTTATTTCTTATTAAATAAACAAAATATCACTTATTGATTCTATTAGTCACAAATTTTCATATTTTAAGAGTTTTAAAATTACCATTAAACTTTCTACATGTAGAAAATAGACATTATGCTTGCACATATGTACCTTTTTTTTTTTTAAATTTAATTATTACTTAAGAATTTCTATGAATCAACAAAAATATTCTCATTTCACATTACTTTTGGATGATCATATTTTTTTTGATACTTTAAATTATAATTATGCAATTAATGATTAAAAATAATTATGGAATGGTTGTACTTTATTGTAAATTTTGAAAACATAACATTACATATTTTTATTTCATTAATACTTAATCATCAGCTCATTATTGTTTCCAATATCTTAAATAATATTTTACTAGACTAAATTTCTCAAATAGAGAAGAAAAAATGTCTTTTACAAATTAAATGTTTTAATATTACTGACTTTTATTCCAAGCCCTGCTAACTCCAGGGAGCAACATTGTCTTAAAATTATGCTAACGGCTGAAAAAAAGGTACCCTTCAAATAACATAAATATTAAATATTACTTTAATTTTTGCTAAAATGTATATCCAATTGTTTCTTCATGCTAACTAAATGTCATTTACTGACTCTTTATTGGAAATCATTTGATATAAATTTAAAATTATCTGCATTTCAAGAATGACTTATAATCATCTTCGAAAACAGGCATACTTCAATCTAATCTTTTAAAAACTTTTTTAAAATTGTTGTGAATTACTTTGAATAAATTAAATTATCTGTATTTATTATTATTATTTAAAATTCTCAATAATTTCTTGAAACTTTTAAAATTACTTCAGAACTGCTTTAAACTTCTAAAAGCAGTTTATCTAATAAAACATTGACAAAATTTATATATTATTGCTATATATATATATTCAAAGTGTCATTGCATAGAGATAACACATCTGCTTATCATGATCAGATTGAGTTCAAATCTAAGCTACATAAAATTTGGAATTTTTTTTAAAATTTTATATGGTCTTAGAATTTTTCTTTCACATTGCTAGTATATAGCTAATCAAGCGATACATACTAAATTTTATATAAATAAGAATCTAGCTATTCTTAGTTACAAAATTAACCAAAAGTAAAAAGCCTTTAAAATCTAGCATTTGGAAAATCTGGTAACATCTCCTTTATTGTTCTCATTTGTAGTCTATTAAAAAATATTTGGCTTTGAAAGGAATAAATAAAGATTGTATTATCTTTTACACCCCACCCATATATATATATATATATATAGTTATATATATATATATATATATATATATATATATATATAAACTAATTAAATGAAATAAATAAAAATAAAAACAAACACAATTACTTTCCTGCACAACTGTCATAATTGACTGGTTTTCATCAGCAGTGATTTCTGATGAAACAAATCTGTGTTTATATATATATTTACCTGTTATATTTAAAAGATTTGCTTAAACTTCTTTGTATAAATAATTTCAATCTCTGTGGTCAATCTACAATTTTTAGTGTCTATATAAGTATATTAGACCATTAATGAAGGTGGGATTCCAATTATATTGTTAAAAGAGGTTACCTCAACAACAGTTTGAAATTCTTGATTGTTATTGATAGTGAGATTGTCTAAGTGTTGATTGGTTTTTAATAATATATATTATAATGGTTGGGAATGATGGTGATCTTACATTCTCTGCCATATAGGGTGCCACTATGCTATTCAAACCTAGAAAATTTATAATGTAGGCAGATACTTCTTGTTAAGATTCTACTTTGACCATTAGCCCTTGCCACTAGCTCAAGGAGAAGCAGAGATTTATAATCTAAATTCTTAAAATATATTTTTAATATTTAAAAAAAAAATAAAATAAGCCACTGTCAGTAATAACACGCAAAAACATTTATTGTCGCACATATATAAATTTAAATTTGAGGAATAAATTAATCTGACTTTAATTTGTTACTATTATTTTATGCTTTAGTTAAAATCTGCACAGATGGACAGTTTATATAATTTTGTTTTAGAATGTTGAGCATAGATAAGCTACATAGATTACACAATTAAAACTTTTCAAAACATCTAACCTCAGGCTAAAAGTTCATAGTTAAACCAATGCTCACTTCCTGATATACAGATGCATGTTAGCATAAAATCATGCTGACAGGAATGTGCATCTGCAGCATGATATTATTTAAAAGAAATTATCCTCATCCAGCACAGGAATGTGCATCTGTCTGGGAAGGAATCATATATATATATATATATACACACACCTTAAAAAAGTGCTTCATATGGAGGGAGAGTGGTACTTGCCATCTTATAGACCTTATCCATAGATAGAAAGGAAATCAATGTCACAGAATAATCTGTGTTCATTGCAATGAGATGACTACACCTTTGGGTCATGCATTCATTTGGGCATGTTGCCCTGAATGCTAACATGCTTCACATTACCTTGATATAAACACCCATATATCCTCCACCAGCATCGACTCAACCACAAAACAAATAGACTAAAATTAAACCCCTCTAAACTAACAAACTCTAACGAATCTATGCAGCCATATACATCCAACTTTAAATTTAATAATTTAGTTAACAAACAAAAATAAATAAGTAAAAATGGAAATGATTGATTAAAAAAAATGATTAACTGATCTAGCATCCTATTTTTGGTCAGATAAGAGTTCTTTTAAAAGTCGTGTTTAGCTGACACATTAAAAGCTTGTTTAAAAGATCGATCTATAAGTTCATATTGAAAAAAGTTTATACTTCCCAGAGTAAGTCTTTATGAATCCTTGCAGCAGGTTTATGGAAGTCCATCCTAAGTCTCACATTCTGTGTAGATTGTTCTCTTTGGAGATGAAACCACTACTTGCCAACACTTGGGTCAGGCACTGTCATCAGGAGTCCTCAGCTGGTGCATGCAAAGGAAACTAATTTTATTGCAAGACCCCTACATCATGGAGTCCGCAATACATCTGCAAGTTTAATAATCAGATTAAAACAATTAACGAATTCAATAATTTTCTTTTTTATATATAGTATTAGGCTTCTCTTATCATAAATCTTATGGATTGATTGAACATGACATCACTGATTCTAAGGTCTAGATGTTTTCCTTTCTGGCCCATGCATGCTTGGTGTTTGCATTGGTCAATCTTTATATTTTTGATATCTCTTATCTGATCTTACAATCATATAAGTGCCCCAAGGACTAGTTTTCTTTACATTCAATTATATTTCAATCACTTCCATTCACTAATTGACACTTGTTTCTATTTTCTTTTATATTACTTAAAACAAAAATATTAATCTATCTTTAGATCTTTATTTTTTTCTACAAAAAAAATACTTTTAATACTTTTTTTAAAAAGTTTCTTCCATCTGTGCAATAATATATATGTTAAATAAATCTTTTCATTTTCTTTTAGTTTTTAATAAATCAATTTTATTTAAGATTTATTTCCCCCTTTATTTTAATTTCAAAATAATGTAACATCATATGTATACCATTACAATATATAGATAGGTAGTCAAGCATAAAAGAAAGATCTGAAAAGTATCATACATAGGATATTGATCATTACATCAAAAAGTCAAATCATATTTATTATGTTGTATATTATATATTAAAGATATATTTCTGACATAAACATTAAGCATGATCTTGGTATAATATGGATCTAATTCATGATGTGATATAATTAATTGTCTCCTGATAAAAATTTATCTTCATTTAATTATATGGATAATGGCTACTAAATCAAAAAAATGATCAAGCATAAAAGTCAGAAAGTGGTATAGTATCACAGCTTCATTTAAATGGCCCAACAAAATCATCAGTTATTATTTTAATTTTTCTCAATTGGAAATCTTATAGTCACATGTAAGCTAAAATTGGTCTCCAAGCATAAAACTAATGTTACAATTTTAATGAAAGTTATTTTTACTCAAAATTTTATTATATATATATATAATAAATACAGCATTTCAAGCTATATGTGCAAACCAGAAGCAATAAACTTTCCAAATCGATATCTTTCTTTGTCAGATTCTGAAGTAAACATAAAATGATCTTTAAATTTGCTTTCTTCAGTCATATAAAGTTGGGAAATCTAACAAGTAATATAAATCAGATGATCTTCAAATTAAACTCAGATGTAAAGAAAGCTCTTTTCAATTAAGATAAATATTAAACTTTACAAGCAGAGTTAATTTGTATTCATTTTAAAAAGTTCTTTACAAATTCATAACTTAATAACAATTAGATAGTTAATAAATTAAATGTTTTAACTTATGAATAAACACCAAAAATCAAAAAATTTCCAAAGACCATTAATTTTAATGTGCCTCTTTGTTGGATTACTAAGCAAATGTAAAAAGATCTTTAGCTTAAGAGAATAGGGTCATGTGATCTATGACTCTTATTTTGACTATTTATAGTCTCTGCCTTAAGTCTTATGTGATGTTATATTGCTAAGACTACTAATATATGGTATGGCTGAAGATCTATCAGCCCATATAGCTATTTGAGTTGGATAGCTGGGTTTGAAGACATGTAGGTATGTGAAAATTTCAGATTTTCCACTCAATAGATAACTTTTAGATAAGTGCTTGGCTTTGGGTTGGTATTTTTAGATCTAGTGTCTGAACAAACCTTGGCACCTCTCTGAGGATTGCCAAAGCATGAACCCATGGTCAGGGGTTTGAGGTGATTCCTGACAGAGATATTTTAAATGCTGGCTCTGGCTAAGCATTTATCACAAAGCTTGTTGAGGAATTGGCAATCCTCATTGTTTATAACTTACAAGCTTAAGAGAATAGGGTCATGTGATCTATGACTCTTATTTTGACTATTTATCTTTTATGACTTCTTTCTCAGATCTTGTAGAGATGATAAATCTAACAAATCATATAATTCAAAACAAACTTCAAATATCAAGAAGTCAAAAGTTAGTGAAGACCTTTTTTATATAATTGTCTGATAAAACATAAGTCTTTTGAACATTAATTATTAAAACAAAAATCCATGGTTTATTTTAAAAACTGGTAATAATATTCCATAAATTGTCAAGAATCTTATCAACATCATTGATATTCAAAAATATGAAATATTAACTTTTGTTTGTAGTTTATTAAAATTTAAAAAATAATATTAATCGCCAAATTTGAATCACAACTTGATATCTTCTTACATAAAAATGCTTAATAATAATTTGAAAGACAATTGTCATAAAAATTAGAAACAAAAACAATAAATAGATAGAGGAATCTCTGCATAATATTAATTTTAATTTCAAATGCATCAGATATTTAACCAGTAATAATAAAACTTCCATTCATCCCATGATTTAGAAGTTATATAACATGAAAAAAAATGGTGAATAACAATTAATTTCAAATATTGCTACAAATCTTTTTAATTAAATGAGTCATATACTTTAATCAAACTAATAGAGGCAATATATATATATATCATATTTTTTTCATTATACTTTCCAGGCATTTTCCTGATTAAAAAATAAAAAACAACATATTTCTTCATTGTTAAAATTCATATTAATTTTGTTCAAAAGCAATGTAATAAATAAATTTATTTAATATAATTTTTCTGTTGTTGATTATAGTAATAATCTATTTACACTCCTTTGTTTTTATGCATTTAAGCTGTAGAAAGCATCCCTAATAAATAATGTACATTCTTAAGGCATATATTCTTAAAATATTCCAAAAGTATTGAAGCAAACACATCTCAAAAAAACTTTCAAACTTCTCAGATATTTTATCAAAGCCTGCAATCTTTCTATTTTCAACAGTACAAAAAATATCGAATTATATAGATATATATCTCCAAATTTCAATGAATTAAGACAGATAAAAATATTTTTAAAAAAACCATGTGAATGATTGCTTCATTAATTACATTTAATCAAAAGAATCCTCCAATATGTTCACATCATTATTATCATCATCATCATTATTATACAAGAGAGTGTCATTAATATAATTAATAAAATTACGGTATCAATCTTTCCATCCACCTGTTGTTATTGTTTTTTTTTTTTGATATGTCAAAAAAAAAAAAAGATCATAATTAGTAAATAATATTTTTGTGGTTTTAATTCAATCATTTTTATGTTTAATTATTAGTTATTGAATTTCTTTTAATCTTTATATTAAGTTATGGAACTCTATATTCACATATAATTTAGACAAGCCAATATCTTTTTTTAATATGTCAGTAACAATATGATCATTGACAAGCTGATATTTTATTTTCAATGAAACCATAAATAAACTAACTCATGTCCACACTGCATTCTTTAAAATATTCCATGGCCCAGTAATAAAACAAGCTTGAAAATCCACGTGGTAATGTTATTGTTTTATAGAAAATAAATATTTACTAATGAGTAGCAGTTGATTCTACAGAATGTTTAAGATAAGGTCTGTTATAGACTGATATTAATTTAATCTTAAATATAATAATTTACTATCTATAACGCAAACTGCATCTATAAGTGATTTTATCAACTTCTTTTATATTCCTATGATTTACAATAATATAAGATACCACTATTTTGTGTGTGAACGTATCTAAACTACTGCAAAATAATTTAGTGTCTAAACAAAGTGTTTGTGACAGTCAATTCATATATATGAGTTTACAAAACCAATACAATTATTTTCAGCAATATTGTATTATAATTTATGTCTTCTATTAACACACATAATAAAAAAATGAAAATATCAGACCATTATTGATCTTGATGCAATAATTAGGTCCACAAAAATTAATATTATTAGCCTTTCATAGATCTATATATTTCAAGAATAGAAGTTATCATGTGAATCTCACATCATGCATATACCTTTCACTTAATAAACTACTTTTCTAAAAAAATCATATCTATTTATACAATCATTTGTTAGTATAAGGGATTTGAACTCAGATTTTTAAGCACCCATCAACTATCTACACTATCTCATACAACTGATACACATGACCACACACATGTGGAAAAGATAAATAATCACCAATATATGTATTTCATGCTAAACTAGCACTCATCAGTTGGTCCAGATTATCATCACACACACACACACATATATATATAATCAGTGCTCAGTTTATATTAAGATAGCAAATCTTCATACTTTAATGGACAGGCTATCTTAATATAAACTAAGCACTGATTATATATATATGTATGTGAGAAAGATGACAATCTGGACTAACTGATGAGTGCTGGTTTAGTACGAAATACGTATATTGGTGATTATTTATCTTTTATATATGTGTGTCATCATGTGTATCAGTTGTATGAGATAGTGTAGATAGTTGAAGGGTGCTTTAAAATCTGAATTCAAGTCCCCTATGTCAAATAAAGTTCCAAAATGATTAAACTCACCGATGCAAATTAATGAGGTATTCTATTATTGTTTTTTTAATACTGTCAGAAAACTTCACATATTCACATGAGTCTCACTTTGTGCAGTAAATAAAGGATAAACTGTGATTGCACAACATTTAACCTTATTGTAACAATTAGCTTTAAAATATAATCAAGACAAAAGAGACTCAAGATGACTAAACCCAAAATCAAACTCAATGATTGAAAACAGATAGGTAAACAGCATGAGAGAAGGAAGAAACGATTTATATTGCAAATAATTCATATATTTTTGGAAAATGTACATCATATCTTTCATGGAAGCAAAAAATTCCTGAACAGAAATTACTTATTAGTTATTTGCCTTTAACCAATATTTGACAAACAATTCTATGATAGGCAATAAGAAAACCTTTTGCTTTACAATGGGCAGATTAAAATCTGTTTTAAAAGACTAAACATACAAAAGATCTAAATTTCTATTTTCTTAACATTGACACCTTCTAATAGTGTGACTACCAAATTCAGATAAATGATTGAGTAAGCGAGATATTATCTCTAGACCAGATATAACCTTTTAAAGAATAAATATTGATTAATCATAAAAGCATGGAATAGGTCAACTTCAATTCTATTTTACATGTTCAAAATCTTTTTTTAAGATATACATAGTATATCATGATAAAAATATGATTGGCATGGAGTAAATCACAAGGCATTATTTATGGTTTTTTTTAATTATTGATTGTTAAAAGCAGTCTATTCGTGAATCAGTACTTCACTGGAAATGAATGTCTAATTGTTTGAACCATTTCTTGAAATTCTCCACTGGAATCATCTGCAGAAACTTTGTCACAAGCTTCTGAATATTTGGAAATGAATCTTGATGTCTTCTTTCATGACCAAATAATATTTTGGAAATAATAAAAAGGCAATGGAAATTAAATAAGAGAATATGCTCAAGCACAATGGTATTATTTTTACCCAAAGAGTTGTAGAATATTTTGGCACTGGAAGCCAATCTGATATTATGAAATAATGACAAAAAGCCTTATAGTATTTAGATTATATGCACAAAAGTTAAAGATTCAAACATCAAAATAATAATTAGATTTTACTATTTCATATTCAGAATTTATTTGTAGATATAAGGTCTTTTCAATACTAATTTTAAGTTGGACCTTTTCCATTCATAATTTTTTTTGGTGTTTTCCTTTTTTCAACAATTTATATTCTGCACTCATATGCTTTCTAAATAACTCATATTTTTAAATACTTCATTTCATCATCTATTATCATCTGACAAAAATTGAGCTCCATGGTTATGGATCTTTTTATGTCTCAATAGTGCTTCACAATGGCATCATTTTAATTAAATTTCAACAAGTGGTGACAAAGCATAAATATATCTTCTACTTTTTAAAATATTCTGTTAAAATGTGATGAATAGTGGTTTTGGGAAATTTCAGTGAGTTTTTCTAAGTCTTTGACAGACTCACAGTAACAATTTCAAAGAATTTTGGCAACATTTTGCAAGTTTTTTTCTTTCTAGTTATTTTTGATGTACCTTTCCATGGATAATTTTCAATGCTCTTCATCCAATCACAGAATCTTAAAAACTATTCAAAAATATTTTTGCACCTTATTACACAGCTTGGAGGATTTGAAACATTTTAGTACTAAATATTCCCAATTTAAAACAAAATTTAATGTTAGAACATTGATCCAATAAGAGTCTCCCATAAAGTTTTGAAACTTATTGTCATATTCCATGGCATAATTTGTGATCCAGACACTCAACCAGATTTTTATGATAAATATCTAAACTATATTTTTGCATAGATGATGCTGCAGGAAGCATCAAGAGACAATTACTTTTTCTCTGGAACTGCATATTTAAAACACACATTAATATATATATATATATATGTGTGTGTGTGTGTGTGTGAATGCGTGTAAAGGTATATGCATATTACATAATAAAATCTATTGAATACAGTATATCTAAATCAAATTTTAAAAAAAAAGACTCAAAATGAGCAGAGCTTGAAAATTGCTGTTTTTAAAATTTACACATTAAATTTAACTAATTCATAATCAGTTTAAAATTATTGAAATTAAATATTTAACAAATATTCCAAGATAAATATTATTTGGTACAAGTATGCAAATGGAAAGATTAAAAATGACATCTGTGTCCTAAGCAAGATTATATTTAAAAATGCTGTGATATTAAATTGTAAAATCTAAAAGTAACTCCATCACTGAAATGTAATAAATTAAAACAATATTAATATATTTTCATGTATAAAGAAAACATGGATAACATTAAATACAACTTTATAAAATATTGAAATAAAAAATTATGTGATTTTCCATATAGATTTCTAATTGAAGACAAGAGCCTTTATTGGCTCATAATTGTATGCCTTCTTCAATGTAAAACAACTATTTTAATCATTAGTATATTATAGCATATGTAGTGATATCTGTTTTTTTTTTATATTAGGAGTAAAAAAATAAATTAAATAAAAACAGTGAAAAAAATAAAATAAAATAATTATGAGGCAGCAATCTAAATTGTTAGAAATTACAAAAAAGATCCAAATAAATTAATTATGTAATGTTATAATTATATGATATGGTTAAAAGACACTTTCTACAACTTTAGACATATATTACCTTATTTTATAATTTTCCATTCATTTTTAATTGACAGTTTATTAATTAAATTTATTGAAGTTTCATACGTATTCATCAAATTATCTTAGCTTTGCTTAATAACACTTTTATCATATATTTGACTTTGTTTTGGATCTTTAATATAAAGTTTAACATTTTTATATAATCTATTTTATGTAAGAATGTTAAATAGTAAATGTATAAAGCAGAATTATCATCTTTTCTATTAATTACACTATTAGCTTTGGGCTCTTTCAATTATTTCCCTATATGTTCACAGTAAATCATATAGATATTATCAGAATTCATTTATATATGATTCCTTCTTTATATTTCATATCTTTTATTGTATAATTACATAATATTTTTTTCTATTTTATACTTTATATTGTAATCATGCAGCAACATTGCTGTATTTTAAATAAATGGATAGTATGACAATAATATTACATACTTCTTAAATTTAGAATCAGTTAAGTTCATAAGGAAATTGAATTTAATCTTTCTATATATTTTCATAAGAATAAAAGGTGCTTATTAATTTTTTTTCTCATCACATGATAATATGAGAATTTTCATGTATATTAAACATAAGTTTAATATTTAAAATGTAATATAAGTTATAAATGTCTAAAAGATAAATAAAAGTATAAATTAGGTAAACAATTTTTATTATACTCTTTCTTTATTAATTTACTTATCATTTTTGATTTTAATGTTAAAAAGAAAAAAACAAATGAAAATGTTGCTCTTTCCTAAGTATTCATAAATTTTAATTTTAACTTATAAGAGAGATAAATATATATATATTAAAAATGTTATTTTAACATTTCTGTTAAATTTTTGTTTTAATTAACTAGAATGCTTATTTATCTTTATTTCTCTTTAAAACAATAAATAATGTTTATCAAACTAATGTAATTAACTGATTATCTTGTTTTTCTTTTGGAAAATAAAAAATAACTAAAAAGGAATTTCAAAAACTATGATTCTAATTTGAGTTTTTGACTTGTTTTTCAATGTCAATGTTGAGGGAGGGAAATAGCTAAACGATTGTTTTTGTCAAAATGGATCTAATTGATTATTATTAAATTTTATAATGTAGGAGACAGAATTGTGCTTGATTGAAGATATGGTTATTTTAAAATTAGGAGTATGGGTTAATCAAAAAACCTAGGTGTCTTGTATGAAACAATCATTCCTGACCTAGCTGTTGAAGAAAATAATCAATTCCTGACTTAGCTATTGAAGAGTACAGACAATTCTTGATCCCACTGTTAAGAAAACAATAGAAGTTTTAATTTAACTGTGTAAAGAACAGTAAGAGTTTAGTTATAAAAATGTTTTCTATCATAAAAAATATATACTAACTTTCCCTAAAAGCTAAACATCATCTTCCTCCCTGTAATCTGCCTCACTGGAAAAATGCAAAGAAAAGAAAAAATGATACTGAAGTAATCTATAATAAAATGTTACCTCCAATCAAGAGCATGAATATCTCTATGTTTTAGCCTGACCTGGAAATTTTATTGAATTTTTTTTTATAAATTCTTACTGTTTTTTAGCTTGAAGTATCCTATTGCAAAATAAAAAAAAGTGAAATACCTGTGTATAATTTAATCTAAAATTAAGAAACCTTCAAGAACATCTACCTGGAAATTCTGTAAATTACCAATGCAATGAAGGACTTCACAAAAAAATAAAACCATAATATAAGGTATTGTTTTGGTGCACACATTAAGTTTGAAATTATAAAGATGTTTTTAAAATTAAGTAGCAATTGGTATTCACCCTTTTATACTCAACTAACATTCTAACAGCTTTCTTTTTTACTAGATTTAAAATTTCAATTTTCACATTAATATTAAACCATTTTTTAATTTGTATATTATCAGAATATAATAAATTTGACCTCATTTGATAGATATTTTTGTTTAGAAATTAAATAAATTAAAAAAAAACACATTTTATATCTAGAACCAATTAAAAAATAGATTTTAATCAAAACAAAGTGTTGTCACTTTATCAAATTGCAAGTGGAGCAGATTCAATTTTTAAAATGAATGGAGTTCTCTTTATTTGATGTTTATTTTATGATTCTGAACAAGTTATTTTTAATATCAAATAAATCAATCAATTTATGCTTTACAAGTTTTAATTTTTTTAATAATTTCTATGAAATCACTAAATGATATAACAGACTGTTGAGTGATATCATTTCTAGATAGTTGTATTTCTTGTGATCTCAACTTCTATGGTAACATTACAAAGAAGAATATATTCTTTTATATGTAAAAATAAAATATTTGTGTAAAAAATAAATATATAATAATATATGTTTGTGGTTTCTAATAATTATAAGATGATTACAACAAAAATAATCACAAACTTTCCAAAATATCATGTTTTTAGACTATCATACTAATTTCTCAAAGTAATCTTGCAAAGTTTGAGATCACCAAATATATAAAAGATACCCATCATTGTGGAGTTTAAAAAATGTTGAAGATCCACTTATTTCATTAAAATCATCTTGTGAATTTTTTTGAAATGAAAATATTAGAAAAATATATACCATGAATTTTAAAGCTGTGAAAAAAAGCTTCACAAAATTTCTCAGCAAAGGGTGAAAAACACAAATACAATTTCTTGACTTCTGGCCTGATATTGAACTGATTATTAATTGTATTAGTTGTATCTTAATGGAACATGTTTTTTTAATTCATGTGATTTTTTTCACTTTGTCTTTCACAATTATAAAGTTTTTAAGTAACTTTATTTTATAAAATTTGACATATTTTTTTGTTCCTTTGTTTTGTCATCCCCCCCCCCAAACTATTATATACAAAAGAAGTAAACTAATTTAAAATGTTTGTATTCTTGACTGAAAAGCTATTTTGAACTTTTGTTATTTAAAGAAATAACTTAATGAAAGCAAAAATTAATTAATGTAAGGAATAAAAATCAACTGGTTAATTATTTTGTTAATGAAACTATATCTTTTGATAAGAATGTATAAATCTGAAGTATCATATCATTTTAATTATTAATCAATTAGTTTAGTGGTTATTAAATAATTGTTTAAAAAATCTAGTGTTAATGTATTTATTAATCCAGATCTCTGTTACATGAAATGGCAGTATGGGTGACATGAGTTCAGTGCAGTTTAGAATTTGTGGGGTTGTTTTCAAATTATCCCAGTAGTTATTGTAAAATAAATTAGAATAAACTGCTGTATTTATTTCTTGCTCACAATAACAGCTCATAGAGTTCTTGCTTCCTGAGCAATATTGGAGCATATGGTTAGTTATATGGATACAGGGGTTATGTTGGTGTATAGACATCCAGATGATAATCCTATAAGGTGCAAAAATATCACCATTAAAGTCCATGCCCTACAATTTTATATTTTTTTTATTATTAGAAATTAAGTTTATGATTGGATAGTACACTAATAGTATTATGTAACCAGTGCAACGATGAAGACAAGCATGTTTCTGTATCTCAGAATTATTTGATTTTTTATTCTGATTGATTAGCAATTATGTATGGGCATCCAATATTTTGTATTGTAGTTTTTCTCTAAGTTTGGCAGTAGCTAAATAATTACCATCTATAATGAATCCCTTTAAAATCCAGGAACAAGGCTAATGAATGATTTTTGAATGTTTTTTGTTTATTTTTGATGATTAATGATTATTAATATTCTGTAATACAGGAGATGCATCTTGTGGTTTTGTTCATGCTGATTCTCTGCTCATATTCTATATTCACTGTATTCTATACTTATTGTATATTTCTTTATATTTTATATTTATTAAATGGGGATGATGTGTTGTCCCATCTTCCCAAGCAACTCTTAATTTTCTGTATTGTTATAAATTACTTTTATTCAATGCATTCATTTTATTTTTAATTTGATTAGTTATATTATAGAAATAATGGTGTCATTTCACATCTTACCATGCACTTCATTACTCTCTATACCAGTGATGGTGAACATATGGCATGCATGCCAGAGGTAGCACATTCAATTTTTTACTGGCACACAAACTATTCATAAATCATAATTTTCTTCAATATTTTTTTTTTGATAAAACTGTACCAATAAAAATTTACTGTAAACTAAAGGTAAGATAAATAAACATAATATTATATTAGAATTTAATTTACAATTGAACTCGGATTAGAAACAATGAAGAATGATATTTTAAGTCAAATAAAGTGATACTGGTATACTGTGATATTATATTCTAGAAATCTGTCAAATGATGCCAATAAAACTAGAAAGTAAACTCAGTAAAATATTTTATAACTCTTTGAAGTAAGTTTTTTAAAATCTAAAGTAAAAGTAATCAAATGGTTTTCTGTCCTAATATTTTTTCACCTAAATGTGTTGACACCATTTAATTTTTTAAAGTAATCAAAATCACCAAACAAAGGAACAAAATGCATAATGAACACCAAATGACTTTTTTTTTTTTGCCTAAAGTTTCTCTGTAAAAGTGAAATGATAAATATTTAATTTATAAAATTATTCAAGTTCATTTAAATTTACTTTTAAATAAATTTGTTACCATTTTATTAATGAAAAAAAAATTATCAAGCAGTAGAGAATTTCAAAATTGATGGACTGACGAGTATGGAATGATTAACAAAGGCACCAGAGTAATATGTTTTTTCTATTCTGGACGAGTTGTATTGAGAACATCATCAGTAAAACGTTATTATGAGATCAATCATATATCACTCTCTGAAAAAAGTACAAAAAGAATATATTGCCCAAGCATATAAAAATATAAATGTTCAATCAACATCTATAATGAAATTTATCGAAAATCTTTCAAATATAAGTCTGTCAGTTTTTTTTAAATTTCAAATGTAATTGCCAAGCATGGAAACCTTTTAATGACAGAGAATATATGAAAGAGGCTTGGATAAAATATGCACCAGTTCTTTTTGAAGAGTTTGAAAACAACGCAAAAATTATTCAGAGCATAAAAAGTTTATCATTGGCTAGAAATACTGTTAAAGAAAGAATCCTTCAATTGGCTAACAACATAACCTACCAACAAAAAAGAAATATAAAATTTTATAGTTCAATTTCTCTCTGTCTTGATGAAAGTACAAACATAAATGGATCAGCGTGTTAGGCTAATTTTATTTGTTATTGTGTTGGGAATAATATCAAAGAAGAATTGATCAGTTTAATCTCATTTGTAACAACAACAAAAAAGACTAGATATTTGCATCATATATGTTGAGCAAAATTTTATCAGTAACTACAGATGGTCCTTATGACTAGAAAAGAAAATAATTTTTTCACTTTATTTACCAACTGTATTGGACATTCAATTTTGGGTTTTCATTGCATTATACATCAGCAGGTTTTACATCTGAAAGCTGGATGATATTATGAATGCCGTGACTAAGATAATCAATTTTATATCTACACATTGAGTGAGATAAACTCAGTATACTATGGTTTACTTATGTACAACAATGTTATAGGTTGAGGAAAAGTTCTTCAAAGATTCATTGAGTGTTTAAAAGATATTAGACTGTTTTTATGTATGAGAAAATCATTAAAAATATAATAAATTAATGGATGTTGAATGGCTTTCAAAATTGATGTTTTTTACTAATGTGTTCATATCTAAATGAATTGAATGTGGAATTGCAAAGTTATAATAAGACAATTATTGTCATGTTTGATTGGATCAAAGCATTTGAAGTTAAATTACAAATTTTAAAACATGATGTTATTTTTACACTTTCAAATGTTTTCCAAATTTAAAAAAGTTCTTGAATGATTTAGAATCTCATGAGAGACCAGATCAAGTAAAATTGATGCAAGACATTTGTGCTATTATTCAATCGATAATTAATGGATTTTCTTTAAGATTTACAGAATTCAGACAATTTTCAGAAATATCAAAAAAAAATTATACTCAGACATAACATACATGGATAATCTCAAGTTAGAAATTTTTGAGTGCCTTAATTTGAAAGATATGGAAATGCAATCAATTGATTTTCAATCCAGTTCTATATGGAAACAGAAATTTGTTGACTTGAGGAATGAGTTATAAACAATGAAAAATGATTGATTATGGGATATATGTTAAAAGAATACTGAAGAGGAACTATTGATTGTCTGGAATGCTATTCTTGAAACATTTAATTGTTTAAAAAAATTAGCGACCACTATATTATCAATTTTTTCTTCTACATATGCATGTGAATCATTGTTTTTAGAAACAAATAAAGACAGTTTGAGAAATAGAATGACAGATGAATCTAGTTCAGCATGTACATTATTAAAAATGACAAAATATAAACCAGATATAAAATATTTGACATCCAATGGTGATTTTATATATTTATTTCCAAAATTTTGTTTTAATTATTATTAATTTTTTTTACTATTATAATTTTATTCAACTTGGGATCTTCTAAATAAATATTGTTCACTTATATTTAGCTTATTAAGAAATTTTAATTATTACTGTTATTATTATTTTATTTTATAAACTTTTAAAAAACTGCAATAATTAAGTTGTTTATATTTTGATTTAATAACTGTATGGCATGCCAATCATTCAATAAATATTTTTTGGAAATTTTTAGCATGCACATGTAAAAATGTTTACTACCACTGCTCTATACAATTTCAAATGGCTCCAAATGTGGGGTGCAATTTGTATTGGTGCAGAGTCAAGTTTTTAAACATGGAGTAAAATATTTGTGATTATTTGGGGATAATGATTTCCCATCTTCCCATATTCTACCATATTTCACCCCATGTTTACCTCTGATTCCATATCATTACAGTATATTTTATTATTATATAATATTTTTTTTAGATTTTTATTATTTCATCATCCACTATTTATATCTTTATCAGTGTAATTTTTTTTAATGTATTATACATTTTAGGTTTATAAGAGTTTGATTTATTTTAATTTGCATAGGAATATTATTTTTTACAGATGTATTTAATAATCTTAGTATGTAATATAGATTTTTTACAATTGAAAAGTATATTTTTAACATATTCGTAATCTTACTATAATTCAATAAACTGTTTCCTCAGTAAATAACCCACATTTTTATTTGTATTACATTTTATTATTTTTATATTTAAAATTTTTAATAAGTGCCCTCTTTTGTGTCCATTCTTTTTATAAATCTATAGAAATTATTTTTCTTAAGTTATTATCTATAATTAAATGTATTAATATAATTAAATTAACCATCATTTTACTTTTTTAAAATTCACTTTTTATTTTATTTATTTTTTTGTCTTTCTAATATAAAACAATAAATGTCATTATATATGCAAAAATATATCAATGGTTAAACGGATAATGTTTTATATTGAAGAAGGCATAAAATTATGTACTGAAAAAAAGTTTTGTCTATGATTACAATTATACACTTTTTGTAATCACTGTTGTATAGTGATATTTTATATTACTTTATTATAAATATGACTTTAATACATTTTCAGTATTGTCAAAAGTAATAATTAAATTTTTTAAAAAAAATGCAAAAATTATATAGTTCAGTGCAATATATTCCAAAGATGTAAAGATATAATGTAGCAAAATTGTTTAATCAGAAAATGGTGAAATCTACTTTATTATAGAAAAATATTATTATAAGAAATTTAAACTTTTAGCAAACAATGAATAATATTCAATTATTTAATATGAACAACAGATAAACAGCAATAGATGTTGTCTTATGGTACAAATATAATATTATCAGTAGTAATGGAAATGAGGAGACAAAAGTAGTAGTAAAAATAAATATGTGTGAAGTACATTTCATATAAACTCTTCAACACAAAAACAGCACTGATGGCTAATGATTTATCAGGTTTTAAAATGGATGTAGCTGTTCTTAGTAAAACTTATTTTCCAATGGAAGAAATAAAAGTTCGATAGCTAGAAGTTTTTTGGAAGACAGATCAATCAGAATAAGAAGAGTGCATGTGATTAGATTTTGTGTAAAAGATCTAATTTAGTATCTACTACTCTTGGAATTCCTCTTTGTATCAATGAAATACTAATATTCTAATAGTATTAAAACTTATTTGATTAATAAATAAGCTTCAACTTTAGATTCTGAAAAGTCTCAGAATAAAATTTTTTACTCCATGCTGGATAGTATTATTACTGCAATACCATTAAAATACCATTTTTTCCCTTCTTGAATACAATAATTCAAAAGTTATTACAAATAGTAATCTTTGACCAAACACTTGTTGGAAATAATAATAATATAGGTAATATAAATGAAAATGGAAAGTTGTTAATGAATTTTTGCATAGCATATAACCAATTATAAACTTTTGGTTTAGATAGTAGATACATTATGGTTAGGAGACAAGATATAAGAGTTTTTATTACATGAAAATTATGAGCTACCCAATATGAATAGAGAATTAAAGACAGAAATTTAATGACTGTTAAGAAATCCTAAATATGCTTGATTGACTTAAACTACAAATAATATATACATTTTGTCTCAACATGAACACTCTTGATCTTTTTTCACATACTGAAAGCAATAAATCAAAGTAGTAAATGATCTCATAATACTTTCAGATCCAGCAGTGACACTGTCTTATATGATGATAATGATATTTTGAACAGAAAGGAGAATTTTGATCATCTTTTGAATAATGATTGCTTTATTTACTAATTTAGATTTTGATAAAGACATACATTTCAATGAAGTCAAAACAATTCACATGATGGAATATCCAGAGGTTAAAAATATAATAGTGATATATCAGCATTACATGATCATCATTACATATGTTTATACAGGCTGTTAATAACAGTAGTAACTTTTTGTATATTAGTGCCACCAAGTGCAAACCTTAATAATCAATGGATACAAGAAGGTTTGGGCATAAAATCCCTATCTAGTACCTATTCCAATACCCCAGACAGTTTCTAGTTTATGGTTTTATTAGTGAATAGCTTTGGATTTGATAGCACTGCACCGATATCCTAAGATTAAATGCAATCTCTCAGCAGCCATATTTCACATATTTAGTCAGCTATAAAACTAGGACTCCAATATGAAAGCATAATAATGTTTACAATCCAAGTTCATTTGTTTGTATAGTTATACAAATGTGAACTAAGTTCAGCAACTATACATTTTGGTGACTGTGATTTTTCAGAAACCACAGTCACCATTATACCATGGGTAGTACAAATATAAAATCATCAAAACATCATGTGATAGTTAACTATATAGGCAAAAGGTGGCTACTGGAGGGTTGCATTGGTACCTAAGATCTAGATGCAATGCTCTCAAATCCAAGGTTCCTCACTGATGAAGGCTACAAGCTAGAAAGTAGTCTGGGTATACTGAATGGACTAGATAGAAATTTTATGCACAAAAACCTTTTTGCATCCATTGATTACTAAGGCTTGCACTTGGTGGCAATACTATATGAAGAGTTTGATTCTGTTATGGTGGTATATTATCTTCACAAATATTGGAATTTTTTTAGGAATATATGGATTCATGAAGTTGTGAAGAATGCTTAATGTCCCAGTTATAAAAAAATAAAAGGATCAAGAAGATTGTAATAACTGTCATAAAATATTATTATCTCTTATTTAAGAATTTTATTAAGTAGGTTATTTCTAGTTACAGATCAATGATTATCAGAGATTCAGCATGATTTCAGAGAATCAAGGAGCACTGTAAATACGAGATTTTTCACAGTTAAAATCAAAATATTGTTACAAACAAAGTAGTGAATTATATATTTTTATTAATTTAGTCAAAGCATTTAATTCAATTATTCAAAAAGGTTTATGACATTGTTTGCAAAAAATAGATTGTCCATCAAATTTTATTAGTGTTATACAGTTTCTAAATTGACAATATAAAGAAATGTTACTACTACAGGTGCAAAATCTTGACAAATTTGAAATGTAAACTGGTGACAAACAGAAATGCATACATGCACCAGCATTGTTTTCAATTTTTATGACAATAGTCTTGGAATTATTTATGAATGGCATAATGAAATAGAATTCAAGAAGCAATACAAGTTTGGTGGCAGAATTTTTAATTTGAATTGAGTAAAAACAAAAGTAAAAACATCTTTTTTGGTTCCTGAATTTATAATATGCTGATAATTGTGCTATTTTTTCTAGTTTAAAAAAGTAATCTACAGAATGGGCTTAATATTTTGAATGCAATTTATAGTGACTTTGTTTTAATACTCAATACTTAACAAGTTTCTTTGTCAGTCTCTGATAGTAAAAAATTCTCACCAAATTTTGGTTTTTTGGTAGTTTTACAAGTAAAAAAGTATACTTAAATGTTAAGGTGCAACATATATTTTAAAGTGATTCTCCTTTTAATGAATATTAAAAAATAGAGAATTTCAATACAGTACAATAACTACTTCAAATAAATTAACTTTATATGGAGCATTTACTGAAGGGAAGAGGACATGGGCAACTTATTGTTACAGCATTAATGCATTAGAAAAATTTCATTTAAGGGTGCTCTAAAAAACATTGAAATATAATGGTATGATCATAAAACCATTCCAAGTATCTTCTTCATTTTTTTAGAAATTTATAGAATCTGTTATTATAGAATTACATCTTCAATGAAGTGGACATATACAACAAATGTATAATACAATTCATGAAAGAAGAACATGGTTAGAATGATTATGTCAAAGATATTTTTAAAATGTGCAATGTTCATCATTTTTACTGAACATATATCAATGATATAGAATAGACAGCTATAATTGGACATTATATTGAAGCATTTCAGCAAATAAAATTTTCTGCAGAAGAAATTTAAAAATAGCACTGCAAAATAGTCATGTTCTACATGCAGATGCATTTGTGTTTCATAAATTGCTTTATATAGTCATAGCAAATCTCTTCTCTATTTTTTTTCTTTTCTTAGAGTTGGACTAGTAATGCTAATTTATGAAAGGCTGTTTTTAAATTAGTTGTTGGATTCATAATGAGGTTAAAACTAATAATTGTGTTAATCTCAAACAATGTTCTCATTTATTGCAAGGTAGATCATTCAAAAATGATAATACATGTTGTAAATAATTGATCCAATTTTTTACGATTACTCTAAAACAATAAAAAATTATTTGTTTTAAAAAAATAAAAACACATATCTGTCTTATTAAATTAGAAAAAAATAGCAGGAAACAGTTCAAAAATAAACAGTTAAATTAAAATATGCAAATATTAATGGTTATTATTTTTAAATCAAGATGTATACATCCACAACAATGACATCATGTATTTTTGTATATGCTAAATTATATTTTAAAAATTATTCTTTAACAATAATGATTGATTTTGGAGATGTATGTTATAAAGAGATTAAAATTTTCAAAATGTTTATAAAATGAATTAAAAACAGAACTCAAGATCCACACAGTTTGATAGTAGAATTTTTAAATTTTGAATTGATTAAAAACCAAAACAAGATCTTTATCTTTTTGAATTCTTGATTTTAACCAATTCAAAAGATAATTTACATGATATATAAATATAGGGGCACATGTGGTCATGTGCATTAGTAGTATGAGATAGTGTGGATAGTTGAAGGTTGCTTGAAAGTCTGAGTTCAAATCCCTTATATTTACAATTAAGTTCCAGAGATAGGAATGTCTGTATTTCAAATCTTATGATATATATATATTGTAACGATATATAAATATGTCGTTACATTAATTTAAAATAAAAACTTAAAAGTTTGCAAATAAAAGTAAAAAACTAAACGCTAAAATTAAAATGTTTTGTTAAACGTATATACATTCGCACAGATGCCAAACTTTAAAAATATTTTTTTTTAAAAAACAAACAAATAAGTATTTGAACGTACTTTTTTATATAAAAAAAAGTACAAGATTTAAAAATAAAAACAGGTATTAATTAATTCTTGTAATCTGTAAATGGAAATGATTGTTTATAAATTGTTTGAAAAGCAAGCTAGCCTTGGGCTCTTGTATAATTAAAATGATCTGATGAAAGATAGATAAGAAAATAAAGAGAAATTAGCTTGACCAATGGAAGCACTAAGCCTTGGCTCGGACCCTAATGAAAGTGATGGATTAGTGATGTTTTGTTGATTGAATCCGTGTGGATAATATAAAAAGGGAAATACAGTTTTTTGGGACAGTTCCAGCATTTTGTGTTTGAGAGATGTGGTAGGACGCACATACCACACTCTCTATTTAAAAAAAAAATGAAAAGACTGTGATACCTTGAACCAGCTATTGCCATCTCCAGAACATTATCTTCCAATGGAGGTGTCGCAGGAATTAAAAGCAGAAACCTGGACTCTTCTACCGTAAGCTATATGGACATGAACTCTAAATTTAAAAAATAATTAAGAACTTTCGTTCAAGCTTATGAACTTCTATCTGACTTTTTTAAGTTTAAAATCAAATTAATAATGTTTAATTTTATATGTTTTCCGATTGATAAAAATCATTTCCATTTTTTTTTTCTTATTGTATAAATTATTTATTGTTTAAATTTTAAATGATGAAAGTTAGGTTGGGTATAGACGTTGCATGATTCGTTAGCGGTTGATTATGTTGAAGTTTTCACATTTGATTAGAATATATAGGTCAACGATGTTAATGCAGGCATCTTACAATGAATGCCATGGGGCCTTGTGTAGTCCCTTTTGCAATTGACGTTATCGATGATTTTGTATTTTGATCGATTGTGTTTAATTTGGATGTTTTTGACCGTGGAATCTGTGCAGCCGATCTATACTCAACATTTTAAAAACAAATTTATAAAAATAATCTGTGCGAACATATTTAAATGTTAAATTTAAGTTGGGCATGAATGGCTATATAGTTTTGTAAAGTTATATTAAGGGAGGGTAATCTTAGGTTATTCATTTCATAGTTGAATTGGTTTAATGGATTGGATATATTTGTGTAATTGTAGATGTAGTATGAGATCCGCTATGGGCAGGATTATAGATATACGCCACACACCTTCTGTTTGCCTATGGATGGGTTTGTAAGATGGCAAAGGACCGCAGTCCATTCCTATGGAGTTTTATGTTTATTGTTCTACTCGCCAACAGATGAGACATTCCTGTTGGTGGAGAGACAATGTCTTCTCTAATTCTACTTACTGATCAGATGTACATTCCTGACAGGATAGTATTTTGTGTTGTCGTATTTTCATGCTACATTGAATACATAAATGTATCAGATGGATTGGCGCCGGTTTGATTGCGAAATTTGTTGCCTAAGGTTAAATCAGGGAAGAATATTTTCTTTTCAAATGCAGATCTATGTAGTCTATTCATACTCGACTATCTAAATAAATATTAAACTCATGGTTGTAATTTACTTAAATGTAAAACTAAAGATTAATAGAAAAATCTAAAATGTTGAATTTATTCCTCAAAATTTAAATGTTATTTTATATGTGCGTAAATAAATATTTTTATGTGTTAATTTCTGGCAGTGGCTTTTATTCTTTTATATTTAAGATATAAAATTTATATTTTATTATCTCTGCTACTCCACTGAGCTAGTGACTTGGGCTAACGATCTGAATATTTAAATAAAGTGGAATCTTAACAGCACGTATCTGCCTACTCTATAAATTTTTCTAGGTTTAAATGCCTAGATGGCGCCTCGTAGAGCAGATATCGTAATTTGCGGTTAGATTCGATCTTCACTTTCATTTCGATCATTATAATATATATATAATATTTTAAATGTAACATTTAAAGATTTGGTTTAATAATTAATGTGAATATGGGCTCCATGACAACTAATACATTACACTTCAAGCAGTTTCTAAATAAAATAGATACAATTTGTCATGCCTGCTCTAGAGGAGAGGAGACCTTTAATCATCTGTTAAATATATGTCCAGACCATAACAGTATTAGAAGTGTCATCTCTCAACACTGCATTATAGCAGTGGATAAAATCCTGGACATCAGGGGTTGTCTCTTCTCTGGAGACTTTACAGTTATCAGGTTATCTATCTTTATGACATATGCTTTTTGGTACACAAGATGCAGGACAAAGTTCACACAACCAACACTGGACCCCAATGCTATATTTTTCGATAGGCTCGAAGTTCTTCAAAACAAGGACAAGATATTATCCTCTAGATTCTTATTTATGAATACATGGAGCCTACTAGTATGGCCCACAGACTCTACATGAATATTACCTGATATATCCATATTGTAGTGTATTGTAAATGAATTAGTCTATGATGCAACATGCCAGATTCTACTAGAGATGCATTGATTTCACACTACATGTATCCCAGCTGATAAGTTAGCATTATTGGGACAACCTCAAACGGAGTGGTCAATACCAATAAAATGGAATGCTATTTACTCATACATCAACCTTCTAATGCAGAGAATGGATCTGCCATACATCTACCAGATCAATGACAACAATGGATGAGCCAACATTAACAAAGTGTATTCATTATTCATCTGTACAATTTTATTATGTCAATAAATATATTTGTAAAATTAAAAATTAATTAATGTTCAAAAGAGTTGAGTTCTTTATCAGTCAGCCATCAAGAAAAATGCACAAGAACTTTTAGCTTGAATGGTTATCAACTTGAGAATCCTAAATCAGTTTAAATTTCTTATTAGTCTATAAGTAGAAAGGTAAACTTAGATTCTCAAATACAACACTGACTCCAATGTGCTGCTATTGCTTTTAACAAATTAAAAGATATATTTTTATTATAGAGAAATAATTATTGCAACTAAGTTAGCTTTATATAGAATTGTTATTTTACCTAATTTATTATATAGAAGTGAGATCTGGAAACTCTATCAACCCAATATAAAAGCATTAGGAAAATTTAATTTAAGAAAGTTTTAAAAATTCAATGACAAGATAATAAAACCAATCAGTATGTTTTTCAATTTCATTGGATTGGAATGTAAAACAAAAAGACAATGCAAGACTTCCTGAAAAAGTGTTTTATAGTGATTTTGAGTATAGTTTTGTGAGAGAACTAGACACTGTGTACACTATAAGAA